>OU342736.1:314820835-315420835 GCA_910589765.1 Avena atlantica
TATGTTGGAGATATGCCCTAGAGGCAATAATAAATGTAGTTATTATTAATCTTTGTGTTTATGATAAATGTTTACATTCATGCTATAATAGTATTAACAAGGAAACATTGATACTTGTGTGATTTGTAAACTTAATTGAAGTCCCTAGTATAGCCTCTATACTTCACTAGCTTGTGGTTGATTAATGATTGTGGTTTCCCTATCATGAACATTGAGATGTTATCAACAACAAGATCATATCGTTAGGAGAATGATATGGTGGACATACTCCTATAGATAAGCGTAGCATAAAGATCAAGTCATTTCAATAGTTCAATTGCTATATGCTTTCTGATACATAGTAACCTAATTCCTTCGACCATGAGATCATGCATATCACCTTTACCGGATGGATGCTTTGATGACATCAAACACCACACCGTAACTGGGTGGCTATAAAGGTGGCATTGAGTGTTCGGAAAGTATTGGTTGAGACACATGGATCAAGAATGGGATTTGTCCATCCATATGACGGATAGATATACTATGGGCCCTCTCGGTGGAATGTCATCCAATTAGCTTGCAAGCATGTGACTTGGTCACAGGGATCACATATCACGGGAACGAGAAAAGAGTACTTATCAGTAACGAGGTTGAACTAGGTATGCAGAGATACCGACGATCATAACCTCGGATAAGTAACATATCGTGAGACAAAGGGAAATTGGTATCGTATGTAAGTGGTTCATTCGATCACAAAGTAATCGTAGAAATATGTGGGAGCCATATGAATTTCCAGATTCCTCTATTGGTTATTGTTCGGAGAAGTGTCTCGATCATGTCCGCATAATTCACGAACCGTAGGGAGACACACTTAAGGATTCGACGTTGTTTGAGTAGTTATGGTATTATGAGAAAGAGACCGAATGTTGTTCGGAGTCTCGGATGGGATCCGGGATATCACGAGGTGATCCGGAATGGTCCGGAGAATAAGATTCATATAAGGAAAGTCTCGTTTCGGAGTTGCGGAATGATTCCGGTGTTTTCATCGGGAATGTTCTAGAAGGTTCCGGATTGTCCGGCACTCGGGGGGGAGGGGTACATGAATGTGTCATTACATATTGGAATGATTGCATCATGTACTAAGTGTTTTGCTGTCCCAAATAAAGGATTAAATTGAATCCTAAAACAGAAAAGTCAAATGTCCAGTTTGAAAGTCAAACGGCTAAAACAAGAAACTGTGGGAAACAAGCAAGAGGAGTTGGAACCGACTTGGAGGAGGAGTTTCTCTCCTCCAAGCCGGCGGCCAGCCCTAGGCCGAGTTGGGGAGGGGACTCCCTCCCTCCCTGCGCGCCAAGCCCTCCCATCTATATAAGGAGGGGCAGGGCTCCCCTCCTAGACACACAAGTTCCTATCTTCTACCTCCGGTTTAGAGCCGTTTGGTTTAGAGCTTCTAATGCTTTAGCCTTCGTTTAGAGCCTTCTAATTGGTTTAGATCCTTCTAATTGGTGTGTCTAATTACTAGACCACTAATAGCCTCTCTCATACTCCACCATACTCGCACTGGCTTAAGGCGAAGCCCTGCGGGATTTCCCCTCTACTTCCGGTACCACGTCGTTGTGCTGCCGGAATCGCGAGGAGAGTGCTACAACCTCCGCTGCCTGCTGGAACAAGGGAGAGGAAGGTCTTCGTCGAGTACCGAACGTGTGACCGACTGCGGGAGCGCTGCCGGAACGCAGCGCCGGAAGGATCGTCTACACGATCTTGAGATCGGGAAGAGTACGACTACATCACCCACGAGAATCCGCTCTCGTTAAACGCTTTGGAATCTTCGAGGGTAAGTTATTCCATCGACTCGTTGCTACAATCTAGTAGATAGATCTTGGCTTGTTTGTTTGTATGCGATAGAAAAATTTTGTTTTCCATGCTACGAACCCCTACAGTGGTATCAGAGCCGTGTCTATATGTAGATCTGTTGCACGAGTAGAACACAATGGTCATTGTGGGCATTGATGCTTTTATTGTCGATTGCTTCTTGTGTACTTTGCATCTTGCGGTATGTTGGGATGAAGCGGCCCGGGCTAACCTTACATGACATCGTTCATGAGACTTGCTCCACGCTTTACATGCAACTTGTATTGCATAAGTGGCTTTGCGGGTGCCTGTTTCTCCTAGCATAGTTAAGATCCAATTTACAACGGGTGATTAACAATACTAGTATCAATGTTGTGGTTCTTGTTCGTAAGTTAGAACGACACTTATTGAAAGCCCCAAACCACGTAAAATATGCAAAGAAAGTAGAGGCGTCTAACTTTGTTTTGCAGGGGTGTGCAGTGATGTGATATGGCCATGATTGTGATTATATTGATGTATGCAATGTTCCTTATTGTAAGTCGGCAACCGGCAGGAGCCATATGGTTGTCTTTAATTTATGTTAAGACCTGCGTGTCTATTCAAAGTAGTTGTAATAGTTGAAGCCGGTGGACGACAACCATGGAGTAGCGTCATTGACCTTGATGCAATGCCGGTGATGATGGAGATCATGTTCGTGCTTGAAGATGGAGATCGGAAGCACAAAGAAGAAAGGCCATATCATATCACATATATATTGAATTGCATGTGATGTTAATCCTTTATGCATCTTGTATTGCTTAGTAGACGACGGTAGCATTATAAGATGATCCCTCATGCACATGAATTTCAAGTCATAAAGTGTTCACCCTTAGTTAGCACCGTTGCTAAAGCTTGTTGTTTCGAAGCACCACGTGATGATCGGGTGTGTTAGATTCCGCAAGTGTATACAACGTGAGCAAGCCAGATTTGCTCATGCGGAAACTAAGGTTTGATCTTGACGAGCCTAGCATGTACAGACATGGTCTCGGAACACGGATCACCGAAAGGTAAAGCATGAATCATATAGTAGATATGATGAACATGACGATTGTTCGCCATTGAAATTATATCAACTCTCGTGATGATCGGTGTTGATGTAGTGGATTTGGTTCGTGTGATCACTAAAACAATGTGAGGGATATTGTTTTGAGTGGGAGTTCACCTATTTTAATTACAATAATATTAATTTGAACTCAATTTGTCATAAACTTAGTCTAAACTATTGCAAATATGTTGTAGATCAATGGCAGCCCCTACCATCAATTTTAATGCGTTCCTAGAGAAAGAAAAGTTGAAAAACAATGGAAGCAACTTCGCGGATTGGTTCCGCAATTTGAGGATTGTCCTCACAGCTGGTAATTTGACCTATGTGCTGGATGCACCGCTGGGTGACCCACCTGCAGCTGATGCTCCCGATGAAGTAAAGAATGTTTACCTCGCTCGGAATAATCAGTACTCCATAGTTCAGTGTGCTATCTTGTATGGTTTGGAATCGGAGCTTCAGAAAAGGTTTGAGGATTCAGACCCATATGATATTGTCGAGGATCTCAAATTGATTTTTGAGACTCATGCGGCAATTGAAAGCTATGAGGCTTCTGAAAAGTTCTTTAACTGCAAGATGGAAGAGGGCAGCTCCGTCAGTGAGCATGTGCTTAAGATGTCTGGGCACGCAAACAAACTTCAAAGCTTGGGTATAGTGATTCCTAATGCTTTGGGGATTTACCGTGTCCTCCAATCACTACCACCAAGTTACAAGAACTTTGTGATGAACTACAACATGCAGAACATGAACAAGACGTTGCCAGAACTCTTTGCCATGTTGAAATCTGCAGAAGTGGAGATCAAGAAAGAGCACCAAGTGTTGTTGGTCAATAAGACCACCAAATTCAAGAAAGGCAAGTCTAAGCCAAAGGGACACTTCAAGAAGGGTGGTAAGAAAGTTACCACGCCGACGAAGAAGACCAAGGCTGGACCTAAGCCTGATACTGAGTGCTTTTACTGCAAGGGAGAAGGTCACTGGAAGCGGAATTCCCAAAGTACTTGGCGGATTTGAAGAACGGCAACATCAAGAAGAAAGGTATATCTGATATACATGTTATTGATGTGTATCTCACTAGTACTCGTAGTAGTGCCTGGGTATTTGATACTGGTTCGGTTGCTCATTTTGTAACTCGAAACAGGTGCTGCAGAATAAACGGAAGCTAGCGAAGAACGAGGTGACGATGCGCGTGGGAAACGGATCAAAGGTTGATGTGATCGCGGTCGGCACGCTACCCCTTCATCTACCATCGGGATTAGTTTTATACTTAAATAATTGTTATTTGGTGCCTGCGTTGAGCATGAACATTATATCGGGATCTTGTTTATTGCGATACGGTTACTTGTTTAAATCCGAGAATAATGGTTGTTCTATTTATATGAGTAATATGTTTTATGCACATGCACCTTTGATAGATGGTCTATTCTTATTGAATCTCGATAGTGGAAATACACATATCAACAACATTGAGGCTAAACGTTTGAAATCAAGCGATAATTCGACCTATATGTGGCACTGTCGTCTTGGTCACATCGGAGTGAAACGTATGAAGAAACTCCATTCCGATGGACTTCTTCAATCACTTGATTTTGAATCACTTGAAAGATGCGAAGCATGTCTGATGGGTAAAATGACTAAGACTCCATTTTCTGGTATGATGGAGCGAGCTACGGACTTATTGGAAATCATACATACCGATGTGTGTGGTCCAATGAGTGTAGCATCGCGCGGTGGTTATCGTTATGTTCTTACCTTCACGGATGACTTGAGTAGATATGGGTATATCTATTTCATGAAACATAAGTCCGAAACTTTCGAGAAGTTTAAGGAGTTTCAAAGTGAGGTAGAGAATCAACGTAACAAGAAGATTAAATTTCTACGTTCTGATCGTGGAGGTGAATATCTAAGTTACGAGTTTGGCGAGCATTTGAAGAAATGCGGAATACTTTCACAATTGACACCGCCGGGAACACCACAGCGTAATGGTGTGTCCGAACGTCGTAATCGAACTCTCTTAGATATGGTTCGTTCTATGGTGTCACTTACAGATTTACCGCTATCATTTTGGGGTTATGCATTAGAAACAGCCGCATTCACTTTAAATAGGGCACCATCTAAATCCGTTGAAACGACACCGTATGAATTATGGTTTGGGAAGAAACCTAAATTGTCGTTCCTTAAAGTTTGGGGATGCGAAGCCTATGTAAAGAAGTTACAGCCGGACAAGCTTGAACCCAAGGGCGGAAAAATGCGTCTTCATAGGATACCCGAAGGAAACTATTGGGTATACCTTCTATCATAGATCCGAAGGCAAAATCTTCGTTGCCAAGAATGGATCCTTTCTAGAGAAGGAATTTCTCTCGAAAGAAGTGACTGGAAGGAAAGTAGAACTCGACGAGGTTGTCGAACCTTCTCTCGAAATTGCGAGTAGCGCAGCACCGGAAGAAGTTCTTGTGGTGCCTGCACCAATAAGAGAGGAAGCTAATGATGGTGATCATGAAACTTCGGTTGAAGTTGCTACAGAGCCTCGGAGGTCAACGAGAACTCGTACCACTCCAGATTGGTATGATTCCGTTATGAATGTCATGTTGGTGGACAACACCGATGACCCCGAGACATATGAGGAAGCGATGATGAGCCCAGATTCCAATAAATGGCAAGAAGCCATGAAATCCGAGATTGGATCCATGTACGAAAACCAAGTATGGACTTTGGTGGACTTACCGGATGGCCGGAAGGCTGTCGAGAACAAATGGATTTTCAAGAAGAAAACAGATGCTGATGGTAATGTTACTGTCTATAAAGCTCGACTTGTCGCAAAAGGGTTTCGACAAATTCAAGGAGTTGACTACGATGAGACTTTCTCACCGGTAGCGAAGCTAAAGTCTGTGAGGATTTGTTAGCAATCGCTGCATATTATGATTATGAGATATGGCAGATGGATGTGAAAACAGCATCCTCAATGGAGACATTGATGAAGAGTTGTATATGATGCAACCCAAAGGTTTTGTCGATCCTAAAGATGCTAACAAGGTATGCAAACTTCAACGGTCCATCTATGGATTGAAGCAAGCATCCCGAAGTTGGAATCAACGTTTTGGTAAGGTAATCAAAAGTTTTGGTTTTATACAAACTTATGGAGAAGCTTGTATTTACAAGAAAGTGAGTGGGAGCTCTGTAGCATTCTTAATACTATATGTGGATGACATATTGTTGATTGGGAATGATGTAGACCTTCTTAATAGTGTCAAGGAATATTTGAATAATAGTTTTTCAATGAAGGATCTTGGCGAAGCAGCTTACATATTAGGCATAAAGATTTATAGAGATAGATCGAAACGCCAAATATCATTGTCACAAAGTACATATTTGGACAAAGTTCTAAAGAGGTTTGGAATGGAAGAAAGCAAGAAAGGGTTCTTGCCCATGTTGCCCAATACGACCTTGAGTAAAACTCAAAGTCCGACATCGGCAGAAGATAGAGAAAGGATGAGTAAGACTCCCTATGCCTCAGTCATAGGATCTCTAATGTATGCCATGCTATGTACTAGACCCGACATTGCATATGCTGTTAGAACTAGCAGATATCAAAGTGATCCAGGAGTGGATCATTGGACAGCGGTCAAAAACATCCTTAAGTACTTGAGAAGAACTAAGGATATGGTTCTTACTTATGGAGGTGATGAACAGCTCGTTGTTAATGGTTACACCGATGCTAGTTGGAACACAGATCCGGATGATTCTAAATCACAATCCGGATACGTATTTATTTTGAATGGTGCAGCAGTTAGCTGGAGGAGTGCAAAGCAAAGCGTTGTGGCGAGATCTTCAACTGAATCGGAATACATGGCTGCTTCGGAGGCTTCACAAGAAGAGATATGGATGAAAGAGTTCATTACAGAGCTGGGTGTGGTTCCTAGTGCGCTGGACCCATGTCTATCTACTGTGATAACATGGGCGCCATAGCCAATGCGCAAGAACATGGGTCACACAAGAAGCTGAAGCATATCAAGCTACGTTTTCACGCTATTCGAGAACATATCCAAGATGGGGATATAAAGATTTGCAAAGTACACACATATCTGAATGTGGCGGATCCGTTGACTAAACCTCTCCCGAGGGCAAAACATGACCAACACCAAACTGCCATGGGTGTTCGGTATATTACCATGTAATCTAGATTAGATGACTCTAGTGCAAGTGGGAGACTGTTGGAGATATGCCCTAGAGGCAATAATAAATGTAGTTATTATTATATCTTTGTGTTTATGGTAAATGTTTACATTCATGCTATAATAGTATTAACAAGGAAACATTGATACTTGTGTGATTTGTAAACTTAATTTGAAGTCCCTAGTATAGCCTATATACTTCACTAGCTTGTTGGTTGATTAATGATTGTGGTTTCCCTATCATGAACATTGAGATGTTATCAACAACAAGATCATATCGTTAGGAGAATGATATGGTGGACATACTCCTATAGATAAGCGTAGCATAAAGATCAAGTCATTTCAATAGTTCAATTGCTATATGCTTTCTGATACATAGTAACCTAATTCCTTCGACCATGAGATCATGCATATCACCTTTACCGGATGGATGCTTTGATGACATCAAACACCACACCGTAACTGGGTGGCTATAAAGGTGGCATTGAGTGTTCGGAAAGTATTGGTTGAGACACATGGATCAAGAATGGGATTTGTCCATCCATATGACGGATAGATATACTCTGGGCCCTCTCGGTGGAATGTCATCCAATTAGCTTGCAAGCATGTGACTTGGTCACAAGGGATCACATATCACGGGAACGAGAAAAGAGTACTTATCAGTAACGAGGTTGAACTAGGTATGCAGAGATACCGACGATCATAACCTCGGATAAGTAACATATCGTGAGACAAAGGGAAATTGGTATCGTATGTAAGTGGTTCATTCGATCGCAAAGTAATCGTAGAAATATGTGGGAGCCATATGAATTTCCAGATTCCTCTATTGGTTATTGTTCGGAGAAGTGTCTCGATCATGTCCGCATAATTCACGAACCGTAGGGAGACACACTTAAGGATTCGACGTTGTTTGAGTAGTTATGGTATTATGAGAAAGAGACCGAATGTTGTTCGGAGTCTCGGATGGGATCTGGGATATCACGAGGTGATCCGGAATGGTCCGGAGAATAAGATTCATATAAGGAAAGTCCCGTTTCGGAGTTGCGGAATGATTCCGGTGTTTTCATCGGGAATGTTCTAGAAGGTTCCGGATTGTCCGGCACTCCGGGGGGGGGGGAGGGGTACAAATGCAACAATGAATGATGCATCATGTCATACATAAAGATTGATCATTACTAAGTGTTCTCGCTGTCCCAAATAAAGGATTAAATTGAATCCTAAAATAGAAAAGTCAAATGTCCAGTTTGAAAGTCAAACGGCTAAAACAAGAAACTGTGGGAAACAAGCAAGAGGAGTTGGAACCGACTTGGAGGAGGAGTTTCTCTCCTCCAAGCCGGCGGCCAGCCCTAGGCCGAGTTGGGGAGGGACTCCCTCCCTCCCTGGCGCGCCAAGCCCCTCCCATCTATATAAGGAGGGGCAGGGCTCCCCTCCTAGAACACACAAGTTCCTATCTTCTACCTCCGGTTTAGAGCCGTTTGGGTTTAGAGCTTCTAATTGCTTTAGCCTTCGGTTTAGAGCCTTCTAATTGGTTTAGAGCCTTCTAATTGGTGTGTCTAATTACTAGACCACTAATAGCCTCTCTCATACTCCACCATACTCGCACTGGCTTAAGGCGAAGCCCTGCGGGATTTCCCCTCTACTTCCGGTACCACGCCGTTGTGCTGCCGGAATCGCGAGGAGAGTGCTACAACCTCCGCTGCCTGCTGGAACAAGGGAGAGGAAGGTCTTCGTCGAGTACCGAACATGTGACCGACTGCGGGAGCGCTGCCGGAACGCAGCGCCGGAAGGATCGTCTACACGATCTTGAGATCGGGAAGAGTACGACTACATCACCCACGAGAATCCGCTCTCGTTAAACGCTTTGGAATCTTCGAGGGTAAGTTATTTCATCGACTCGTTGCTACAATCTACTAGATAGATCTTGGCTTGTTTGTTTGTATGCGATAGAAAATTTTTGTTTTCCATGCTACGAACCCCTAAAAATAAGATAGGTCAGGATTAGTTATTACATTCTTATTACTTGAGTTGTAGTCTTAACTTGGTATTCATGAGTTGTTGTGATGAATATTATGATATGATCCCTTAAGGATCAGATATAAATTATTAAACAATGCATTATGGTTTAATTTTATTATATTTGATCTACCCTTAAATCAAGTTATGTTTACCCATATAAGGTTTTAGCAAAGGTCATATTGAAACTTATCGCAGTCAACTTGATGATCTACTTCAATTCCATCAAGCTGAGAGAAGCTTCAATCACTTTGACAAGTTTTGTTTAAAAGCGCAAAAATTATTCGGATTTTTTATACATGAATGCAATGCACACATCTGGGTTCAACTTATTTCTAAGCTCTAATGCTGGGATGTTACAGCATCACACGTCTGGGTGGGGCCAGGCGGGGCCACACTGACAGGGGCATAGCGCCTAGCAGCAAGGCGATACCCAGTAGAGTGTAGCGCCTTGCTGTTAGGCATTACCCAAAGGGTTAGTGCCGGTGAAATTGTTACCCAGAGGGGTCAGTTCGTGAAATCCTTTTTAGAAAGGGTTATTTTTTCTACATTCTGCCAAAAAAATAGGGGCCGTGGCAGTGCTTTCAGAAGCAGTACAACGTCAAGGAACACAGTGGTGGCGGCATCATGGAAAACAGCATCGTGGAGGAAGGCGGCGTCCTCGACATGGTAATCCCGTTGGGCAGGGCGACAGCATGGGGCAGGGCGGCGACGTGGGGGCAGGGTTGCGACGTGGAGGTGGAGCCCGGGCTGCAACGGCGGCGTTGGGGACGGGTGGCCGTGTTCGAGGCAGGGCGACAGTCGCTGCGCTGGTGACGAGCAGCGGCGTTGGAGGAAGGGCGGCGACGCTGGGGATGGGCGGCAACACTAGAATCAGGGCGTCAGCGACGGGGGCTTGCAACGGCGTTGGGGTCATATCGTGGCTCGCGGGAGGTTTGGGGAAAAACTGGAAGTTTGGTTAGCATGTGGATTGTCTGTTCCGTGGTGTTTTACCACTGATGACGGGTTGTACTTGATGTGTTGGATGATGCTTTGAGGGCTCAGATTTGTTGGATATGTCCCCTTCTGTGTCTTTTTATATTGGTATAGATGTGTCTTTTTATATTGGTATAGATGTGTGTATATATTAGGTCGAGCGATAGAGTCTTGAATGAAGCCCAGCTGTCGAGGAAACAGAAGCAAATCGGATCGGATAAAAGCCCAGCCGTCGAGGAAATAGAACCAAATCGAATGGGATAAAAAAGGCCTCCATTGTACACGCGCGATGGCAGGACTCTGGAGCGACGGACGAACCGAACAAAAACCACCATAAGACAAATTATATACTAGTAGAGATGGGTATGCGCCTTTGCCGCGCCGTCTTCAAAATGTTTAGGCATTGTTTGGTCAACATGGAGGATTAGCATGTGTTCTTGGATGCATGGCTCTCGGGCATAACGCCCGTAAAATGGGCTATTTGCACTTTCCCACCCTGGTACTACCAAGGGTTGATTTATGCTTCCAAGCTACAAAAAACCTTGTGTTTAGACGACTTATCCAAAATAGTTCTTCTAAAAGCTTAAACGAATAAAGATTCTTTGATACCATGTAGATAGCTACCATTATATTATAAATGGTAGGCCTTTTTGCTAAAGTTACAAACTGATGCAATACATAAAACTCTAGAATAGCATAAGCTGTACATTGCCTTCCTTAACAAATGATGCTAGCTATACGTGGCGCAGGCAACGAGACAAGGAGACATGCTAGCTATACGTGGCCATCCTACCTTGGCCTTCTTTCTCCGCTCCCTTATCATCGAGCCAGTGTTAATACTATGGCGCTTGTCAAAGCCCACACCAACACCCATTTCTAGGCCCCGATCGACAATGGCATGCCGAGCAGCAGGAAAGTAGCAGTGAGCACGGGCACCAAATATATCATGGTGACATGACAGCGTCAAAGTAATAGTTTAGAGAATCCACAACACGGTGCTTAAAAGGCGACGCTGGGATTAAAATCCTGTTGTCTCAGCGGTTGAAGCCTTGAATCCTAGGCGCCCGTCACAAATATTTTTGTTCGACGCTACCATGTGTTGTGAAGAGCAGAGGCCTCTTGGAGCTATAAAAACTAAGCACCCAGCTTTGTGTAGCTTACCGCTTCCACTATATATTTTATTTATTTTAATTTATCTTTGGTTTGTAAGCGCCTAGGTAAGCGTTGATCTATGGAGGATGCTCTGATGGACTGAGAAGGCTCGCAGCTCTACAAGATTAAGCTATAGAATAATGTAGGGCTGGACATAAAAATCGATGAGTTTAATGAACACTCGTTTTATTGGCTCGTTCGGAATCGACTCGTTTTCTTAACGAACTGAGCTGAGCTGTAGTTTTTGCTCGTTATCTTTAACGAGCTAAACAATTAAGTTGACGATGTTTGTGAGCTACTCGGTAACAACCAATGGTTGGCACACTTATGTTACTGCATGTCCAATCTCGCAGCCCATCTAAGGTGAATGATGCAAACATATGTCCCATTACAGCGACTGACCAAAAGACCTTATTCTAAACTCTCCACATACCGATCGATCCAGAATCTTTCAGTCGTTCTCGTCTCATCGTCTCCCGGTCTCTCCACCACATTTTTTTTCGAAATGGGGAACATAGCCCCGACCTCTACATCAAGTGATGTATACAACCTTATTTATTGCAAGATTATTATTCAGAGTCTTACATCACGGATCACATAAGGTTGAAACATGTATCAACCAATGAAAAATGAAAATTAACAAGAAACTATCCATTTTATAGTCTATTAATGTGCCACCATCCAGTAGCCTGGAAATAAAAGTTCTGAGCGGTCGTCAAAAGCCGGTTGCATCCAAAAGCCATGGACTCCTGCTGATATGTCGGAAGGAGGATAGACCATTATAGTATCCAATACGCGGCCAGACCAATAACCTGCAAAAAATTGGTACCATTTTTCTTGTAAAAAATAAGACTATTTCTACAAGTCCAAATAGACCAACATAAGGTTGATACCCCCATGCGCATATGTGCCTTGTCCTTTTTTACCATTCCGTTCAACCAATTACCAAACATATTATTAATATTAGTTGGTGGAGGTATATTATATGTGATGTAAACTATTTTCTAAATAATGTGTGCAAAAGAACATGAGAGAAAAAGGTGTTCCACCGACTCCATTGAGTCACGGAAGCAACATTTAGTACATCCTTTCTATTTACGCTTAGCGGGATTATCTTTAGTTAGCAAGAAACTTATGTCTAAGGAACCACATAAAAAATTATCTTGAGTAGAATTTTCAGTCACCAGAGATACTTATGAAGAAATCGAGTATGACCATTTATAAGTCTAGATACATCAATTTGACAGTAAAAACACCCATGGATGTAAGGTCTCCCCACCGCATATGGGAATACCCCATCTCGTGAAGTGTTAGCGAGTTAGTAAGTGTTGGTTAAGTGTGTGGCACTATTATTAATAATTATCTATCGTTTTTAAGTACTGGTATATATGTGATCAAGACTGTCGTTTTTAATTATCTGTCGTTTTCTAAGTACTATATCTCTATATGAATTTGACTGTCACTTTTTGCTCGTTATTTTTAATGAGTTTAATGATCTGAGGCTTAACAAGCGTGAGCCTTAATGAGTCGAGTTTCTCAATAGTCCGGCCCTAATTGTACGGAGTAATATATTTTTCACTATATTTTTGTGAGGGAAGACACTAAATAGTACTCCCTATGTTTCTAGATAAAAAATGTTTTGATAACATAGTCTGAACTATGGCCGAGCGCCACCGCCCCGCATTCTATGGCCGAGGGTTGCCACCCCGTGTCCCTGACCGTTGGAGTTTTCCCATGCCTCCAAGAATGCTCACGGAGCTCCAATCTCTAATCCCATGGTCGGTGGATTTGGAGAAGACGACACCCACCAGTAGATGGGTTGGGGATTCACCCAATCTCGCTCCAACGGACCTCCGACGTGGTGGATTCGTGTCCGATGAGCTCGATCGGCCATGACGGTGACTTATGGACGTGGGTTAAGGTCAATTTTGAGAAATTTTGCCAATGTTACATATAGGATTGCGGTTTGCTACATGGATGTATAGTTTTTGTTGTGTGTAAGTATAGGCAAAGTGCTACAATGATTTTTCTTTGTATGCTATAGAAATATTGATCCAATGTTACATACGATGTCGCTAATTTTTTTAAATAATACTTTTTTTTATTGAATTGCACAAATAATATACAAAACGGACAAATTGCAAATCTGTTGGTCGGTCGGCCGTTCGACAGACGACAGACTTGTTTTGTCCGTTTCGTCCGTTGAACGGACAAAACAAGTCTGTCGTCTGTCGAATGGCCTACCGACCAACAGATTTGCAATTTGTCCGTTTTGTATATTATTTGTGCAATTCGGCCGACCGACCAACAGATTTGCAATTTGCCCGTTTTGTGTATTATTTATGAAATTCAATAAAAAAATATATTATTTAAAAAAAATTCGCTACGATGTCCCTTCAATGTTGGATTAGTTAGGCAAAATTGTTGGACGTTAGATACTTTTTGTTGTAAACTGCCACACGGTTCTTATATTTTGGTACATACATATTTTGTTGCTACATGGGCATGCTAGAAATGTTGCAAAAAAATCACGGTTTTACATATTTACAGGAACAATTCAAACCCCTGGTTTGGCATTATATGTTGCATAAAAGGCGGAATATTCTTTCGGTGGAATACGATGTTTCCATCGACAGTGAGACGTTAGTGGTGACTTCATCAATCTGAAGACCCGATCCGCCGGCTCAGTCTCTCGTAAGGGTGTGCTTGTGTGCGTTCATAGAGGTGGGTGCATGTACGATCCATAGGCATTTCCAAAATATTGGAGAAAAAATTGGTACACATAGCAAGTTTTATAGCCTCGGTACAAAACGATGTCGCATTCTGAAAATGATGCGCACACAAATAAAAATGTTATTGACGAGGTTTAATCTCGTCAATGCCCATTGTTATGAGCTTGGGTTTTGGAGAAGATGAGAGTGCTGAAGATCGCGGAACGGTTAACAAACAAGCAACCATGGGACACGAGATTTACCCAGGTTCAGGCCCCCGGAGGAAAAACCCTACTCCTGCTTGTCTGCTCTTGATTACGGCGGAACCGAAAGTTACAGAGGTGCGCAAGATGCAATCTGGCATGGAGGTGTGTATACGCTGAGGTGAGAGAGATATCCTCCTCGTCGTGCCCTCCTAGCCTTTATATAGAGATAGGAAGGTCTCGGACATAGATCGAGTCAGTTACTAGTTCAGGGTTTGCCCCTTTCAATATTCTATCTGCTCTAGTATTGCTCTCCAAGGATCCGAAGACGTCATGGGATTGGTCCACCCAAAAATCTTCATGGGCCGCGTATATTCTCGTGGGGCTTCCTTGGGCTGGACCAGGTATGCTAATGTCTTGTACCCGTAGGATATAACCATGTCAGTAGCCCCCGAGTGTTTAGTCAAATCGCAGATTCGGCTGAGGACTCTTCAATCTTTCGGGTGCAGATGGTTCTGTTCAGAAAAGAATGTTTTAGTGTGTAGGGATTGTTGATGCGTGTGCCTGACTCTCCTGACGGATCAGGGTCAGTTAACTGTCTTAGGACAAAACAACACGATCTTCTTCAGATTCGAGTCCCTAGACTCGAACCCGGAATAGATGCTGGCGTAATTCGACTCAGGCCGTTGAGGTCTTATAGGAATCGAATCCCAGTAGTTTTCAAATGATGTACCCAATGCGTCCGTCGGGATTTTCATCGCGCTTGTTGGCACGGATTTTCACTAGCAGAGCGCAGTCGGGTGTGTTACCAGGCCATCAGATGATATCTGTAGGTCTTATCTTTGCATCGCAAACACAGCATCCAAAATTTTATCACCGCGGAGGTGTTTCGGGTGGCCAAGGAGAATGTTGATCACTTAGCGTTGATTGGAGCAAAGTTGCCAAAAAGTTTTTGCATTCTGATCCGAAGGATCGCAGTCGAAGAATTCATAGGGTGCGCGATCAACGCTCCCTATGGGAGTATCCCCCGAGTGTCTGTTTGAGTCGTAGACTCGAGCAGAGACTTTAATTCAGCCATTGTTTGCTTCAGGTCCATAGGAAACAATTTTTTCGGATGCTCGAATCAATCCTCCCTATGGGAGTAGCCCCCGAGTCCGTAGTGGAGTCGTAGACTCGACGTAGGACTCGAAGAATAGATTATTGGCATAGTACCTTATTCATGCTTCGGGTGCACGCTCAGCACTCCTTATAGGAGTAGCCCCCGAGTAGTTGCTCGAATCATAGATTCGAGTGAGTACTTTAGCTATTTAGCCGAAGATTTGTAACCGTTGCTAGTGTGGCTTTGATGGCGTCAGTGCTGACGATCGGTGACCTCAATCGTCTGCAGCGCCAGAGGTGACGTGATTGGACGAACGTGGGTCCCACTTTCTGACTTGGAGTTGAATGGTCATGCGCCGCGTGGCGAGAATTACGGTGTCTCCTCGGTTTCCGTGCGTAGTGGATGACGTATGAGTGACGGTTCGCTGCTGTGCTGACACGTTGATGGTTGGATTTGATACTGACGCTAGGGCTTCTAGATGAACGGTCCTTGTTCATCGTCTTCGTCCTTATAACTGTGGGGAAAAATTGTGGTTTGTTTTCACCCTTGCCATTTGCTTTCTACTGCTTTCATTTCCTTGATACCTTTCCGTCGCGCGCTAGACATTCTCCGATCGTTTCTTTCATCGTTCTTGCGCTCGCACCGCCGCCGCCATCGCGCCGCGATGGGGAAATCAAAGAAGGCCTCCACCGTAGCGGGAACCAGTGTTGCTGCCGGCGGCAAGAAAGGCACCGCCGCCAATCGGTCCGGCGCACGGAGACGCGTGAGGGCGACCTGCGCAAGCTTCGTGAGCGGGGTTTAATCCCGCAGGACAAGGAGGCCGTCAAGATCCCTGGTGATGAGGTAATTCCCCATCCACCCGCAGGGTTTCGGGTCATATTCATTGCCTTTGTTCTTCGGGGCCTCTCGCTCCCAGTCCACAATTTTCTCCGTGGACTGTTGTTCTTCTATGGCATATAACTCCACCATCTCTCGCCCAATTCTCTTCTCCACATAGTCTGCTTCATCACTTTTTGCGAGTGCTGGCTCGGTATCGAGCCACACTTTGGCCTTTTCAGGAAGCTCTATTCCGTGGAGAGGCAATCCGGCTCTGGCGGAGTTTATCCGATCGGCGGCTGCATTACTTCTCTTCGATCTAGTGTTCTTTTCTTGTCCTTCTCCATGTATGAGTCCGTCCAATACTGGCGGAGGAAGTGGTTTTATATCCGCGACTCCACAATGGGCGGGCAAAGTTTCGGCCTTGCCCCTTTCGACTCCACCCAGGAGATCTTGAAGAAGAGATCCTAGAAGAATCATATCCTGGAGGGAGAGGTGGAGGCGGTAGAGGAGCTCTACCGTCGGGTGGAGGCTCTCCAGGTGGTTGCTGATAAAGAGATAAACGGTGGATATCATCCGCACCTTCCTCCAATGTCGGGTGCAGCCGCTCCAAGCGAGGGCGCATCCGATGTTCCTTTATTCTGGCCGCCATGACCCGACGAGAGTTTCGGCTGAGGAGCTCTCCAGGGGGGACCTCGACAGAGTTCTTCGCCCCCTGCTGAAGTACCAATCCGACAAGGACCTTCCGGGGAAGTCGCTGACGCCCTCGTTCAGTGCCGCGAGACCAGTTCCGCAGGTGTAGATTTGCGACGTGCGCGTAGCACCTTATTTTCGAGTGTGTTTCCTTGCAATTTCTTGTACTTATACTTTTATTATTCATTGTGCAGGAGCTCACGGTGGCTGGCATGGTGCCTCCGCTACCCGAAAGGTTTCCGATTGTGCCCGACAACGAAGTTGTGGACTCCGAGTCCGAGCTTTCGCCGGTGCAGTCGCCAACTGAGGAGGCTCTCGAGGCGAGCGAGGGGCAGGCCCGAAAGCGGGCACGAAGCTCGAGCGAATCTTCGGATGCCTCGACTCTGCCAACGCCTAGGGACCCGTCGTTCCTTGTCCGCCATAGTGGAGGTGATGGTGCTTCTTCCTCGCCGATCCCGGACGTGCCTGTGCAGGCTATAGCGCCACAGCCTCCAGCGAAGAGGAAGAAGGAAGAGAAGAAAGGCAAGAGGGTCCTTCCTGTTTTTGACTTGAGAGACATGGACTCGTAAGTGCCTTCGGATGCCTTTTGCTACTTTTCTTGTCTTCTTGTCTTCTTGCTTTTTGACTGGTTTGTCTCTTGCAGCCACTCCTCTGAGGGCTCTTTTAGCGATGCCACTCAGGAGGCAGTAGGGGAGTCGAAAATGACACCTCCCCCCTCTCAGACGGTGGCCACCTCTGGGGGCGCTGCTCCGAACCCATCTCCGCAGGAGGATCGAGTGATCGTCTCCCAGAAGACTGCACCAGGAGCTTCGGAGTCTCCGTCTGAACATGTAAGTGTTTTCTCTTTGGCTGTAGGGGAAGCCCTCGAGCCTTCTTTTCGGATGATCTGTTAATTTTGCTTCTTTTCTTCGTGTCTCGGGGGGAGCCCCCGAGCATTTTCATGTGCTTAATGTTTTTCCTTGCTTTTGGGGTGCAGCCCCCGAGCCTTTTTTATGATACTTTGTTTCTTCTCGCAGCCTTTTGTGCAGGGTGCGAACCTGCTGGTGAAGTAGCACCTGGCGCTGGAGGCCAGCCTGCATCAGCTTCAAGGTACCCGCTTAATTAATCATCTACTCTTTCGTCTGCTTGCTAGATTGTTGAGCTCATGTACGTTCTTGTTGCTTTTGTAGATGAGAATAATACTACCCTACGCGAGCTTGATGCTCTCAAAAAGAGCCTTGGGCGAGCGGAGAAGAAGGCCGAGGATGCCGTTGGGGCGAAGGAGCGCCTCGAACAGGAGTTGGCCGATGCCACGTCGGCCAAGGAGCGCCTGCAGCGGGAAGCCACGGATCGCGAGGAGCCGCTCGCCACCGATGTGGTTGTGCGCGAGAAGGAGGTGACCAAAAAAATAATGGCTGCTGCCAAGGCTGTCTCTGGTGAGTATTTTTGCCTCTCTTTGGTTTTTTTGGTTGCCGCGTCCCTGTGCCTTTATTTGATTCTTACTGTACCTTTATGTTTCTATAGATACCGCAGGCATTGAGTTCAATCGCAGTGCCCTAGAGCACGGTAGTGCTTTGGATGATGCGACCGTTGCAGTACTGCGGTTGGCTCCCTTGCCAAGGCCAAGGAGGTCCTCGGGCGCTTATACAAGGAGCTCGTTACCAAGGGTGCTTCCCTTGAGGATGTCGATTCCTTGGCGGATGCGTTGTCCGCGGATGCACATGCGGCATACAAGCGCAAGCAAAAGGGGATTGGTGCTTCCATGGGCCTGGCCATGGCCATGGCGTCCGGGGCGGAGCTGGATCTTCACCAGGTGACCTCCTAGATGCCAACGGCTCCCGGCGGTTCCGAGGTAGCCTTCGATCTCTTCGCTGCTCGTTGTAAGCGCTATGGGCCGAAGCTTATTGACCTTCTGGCGGAGTATGCGGCGAAGCAGCAGGAGGAGGTCAAGGGCAGGCACTCTGGCTCCGAGGCCACTCAGGATGCAGCTGCTTAGGCTTTATCGTTCTAGTTGTAGGGTAGTTGTCTTCTACTTTTGCTGTAATGTCTTGATGAACACTTCCTATGACACGCAGTGGATTTTTGTTGTATATAATGAGCCTTCGAGCTGTTGCCCAATTGTGTGTTGTTTATATCCTTTCTGTTTTCCTTTAGGGACCTTCGGGTGGGGACCCTGTCGATACTTCGTTTGTTCCGCAGCTGCGACCATCCTTGGATGATGCGGCACAACTTGTTTTTCTTCGCGACCGCGTTCGCGGTCTTGAGAAGGAGTTACTTTCCATCCGAGGTCATGCTGACGTCTGGAAGTCGAAGGCGGAGCGGGGTACCGCTAGAGAGGAATATCTGATGGGGGAGCTGCGGCAGTTGGCCGAGCACCTGCAGTGTAAGTTTTTTGGATCTGCTGCTCGTTTTCGGATGCATCTGGTTTGCGGGTCGTCTTACTTTGTGGTTGCTGCAGGTGCCAACCTTGTTCCAAGGGAGGAGAAGGAGCGCGTTGCAGTTCGGATCAACTACTTGACCCAGCAAGATATGGAAGCCGATGGCTTTTTCTGGATGGATCGCGACCGTGCCATGGTCCTTTCGACTATGCAGGATCGTTCTCACCACGTATCGCGAGTGCTGCGGCAGGTGAAGACTTCCCTGGCGTCGATTCTGCATGTCATGTTTCCCCTTGATGAAGCGTCGTCAACTCTCTGGGGCTTGCTGGTGAAGCTTCGAGATGTGCGTCACGTCAGGGAGTTAGTGCGGCACCAGTTGGTTGCGGGTGTGAAGGCCGCCCTTTCCCTCGTGCGGCTGTATCGCCCTGATGTGAATCTTGCGGCTGTGGCGGCTGGACCGTCCCCTCGATCGGATGGTGGCCTATGGGACATACGCCCACACTATGCGGCTGTTAGGAAGTATGCCGAAGAAGTTGTAGATCTCTTTGAGCATCGTGCGTAGGTAATACTTCAGAATAGGTAGTTCCTGTAAAAAATATAGATGTAAAACTTGTATGTATTTCGATTGGGCGTGTTGTGCCCTTTGTTGTAAAGGTGCATTGTTTTAGCACGTGGTGCTTGGTTGTATGCATGCCATTTTCGTTAGCCTGACGTGATCAGCTACTCAGGTGTACTTGCGTTATCCTCAGTCGACGAGGTCATGAGGTGAGGGGGAGTCCCCGAGTGTGTTGTAGCATAAAGGAATGCGAGAAAAAGATAAATTTTTAGGCGAGACACTTAGCTTTATTCATATCGTAATAAGGAGGTACATTGTTCGGCTGGATAGCCTTGGCTGAATAGCCTTATTGAAAGTAAAGGGGGATAGCTAGGGGTAGAAGCGTCGCAATTGTGCGACGTTCCATGGGTTGGAGTATGCGACTCCGGACTCCAAGTGCTTGAGGCAGTAGGCGCCACCTGGTATGACTTCGGTGACGACGTATGGTCCTTCCAAGGGTGACTCGAGCTTTTTCAGCCGCTCTTGCTTGAGTCGTAAGACAAGGTCTCCTTTGACGAAGGACCTTGGGCGCAGCCGACGACTGTGATAGTTGCGAAGGCTTTGCTGGTAGACCGTCGAGCGAGCCACGGCGATGTCGTGTGCCTCGTCGAGTGTGTCGACAGCGTCTTCGAGTGTTGTTGTCGATTTGGCTTCGCTGTAGGCAACGACCCGTGGGGCCTTATGGCGTACTTCCACAGGCAACACGGCTTCGGCTCCATGCACCATGAAGAAGGGCGTGTAGCCAGTTGAGCTGTTTGGCGTTGTGCGGAAGCTCTAGAGGACAGAGGGTAGCTCTTCTGCCCATGCTCCCGCGAGCCGCTCGAGTGGGCTCGGTAGGCGTTACTTGATGCCGCCGCCTACGAGGCCGTTGGCCTTTTCGACCTGCCCGTTGGTTTGCGGGTGTGCCACGGAGCCATATGATATGTTGATCCCGAGGCCTTCGCAGAAGTCCTGGAATTCTTTGGAGATGAAGTTTGACCCGTTGTCTGTGATGATGATGTGCGGAACGCCGAACCTGTAGACTATGGATTCGAAGAACTTCACGGTCGTCTTACCCTTTTGGTTGGTAACGGGCATGGCTTCGATCCACTTGGTGAACTTGTCGACTCCGACCAGGAGGTAGACGTGGCCTCCTTTCGAGGATTTGGGCAGTTTACCGATCGTGTCGAGGCCCCATTGGGCGAAGGGCCAGGCCAGGGGTATGGGCCTGAGCTCCGATCCTAGTGTGTGTGGTTTGTCTGGAAACCTATGGCACCCGTTGCACCTTCGGACGATGTCTTTGGCGTCGTTCATGGCCGTTGGCCAGTAGAACCCAGCTTGTAGAGCTTTGGCGACGAGGGCGCGGCTGCCGGCGTGTAACATCCCAGGATTAGCACCTAGAAATAAAGAGGACACAAGGTTGTGCATTGCATTCATGCATAAGAAAATCCGGGGAATTTTCGTGCAAAACTACAAGAGGCTATAGAGGGATCGAGGTCTCCCTTGTTCTGATGGAAACACCAGGACATGTGCGATGGAATTTGACATGACCTCTATTGTACTTTTGTATTTTAGGGGAAGACAATTCAAATCTAAATATTTACTTGATGGATTTGAATATTAAAAGAATTTGAAATAGAATTAGAATTGGAAATTAAATTATAATAAAAGATAAGAGGTGAATTCTTATTTATGAATAAGATTCAATATTCAAAATTATTCGAATTAAAATTTAAAACACAAAGAGATAAGTGTTTCTCTTGCCATTGGAGAAATGGGGTTTAGTTCATATTAGATGGGGGTTAGGAATTTGGACATGACCTTTGTTGAATTTATAATTTTGGGGAAAAGAATTTGCATTCAATACTTCAAATATGAGATCATACAATTCAAATATAACTTGAATTTAAATTTAAATCTTAAAGTATTATAGAATATTTCATAATCATAATACAAAATGGTATAAATAAATATAATTTTTATTACATAAATGGAGTAACTCAAATAATTTTTATTACAGAAATATATATTACATTGTCTTTACAAATGAATGGAATAAGAAAAAATAAAACAAGTAAACTTTATTAAAGGTAATACAATAATACAATGTCTTTATATTATTCAAACAGAAAAGAAATTACAATAAGATGAAAAATAAAACCTAAACTAAATCTGGTATCTTCTTTCTTCTTTGTTTTATTTCCTGTAAAATAAAAGATCAACAAAACATGCTAGAAATGAGGGGTTAGTATAATAAATTGCTCTCAGATATCAACAATGTAGTGCACTGTTTTGTCTCCTCATTGAGCTGAGTTGTTTTTTAGAAGGGGCAAGCTTCACCAAATAAATAGTATATGTTCTTATCTAGAATATTTGCCTCGGGCTTATGCATCATAGGCAGGGGCAAGTTTCACCAAATTAGTAAAAGGATAAAAGTCAAAACAGTAATACCAACAAAAAGATCTATCTTCACTTGATCTGATCCATGAGTCACAGCAAGCAAGCAAGCTGCTCACACAACCATGCATATCGGTGTGCTGTCAACACAGCAGCAGCCCAGCAAGGAGACAAGAAAGCCTACTTATGTACACAAAGGGGTGAACCAGCCGTAGAAACAAGCTACCATTTCACCTCCACACTTCAAAGCACATTCCCCATCTCATCATCTTATCATCAAACCAATAATACTTGGATCATCCCACAAAATCCACCACCTAATCAATCTCTGGTTGCTCCCTGGAGCCATCCAAGAGCTAGAACAAGGGGAAGGTAAAGGTAAAGCAGCAGCCCGGGAAAAGAAGGCCAGACCAGCAATGGCAAGGAGTAGCTGATCATACACAAGTATCAAGTGGAAGAAGTAGATCAAGATATAGAAACATATGACCATGAAGGACAAGCATCAGGTTGACCACCCATACCATCAATAATATCTGTTCTTACCAATTCCATTAAAAAAGATTTTGGGAGTGTTGAGATTGTTCTCAGATAGGCATAGAGATGCTATGCTTGTCTCATCATTGAACTTCTAGGCATCAGTAGTAATTGTTTATCTTATTTCCAAATATGTGCCTCAGCCTTTGCATCCTTGGCAGTCATATCTTGATTCTTAGCCAAATTGTTTAAAACAGCAGATTGAGCTATCCAAGTATGTCATTATAGCTTTAGACTTTTGCATCACTAGCTATAATCCATATCTCCCTATTATACCACTCAGGTTACATCATAGTGATATTTTTACCAGCAATTTTTGTAGGGTTCGCAGCATAGAAAACAAAAATTTTCCTACGATGTGAACTATATACCAAGATCTATTTATACTAGATACAAACAACGGGCGGATGTATATCCGTAGAGAACATACCCTTGAAGACCGACAAAGCTTAACGAGTTCAACTCGTGGTTGATGTAGACGATCTCTTGCCGATCTCAAGATCGAGAGGAAGTCCTAGCGCCGCAAAACAGCAGCGCATCCGTGCTCGCACACACGTTCGAGGCACCAAGCAACCTCCGCCTCCTCGCTCCAGCGATACAGCGGAAGCACAACTCTTTCTTGCCGAAAGCCACCGGGAACATGTATCTCGCTAGTCCGAGACCATGGGGGATAAATTCTAGAGGGGGAGAGAGATCCTTCACGAGGAGGTGTGATGTGAGAGGAGGAGAGGGGGGCCTTTTATAGGGGAGAGGGGGGCACCCAAGGGGCATGGCGCCCAGCCATGGGGCTGCCCCCACCTCTTCCACATTCATGTGGGTGGAGCTCCCACTCAAAATGAAAAGCCTCCACTCCCATTAAAAAGCCTCCACTCAAAAATCCACTCACATGCATTAAATTTCCACCAAATTTAATGCAAGCTCTCATTAAATAAAACTCTTTTATTTTATTCAGAATTTTGTCAATTACTTTAATGACAAACATTCACAAATAACCCCTTGCTAGAATCCTATTTCACATGCATAACCAGTTTATGCAATTTCACCCGAAAACCTGTTTCGGTATCTAGTGAAATAAATTCCTGCGCTTGTTCATTCTTTCGGCATGAAACCTTTGCTCCAATTGGATGCCGGTGTCTCTTAAGTGTGTCACCCTACGGTTCGTGAATAATGCGGACATGATCGAGACCCCTCTCAGATCAATAATCAGAAGCGGGATCTGGAGACCCATACTGACTCCCACACATTCAACGATGACTTTCTTGTGATCGTCGGAACCTTTTACGTTAGTATCTTAATCCCTTTGTTTCACGATATATTACATGTCCGAGATTCGATCATCGGTATCTCCATACCTAGTTTAATCTCGTTACCGACATGCACTCTTTTCTCGTTCCTGTGATATAACATTCTAGTGATCAAATCACTTGCTTGCAAGCTAATCAATGTGATATCACCGAGAGGGCCCAGAGTATATCTATCCGTCATCGGGATGAACAAATTCCACTCTTGATCCATGAGCCTCAACATAACACTTTATTAGTTCTGAACCCACCTTTATAATCACCCTGTTACGGTGTGACGTTTGATGTTATCAAGAAACTCTTCCGGTGTTAGTGATTGACATGATCTCATGGTCTAAGGATAAGGATCACTTCGTAAGTTGTTATAGCAATATAAACTCAATGACTTTGATCGTAATGCTATACTTCGGATGAATGTTCATCACATCATTACACTAATGTTGTGATCCCGTTATTAACAACATCCAATGTCCATGATCAGGAAACCTTGATCATCTTGTTAATCAACGAGCTAGTTTATGAGAGAGGCTTAACTAGGAACTTTCTGTTTGTTTATTAAACACACATGTATTAACGTTTCCGTATTAATACAATTATAGCATGCAAAATAAACATCTATCATATACTTGGAATACACATAATAACCACTTTATTATTGCCTCTCAGGGCATATTCCCTTCAGTCTCCCACTTGCACTAGAGACAATAATCTAGTTACATAGTGATAAATCTAACACCCATTGAGTTCTGGTGTTGATCATGTTTTGCTTTAGGGAGAGTTTTAGTCAACGGATCTGCTACATTGAGATCCGTATGTACTTTACAAATCTTTATATCTCCATCCTTGACATGCTCGCGGATGGAGTGAAACTGGCGCTTAATATGCTTGGAATGCTTGTGAGACCTTGGCTCTTTGGCATTGGCAATGGCACCATTGTTGTCACAATAGATCACCATTGGGTCCAACGCGTTTGCCACAACTCCTAGTTCGGATATGAACTCCTTCATCCAAACTGCTTCCTGAGCTGCTTCTGAAGCAGCAACATATTCGGCCTCCGTTGTTGATCCCGCTACCACAGGTTGTTTGGAGCTCCTCCAACTAACCGCTCCGCCATTCATGAGAAATACGTATCCGGATTGGTACTTAGAGTCATCCGGATCGGTGTCAAAGCTAGCGTCGACATAACACTTAGCGACGAGCTCTTCTTCACCTCCGTATACAAGAAACATATCCTTAGTTCTTCGTAAGTACTTAAGGATATTCTTGACCGCTATCCAGTGTTCCGAACCTGGATCCGATTGGTACCTACTAGTCAAACTAATAGCGTGTGCCACATCCGGTCTTGTACATAGCATGGCGTACATTATAGAGCCTATGGCTGAAGCATAGGGGACTTTGTCCATTATCTCTCTTTCTTCCGCCGAAGCCGGACTTTGAGTCTTACTCAATGTCTTGCCTTGCAACATAGGTAAGAACCCCTTCTTACTTCCGTCCATTTTAAACTTCTTTAAAATCTTATCAAGGTATGTACTTTGCGATAGCCCTATTAGGCACCTAGATCTATCTCTATAGATCTTTATGCCTAATATGTATGACGCTTCACCTAGGTCCTTCATTGAAAATTTGCTGTTTAGATAACTTTTAACACTGTTTAAAAGTTCTATATCATTTCCGATCAATAATATGTCATCCACATATAATATCAGAAATGCCACATTGCTCCCACTCACTTTCTTGTAAATACAAGCTTCTCCATAAGTTTGGACAAATCCAAACTCTTTGATCACCTCATCAAAGCGGAGATTCCAACTTCGTGATGCTTGCTTCAATCCATAGATGGATCGCTGAAGCTTGCACACCTTGTTAGCATCCTTAGGATCGACAAAACCCTTTGGTTGTATCATATACAACTCTTCTTCAATATTACCATTGAGAAACGCGGTTTTGACATCCATCTGCCATATTTCATAATCGAAATATGCAGCAATTGCTAACATAATCCTAACTGACTTTAGCATCGCTACGGGAGAGAAAGTCTCATCGTAGTCAACTCCTTGAATTTGTCGAAACCCCTTTGCGACAAGTCGAGCTTTATAGATGGTCACATTACCATCAGCATCAGTTTTCCTTTTGAAAATCCATTTGTTCTCCACGGCCTTTCGGTCGTGAGGTAATTCGACCAAGTTCCAAACTTGATTTTCATACATGGATTCCATCTCGGATTTCATGGCTTCTAACCATTTGTTGGAATCCGGGCTCATCATCGCTTCTTCATACGTCGCAGGGTCATTATTTTCATCAACCATGAAATTTATGACAGGATTTCCGTATAGCTCGGGAGCTGCACGCGTCCTGTTTGACCTGCGAGGTTCGGTAGTACTCTCTTTTGGAGTTTCATGATCATTATCATTAGTTCCCTCTTCAACAGGTGGAGCCAACTCCGGAACAACTTCCGGCGCTGCGCTACTCGCCATACTTTGAAGAGAAGGTTCCACAACCTCTTCGAGTTCTACCTTCCGACTACTCACACCTTTCGCGAGAAACTCTTTCTCTAGAAAGGATCCATTCTTGGCAACAAAAACCTTGCCCTCGGATCTGTGATAGAAGGAATACCCAATAGTTTCTTTAGGGTATCCTATGAAGACGCATTTTTCCGCTTTGGGTTCGAGTTTATCCGGTTGAAGTTTCTTCACATAAACATCGCAACCCCAAACTTTAAGAAATGACAGCTTAGGTTTGTTTCCAAACCATAATTCATACGGTGTCTTTTCAACGGATTTAGATGGTGCCCGATTTAAAGTGAATGCAGCAGTTTCTAGTGCATAACCCCAAAATGACAACGGCAAGTCCGTCAGAGACATCATAGATCGAACCATATCTAATAAAGTACGATTACGACGTTCCGACACACCATTTCGCTGTGGTGTTCCGGCAGGTGTGAGCTGTGAAACAATTCCACACTCTTTCATGTGAGTGCTAAACTCGTAACTTAGATACTCACCTCCACGGTCGGACCGTAGAAATTTGATCTTTCTATTACGATGATTTTCCACTTCATTCTGAAATTCCTTGAACTTTTCAAAGGTTTCAGACTTGTGTTTCATCAAGTAGATATAACCGTATCTACTTAAATCATCCGTGAAAGTAACAAAATAACGATATCCACCTCGCGCCGACACACTCATTGGACCACATACATCAGAATGTATGATTTCCAATAAATCAGTCGCCCGTTCCATTGAACCGGAAAACGGCGTTCTAGTCATCTTGCCCATAAGGCATGGCTCACATGTATCAAATGATTCATAATCAAGTGATTCCAAAAGTCCATCCGAATGGAGCTTCTTCATGCGTTTAACGCCAATATGACCTAGACGGCAATGCCACATATATGCGGATATATCATCATTAAGTTTAATCCTTTTAGCATCAACATTATGAATATGTGTAACATTATCATCGAGATCTAACAGAAATAAACCATTCATCATCGGTGCATGACCATAAAAGATTTCATTCATATAAATGGAACAACCATTGTTCTCAGATTTAAATGAATAACCACTTTGCATCAAACATGATCCCGATACAATGTTCATGCTCAGTGCAGGCACCAGATAACATTTATTTAAGTTTATAACTAATCCCGACGGTAAGTGGAGAGGCAGCGTTCCGACGGCGATCACATCAACACTTGATCCATTGCCGACACGCATCTTGACCTCACCCCTTGCTAGCGGTCGCTTGTTCCGCAGCCCCTGATTCGAGTTACAAATATTAGCAACTGAACCGGTATCAAATACCCAGGTGCTACTGCGAGCACTAGTCAAGTACACATCAATAACATGTATATCATATATACCTTTGTTTGCCTTGCCGGCCTTCTTGTCTGCCAAATACTTGGGGCAGTTGCGCTTCCAGTGGCCAGTCCCCTTACAATAGTAGCACTCGGAATCAGACTTAGGTCCAACTCGGGGTTTCTTTTCAGGTGCGGCAACAGGCTTGCCGCCCTTACTTCCCTTCCGTTTTCCCTTCTTGTCTTTCTTGAAACCAGTATTCCTATTGATCATCAACACTTGATGTTCCTTTTTGATCTCCACTTCTGCAGTTTTAAGCATTGACAGAAGCTCGGGGAGAGACTTCTTCATGCCTTGCATATTATAATTCATCACGAAGCTCTTATAGCTAGGTGGCAGAGACTGCAGAACACGATGGATGCCTAAGTCAATGGGAATCGTTATTCCCAAGGACACAAGCTTATCGGCGTAACCCGACATCTTGAGTACATGCTCACTAACGGAGCTGTGCTCTTCCATCATGCAGCTAAAGAACTTTTCTGAAGCATTGTAGCTCTCTACAGCAGCATGTGTGTCGAAAATCATTTTCAACTCACCCATTGTATCAAAAGCATTGCCGTTTTCGAAACGTTTTCGAAGTTCCGGCTCTAGCCCATACAATATGCCGCAATGAACTAAGTTGTGGTCCTCCTGACGAGTCTGATAGACATTCTTCTCCTCGTCAGGGGCATCATCAAAAGGTGGGGGGCCTAACGGCGCTTCTAGCACATATTGCTTTTGTGCAGCAGAGAGGAGAATCCTCAAATTCATGGCCCATTCAGTAAAGTTGCTACCGTTCGTTGCTAGTTTCTCTTTCTCCATGAACGCATTGAAATTAAAAGCAGGTGGTGCCATCTATAACAGAATTTGTAAAGTTTAGACTAAGTGTATGATAGATTGAGTTCAACTAATCTGTATTACGAATGAACTCCCACTCAAAAGCGACATCCCTCGTGTCCTTTTGGTGATTACATGAACCAAATCCACTACACCAAGTCCGATCATCACGTGAGTCGGTATAGCTTCAAAGGCGAGCATCAAATGGACATCATATCAACTATATGACTCATGCTTAACCTTTCGGTCTGTGTTCCGAGGCCATGTCTGTACATGCTAGGCTCGCCAAGTTAGAACCTTAGTATTCTGCGTGTGTAACTGTTTTACACCCGAAATATGGTCGAGGATCCAAGAACACCCGATCATCACGTGATGTCTTGGAGCGACGAAAACATAATCGGTGCATACTAAAGGAAGAACACATTTTTATCTTGATATTTAAATGAGGGATCATCTTATTATGCTTAACAAAGCGCTAAATAAGCAATATAAGATGCAACCAAACATCATATGTTTATTAGTGAAATTATATGGTTCCCGCAGATGATCTCTATCATGTGCATCGTGGTATGATCACTATCATACCTATATGTGTAAATCCAAGGTCTATGGATTTTACACGCTATGTGTGTTGTAAGAGTATCATCTCATACTTCTACTTACAACACTACCATATAATAACACTAGCCCAGCAACAATCTAAACTAGACGCCTCTAATTTATCCATTGCAAGTTTTACGTGGCTTAGGGCTTTCGAGATAGAACCGTTCTTACCTACGAACATCAACCACAACGAGGATAATCAAATTGTTGACAACTCGCTTGCAAAATAGATATTGACTATAGTAGGAGAGACAGACACCCGCTAGCCACTTATGCAAACTAGTTGCATGTCAAGCGTGGAACAGGTCTCATGTGCGAGGACATGTAAAGTTTGTCCGGGCCGCTTCATCCCACTATGCCACCAATATCCAAAATCACAACAAAGGAGCAACAACATGATCATCATCGCCCACATACTCATATGTGTACTACCCGTGTAAAGTATCTACGCATAGATCCGGCTCTGATACCACTGTAGGGTTCGCAGCATAGAAAACAAAAAATTTCCTACGATGTGAACTATATACCAAGATCTATTTATACTAGATACAAACAACGGGCGGATGTATATCCATAGAGAACATACCCTTGAAGACCGACAAAGCTTAACGAGTTCAACTCGTGGTTGATGTAGACGATCTCTTGCCGATCTCAAGATCGAGAGGAAGTCCTAGCGCCGCAAAACAGCAGCGCATCCGTGCTCGCACACACGTTCGAGGCACCAAGCAACCTCCGCCTCCTCGCTCCAGCGATGCAGCGGAAGCACAACTCTTTCTTGCCGAAAGCCACCGGGAACATGTATCTCGCTAGTCCGAGACCATGGGGGATAAATTCTAGAGGGGGAGAGAGATCCTTCACGAGGAGGTGTGATGTGAGAGGAGGAGAGGGGGGCCTTTTATAGGGGAGAGGGGGGGCACCCAAGGGGCATGGCGCCCAGCCATGGGGCTGCCCCCACCTCTTCCACATTCATGTGGGTGGAGCTCCCACTCAAAATGAAAAGCCTCCACTCCCATTAAAAAGCCTCCACTCAAAAATCCACTCACATGCATTAAATTTCCACCAAATTTAATGCAAGCTCTCATTAAATAAAACTCTTTTATTTTATTCAGAATTTTGTCAATTACTTTAATGACAAACATTCACAAATAACCCCTTGCTAGAATCCTATTTCACATGCATAACCAGTTTATGCAATTTCACCCGAAAACCTGTTTCGGTATCTAGTGAAATAAATTCCTGCGCTTGTTCATTCTTTCGGCATGAAACCTTTGCTCCAATTGGATGCCGGTGTCTCTTAAGTGTGTCACCCTACGGTTCGTGAATAATGCGGACATGATCGAGACCCCTCTCAGATCAATAATCAGAAGCGGGATCTGGAGACCCATACTGACTCCCACACATTCAACGATGACTTTCTTGTGATCGTCAGAACCTTTTACGTTAGTATCTTAATCCCTTTGTTTCACGATATATTACATGTCCGAGATTCGATCATCGGTATCTCCATACCTAGTTTAATCTTGTTACCGACATGCACTCTTTTCTCGTTCCTGTGATATAACATTCTAGTGATCAAATCACTTGCTTGCAAGCTAATCAATGTGATATCACCGAGAGGGCCCAGAGTATATCTATCCGTCATCGGGATGAACAAATTCCACTCTTGATCCATGAGCCTCAACATAACACTTTATTAGTTCTGAACCCACCTTTATAATCACCCTGTTACGGTGTGACGTTTGATGTTATCAAGAAACTCTTCCGGTGTTAGTGATTGACATGATCTCATGGTCTAAGGATAAGGATCACTTCGTAAGTTGTTATAGCAATATAAACTCAATGACTTTGATCGTAATGCTATACTTCGGATGAATGTTCATCACATCATTACACTAATGTTGTGATCCCGTTATTAACAACATCCAATGTCCATGATCAGGAAACCTTGATCATCTTGTTAATCAACGAGCTAGTTTATGAGAGAGGCTTAACTAGGAACTTTCTGTTTGTTTATTAAACACACATGTATTAACGTTTCCGTATTAATACAATTATAGCATGCAAAATAAACATCTATCATATACTTGGAATACACATAATAACCACTTTATTATTGCCTCTCAGGGCATATTCCCTTCAATTTTATGCTAATTAAGATTCACCACTGTGCACACTCAAAAATTGAGGCACCACAGTGACATCTACACTAACACAGGCCACTACTTTATTCTTGCCACATCATTTTCCTAACAAATTTTCTAGGAGTATGTAGATTGTTTCCTTGTAGAAAAGTTCTATGAAAAGATCCTTTCTTGAAACCTCAAGAAAGAATCCATTCTTGATTTGCCTCTACAAAGCTTAAGCCTCACATTATGATATCATTGGCTAGGGAAAGTCCAAACTTCTAACCAGTAATATTATAGCATGGATATATATGTGATCTAGTTCATGTGCATCCTCCAAGGAGGTACCACATCAGCCAGAACAGTTGCTTAAAGCCAAGTATTGCATAAATGCAGCATCTAGGAGACCAAAGAGGCACCACTAGTCTAGATGGCAGCATCCCTTACATAGGATAGATTGTTGTGTACTATCTAGAGAGAGGCATCACAACAGCAAGTTACAATCAGCATCAAGCTAGGATGCTTAAAAGATATATATATATATATACCTCTGGTAACATATCTAGTTCAGAAAATGATCACCAACACAGAAGAAATTATAAATAGGACAAGTAGAGTATATCTATCTACCTTTGCAATACACACTTCTGGCAGTCAACATTTAGTTTATTAGCACAAATAAAACTGACACCAGAAACTACTATCAAGTATGAAGGACAGAATAAGGATTTGATAATACAAATCACATAGTAATCACTAGATCATCAGGAAACCACTAACCACTACTTGTATTTATCAACATGGTTAAGAGGTTAAGAAGAACTCCAACCCAAGAACAAAACTAATAGAATTATCTAGAACTAAAGCAACTGGTACCATAACCTGGTCAAGTGCATCTTGGCTATCCTATGAATACCAAATTTACATATCACCACAACAATACTTTAGCATTTATACATCTGACTATCTGAGATAGATTAATCATCTTAATCATAGGAATAACATATGTCCAGTAACACTATTTGATCACAAATGATTTCCAGAACCAACAGGTATGCTGCCAGACTCTAAGTTAATCAGTAGCACATGATCAACCACACAACCAACAGACTACTAAAATCAAGCCACCAATGAATATGCCATAACCAGAACAAGTAGCTCCAATCCTAGATTACCAAGAATCTAATCCTAAAATAATACAAGAACATTTCATCGGCTCGAAGGCCGGTCACATCAGAGTTACCTGAATTAGAATATAAGAAATTGCAGAGAATCCCATTCCACCGGAGTTAGAGAAAGAAATAATCCCAGTACCATTACCATTATCCACAATCCTCTTAGCCAAATTTAGGGGCAGAAAGTCATGGCTGTCGGGGTTGCAGGCACCTATGCCATCCCGCCGGAACCAATGCCCAAGTAGACAAAAGGAAGATCCCAAACCAAAGCACCAGAGGCCAAGAACACCGAGGAAGATCCCATGGTTATTCCTCAGCAGCACGGCGAAGCAACGAAGGGCGCCGAGGTTGCATCCCTGGATGCCGTCCCTCCTGCATCAGGGATAGGGGTCGGCCGCAGTGGAAACTACAGTACCACATCGCCATAGGAAGCGTACCTAGAACTGGAAGCATAGGCACGAGCGGTAAAACGAGCTAGGTCGCGCCATCCCTGACGCCAACCAGGCGGAGAAGCGGGATTGGGGGGCGAGTTGTGAGCACAAGCAATAGAAGCTAGGGTTTCTCCCGGGGTGAGCGCGCGAGGGTGCTAGGCACCATAGCGGAGGGGAAACGAGGGAGGAGAAGGAGGCGGGGCCTCGCCGGCAGGCCACAACGGCGGATGTTCAGCGACGATGGCCGGAGCAGCGCGTAGCAGTGAGCAGGCGGCAGCGCACAGGAGCAAGGGGATGAGGAAGAGTGGTGTGCGGGGGTGTGCGTGTGGTGAGGGATGGGCCGGGGATGATGTGTCTGGCATGGTCCAGTTGGGCCAGGCCAGGCCACATACCCAACCAAACGGCCCAAGTCAACTAGGTTTAGAAATAAAAAAATGAATTACTAAAATAACCTCCAAACATTTTTAGCTATAGAAAAATATAGAAAAATCCTAAAAATACATATGATATATCAAAATGACCACAAAAATAATATCTACCTAATAAAAATATAATTCTAAATGTTTAAAATAAATTTAAAGTAAAATAATTATTAACACCATTAAATCTTAAATGAAATTTTATAAAATAAAACAAAAACCCTAAAAATAAATAAACAATCATTTTTGTGTATCAAAATACTCTATTATTTTATAAAAATACTAACTTAGAGTTTTACAAATAAAACATAAAGCAAATATTCAAAGACACTTAATTCTTTGATGAATTTTATAAAAATAAAGATAATACTTAAAAATTCATTTTAAGGTCTTGAATAAATATATTACACTAGAAAAATATTAAATATATTAATAGAAAAGTCTTTAATATTTTAAATAATAAATCCTTATCTACTACTTACTTTATAAATTCTTTAAAAACAATTCTTAAGTAAGAAATAATCACAATTCTTATAAAACCTTGAGCAATTAGTGTCTTAGTACTAATTCCAAACCCATAACTTGAATTCACTTCACTCAAAGTATTGGGGATTCAATTTGGGAGTTTTACAAAAATGCATAGCATTACTTATGCATAACTACATATTGCTTCTTTAAACATTAGTCCTTACCGGACCAATGATGTTGATTTTAGATATTGGATCTTATATTGTCTTGAAGATCGTGAGTGCATAATCTTGCAACCACAAAAGGCAAGTTCACACTTGCTCATGTCCTTTGATTATTTTTTGTAAAGTATTTTACAAATCTAGTCTTGTCATCACCTGCATTTGAAAAAGGTCCGAAAACACTATTTTCATAACAATATGATTATAGATTATTTACCATGAGGTAATAATAACCTACTATGAAAGTTCCAGTGGTATAGGAACATATTATCTAGGACTTAACAACCAATGTCGCCAGTGATTCTTGCGCTGTATATCACGCGTTAACCATGAGATTTGGAATGGGACAGAGAAGTCAGCTGTATCTTCTTCCTCTCGCATGAAGCCGGATGTGCAGGTCATGGCTGTTATCACTCGTAGCGTGCATATTAATTGGTAATTCGTAGAGGATATGCAGCATATGGGTGGGAACCCTCAACGTCCCATGATAGTTCTGGCATCTAACGGTCTATACAAACCATTGCCGTAATTCAATATGTGGGCATGGTGTACACCAAGGAGGCATGCGGGGTTGCGAAGGGGGCAGTGATTGGCTTGGATCTTAGACTGGGCCCCATACCAAGGAAGTATGGACAAGGTCATGACTTGGTTGTGCAACAAGGCTAAGGTCTCTCATGGGTAAAGTAACGCACCTCTGCAGAGTGTAAGAACTGTAATTTGTTACTCCCTGTTCCCGGAAGGAGCTGCGAACGCGGCGGGAAAGGAACTCCATGAAAGTTCTGGTAAACCCGTGAAGGCTGACGGACATTGCTTTTCAGAATAAAAGCAACCTTTGAAGAAATGTTTACGAAAACCTGCATTGCCTACGACCTATGGTTTGTGTGATGCAGCCCGACCTACGGTCGTTACTACATCAAGGTCTCCAACTTACGCCAAGTCGCCATGGACTCCAAAGGTGAATCCGTTCCTCTATGAAAGCTCACTTCCTACCCTATTGAATGGTATGCTACTTCATACTCCGTCACATATTCATGATAGGTTCACACCGACCAGTACGGAGGCAAGGGAGGAAGCCCGGAGCATCAAGCCCGACAAGACGGAAGCTTGGAAGAGGAGGAGGAAGAAGACAGATCAGCAGCTGCCAGGTTCAAGCGGTACTACCGGTCGGCGGAACCGGTACTACCGGTCAGCGGTACTACCGCCCGGTACTGAAGCCTGTGCCATCGCCACTGGATGCCCCGGTACTGGCTTGCGGTACTACCGCCCGCAAGCGGTACTACCGGTCCCCAAAGCGGTACTACCGGTGATGACCGGTACTACCGGTCCCAAGTCCGGTACTACCGGTCATGTCAGTGCCTGCGCGCACTAGTTGGGCCACAGCCCATGTATCCCCCCTTTACTTACCTATTCGCCTAGTTTATCCCCAAACTACCCTTGTTTAGTGGTTGGCCTATAAATAGAGCCCCCACCCCTCATGTATCCCTTAGGCATAGATGATAGACTAAAGACAACCCCCATTGTGGAATCTCTAGTTTTGCCTCATCCCCTTACCAAGGGGACCGACTATCGTCACCAACCTCGATTGGACTTTGCATCACGCATCCATCGTTGAACAAGGCCTTGGGTTCTCGGTTTCTCGCCCCCAAGTCGTCAAGACCCTCCTCAAGCTGTTCGTCCCTCTCCGATGTGGATTTGAGGGAGCACGTTGACCGATCTTTCCTTGCGAGGATTCTATCGGACCGGTGGCCGCCGTTCGGGAGCAATCGGCCTTGTATCGTGTGAGTTTTGCGTGTGTTCATCGTGTTCTTCGCGAGGTGTGTGTTCGCTTCCGCTACCTTCTCCCTTTCCCCTCGCTTTCCCATCGATTTGACCACAAGATCCGTGAAGATCGGGCACCCAAGAGGTTAACCCCTCCATCATCTGGTATCAGCAGCTTTTGGTTGCCACGGATTTCTCATCGATTTGGTCTTTTCCCCATAAATTCGAAAATTCCACCAAAAACAGCCCCAATTCGTGTTTTGGATCGATCTGTGATTTGAGTGCGTTTTGGTAGGTTTTGATCCGTGGATTACTTGCTAAACTTGTTGACCTACCTTCCTTTGCGTTCCCATGGCCTAATCCCTTGATTTCCCCCTTCGATTTGGTGTTTTTCTTGAAGATTTTTCGCCCAAATCACCCCAAAATCGCGAAAACGCGTCAAATCTGGACATCCCAGGTCCAAGCGGTACTACCGGGTCCAAAAACCGGCACTACCGCACTTAACCGGTACTACCGGGCCCAAACAACCGGTACTACCGCCCCATACTGATCCAAAACAGCAAGTTCCAGATTTCAGCCTCTCACCGTTTTGGGCATAACTTTTGCATACGAACTCGGATTTTGGTGTTCTTTAGCTCGTTTCGAAGAGGAGAAGGAGCCCTACATCATCATCCACGTGGTTCATGCTATCTACTCCATCCAAATTCCGTGAGCAAGGCGGAATCCAACAATAAAGGGTGAAGATCGTCGACGAAAGGTATAAACATTCCGCGACTTCTCCCCACTTGCATTCCTTTGTGAACCCCACTATCTTTGCGAGCAACAAACACCTACTGAGACTAGTTCCTCTTATGATTGCTTGGGCTATGCACATTTGATACCTTGTAGATTCCGAGCAAACATTGTGAGCGCTATCTCATATAGTTATCTTGTATAGTTGTTGGCACAAGGAAGAGGCAAGTGAAAAAGAAATAAAAAGAAAAAAGAGTGATACAAAAATAAAAATAAAAATAGAAAAAAGGAAAAGAGAAAAAGAAAGAATTATACATGTGCCTCATAGAATAGGAAGCGCAAGCTCGATGAACATCATATAGGTGGTACTTATTGTGCATATCTTGTAGCCCACCAATCTTATGCAATCGAACTAGCGTCTCTCCTTGTACTTGTGTGACACGAGCTTATAGTCTTCGCTAGGTAATCATTTGGTTCTTAGCTCACTTTCTCCGTCACACAAGTCCCTTTTATCCCACCGTGTGTGTTTCCTTGTACATATTTCCTATCTTGTGGATTGACTTGTTTTGCTTTGTGATCTTGTGGTTCTTTACTTGCCATTACAACATCTTGATTTCGGATTGGTTCTTGACATTCCACTTTCCATACCTATCCACCATAGGCCTTGTGTGTGTGTGTTTTTTTGGTTCGTAGTTGGTTTTGGTGTTCCGCGTGAACTTCACTTTGCTTGGTTTATTGCTCTCAAGTGTGGCCACTTTCACGATACGATCTTCCAAGGTAAAGTAAGGTTTGACGTTGTATCCCTAACACCCTCTACCACTTCCATATACAACACTTGGTCTTGTGAAGCATGTCTAGGGACTCCGGGACCGAGGATAATTTCTATGAAGAATCCACGATGAGCCACCATGCCTATGTCTCCACAAGCATGGATAACATGATGGAGCACTACACCAACAATGGCTCCACATGCTTGGGTGACATGGAGTGCTTCAATAACAACAACTCCCCAAGCATGGGCGACTTCAAGAACGACAACGACAAGCTCCTCAAGTCGCACCGGCCAAGACGGAGCCTACACCTCGAGTGCGCCAAGGTCCACCATGAAATGGACAAGTTCGAGAGCGACCTCCACAACTTCAAGAAGGACATGGACAATGACTTCGACAAAAACATGAGCATGGTCGCCAAGACTAATGATGCCTTGTGCTCATTAGAAGAACTTATAAGGAAGCATGCCAAGGACAAGGGTCATCGTCGTGAGCGTCATGTGGGTGACCAAGTGCGCCACCTACACCAACCATCGGCAAGGCACACCAATGACCTCCGTCGACACCGTCACAAGGCACCTTCAGCTACTAGTGCCACCACCAAAATGGCACCAAGAGCAAGCCTTCATCCACGCCATCAAGCTTCAACGACTACGCTTGCATTCGAAGACCTCATGAACGAGGAAAATGAAGACCTCTACTTCGCCAAGTTGGATAGCATGAGCCTACCTCCACTACTACTACAAGATGGCCACAAGACGGTCGAGCATGGGATTTTCCCTTCGACCATGGAGGAGAGCAATGATGCCCATCTTATGGCATCCAACCTTGGAGGCGACAAGGTCAAGAATGGTGAGCATGGGATTTTCCCTTCACCAAAGGAGGCGCATGGAGTTGAGGAAACCGAGCCTACCCCCATATGCTTGAGTGATGATGTGGTACCAATCCCATGTGAGTATGAGAGCCACTTAGCCCACTTGAGTGAGAAAAAGAGTGACATGAGTGACTCCACCTTATATGAGATTGAGTGCTTCCACTTGGAGGGCATGAGTGATACTCCTAGTGAGTTGAGAGTAGTAGTTGATAGGTCAAGTGAGACCATTTCGATTTCTAACAACTTACCCTCTACCTCTAGTGTGTTCTCTTGTGTTGTGCTAGGTTCCATGGATGAAGACGCGCCAAGCCATGAAGCAATGATGCCTCGAATGGAGAAGATGTACATGGTAGATGCTACGCCATGGATACATCAAGAAGATGAAGTCGTCCACACGGAGGCCACTACTTCCACAACACCCACTTCATATGAGAGGTATGAACAAGGTAACAATAAGGGTGTTGATGATGCCATGATCCCACTAGTGGACATGATGAATTGTGAGGATATGCATGCTATGGATGATACTTGTGACATTACATATGCTTCACTCATATTCCCATGTGATGATTTGCCTTTGCATAATATTGATCATGTGGAATTGTTTGATTGCGAACTCATTGCCATAAACATGGCATGCTATGCATCTTGTGTGTATCCTCCAATTGCTTTGGACTTGCCTTCTCATGCTAGTCATTCAATTTCTCCCGTTGCTTGCGATAAGATGAATGCTTGCTATTTCACTTGTTTTGCTTGCAACAATATTGATCATATGCGTTCTAATGAGATGGCCCCCATAGCTTTCTCAATTTTTGGAGATTTTGATGATGGCCATGATAAGCATGTTCCCCACTTGCATACTCACCATGCATCTATTTCATACTTGATTGAAAATAATGGTGATGTGCACAAAAAGAGATACGTCATGATGGATGATGTGTATCTCTACCATGCACACACGTTCTTCCTTTTACATATGATGTGTGTAGGTACCCGCACGAGAATGTCAACCTCGGTTGAGCACGAGTTGACAAAAAGAGCTCTAGAGAGCATTTCACAAGTGAGTTCAAGATCGAACCCAGCTCTGATACCTTTTGCATGCTTTGCATCTTTCATGTTGGCAAATTGCTCTTTCTTATGGTTTGATTGCAAGCATGTTGATGGTATTATCTCCCCTTGTGACATTCATGTTTCTTCGCTTTTAGATAACGATGTTTTGTGTGTTGCGACAAAAATGTTGAACAATTTACCTTCTCGATGTTTTGTGTGCAACCACAATTCCTTTAAGAACATGTATTGTCATGAGAGCTTCCAAGAATCTCGTCTTGTTGTTGCAACAAACATAAGGACCACTTTCTCTTTCATTTGGTTTGTTTGCAAACATAATAATTTTGTTTTGGATATGCTTCCTTGTGTGTTTTTTGCCAAATTCTCCTATTCTTGCATCAAAGATGTTGTTTGAAATTTGGATCCAATGCTTTGAATGCCCCACTTCTATGTTATATGGAGTTTTTGAGTTTCCACACTTGCATGATGTTCAAACGATTTCCATGCACATTGACCTTGCATATGCATCCCGTTTGCTATACTCGAGTTGTGCTAATCGTGTTGTGAACAAGAATGGACATGCAACAAATGACATGCTCCTCTATCACACACAAACATATGTTGCTTGGTCTTTGTTGTATGAAGGTACAAATGCATACACGTCAACCTCTATGGACTATATGTTGACAAGAAGAACCGAAGAGAGTTACCTATGGCTACACTTCTTTGAGCTATATCTAAAAGCTAAGGTGACTTCCTTCTACTTGAGGACTCATGCAATCTTCATGAATTGGCTACGCTTTGAGTGTTGCTTTGCTTTTGTTGTGAGCTTTGTAGGCTTCAAGGAAGGTGAAGGAACATTGAAGTGTTGTCAAGTCAATCTTCCCGAGGACGACTATATGGTGAACCCCAGGATCAAGAAGGTCTCTCGACCGCTTCTACTTTGTGATGAACATGTAGAGTCGAGGACGACTCTTTTTGAAGGGGGGGAGATGATGCAGCCCGACCTACGGTCGTTACTACATCAAGGTCTCCAACTTACGCCAAGTCGCCATGGACTCCAAAGGTGAATCCGTTCCTCTATGAAAGCTCACTTCCTACCCTATTGAATGGTATGCTACTTCATACTCCGTCACATATTCATGATAGGTTCACACCGACCAGTACGGAGGCAAGGGAGGAAGCCCGGAGCATCAAGCCCGACAAGACGGAAGCTTGGAAGAGGAGGAGGAAGAAGACAGATCAGCAGCTGCCAGGTTCAAGCGGTACTACCGGTCGGCGGAACCGGTACTACCGGTCAGCGGTACTACCGCCCGGTACTGAAGCCTGTGCCATCGCCACTGGATGCCCCGGTACTGGCTTGCGGTACTACCGCCCGCAAGCGGTACTACCGGTCCCCAAAGCGGTACTACCGGTGATGACCGGTACTACCGGTCCCAAGTCCGGTACTACCGGTCATGTCAGTGCCTGCGCGCACTAGTTGGGCCACAGCCCATGTATCCCCCCTTTACTTACCTATTCGCCTAGTTTATCCCCAAACTACCCTTGTTTAGTGGTTGTCCTATAAATAGAGCCCCCACCCCTCATGTATCCCTTAGGCATAGATGATAGACTAAAGACAACCCCCATTGTGGAATCTCTAGTTTTGCCTCATCCCCTTACCAAGGGGACCGACTATCGTCACCAACCTCGATTGGACTTTGCATCACGCATCCATCGTTGAACAAGGCCTTGGGTTCTCGGTTTCTCGCCCCCAAGTCGTCAAGACCCTCCTCAAGGTGTTCTTCCCTCTCCGATGTGGATTTGAGGGAGCACGTTGACCGATCTTTCCTTGCGAGGATTCTATCGGACCGGTGGCCGCCATTCGGGAGCAATCGGCCTTGTATCGTGTGAGTTTTGCGTGTGTTCATCGTGTTCTTCGCGAGGTGTGTGTTCGCTTCCGCTACTTTCTCCCTTTCCCCTCGCTTTCCCATCGATTTGACCACGAGATCCGTGAAGATCGGGCACCCAAGAGGTTAATCCCTCCATCATTGTGGCTATAGATATAGTGCATCAAACACTCCTTTTCTAGTGGACTTGTTGAGTACGCTCGTACTCAAAGTATCTTCTTAACCCTTGCTAGGTTCTAAAGCCAGTATAGACGACGTCTGCATCAAGTTATGCTCCAGGAATCATCATCAAAAGCTAAAGCTCTTCAATGAAGTCAAGGAAGTCAACATATATATCCACTCAAGTGAAGACGAAGTTGCGGATTAGATAAGAATAGAATCTCTAGCCATAGAACCTACTTCTGTAGAGTATTGCAATAGTAGCAATGCCAAACCATTGGTTAAAATACTAGTCTTATTAGTATGATAGTTTTTGAGTTGTTTATCTTTGATCTTCTTTATAAGAAGTTTCTTTCTCTCTCTTTAACCTAGAGTGTTCTCTGGATCTTGTGTAAAGAGTTGAGTTGTAACCTATAGTCATGTCTTGGACTTGCTGTGTTTCTGTTGTACCACTCTGAGGGATGTACTACTAGTGAACGGTGTTTCATTGGTGTTATGTCAACGACTATAGTGTACTACATCATGCAGTGATATGCTGGGTCACCGCACCGCGTGATGGCCGCAGATGCCCTCGTGGATGTCTTGGAGGATGGTTTTGTTGTCACCGATGGTGACGCACCTTTGGAGTACACCCGAAATGATGCGCTTGTACATCTCACCATTGATGATGGTGAAGGCCTTGGACCGGCGAGATACGCGTCGGGCATCTGTCGGGTCATCAGGCAGTTCCCTATTTATCAGGTACCGAAGGTACGGTTGCGTCCATGTTTCCTCGATTTCCATGACTTGCATCAGATTGACCATTGCGACCTCTGTGTCGAGCTTTTCGGGTCCTTCCTGTCCTTCGGGGAGCGTAGCCCCCGAGTGCTATGCCTCTTCGGGTGATCCCTTTGGGAATTTCCTTTTGATAGATGGCACGCAGATTTGTTCGACGAACACACCTGGTGGCACCCGTGCGCAGGTGGAGCCGATATTGGCGAGTCTATCGGCTTCTTCGTTGCTTTCTCTTCCAATGTGCCAGAGCTCGCAGCTGTCGAAGTCTCCTTCGAGTGAGTTGTAGAGCGCGCGATATGCGATCATGTTGGCGGCGTGTGCGTCGTACTCGTTCATCGTCTGCTGGACGACGAGGTTCGAGTCACCGTAGATGACGAGGCGTGTTGCGCGGAATATATTGGCCATCCTCATGCCATGGATGAGGGCCTCGTATTCGGCTTCGTTTTTGGAGGCTCGAAATTTCATCTGGAGGACGTACTTCATCTTGTCGCCCTGCGGGGATGTCAGTATGACTCCGTCTCCTGCTCCAGCCTCGCGCTTGGAGCCATCGAAGTGCATCGTCCATGACTGTCATGTACGAGGTGTCCGGTAGCTATAGCTCCATCCAGTGGATGAGGAAGTCCGGTAGGACCAGAGACTTGATCACACGGCGCTTCTCATAGACTATATCTAGAGGGGATAGCTCGATGCCCCACAGGGCCACGCGTCTTGTGGCTTGCAGGTTGTTCAGTATGTTGTTCAGAGGTGCTTCGTTGACGACCATCACCTGATGCTCCTGGAAGTAGTGGATCAGTCGACGAGCCGTCATGAACACGCCGTAGGCGAGTTTCTGGTAGTGAGGGTACCTCTGTTTTCTTGGCGTCAATACCTCGCTGAGGTAGTAGATAGGGCGTTGGACCCCATGGGTCTTGCCATCTTCGGGTCGTTCGACCACGAGCACAGTGCTTACCACCTGATGTGTGGCTGCTATGTATAGCAGTAAAGGCTCGCGTTCCTTTGGCATGACTAGGATGGGCGAGGTTGAGAGCAGTCGCTTCAGAGCTTCGAATGCATCGTCCCCTTCAGGTGTCCATTCGAATTTGTCTGCTTTGCGTAGAAGCTGATAGAAAGGCAAGGCCTTCTCACCCATGCGGCTGATTAATCTTCTCAGCGCCACAATGCGCCCAGCTAGTTGCTGGACACCTTTGAGGTTCTTCGGTTTCTCCATGGCCGGTATGGCCCGGATTTTCTTCGGGTTTGCCTCAATTCCTCGCTGGGAGATGAAGTATCCAAGCAGTTGACCAGATGGGACGCCGAAGGCGCACTTTTCTGGGTTTAGCTTGATCTTGTAGTGATCAAGGTTGTCGAACGTCTATCAACGTCTTGGCCTCCCTTGTCTTGACTACTATGTCTTCGGCATAGACCTGTATATTACGGCCGATCTGGCTCTTCAGGCATGCTTGCATGCACCGCTGGTATGTGGCACCTGCATTATTTAGCCCGAAGGGCATTGTGTTGTAGCAGAATACTCCGAACGGCGTGATGAACGTCGTTTTCTCCTGATCTTCGACCTTCAGTCGAATATGATTGTAGCCTAAGTAGGCGTCGAGGAAGGAGAGTTTCTCGCATCCTACAGTCTAATCGATGATCTGATCGATCCGAGGGAGAGGGAAATGATCCTTCGGGCAGTGCTTGTCCAGCGATGTGAAGTCCACGCACATCCGCATGATGTCCGTGTCCTTTTTAGGGACCATCACGGTGTTAGCCAACCACTCTCTTTCCTTGATCTCCCTGATGAAATCAGCGTCAAGAAGTCGGTTGACTTCGACTCCGATGGATTCGGCCCGTGGCTCAGACAGTCGTCGGATGGACCATTTGACGAGCTTGGCATCTGGTAACACATTGAGTGCATGCTTGGCAAATTCCCTGGGAACTCCTGGCATGTACGCAGGACACCATGTGAAGATTTCCCACCGCTGACGGAGGAATTCGACGAGTGCGCCTTCCTATGCGGGGCTGAGGTCATTAGTGATCAGCGTCGTCTTGGAGGTGTCCGTCGGGTGGACCTACACCTTCTTCGTGTTGACTGTTGAGTCAAACGACATGTTAGGTGTGTTTTGCCTCGAGACTGGGGGGTGCCCCGTTGTCTGTCACCTCTCAGAGACTTGTGAGCTCCTCTTGCATACCTAATGACTGGGAGATTCTGTTGAAGTCCTTGTCGCAGTGATCGGACCGGGTGAAGCTCCCGTGGATCGTAATGATGCCCCTAGGTCCTGGCATCTTAAGTAGCAGGTACGCATAGTGCGGTACTTCCAGGAACCTTGCGAATGCCACGCGTTCGAGGATGGCGTGGTATTGTGATGGCGAATCCACCACTTCGAACTCGAGTCGCTCGCACCGAAAGTTGTCAGGCTTGCCGAAGATGACGTCGAGCCATATCTTTCCCAGGGGAAATATGCCCTTCCCTGGGACGATGTCGTGGAACATTGTGTCGGATTGTTCCAGGCTGCACAGCGGGATCCGCATTGCTGCTAAGGTGCTAGCGACCATCAGATTGATGCCGCTGACACCGTCCATGAAGACGTGTCTCATCTCGAATCCTCCGATCTGCGCCTCGAGCACCAGGAAAGCATGACCTGGGCAAGGAATTTGGCGGGAAGGTGATCCGAACGGCTGAATGTGATGCAAGACTCTGAACCGCTGAGGTACTCAGGGATGGCGGGTGGAGCGGTCACAGCCAAGATGACTTGGCAGGTGATCTTCTTTTGCACCCTGTTTGTTGGGCGCCCCTTTTGGATCATCAGTGACCCTTTCGGCGCGGGATAGCCTTTTACGCCGTTGTTCTGTATGGGTGCGACCGGGTGGTTCGAAGGTCCCACGGGTGGTGGCGGAGGAGCTCCGTGGGCGATGTCGCCTGGTGCGGGCGCGTGTCCGAACCCGTTGTTCGGGACTTGCTGTCTCATCTAGGACAGGCTCTCGCTAAGTTTTTGGAACTCGCTGTAGTCCTTGAGCATATGACTGGCCTTCTTTTGCCATCCTGCTTGTCGATGTAGAAGTGGATGGTGCATGGGCCCGACAATTTGTCGTATGCCGAGGGCTCGTCGTCGCTGCCGCGGCGTTGCCACGTTTGCGTTGGGCGTCCTCCATCACGGAAGTTGTTTCCACGGTATTCGCCGCTGCTGCGGTTGCTTTTGTTGCGGCGGTCGGCGTAGCCAGCCGCGACCATGTCGGGTCCGTCGCGATCATCGTAGACGCGTGATCTTTGTTTGCTACGGTGCTCATGGCGGCGGCCATAGTCGTCCTCCTCATCCGAGTGTGCTTGGTGGACGGAGTCCTCGCCATCTGCCCACCTGTTGGCGATGTCCATGAGGTGGTCGAGTGTCTTGGGCTTGACGCGCCCAAGTTCTTCCTTGAAGTCCTGGCGTTTGACGCCATCTTTGAATGTGTCGATTGTTCTCTCCTCAGAGATGTGTGCCGTGGAGTTTTTGATGTTGGACCAGCGTAGTATGTACGAGTGAATGGATTCGCCCGTTCATTGGGTGTAGGCCCGCAGCCCTTCAATCGAGGCTGGTCTCTTGCTGGTACCCTTGAAGTTTCGGATGAAACTGTACGCCAGTTCCTCCCAGCTTCGGATGGATCCCGAGGATAGGCTGCTGAGCCAGATCCAGGCTGCGCCTGTCAGCTGCAGCTGAAGGCATTGCAGGGTGGTGTTTTTGTTGCTACCGTGCAGCTTGACGGACGACAGGTGGTCGCTGAGCCACGCCTTAGGATCCTGCGTGTCGTCGAACTTTGGAGTGTCCGAAGGAAGCTTGGAGTTTCTTGGCATCCGTGTCCGCCGAAAAGATCTGCTGAAGCATCGAGCTCCGCAAAGTTCTCCTTCGTCGTCATCCTCTTCGGATTTGGACGAGCAGACGCGCTTGGCGCGTGCCTTGTCGATCTTGCGCTGAGCGAGATCGCTTCGAGCATCGTAGTCACGGCTATGACGTCGTGGACTCTTGCGTCGTCGAGGTAGGTGATGTTCCTCCTCGTCGGATGAGGGTGTGCGACTGCGGTTGAATCTGACCGCAACTTTCTTTTTTGGCTCCGCAGGAGCTTCTTCATGGAGCGCAGCTCCAACGATTCCGAGTCCGGATAGTGCGGAATTGTGCATGGCCCTCTTCGGGTCCCCCACCGAAGGTGGATGGGACGCAAGATATGTGGTGGCTACCGTGATCGCAGCTTGCGGCGTCTTCGGGATGATGTTGCCGTTGGCGTCCATCTCCATGAAGGACGTGTTGAGGGTTCGGGTCACCTCGCCGACGTGTAGCGGGATCCATGTTCTCTACGCGAGAGCTATGCTTGTTGGCATTGTTGCCGTGCGAGCTGGAGCCGCCAACGGCAGAGAGCGCAGCTCTCCGCACGCTAGACTCCGATGCCGCTTGCTTGCGTTTGTCGAGTACCTCTTGCATCTTCACTTGCTTTTTATGCTCTTCGATGGGGAGCAGGTGGTATGCCATCAGTAGGTCCCGTGAGGCACCCACAGGCAGGATCTTGTTGCCCGCCACGGCTTCGCGTGCTTGGTTCCATCCTTCCTCGCTGAGGTGGATTACTCGACTGGCATTAGGGTCGTCCTCGTTGGGCGGGGGGGATGGTTGCCTCCTGTTTTCGCCGTTTCTACCTTGCAGGTTGGGTGGCGGTACGTGAGCACCCGAACCTGGTGTTTGTTGCTCGTTTTCACTTTGGATGACCACGGTGCATTGGTAGCATCCGCGGATTGGATCGCTGCTGCCGCAGCTTTCGAATCTGGAACCATAGGTCCCTTCATCCGACGGGGGATCGCACAGATCTGAGTTGCAGCTGCTGCTGTCATATGACTCATATGTCGATGTTGGCGTGCGTAGCACGCTGGGATGCGGGGCCCACGAGGCGGGCCTGATCGATGGCAGAGGCACCCGCTCTGGGAGGCGGAGAGTGCTGGTCTGACCCACCTAGAAGTAGAAGCTTCCGAATAGGATCTCGAGCCCGTCGCCTACGGGCTCGAAGTCCTTCAGGGTGGCTGGCGAGTGGGCGGTGAAGTCAAAAGCGCCGAAGAGGAGATGGCTCTCCATCGCCGAGGAGTTGTAGATCTCTTTGGTCGGGACCATCACGATTGCACAATCAGCGCCCCCATTTCCCACAGACGGCGCCAATTGACGAGGTTTAATCTCTTCAATTCCCATTGTTATGAGCTTGGGTTTTGGAGAAGATGGGGGTGCAGGAGATCGCGGAACGGTTAAGAGACAAGCAACCAGGGGACACGAGATTTACCCAGGTTCAGGCCTCCGAAGGGAAAACCCTACTCCTGCTTGTCTGCTCTTGATTACGGCGGAACCAAAAGTTACAGAGGTGCGTAGATGCAATCTGGCATGGAGTTGTGTACGCAATGAGGTGAGAGAGATATTCTCCTCGTCGTGCCCTCCTAGCCTTTATATAGAGATAGGCAGGTCCCGGGCATAAATCGAGTCGGTTACAGGTTTAGGGTTTGCCCCTTTCAATATTCTATCCGCTCTAGTCTTGCTCTGCAAGGATCCGAAGACGTCATGGGCTTGGGCCACCCGAAAATCTTCATGGGCCGCGTATATTCTCGTCGGTCTTCCTTGGGCTGGACCAGGTATGCTAATGTCGTGTACCCGTAGGGTATAACCATGTCAGTTATGTTTCGTGTTTTTTTATAGCAGTGACAACATTTTTGCAGCAGTGACACAGACCACACATGTAGCGAGGATCGTGAAAGCCACCCGGGTCGCCTCTCTCTGGCGTCTCTGGAGGCCCCCCAGCGCCACCAAATAAACCACCCTTCCTGAAGCCCTGTTCACCCCGCCGCCGGAGGAGGAGGCCATCAGCGGACGGCGGTGGTGGGGTGCCCCTCTTTTTTAGCCTTTTTTTACTTTCCCTGGAGATCTGCTCCGCCGCCGCCGATCCGATCTGGTTTGTACGCGTCGCCGCTGCATCTCGAGAGTCTAGCATCGGGAAGGAGCCCCGGGGACATGCCCGTCCGCGTTCGTGCCCTGCTGCACATCGGGATCTGGCGAGTTCGACGCCAGGCTTCGGCCCGTTGGGTCACATCGTGCTGCTGCCGTCTCACGCATCTGTCAATGCCGTCGTCCACGTGATCGCCCTGAGAGCGGCCACCTGCCCATGGTGGCGTCATTGCGGGCAGCACCTAAAGTGCCATCTCTAGGTGGCGGCTCGCAGCTGCGAGTGGCGGGGAGGTGCGGAGGAGGATGGAGATGGCTGCAGAGATGGTCGGGGGCGGTGGCTACCATTGTGGCGTCCGTTCTCCGGAAACCGGCCGGCGGTGTGGGGATCGCTACGCCGGATCTAATAAAGGAGGTGGTCCTTGGGTTTCTTTCGCACAAACACGAAGATCTGCTTGATGTCTGCCCTCGTTGATCTGGACTAGAAAGACGAGTTCCGGAAGGCTCCGTCGACGAACTCCCATGGGCGTATCATGCCTGGAGATTGCTGGATCGGAAGGTATTCGGTCGTGCGTACCTTGTTTTTCTGGCCGTTTGGTTTCAGCGGGAGCGTTACGAAGATCTGTTGTTTGTTCCCACCAAGTGCCATTCTTCGAGCCATGGTGGAGTTAGATACGGAGAATGTCAGGAAAGCGGAATATGAGGGTAGCGATGGTGATTTCAGTTTTTATGGCGACGGAGAACTGGTTGCGTGATCTGGGACTCATAGCAGCAACTGTTGGTGCGGGAAGACAACACAGAAGGAGTTTCCAATCTTACCTTGCAGGGTGAAAATCCAAGGTCTAGCCTTAACCGGTTGTGTCTGGCAATGACCTTGTTAGAGGCATTGTTTTGCGAGCAAGGATTTTCTTCAGGGTGAAAACCTATGATCTTTGATCGGGCAACGACGACGCTTCGGCTCAGTTTCCTTCATGAAGATGTTGTTATTGGAGTGGAGGACTACTGGTGTTGGTCTGATGGTGTCAGTGTCGTTGCTTTGAAGATTAGTTCTTTGTACCGGGACTTTTTTTTAATTCTTTTTTCTTTTTTCTGGGATGTGCGCATCCGTAGGGCCGCTAGGGCATGCGTTGTTGCAGAAGCTATGTGTAATTGGTATCCCTATGATATTAATATATACTCTTTTCCCACAAAAAAAAAAGACCACACATGTAGCATGGCTGTCAAACCGGCTAACGCCCATCATGCACCCAAAAAAAAGTTCCTTTCCAAAGCAAATCTAAGCGCAAGGACGTGGTGCCTCCTTCTATCTCTATCAGAATTCAGAAGGCATATTCGCCCTGTATGAGAACATCAAAGCGCCCTTTCGGGAATCTCGGATCGTCAAATCAGTACCCCGTGAAAACCTCCAAAACGTTGTGTTCAGAAGCACCAGTCGGCACTGCAAGCCTGCCACGTCCTACAGCACGCAGAAGAGCGTTCGTCCAAGTATAACGAAAGATGACAAGGCAGCAGACGTGGCCGTTTCCCCAGCCATCCCTTCGAATGCACCCCTGTGCGGCTGCAACCGCTCTGCTGCTCACTGAGTTCTGCCAGGTTTCATGGTTTTGATCGTCACATCCGATGGGTTATCGCCGCACGTCTGCTTGTGAACTGCACGCAGCTGACCAGGGTCACATGCTCGTGTGGCCGCTGCTCACTCTAGCTTGGTCGCACGTCCTTCTCAAGGAAAAACACACATGATTTGGCTCTCAACACAAGTTCTCCAAATACAAACCAAAGACGCATTTTACTCGAAACGGCCACATAATGAACTACGAAATGTAATTCCAGCAGAGCAATGCCAGTATGCCACCAAAGACTAGAAGATTTTAAGACACACGGTTCCTACCACTATGCATATGCTAAGTTGCTAACATCCACCTAGGGGCAACTTCTCACGCCAACACCAACAGGAGAACCACCGCTCAATAAAACAAAGACCAAAGAAAAAAGGGACAAACAGCAAGCTCCTATTGTATGGGCCCTGTACAGTAAATGGTAATATACAACGCACACATCATCATCTATTTCGACGCTACTGGGATGTCACAGGGCGAGACAACAACGACAACAACCGAGCAAACACAGCCCTTGCTGCTGCTGCCCCAGGTGAGACTCTCCCCAGCTTCCATGACTATAATTTACACTTCGCTTCATGTATGGATCCCATCCTCTCCTAGATCCTGCCCAATCAACTGTCTGTACAGCAATGCAGCCCGGGTTCCAAATTCCGATACGCTTAGCAGCTTCACCAGTAGCAAACCTCCTAGTTAAAGCTCTAACTACCTAACTGCCGATGACTATACACTTACTCAACCTGGTGTTCAATTCCACGGGAGACTCCCAGCATGCGAGATGCAAAACACAGCCCTGTTACCCTGTTTTTTTCAGCTCATACCAATCCTGGTGGGCACAGCACGCTAGATCAGCCCCCAAAACTGATCTGTTTGTTCCAAGGATTTGCTTGATTGACACACAAGCAAATTGGTTTCTGAATGAGTATCAGTGCTCCTGGCGTACATCATAAAATCCCATTCAGCACTCTCTGGTAGTAGTCATACTGCCGAGTGCGCCAGGCATCCATGCTGCTACTGATCAATGAGAGCACCAGAGACACGCATTGCTGCAACCATCATAAGATCGTAGTAAGAACCCGCTGGAAATGATGGAAAAGAAAAACAATTTACCAACCTCTTCAGTGAGACTCAAGTGGAACCTCTTTCTCAAGTTCAGTATGGTGCGAGTACCACCTTTAAAGCATGGGAAGCCAGAGTCCTGATCAAAGGAATACACACAGTAAGATGATTTTTGACATAATGGCTTCCCTCAAATCTTTGCTAACCAAAAAGTGTTACATTCACATAATTTAGATAAATACCAGCACCAGATTACTGAAGGAACAAGACTAACGAAATACTAATTTTATACCACTCCAGATAAATATTTCTTGTCGGTACAAGATAGCTGTAAATTTCCATGCAACAGAAAGCACAGCAGAAAGAGTGTAGAAATAAATAACTTCATAAGTTGATGGAGACATGTACTCATAAACCCGAGTCTTCAGATGAATGCAATCTTAGATAGACGTGAAAACTGAAAACATCTGTAAGTTTTAGATAAGACGTTACCTGCAACATTTCCACAAGAAGTATAACACGCTCTGCATGCTTCCGACAAGTAAGAAACCCTTGAATGCATAGCACCTGAAGAATTAAAATTAGTCTACCTAAATAAGCCAAGAAACTGGAGAATCCACATAGCCATGGGAGAATAACATATTATCAGTCAAATACCTTGAAATAGTCAAAGAATTCACTGGGAGTTCCCTCAGCATCAGAATCCATCACCTAGCATTGTCACCAGAACAAATTTAGACAATCAAATACAATTCAAGACCTACATCTAAGATATATGTAAGTTATAATAGGTAATAAGCTTCTATCATACTTCAAGGAGCTCCCTCGTCAGCTTAAATGGTGCACTCTCAAAATTTACCCCTCCAGGGGAGTTGGAAAGCATGAATCCAAAATCAATATGAATAATATGCCCTTCTTCATCTATCAAGAGATTTCCATTATGACGATCCTTGACCTGAAATTCAGAAGAAGTCTCAGTGGTTACTACTCCACATTGTGTCAAAATAAGAGAAGTAGAGGGTTCTTGATCTGAGATTAATCCCACGTAATGAAGGAAAAGCAGTCGTGTGTGGAAAAATAAAAACAGCAACAAAGTGTCTTTCATTTCAGAGATCTTAAAAGGCAGATATCCAGAGATCTTAAAAGGCAGATATCCATCCAAGTATCAGATTCTTCTTCAATACTTCAGCTGAAACATTACATTAGTTATATGGAGATGATTTGCATTGCGGCATCCCCTATGAATTAACACAACAGCCATCCAACCGATCAGATTTCCAACTGTTACCTCTCACTTAAAAGCTTGAGAGGATAATATATCAGTTGGCAGGCACTGTCACCTTTTATATTCTGTAGGCCCGATGAGACATTACAGAAAGAAGGGGGATAACATGTCAAAATAATGGATTTAATCTAGCAGGGCAACTATCCTTAGGTACCTTACTGAACAGCACAATACAAGAGGACAGTGCTCAGGCTACACCGCTGACTGTATCAGCCAGGATCAGGTGGAAATTGATATCAAGGAAAACTTAAACAGGCCTTAACACGATGACATAAACTTTACCTTATTACTAAACAGCATGAATGAGAAAAAATCCATAATCTAAGCAATCTTAAGGACTAATAAGTACAAATTTGGATTTACTTCATTGACTACTGTTGCACTAGTGGCATATGATAATACTAGATATTCAAATCAACAGAACATGCCAAGTAGCATTTCTAATTTAAAATACACCCAGATATTTTAATACCTGAAGCAGGTAGCTCAGAATTGAATATCCTGCCATGCTTTCCACGAAATTCCTCTGTGATTAACAGAAAATTGAAAAGCAAGTTCAATTAAACTGACAGTAGTATAAAGTATGAGCTCTTTAATCTTGACAGCACAATTAAACTCTGCAAGTTCTTATTGGGAATTTTTAAGTGTGTATAGGATAGGCTTATGAATCCACTATTGTTACATATGTAGACTTATCATCATCAGATAGCACTGAGATATGCAATGTCCAGGAAGGAACATCTCACTTTGATAATGCAACATTTCAGATAAAACAAATCTCATGGAGTGGACTGTGGATACAAGTTGAGAAGGGTCCATCACCCATTTTCAAACAAGAAGCTATATGGATTTGCACTAATCAAACTGTTCGAATAAAAAAACAGTTGCGACTGCAAAACGACAAATAAATTGTGAAATATTAACTAGCACTGTAGGCAGAGGATGGCAAACTGAAATGAAAGATCAACTTGCTGCGCTGAATGGTAGTCCAACAAAGTAATATTTCACCTGTGCAAGTTTGAAATTTGGAGAATTTTCTTCATACTTGGCTACGTAATAGTCACGGAGACTTAAGATATTGGGAAACCTACTCTTGATGGAATGGATTGATGCCTACAATCACAGAAATAATGGTAGAGCTAAGACCTTTCGGTGCTAAGAGACATCAGAGAACACCTTGGTAGCAAAGATAATTACCGTATCAGGAATAGTCTCAATTAGTGCTGTATATGCAGATGTAACGATTACTTCATAAGGCCGTAACCAAAGTGGTAAGCCAGCTTCTTGATATATATCTGTCGATAGAAAGAATTTTTTTTAGAACACAAGTGAATTAAACAAATCCTAATGGAAATAACACATTCTTTAGGAAAACTGATCAGCATAATTCCTTTGGAATCCAGAACAGAAGAAATGCAATAGACAGTACACGAGAAAAGTAAATTGCCCATCCCAGTAATACCTTAACACTGCTGACACACCCACATGATGTTAACATTACTCCAAAATACAAAAACATTGATGATAATACTTGGGAGCATCAATCATTTGCAAGCCATAGTGCTAATTTTATGTGCAAAAAGCATTTGCATATGTATCTGAGTATTACCAAAATCCATTTGTGTTATGTTTTTGGTATATACTACCTTCCACTGGACATTATATCATGATTAAGGATGTTGAACTAGCAGATACTTCAGCAAATAGCACAATTACATGCTGCATGTCTGACATGTGCATGCTTCAGGTAGTAGAATTGACAAAATGAAACGGAATCTAAGCATAAAAATCACATCAATTCAGCAAAAAATCTTGAACAAAAAAGCGACACCGTCACAGTCAGGAAAAGAACTGATTAGTGATTACTATCATGGTAACATTTAAGTTGTTTTACATTTTTACCATAAAAGTGTGCAACAAGCTGTACAGCTAAGTGCTCCTGTCGGCAATCATCCCCACTCTTGACAATAATCTGCAATTGGTGGAAATATTTCAGAAGCATGGCAATAACTGCGGACATTTCATAGTAAGATGTACGCACAAGCAGTCAAATCTCAAGCATGAGAACAATCATCAGCAGGCTTGAAACAATACTCATAACTACCTATGGTTCTACCGTTAGTTGCTTTAGTTTAGTGAATAAACATTAGACCAGCCGATATAACAAACATATCAGTTTATCCGACTTTATACTTATTTAATGATAGAAGTTAGTTGAGGCCTAAAATTAGTTATATCTTCAACTGTAAATGTCAATCCCAGAGATAAGCAGAAGAGCTCATACCACACAAAGTTTTCTGTAAACCTTGGTATGAAAAATAAATGATAGATCAAACAAATACCAGTTACTTTTTAAACTTTTATGTTCCTCAAAAATGTTCTGAACATTCGATTAAACCATACATAATCATAAACGTATTAAAACAGATTCTTTGCTAATCCTGGTTTGGACTCGTGAAGCTTATAAAATAACAGAAAGTCATACTGAAAAATAGAAGTGCAGAGTGTCCATGCTCAACCAGAGGGGTAAGGCTTGTATTCAAAAATAAAATAATCTTCAGAAAAATGTCATTAAGGGGACTAAATTTAATTAGTCTAGAAAATAAATGCTCATAGGGCTAGTATTCAATAATATTGTAATGTGGAAGTAATCCAACAGCAGAACCCTTGTGGAAGGTGTGGCTTACAGAACGCAAATCCCAGCCAGGTAATTTTCCATGAACAGAAGAGCGGCGTATTCTCTCTTTCTTGACAGTCCAAAGTTCACCAGCCAAAGCATCAGTCGGTTTAGGATCTCCACCATCAGCCGCCTATTGGAAAATTGAGTTACTAACCTAAGGAAGATTTCCAAAATAAGATATAGTAGAGAGAAAAATATAGTGAATTACCTTAGGATCTAAATTTTGAGTGCTTTGACCAACTCCTTTCAGTGGAAGACCATGTGGGGCTTCCCCTTTTAATGCTGCAGCCTAGTCAAGGAAACCAATTCAACAAACAGTCCACTAAAACCACTTTGTATTGTGCATTGAGTTTAGTAGTTCCTACTCTGAATTATCTAAACGACTAGTCTCAAAATTAATCGTTCAGATAAAGAATATTTAGAAGACTGCAAACCTTCAGAAAAAAACAGCGAAGTGGAAATGGAATACAAGAGATATTTAGCAATCACGCTAGAGATAAAAACAATTTCATGTGTGAGTCGCACCTTGACTTCCTCCATGGCAATAGTACTTGGAACACGGCGATGGTCCTTCTTACGTATTGGTTCATTATCATCTACATCTTCCATGTTAACTCCTGGAACTGCAGACAGAGTAACCTTTATCCACTCAATAGGCTGATCAACAACAGCCTGGGAATCTCCCGATATATCACATGACTCTGCCGTAGCTTGCCGTATCCTATGCCCCGACTCAGACATTGCAATGCTTCTTGAGCGGCCAATTTTCTCGATAGAGAAACTAACATTTACGAACTTCACTTTAGCCTCCCGTAGTTGAGACATGGCTTGGTCAATAACCTGAGAGGTAGAGTTCAGCATTCTGTCTGTTTCATAATTTTGTGGTTCATGTCTACTCCACAAAGGATATGCCCATGGCGGCGGCTTTGGCAATTGAGCATCTCCATTAGCCAACGGTATCCCACCTTTTGAAAGCTTGTTCACATCTGAGGACCCTTTGGAGTGACTAGAATAACAGAACAAAAGATGCTATCAGAATGATATCTAAACTGAAGCTCCAATAACAAATAAAGTGACAAATATTTCACTATTAAACATTCTTTCGTCACAATCTCAAATGTGCAATACGATCATTTTGTACTACTATATAGACACTGAGTACGATTTAAGCTAAAATGTAACCAAATCCACATACCTTGGTGTTTCTGCTTTCAAAACTTCAACACATATAAGATAAGGAGCTTTCTCCCTAGAGTTTAGAAGAACGGATTCATCTTCAGGTATATGAACCACTCGATATACACCCTTCCCCATTGGAAAACATACTCCTGTGAATAGAAAGAACGAAGGAGAAAAGAGCCTCAGCACACTCCGGCTTCTGCTTTGCAATATCAATGGAGCCTTAATTAACAAAATAGCTTCATTTTCCCTTGGGTTAAAATTACACCAATATTGTGATAAAGAAGAACCAAGGAAAGGGCAGATTCAAATCACAAGTCATAACATGACATACTTTTCACTACATGGGGGCATTGCTTGATGTATTATTTTGCTGCCTATACTTCAATTGTCTGTTTTAGGAGGTTTGACGGATTTAGCATACAAACAACAGTATTACACATAAAATACAAAATGGTGATGGTTAATGATGAACCAAAAAATGCGAGAAAAAGTCAACTCAATAGAATGTGCTGATGATATATTAACATATTTTATCATTGATTGTCCTTTCAAAACTACTAACATTGGATGACACAACTACCAAAACACAAACACATAACTGCAGCAAATATTTATGTACAAATAAAGGAGATCATAACTAAAACTGTAGTCAGAAAACAATTGAAAAGTAAGGCACAGTCCATATGTGATATCTCATGTGGCTTCCAACTGAAGATTAAAATGTAATCTTAAAAGGGGTGAAGCACCAAAATTTTGATGTTCAAAAGGTTATGATAGATTTATTTATGAAAAATACTGTAACATACAAGACAAATATCTCAAAAAGATAGCAGAAATCACCTCCATTATTCTCACTGGAAGTAATATGTGAGTTGATCTCTGTAAGAGACTGGCACAAAAAAATAAACAACAGGGGATAAATTAGAATGCAAACAAAAGAAATTGTAACAGTTGTAACATGAAGAATAAAAAAGATAGCTGAAAGGGCGTTAAGCAAATAATCAATACTGTGGCAGCCTAATGTACTTGATTTACCTCTCGCAAGGCAAGCTTACGATCTTCCACAGGAAATATGTCGACAAGACCATAAGATGTATCACATAGTGATTGAACAAGCTCCAACGAAGCATAGTAAGAGCCTTTTCGAAGCTCTGCTATCACATTGTTTGGTAAAGGTGGTTTTCCACTTTGTCTCGCGCTGTTTCCTATTGAATCAGGGTGTTTCTGAAACACATACACTGCAGTTAGGAAGGCAATACTTGCAAAAAGAAGCTAATAATGAAATTTTAAAATATGTACAAACACCATAATCAGAGTTCTAGGACACAGCAAACAAAAGGACCTCAAAACAACCTTATTTCTCACAGCAACTATGGATGGAGAAGTTGTAAGAAATGTAAGAAATCCACAACCAAGCTCCAATATACTGAACACAAGAGAGTTGCAAATCAAACTACTAATGACAGATGGATAATATTTATCACAACTACCAATACAATGCAACATTACAGCAAAGAGTAATGAACATATCTTTGTGCAGTCAGAAGCAGTAATTACTCAATACGACGAGGCAGAATATGAAACACTGCAGCTTTCAAACCAAATGAAAGAATGGTTAGAGAAGTTGTCTTGCCTCTTTCAACAGTTTTGAGCCAAGAATCTCAGAGTCTTCTTTATCACGGAACAAACGCTTAAAAAAGCTCTCTGATCCTGGGCTACCCTCAGAAATGCCGTTAGGCTGACTACCTTCTATGTGCCCACTCTTAGCATCCTCTGGGTGCACTCGAAACAACCTGCGGAATGACAAAAACTCTGAATTTTCCTCCTCCTCGATACCACTAGTACCCTTACCATCATCAACATTTTTATCAAGCCCTTCGATTTTCTTGTCCTCATGTTTGTCCTTAAATAGTTTTCGGAAGAAATTTTCCTTATCACCTTCCTCACACTTATCATCCTCGTTCCTGTCATGAGCAACTCCCTTCTTTTCTTCATTCTTATCCTTGAAAATTCTGCGGAAGAAATTATCGTCTTCTGTGCTCTTATTGCCTTTGTCATCATTCTCTTTCTTGCTAGGAGTGGTGCCTTCCTTTTTCTCATCATTTTTATCCTTAAAAAGTTGCCGAAAAAAACCATCCTTCCTATCTTCTTCGGTGTTTACACCAACCTTTTCTTGATCATCATTTTGCTTATGATTGCTGCCATCTTTCCTCTCTTCATTCTTATCTTTGAAAATCTTGCGGAAGAACCCTTCTTTATCATCATCCTCCAAACTCTTACCCAGTCTTTCCTCATCCCCATGCTTTCCATGCATGCTTTCTCGCCTCTCGTCATTCTTATCCTTGAATATCTTGCGAAAGAAGCCTTCCTTCTCTTCATCGTCGCCTGGTTTGTCCTCCTTGTCACGGAAGAATCGCTTCAACAAACCATCCGAGCTAGGTGTGAGCTCCATGTCCTCATCCTTGCTGTCCCTGAGCAACCTACGGAAGAAACCATCTTTATCCCCATCTTCCTCCTCATTCTCTTTCTCCTTGCTATCCTTAAGCAACCTTTTAAAGAATCCTTCCTTGTCTCCATCATCATCATCCTTGTCTTTGCTGTCTCTAAGCAACCTCTTAAAGAAGCCATCCTTATCTTGCTCCTCGTCCTTCTCCACGGACCGCCTAAAGAAGAGTGCATCACGCACCTTGGGCCCAATGCTCAGCCTCCTAAGCAGCTTGTTGTCCTCTGATGACGGCGTGACTGGCTGCTTCCCTTGGCCAAACCCAGCATCCTCGGTGGCAGCCGCATTGATCCCACTGGCAGGAGGGCTCAAGCCAAGAGAGGGTGACGAGGCAAGGGACATGAGTCGCTGCTTTGAGGAGCGTATCCTGCTGAGCATGGGATTGCCACGCGGGCTGGCAACAGGGGACAGCGGCGCAGGTCGGACTAGCGGCGGCCACTCGCCCTGCACGGTGGCTGCGGCCTGGCATTGCTCCTGCACCTTATCGATCCCATCCAGATCCTCGGTTTCCTCCAGCTCAAGCTCGGCGGCAAGGATCCAGTGCACCTTGAGCGCGATGCGCATGGACTTGGAGCAGGTATCGATGACGAAGCGGTCGAGGGAGGGGCTGGGCTTGTGCACGAGCATGTAGCAGACCTGGAAGAGGTAGGCCTCGAGGCCCGAGAGCGGGAGCGTGTACATGCGGTTGCAGAGGTAGTCCCGCACCCCGGCGTGGTCGTGCTTGTAGAGGTAGCTGACGGCGATCCACTCGCAGAAGAAAGCGGAGTCGAAGAAGCGGACGAGCCAGCCGCTGCTCCCCACGGGCGGCGTCGCGTCTCCGCCGGAGGCAGTGATCTCCCGCGGCGACTCCTCGGGCCCGAAGCTGAGGCCCCGCAGCCCGAGAAGCCGCACCATGGCTGCGGGCTGGGAGTTCCCCCCTCGGAGACCAACCGTTACTGGCGTCCTCCTCCACTCACCAACATCGCAGCTCGATCCAGAACCTCAACGGCCTCCCAAATCTCAATCCAGAGCACTCTCAGGGCTGTGCCCCAATCTCAATCCAAACCCTAGCCTCCGAGCGATCGCGCAGCTCGGTCCGAAGACCTGCAAACCCTAGCTCCGGGATCGAAGCCGGGGGCGAGGAGATCTTCGAATTGAGTGGGTCAAATGGGAGCGGGGAAGCGTGCCGACGGATCTTCGAATTGGTGAGGACTCGGGGGGCCTGGGGGGTAGGGGGTTGGGTTGATTCGATTTGAAATGTCGCAGCGTTTTCGTCGCTGTTCTGGGGACTCTGGTTTGAATTTTCTTTTTTTCTTTCTTTCGGCTTTCGTCTCCGGCGTGGAGTCCGTGCCTCGGTGGTGGCGAGGGTGTGGAACGGGGGAAGCGGAGAGCCCGGAGCAGGTGGGGGCGGCGATGGCCGCGTGCCAATCCTCTGCGCTGCTGCCACTCTGTTGCAAACCCTGTGCCGTTCTCTGAGCAAGTGCCACAACTCTTTTTTTTTTCGAAGAACTCAAAGCTGCGTTTAGATATACTGATATACTCCCTCCTTTCAAAATATAAAATGTTTTAGGTTTGTAAAAAAAATGTATTTAAACTGTTTTTAGTGTCTAGCTTCATTCTAAATTTGAGGGAACCTACATACTAAAAGTAGTCTAGACACATTTGCTTCACAAAGCTAAAACGTCTTATATTTTAAAACGGAGGGAGTAGATAGAAAAAAGAGAGTTTGCACAAATATTTATACAGTCGTAACGTATAACTCAACACACTAGATCTAATCGTTTAGGATTAGAGTGTGCAGACCCTTATCCCAGCAATGGTCCAACATTCAGCCTCAGATCGAATCGTGTCTAGACCGTCCAAACTCGGTGAGATGTTGTTGAAGACGACAGCATTTTGATGCTTACAAATCCACCGAGCCGTCAGCATGACCAACGAAACGATGTGGCGCAAAGCTCGCGGGTAGATTGGCACGCTCTCAACCACCAATCGACAAAGTCCACCTCATCCTTCGGAGGAGCGGCCATGGATCAAATCCATGACAGTATTCTATGCCACACCGATCTCGAGAACAGGAAGCCAACAAGTAGGTGTCTCATGGTCTTGATCGATTGGTCACGTAGGGGCAGCGCGGGGGTATGGATCCCCCGTCGAGGCAGCCTCTCAGCCGTCCAGCATGGTCCTGGCAAGCAAGTTAGACAAAAATACTATAACACGGACGGCGGGTCCTAGCGCTTATAAACGCCAAGCCACATGCCTAATTACCATGCTCGCACTAGAGTGGCAAAATAAGCGGTTAGGGATAACTGTGTCAAAACAAGTGGATAGATGACGCTTTTTTGACTCGGCACATCGTTGTTCGTCGAGTTAGCGCTAACAAGAAGCGAACCTTATGCGCCTCGGGTTTTTTTAACAGGAGAGCCCTAGAAGGGGCTAGAAGCCATTCCATTAAACCTAGATGGTGGAGCTGCACATTTTTACGCAGGACCCTAATAAAAAAGAAAAGAAGACCAGGTCCAAGCGCTTTACGAAGAGACCCTACAAGAATAAAGAGAAAAGCAAATAGGTCCTCCTTCTAGCTCGCCTCTGCAACTGGGCCTCGCGATGGAGGTTGAAAAAGTGTCAGACTTTGCCGGCAATCTTAATGGCCTCGATTTGGCCAGGATAATCGGCTGACTGCCTGCCTCCGATTTGGAACTGTAGGAAAAATTGGCTTTACTTCTCCAAGAGAACCCATCGCCGATGCATCTCAAAGAACCCTCCCTTGCAATCGCAACCTCTACGCCTAGAAAGAGAGAAATCTCCAAACAACAGCAGTAACAAGTTCCCATGGTTCGTCGACGCCGCATGAAGAAACCAATCTCTCTCCTCAGAGCTCCTGCACGAGATGGGGATAAGAAGTTTTAGAAGATGCCGCAACGACGAACCCAATAAACAGGCTTATTGGACAAGCAACGGCCGAAAATCGTCAATGAGGAACTCCTCCACGGAGCCCCAAAATTCGGCGAGGACGACCACTCCAGCGGCAGGCCTGCACTACCGCTAGGGTAGCTGCAACGGAGCCACATCTTCTTAGACAAAAGGCTGCCAAGACCGAAGAAATCCGAGATAGCAGCCTCGCATCGTCCCTCCTCGCCACCACGGCCTACCAGGGACACCATAGCCATCATCTTCCTCCCTCGTCGTCATGGCCGGCCAGGGAAAGACAAATAGGCCACTGCAACACGCCGCCGCACCTCACCCCCCTTCCGCCACAGCCAGCCGGGTGAGACAAGGCAGTCTCCGCCGTCCTCATCGGAAGAAGAAGATCCACGGTCCTTTTATTCATGGAGTCGCCGGCGCCATCCTCCATCCGCAGCTCCGACCACCAGAGCAACACCAGGAGGGAAAAGACCACCAGCCATGAGCAGATCTTGAACCGAAGATCTAGCCCACGCGAACTCCCGGCAGGATACCATGCCACAACAAAGATCCGCCAAAACCAAGACAAGCTACACCTACTGCTACCTCCAGCGCCTCCCCAAACCCAACCCCATCCGGCTAGTCTGGCGGGGAGGGCGGCGGAGAGGTCCAGCGTGCGGCGGCTGGCTCTAAACAGGGAGGAAGGAGGTCGGGAGAGGATAAGAAAAAAGCGTTTTAGCTCCTTATGCGCCTCGGTACAAAAATACACGGAGGATACCTTACTATAGACAAATAGGCGCACTATTTTTCCATGTTTGGTACACTTTTTAGTGGCACAAATGTTAATTACAATTAGTATAAATGAAATTATTTGGACATGTTGATTCAAATCATATATTAGATTATATTAAGATGTGGAATTCTATTGATAAAAACAATATTACATTAGTTAAAATACATCATATTTTCTTAATGCTATTTAAGATAAAAAAATCCTAAATCTAATTATGATATTTTATGATCTCTTATCCTACAAATATAATCCCCACATCCCTTCTTTTGGGATGGATGGAGGGTTATACAACAGCCATGTCGTGATGGCCTCCTTGACAACATACTCGTGCGCCTTTGTGACGCGGTTTTGACTGTCATTATCCTAGTGCCTCTATAGGTTTTTAGTGCATACTTTGCTACCTCTAAGTTCACTATTTTATATAGGTGAGAGCGGCCGAATTCTAAATCTCATTAAGTATGTGCCTCCGTAATTACCACTCTGCTTTTTGTCTCCCCTTTTGTCAACAACAGTTGGCCCGACTTTGGCAGGTATGAATCGACGATGTTAGCAATATTATCCTTTCGGCTTAGTCTAGCCAGGGTTATGGATGTCATTTTGTTATCTTTAGAACTCTTAGTCCCATTTGTATTCTTGTCCATACTCGGATACTATTTGGCTTTAATCGTGATTTATATTTTTGTATTATATCAATTTATTATTGGCTCGTTGGAGTCGTTGTTGTGTATATATGTTTCTTATGGGTTCTTTGTGAACTGCGGTGATGTAACTAATTGTGACAAATTTCACCCGCATTTCATGTATGTCGTGACATGCACGTGATGCTTAGTGGGCGTATTTGAATCGTTTCTATACGGATTTTGGCGGTATTGCTAATATCTGTATAATCTCGATTCGGAGGCGTTACAACACTAATATACATATGATGATCAAGTGCATGTAAAGAAACTAACTAGGCGTCATGTGGAGCAGGTAATCATAGTTAGGGGCATAAGACAAGGCAACTATCATGTTGAAGGGTTCCGTGGCAGAAAATACAAAAAATCTACGATGGAATAACCTAATGCCCAAGATCTATCTAGAAGAAAAGTTGTAATGAAGAGGTTTACGATTACATACCCTTGTAGATCGTAGCGCGGAGAACATGGTTGAAGTAGATGCGCGTAGCCGACAACAAGGTCGCAATGCTCCTCCCAAGTCATCCCAGGTCCTTGAATGACAACCCAGCACCACTAATGGTAGACCCTCCAAGATTTCGCACACATACGATGTATGATGATGACTTCTGTTTCCCCGATCCCTGTCGATAGCGGAAGCATATCTCCATCTTGGAATCCCGCAGCGTTTTGTCATGCTGCAGCAAAGTCCCTCGCGCGAATCCCTAACTTCAGGGCCGCAGATGCAAGAGAGAAAGAGAGAGAAAGGAAGAAAATCCATAAGGAAAACGCCTTGGAGAAAATGCCGAATTATTGGTGTGTTTATTATTCCCATCCATGGGCATCCCTTTATATAGGTGAAGGATGGTGTACCCTTTCCAAAGAGCTTCCCATGTGGGACTAAAGGCAAAAGAAAAAGGGGGAAGGGGCAACCGCCGGCTGGGCCACTGCGCCGACCTTGCTCGGTAGCAGTAGCAGGATAAGCCCGTACCCTACTGGGTTGGCCTCCTACGCGCGCTGACGAGGCCCAGCAGGCCGCGGAACAGATGTCGGATGGGCCGGCTAGTGGCCGAGCGCCGCACCGTGCCACCACGCATTGTCACCCGATTGGGACGACTCACAACGACCCGCTGAGCGATGCCTAGCTGCCGCCCGCCTGCTGTGTGGGAAGGCTGAGGCTCACCAGCGGCTATGGCTGCTCTGGGTAACTTCTCTTCTGGGTCATTTTTCCTTCGAGGATTCGGCCCTGTAGAGGAAGTTGGCCCATAATAAATCAGTAAAAATATTGTATTAATATATAAATGCATACTATAAATCCTTATTAACATAAAAACATCTTTTCGGCCTTTCCTTTCTTCCGAACCATTTCGGATCCTCTTCGAAACTTTTTTGATATTCTATTTTCAGAACAATTCTGAAGTTCTCTCTTTCATAATTTTTTGATTCCATCCTACCAAAGGATCTACAAATATCGTCGCACCCTTTAAGCGTGTTACCCCTACGGTTCGAGAACATCACAGACATGATTGAGATCTCTCTCGAACAATGATCATTAGCGGGACCGGGATGCTCATAATAACCCATGTGCATTCCACGAGACTGTTGACATTTGAACCTGAATTGTGTCCAGTTCCCTTTGTTTCTTTGATACATGATTTGGCCGAGATTTGATCATCGACATCTAATACATTGTTCAATCTCGTTACCGACAAATCCAGTTTTACTCATTCCGTGATATTCCATCCCATGACCTAGTCACTTGTTGCGCAATATTCATAGATGTAATCTCATTGAGTGGGCCTAGTGTATCTTTCTGTCACTTAGGTGAACAAATCCCGATATCGATGCATAAGCCGCAACTATTCCTTTAGAATACTTAACGTATATCTTTATAGTCACCAAGTTATGGACATGATGTTTGATGCAGTCAAAACAGCCTCGGGGGATAGTGATTAATATGATCTCACGGTCTAAGGAGAATGATACTATGCTTCTAATATTGCAATGATGAACATGTGAGTTGATCGTGCAACAATATGTTTATTTGGGATAATGTATACCCCATCATTCTCTAATGATGTGACTCCACTATCAACTAGCATAAATGCACCATGATCAGGAAAACTTGATCATCAGCTGCCTAATTGTAACAACCCGTCCAAACGCCGGCCCCGGGGGTGTCGCTCCTGGCAGCTTACTAGGATCTCTAGACTGGTCCCATATACCAACACTAGTCTTCTATGCATACTTTGTCCTCACTCGTGCGCATTCGGTACCCATTTTCCGGTCGATCACCCATCCTAAAATTGCTCTAGGCCAAGCACGCTTAACCTCAGCGTTCTTTTCAGATGTGCTTCCGGAAAAGAAGTTGCAACTTGTTGATATGGGTATTAACATGGGCATGACCCTTTGGGTGCCTATCAATTGTATATATGGTGCAGCCTAACAAAGAGCCCGCTCGAAGATACATCAAGATCCATGAAGCCCATGACGATTCTGTAGGGTTCGCAACATAGAAAACAAAAAATTCCTATGATGGGAACAACTATGTACCAAGATCTATCTACTAGATACAAGCAACAGGCGGATATACATCCGTAGAGAACATACCCTTGAAGACCAACAAAGCTTAACGAGGTTGAACTCGTGGTTGATGTAGAAGAACTCTTGTCGATCTCAATATCGAGAGGAAGTCCTAGCGTCGCAAATCAGCGGCGCATCCGTGCTCGCACACACGTCCAAGGCACCGAGCAACCTCCGCCTCCTCGCTCCAGCGATGCAGCGGAAGCACAAATCTTTCTTGCCGAAAAGCCACCAAGAACATGTATCTCGCTAGTCCGAGACCATGGAGGATAAATACTAGAGGGGGGAGAGATCCTTGACGAGGAGTTGTGAGTGAGAAGTGAGAAGGGGGGCTCCTTTTATAGGAGGAGGGGACACCCAAGGGGGTAGCCGTCGGCCATGGGGGATGCCCCCTCCCCTCCTTCATTCATGTGGGTGGAAGCTCCACTCACAAAATGCCCCTTCAATTTTCTCCACTCAAAATCCCACTCAAATTCCCATTAAGTTTTCACCAAATTTAATGCAAACTCTTATTAAATAAAACTCCTTTTATTTATTCAGAATTTTGTCAATTACTTTAATGACAAACATTCACATATAACCCCTTTCTAGTATTTCATTTCACATGCAGAAACACTCTGCAATTTCACCCGAAACCAGTTTCGGTATCTAGTGAAATAAATTCCCGCGCTTTGTTATTCTTTTCAGCATGAAACTATTTGCTCCAAATGGTGTCGGTGTCTCTTAAGTGTGTCACCCTATGGTTCGCGAATAATGCGGACATGATCGAGACCCCTCTCATATCAATAATCAAAAGCGGGACCTGGAGATCCATACTGACTCCCACACATTCAACGATGACTTTCTTGTGATCATGAGAACCTTTTACGCTAGTATCTTAATCCCTTTGTCTCGCGATATATTACATGTCTGAGATTCGATCATTGGTATCTCCATACCTAGTTTGATCTCGTTACTGACATGTACTCTTTTCTTGTTCCCGTGATATAACATTCTAGTGATCAAATAACTTACTTGCAAGCTAATCAATGTGATATCACCGAGAGGACCTAGAGCATATCTATTCGTCATCGGGATGAACAAATTTCCACTCTCGATCAATGGGCCTCAACATAACACTTTAGTAGTACTGAACTCATCTTTATAATCACTCTGTTATGGTGTGACGTTTGATGTTATCAAGATGCTCTCCCGGTGTTAGTGATTGACATGATCTCATGGTCTAAGGATTAGGATTACTTCGTATGATGTTATAGCAATATAAAATCAATGACTTTGATCGTAATGCTATACTTCGGATGAATGTCCATCACACCATTCCAATAATGTTGTGACCTTGTTATTAACAACATCCAATGTCCATGATCAGGAAACCTTGATCATCTTGTTAATCAACGATCTAGTTTATAAGAGAGGCATAACTAGGAAATTTCTGTTTGTTTATTAAACATACATGTATTAATGTTTCCGTATTAATACAATTATAGAATGCAAAATAAACATTTATCATATACTTGGAATATACATAATAACCACTTTATTATTGCCTATCAGGGCATATTCCCTTCAGTCTCCCACTTGCACTAGAGACAATAATCTAGTTACATAGTGATAAATCTAACAACCATGGAGTTCTGGTGTTGATCATGTTTTGCTCTAGGGAGAGTTTTAGTCAACAGATATGCTACACTGAGATCCATGTGTACTTTACAAATCTTTATATCTCCATCCTCGACATGCTCGCGGATGGAGTGAAATCGGCGCTTAATATGCTTGGAATTCTTGTGAGACCTTGGTTCTTTGGCATTGGCTATGGCACCATTATTGTCACAATAGATCACCATTAGGTCCAATGCGCTTGTAACCACACCTAGTTCGGTTATGAACCCCTTCATCCAAACTGCTTCCTGAGCCGCTTCCGAAGCACCAACATATTCGGCCTCCGTTGTTGATCCCGCCACCACGGGTTGTTTGGAACTCCTCCAACTAACCGCTCCACCATTCATGAAAAATATGTATCCGGATTGAGACTTAGAGTCATCTGGATCGGTGTCAAAGCTAGCGTCGACATAATACTTAGCGACGAGCTCTTCTTCACCTCGGTACACAAGAAACATATCCTTAGTCTTCGCAAGTACTTAAGGATATTCTTGACTGTTATCTAGTGTTCTGATCCTGGATCAGATTGGTACCTACTAGTCAAACTAATAGCATGTGCCACATCCGGTCTTGTACATAGCATGGCGTACATTATAGAGCCTATGGCTGAAGCATAGGGGACTTTGTCCATTATCTCTCTTTCTTCCGCCGTAGCCGGACTTTGAGTCTTACTCAATGTCTTGCCTTGCAACATAGGTAAGAACCCCTTCTTACTTCCGTCCATTTTAAACTTCTTTAAAATCTTATCAAGGTATGTACTTTGTGATAGCTCTATTAGGCGCCTAGATCTATCCCTATAGATCTTTATGCCTAATATGTATGACGCTTCACCTAGGTCCTTCATTGAAAATTTGTTGTTTAGATAACTTTTAACACTGTTTAAAAGATCTATATCATTTACGATCAATAATATGTCATCCACATATAATATCAGAAATGACACATTGCTCCCACTCACTTTCTTGCAAATATAAGCCTCTCCATAAGTTTGGACAAATCCAAACTCTTTGATCACCTCATCAAAGCGGAGATTCCAACTCCAGGATGCCTGCTTTAGTCCATAGATGGATAGCTGAAGCTTGCATACCTTGTCAGCATCCTTAGGATCGACAAAACCCTTTGGTTGTATCATATATAACTCTTCTTCAATGTTGCCATTGAGGAACGCAGTTTTGACATCCATCTGCCATATCTCATAGTCAAAATATGCAGCAATTGCTAACATAATCCTAACTAACTTTAGCATCACTACTGGAAAGAATGTCTCATCATAGTCAACTCCTTGAATTTGTCGAAACCCCTTTATGATAAGTCGAGCTTTATAGACGGTTACATTACCATCAGCATCAGTTTTCCTTTTGAAAATCCATTTATTCTCCACGGCCTTTCGGTCGTGAGGTAAGTCCGCCAAGTTCTAAACCTGGTTTTTGTACATGGATTCCATCTCGGATTTCATGGCTTCTAACCATTTGTTGGAATCTGGGATCATCATCGTTTCTTCATACGTCGAGGGTCATCAATTTCATCGGCCATGAAATTCATAACAGGATTTCCGTACAGCTCGGGAGCTGCACGTGTCCTGCTAGACCTGCGAGGTTTGGTAGTATTATCTTTCGAAGCTTCATGATCGTTATCATTAGTTCCCTCCTCATTTGGTGAAGCCAACTCCGGAATGATTTCCGCCCTGTGCTACTCGCCATATTATGAAGAGAAGGTTCTACAACCTCTTCGAGTTCTACCTTTCGACTACACACACCTTTCGCGAGAAACTCTTTCTCTAGAAAGGATCCATTCTTGGCAACAAAAACCTTGCCCTCGGATCTGTGATAGAAGGAATAGCCAATAGTTTCTTTAGGGTATCCTACGAAGACACATTTTTCCGCTTTGGGTTCGAGTTTATCTGGTTGAAGTTTCTTCACATAAACATCACATCCCCAAACTTTAAGAAAATGACAGCTTAGGTTTGTTTCCAAACCACAATTCATATGGTGTCTTTTCAACGGATTTAGATGGTGCCCAATTTAAAGTGAATGCAGCAGTTTCTAGTGCATAACCCCAAAATGACAGTGGCAAGTCCGTCAGAGACATCATAGATCGAACCATATCTAGTAAAGTACGATTACGATGTTCCGACACACCATCTCGCTGTGGTGTTCCGGCAGGTGTGAGTTGTGAAACTATTCCACACTCTTTCATATGTGTGCTAACCTCGTAACTTAGATACTCACCTCCACGGTCGGACCATAGAAATTTTATCTTTCTATTACGATGATTTTCCACTTCACTCTGAAACTCCTTGAATTTCTCAAAGGTTTTAGACTTGTGTTTCATCAAGTAGATATAACCGTATCTACTCAAATCATCCGTGAAAGTAACAAAATAACGATATCCACCCCGCGCCGACACACTCATTGGACCACACACATCAGAATATATGATTTCCAATAAATCTGGCGCCCGTTCCATTGAACCAGAAAAAGGCGTTCTAGTCATCTTGTCCATAAGGCATGTCTCACATGTATCAAATGATTCAAAATCAAGTGATTCCAAAAGTCCATCCGAATGGAGCTTCTTCATGCGTTTAACGCCTATATGACCTAGACGGCAGTGCCAGATATATTCGGATATATCATCATTAAGTTTAATCCTTTTAGCATCAACATTATGAATATGTGTAGCACTATTATCGAGATCCAACAGAAATAAACCATTCATCATCGATGCATGACCATAAAAGATTTCATTCATATAAATAGAACAACCATTGTTCCCGGATTTAAATGAATAACCACTTCGCATCAAACACGATCCAGATACAATGTTCATGCTTAGTGCAGGCACCAGATAACAATTATTCAAGTTTATTACTAATCCCGATGTAAGTGTGTGGCATCCCGCAAAACCACTACTATAAAATCGCGTTGTTTTTGTGCATTGCATCATCATGACCGCATGCTCATGTCATCATGCCACATTGCATTTGAGCATCGTCATGTCGTCATGCATATGTCTGTCTAAAACTATTTCCGAAAAGCCTATTTTGTTTTCCACTAGCCCTTCTTATTTCAAAGTATCAAGTCGGTTTGTCCGGATCTTTGTTTTGACTAAAAACTATTTATAAATCTTTTACAATTGAAAAATAATAAAATATTTTGTCTGGGGAGGCAGTCCGATCAGTCAGGCCAGAGGCCCAACCTGACCAGACTACCTACCACCCGGCCCATCTAAAGAAACCCTAGACCAACCTTTTCCTACCTACATCTAATCCTACCAGCCCCTCCACATCATCCCCACCAATCCCCTCCCTCCACCTCACCGTTCCCTCCACCTCACCCTCGGCCCAGCCACCTCACCAATCCACACCCCTAACCCAATCACTCAATGACACCTCACCCCACCCCCTCTCTCTCTCTCTTCCTCACAGCCAACCCCACCCCCACTTCCTCTCTCACCCGCCTGTCCCCACTCCCCTGGACCCACCACCCGACCCAGCCCCACCTGGGCGGGGCCCCCTCCCTCTCTCCCCCGTCTGGCCCCGCTTCCCCCGCTCCTCCCTCACCTCCCTCAACCTTCCCGCATGCGGCCACCGCCCCGCCCCTTCTTCCTCCCCTCCGGCGCGTCCCCTGGTCTCGCCAACCACCAACGCCTCCCCTCTGGCCGTGCCCCGCCGCGGCAAGCTCCTGCGGGCCCGTTCCCCTCTCTCCTCCGGAGATTCCTCTTCCCCACCTACCGCCACCCCTCCGGCTCGCCCGTCCCCGCGAGCGCACCTCCGACGCCACCGCCGTCCCTTCCCTTCCTCTCTGCCTTGAGAGGACCCCGCCGCCTGGGCGACCTCGTCGGCCTCCTCCCGTGTCCTCCATCTGCTCCCGCCGCTGCTAACCTCCCTCCCTCGGCCGCGCGGGCACCACGCCGCCGCGGACCTGCATCCTCCGGTGCCCCCGCCTCTCCAGCGCCTCCTCCCGCCCCCCCCCTTGATTCCATGGCCGCCGCCCCCTTCCGCACGACCGCGAGCCCCGCCTCTCTGCTCCCAGTCGTCGCCGCCACCATGTTCCCCGCCGCCGCCTCGAGCACCGCACCCCTCCTCCACAGTAGCTCGGGCCAAGCGACCTCGTCCTCGTCCTGCGCGGCTCCTGTTTCCACATCAACCGCCGCCATTGGCCTCTACCGCGGCCACTCTGGGACCAGCGGCGATGAGGAGGCCTGGCCCTTGGCGCAGACCGGTGCCTCCGAGCGGCGGCCGCGTCGGACCTCCGTCTCGCGGGGCCAGCCCTCCCGTCCGTCTGCGCTGAGGCAACCCTGGCATGGTGGCCCGCTCGGGCAGCCGCCGCGGCGTCGTCGGCGTTGGATGCGGCGGTAGGGGTGCTCTGGGGACGTTGCTTCCGGTCGTGGGTTCCAGTGAACGCAAGGCCGTGGATCGGAGCCGCCCCTTCATGGATTCGTCCACTCCGTTTCTGCCATGATTCGATTTGTTACCCCTTTTGTCCCTCGCTCGATGTACATGCGTGCGTCTGTGTGTGCTCGTGTATGTGTGCCATGGGGATCTGCTTGTGTTCCCTATGGCCCGTCTTGATGCTCCCAAGTTCGCCAACGACCATCGGCGCCGAACCCGATGACCGCCAAGCTCGCCACAAACACGACAAGAACTTCACCGCGGGACACCGAGGATGCCGACATGGAACCTAGGACCGACAAGTTCTCCTTCACAGATCCGATGACTAAGACCCTGAAGACCGTTCCGAAGCGCCAGGACCCGAACCTAAAGAATGCCAAGATCGCCACGAGGACGCTTCCCGAACGCCAAGACCGACTTGATGGCGCGGACCCGACAAGAGCTTCGCAACGACAAGAGCGACACCGACCAGGACGAATCTGATGTGCCCCCAACACCAACCAAGTCCTTCTTGGATGCGCCGAGATCTACTCCGTTATCCGAGAACGATTCCGCCGAGACGAACCCCAGATCCAGACCCTGAGACCGACCCCGGACCCCGGAACCCCAAGATCTCCCGAGCCCAGATGTGCGACCCCTGTTCTCGAGCCCTATTTTATAAATGAAATATAAACTTGTTGCATATTAAATTATCATGCTTGCACGCATATCATGTGGGTTTGGGGGCCTTATGCCGATTCACCATATAATTAAATATGGGTCCATATGCGGGATATCTAGTCTTATATTGGTCCCATTTAAATTTGTGTAGCGGACCGGTGCTATCTTTTGCCATGTTAAGACAACATTTAAATTGCGGGGTAGCTAAACAACATGAACCACCTAATTAATTGTCGGGACCCCGGTTCCACTTAATATTGCCCAATTGCATTGCACCTTTGCCATGTCATACATCATACATGCATCATGCCCGATCTTCTGTCGTAGTATTAAACAGTGCATCCGGTGTTTCTTCTAGTGTTTTGCTTCTTCGCGGATTGGGCCGTTGAGTTGATGCGAGTATCGACTCGATCTTCGGTTGAACCTTCAACAATTTTTTCAGGCGAGCATCCCCCCTTTCTACCTATTTACCTTTTATAGTATTTATTCCCTCCTGTTGATCTATTGCTATCTGTGTTGCGATGCTCTAGTTTTCGTACCCGAGATATCCCTTGCAGCCTTATATTGCCTTGGACACATCCTATCACCTGTTGTTTGGTAGATAGTTGGACCTGTGCGTCATAGTCGCTTGCTCAAGTGCTGTTGCGTGTCGTCAAGTACCACAGTTGTTGGAGTTTTGCCGCATGTTTAATGTTGGAGATGATCATGGCTTTAATTATCGTTTAATTCAATTACTGTTTAATAACTAAAATTGAAGTAGGTAAGCAGAGGCACAGGTGGGCAATAGATGTTATTTGGTTGTTAACCGTCCACTTGTGTCCCGTAGGACCCCGAGTTCTTGACACCTGTTCCGAGATCGAGCGCGCTAACCACATGTGGGATGTATGGGCACCCCATCGATTTAGTACTTGATTTCAAAGTACTGTACTGGGGGGCACAAGTAGTTTGGGGCTTTATTACTATTATGTACTTATGCCATGCTTTACTGCTTTATTTAAATTGTGAGATGGATAGCACCTGTACTGTTTAGGAAAGCGGAGTGTTTTCGCGGTATCGACAATCCCAGTTTTGGGTTCCCCGTCGTTTACAGCCACTGACGCAAACCCTGAGTCCGTCTCGGAGACCGGCCGACTTTGTTGCGGGTAGACTTAGTGGGGTGGCCCCCCGTGCTTACTTTGGGTCTGGGAAACGTCATGACTTAGGCCCCGCCGACATACCGATGGGTGTATGTTAATTGATCTGGCAAAAAGGGTCGAAGTGCGTGTGGATACTTTGGTGCACCCCTGCAGGGTTAAATCTTTTCGAGAAGCCGTGTCCGCGGTTATGGACGACTTGGAGCACAGTGCTTGATCATAGACAACTATAACTAAAGTTTACTGTTATAATTTGACTTGTATCCGATCTGACTAGTAATCAGCTTCACTGCAACGGAATGGCTAAATAAAAGTACCAACAACTGCTGGGTTTGGGGATATCTCATGCTATTTGTTTCTGACTAGTAAGTGTTGCAACTACAACGGAATGGTTAACTAAAAGTGCCCACTGCTTATTTTATCAGGATGACTATCTATACCTGACTAGTAATTGCTGCAACGAGAACCGAATAAATAAAGCTGCCAACGGTGTGAGTTCCTCGGTTGACTTTCTCGGTTGGTATCGAGGGGGAATACCAGGATGGGTTTGTTTGGTGTTAGAATCAGGTTGGATCCGAATAGGTCTTTCTTATCCATCTCTGATCACCGACAGTTGTATCGAGTCTCTATAGGTTGTTTAGTGCATGCTGCCGCTGCCGCTTAAGTCCACCATACCTATGTAGGCGAGGACCGCCGAATTCTAGCCTCGCCGTGTACTGGCCTCAGTACTGACCGCTCTCTCTTTTTCCTTTGCCCTTTGTCGGAACCCCTTTTGTTTAAGCAGGTTTTGAGACCGACGTCGTTAGCAGGGTTACCCTTCCGGCTTGGCCTGGGCAGGGTTATGGACCCCATTGGTTATTCTTCAGGGCTCTTAGCCCCATTTGCATCTTGTCCGTAGCTGGACGCTGTATCATTTTCAAGGTGATTTGGATCTTTGTTCTGTATATCTGTATTCTTGACTCATGGAGTCGTGTTGTATATATATCTGTTCTGTGGGTCCCATCGAGGACTATTGTGTAATGTTATTACTTCGTTTTCCACCCGCACGCAAGTGCCTGGTGGGCACCTTTGAATCGTTTCTATGCGGGTTTGGCGGGAAGCGCTGAAACTTGCATAGGGCCGATTCTGAGGGTGTTACAAAGTGGAGAGGTAGCGTTCCGACGGTGATCACATCAACGCTTGATCCATTGCCTACACGCATCTTGACCTCACCCCTTGCTAGTGGTCGCTTGTTCTGCAGCCCCTGATTCGAGTTAAAAATATTAGCAACTGAACCGGTATCAAATACCCAGGTGATACTGCGAGTACTAGTCTAGTACACATCAATAACATGTATATCATATATACCTTTATTTGCCTTGCCGGCCTTCTTGTCTACCAAATACTTGGGGAAGTTGCGCTTCCAGTGGCCAGTCCCCTTGCAATAATAGCACTCGGTATCAGACTTAGGGCCAACTAGGGGTTTCTTTTCAGGCACGGCAACCGGCTTGCCGCCCTTCTTTCCCTTCTGTTTACCCTTCTTGTCTTTCTTGAAACTAGTGGTCTTATTGATCATCAACACTTGATGTTCTTTCTTGATCTCCACTTCTGCAGTTTTAAGCATTGATAGAAGATCGGGGAGAGACTTCTTCATGCCTTGCATGTTATAGTTTATCACGAAGCTCTTATAGCTAGGTGGCAGAGCCTGGAGAACACGATGGATGCCTAAGTCAATGGGAATCGTTATTCCTAAGGACACAAGCTTATCGGCGTAACCCGACATCTTGAGTACATGCTCACTTACGGAGCTGTTCTCTTCCATCATACATTACAACTAAAGAACTTTTCTAAAGCATTATAACTCTCTACAGCAGCATGGGTGTAGAAAATCATTTTCAACTCACCCATTGTATCAAAAGCATTGCCGTTTTCGAAACGCTTTCGAAGTTTTGTCTCTAGCCCATACAATATTCTGCAAGGAACTAAGTTGTGGTCCTCCTGACGAGTCTGATAGACATTCTTTTCTTCGTCAGGGGCATCATCAAATGGTGGGGTGCCTAGCAGCGTTTCTAGCACATATTGCTTTTGTGCAGCAGTGAGGAGAATCCTCAAATTCATGGCCCAGTCGATAAAGTTGCTACCGTTTGTTGCAAATTTCTCTTTCTCCATGAACACATTGAAATTAAAAGTAGGTGGTGCCATCTACAACAGAATTTGTAAAGTTTAGACTAAGTTTATAATAGATTGAGTTCAACTAATCCAAATTAAGAATGAACTCCCACTCAAAAATGACATCCCTCGTGCCTTTTTGGTGATTACATGAACCAAATCCACTACACCAAGTCTGATCATCACGTGAGTCGGTGTAGCTTCAAAGGCGAGCATCAAATGGGCATCATATCTTCCATATGACTCATGCTTAACATTTAGATCCGTGTTCCGAGGCCATGTATGTACATGCTAGGCTCGCCAAGTAAGAACCTTAGTATTCGCGTGTGTAAACTGTCTTACACCCAAAATATGATCGTGGATCCAAGAACACCCGATCATCACGTGATGTCTTGGAGCGATGAAACATAATCGGTGCATACTTAAGGGAGAACACATTTTTATCTTGATATCTAAATGAGGGATCATCTTATTATGCTAATAAAATTCCAAACAAGCAATATAAGATGCAACAAACATCACATGTTAATAACTGAAATGATATGGTTCTTGCACTTGATCTCCATCATGTGCATCATGGTATGATCCTCATCATTCCTTTATGTGTAAGTCCAAGGTCTATGGAACTTACACGTTATGTGTGTTATAAGAGTATCGACTTATACTTTCACTTACAACATCGCCATATCATGACACTAGCCCAGCAACAATCTAAACTAGTGTGACACCCCCGGGACCAGGGCTAAACAAGTCCCAGATCTTCGTCTGAAATAAGCTTAACCTTGAGCTCGAGAATATCCAGTGAAGAATCGGTAACACATCAGTGACCCTACGACACAAAAATATTATAGCAAGCTCATAACTGAGCAGAGAACCAAATTATTACAATCAGAGGTCACTGACCACAAACATCAAACAACGGAAGGCAAAATATGCTATTAAGTATAGCAAACTTAACAGATGGCCTAAAAGGCCTGAAGCATAACGATGACGTCCCATTCCACAGATTCCAGGCTGCCGGCCAGGAACTCCAAACTACTCATCGATGTCGATGCCGTACCAAACTCATCTTCTATGGTAACACTTACTCTGCTGCAAAAGTATCAACGAAGCAAGGGTGAGTACAGGGTGTAATCCGCAAGACTTATGGCTGGTGGAGTTGTTTTGCATAAATCCATCTTTGTTTTGTAAAACAAAAGGGAGAAGAATCTCGTCTAATCAGAGTGTTTTAAAAGGGAATAAGAAAGCGATATCTCCAAAGTATTGATCATCTTATTTTGATATCCACCAAGTCATCATCGAACCTCATCTAGGATCACCCCCTCGTACCCATGAGGAAGCATCCTTAAGCACACTTTACTTAACTTGCCAAGTTTTACGATTAGGTTATAGTTCTCTATGATCCCACGTCCATTCCCAAGTCGTCCATAACTGCGGACACGGCTTTTCGAAAAGATTAATACCATGCAGGGGCGTACAACTTTACCCACACGCGCCGACCGACTCTTAGCGTCACATGACACACTTCCTTGGTGTGCTGATAGAGGGTGATCGACCGAAACCTTTCCCTTACTTTTGCCTAATCCATGAGTCACCAAAAGGGCTCCCGGTTGCGGTAGTTGGCCATACTCCCAGGCGTTCCTCGACTCTGTGTACCAGGATCCAGCTCAATGCCAAGCATCCTTCACCCGGCCACGTCCTATATGCTTGCACCATTTTACAAAACCTTTTTCCATGCAGGTGCCGAATAAATCTTCAAACTACGGACGCATGGATCAGACTAGGCAAGTTGGGGCCAAGGGGGTCCCCATAGACCCCCGTGTGGCTGTACGCTCGTCTTGGTTCAAGAGGCAAGAACCTCGGGTCCTAAGGGTGGCAAGTATGGGACTGCAAAAACCACAACCTGCATGGCCTCCCATACAAGCCTTAGCTTGTTTACTTCACATCACATGTCATACCACGTTCTCTTGTCCAACTAGATTCATTTGAAGCTCGAAACCGTCAACCAGGTGACTCAACGGAACAACTAAGCACGTCTAAGCACAACAGATAAAGTAGCTCTAGCAGCGATCACAAAGCCAAACCCTAGTTATGCTAGGAGCAGTGGATCAGGGAATATAGGTTCAAAGGAAACATGCATGAGATAGGATAACTCTATCTATCGATGAAAGACTTTGGAATCATATGCACATGGCAAGAATTTAAAATGCTTGAAAGCATAGGCTCATATCATGTGTGGGGTTTCGCTTGCCTTTGCCTGTTGATACCCAAAACAGATCTTCAGATTCGTCAGCTTGACTTGTTCGACAACCACAAGGATATATATCTCCAGGGTTCATCTTGTTGGCATTGTTCGTCGATGACCGTCGATGGTCTTGATCTTGATCTTTGGTCTTGGACTCGATCTCGATTCCAATATCGTATTCTATCGGGAAGAACCAAACACCAGAAAGAGAGGGGAAACAATCAACACATGGCATCGATGCAATGCTCAATCAAGTATGATGATATGACAAGTTGAAAGTTATTGAAATTAAAACCCTAAACATGCTTGATCATTTTAATCGAGGTCTGAGGGGTCCAAACCCTAATTCAGAGAAGCCCTGGATGCATAAGAGAGGGGTTGGTTTGTTTATCTAATTAAACTTGTCATGTAAGTTGATTATCAATGCATGATTATAGCTTAAATAGATAGAGTTCATTTTTCTGAACATTTTGATATATTATTTGTATTTTTCTGATTTATAAATAATTACTTATTGAATTTACAAGTTTTATCCATTTTCTAAAATTATTTAAAGTAAATAGAAAACCTTTTACACTCGGGCAGAAACTACCCACAGTGGCTGACAGAGGGGCCCTAGGCCACCTCAGCCTCCACGTGGGCAGGTGGGACCTAGAGGCTGTTGACCAGGGGCTGACCGTGCGTGCTGACGTCATGCCGACGCTAGCCTGACGCCAGCACAGCGGTGGACGGCAGATCCGCGGCGAGAACGGCAACAGAGGGCGTGCGGGGCTGCGTGCGTGTGCGTGTTGGATGGAGAAAGCGAAGGCGAACCAAACGGTGGTGGATCCGCCACTTATTGGTCGTCGGAGCAGCGCACGTGACGGCGGCGAGCGGCAGATGCACGACACGGGCATGGAAGAAGGCGAGAGGGAGAGGGAGAAGAGCACGGGCATGCTTAGAGGCTCACTAGGAACATGTTGATTGGGTCGAGAAAGCTCGGGGAGGCCGGGAACAGTGGCGTAGGCGGCGGCCGGAGTCAGAGGAGATGCCATGATTGGCTCGATTGCGGCCATCCTCACTTGCGAGGTTTGACAGAGAGGGAGAGGAAGGCACGACGGAGCTCCCTACGAGATCAACGGGGACCGGGGAGGCCTGAAACGGCGGGGCGATGCGGTGTCCAACGGCTAGGGTTAGGTCGCCTGGCGGGGAAGATATGAGAGAGATCGGGAGAGATAGAGAGAGAGGAAGTGGATGAGGACAAGAGAGAGGGTCACTGCGACTCTTATCCATCCCCTGGAGCTCGTCGGCGGCGTCAATCACAGCGGAGGGATCGACGGCCGATGGCGCGAGACAGAGAAGCTTGGCGTCGGGAGGAAGACGACAAGGAGAGAGGCGAAACAGTATTGGGCCGAAGATGGGCCGCGCTGGGCTACTGGTTGCGCATGCGAGCGGCTGGAAAGGAGAAGAGTGGAGTGGGCTTGCTGGGCTACGACCTAATAGGGTTTCTGGATCTGTTTTTATTTCCCAAAAGCTTTTCTTTTTCTGTTTGTAATTTCTGTTTTGTATCTTCATTTTGAAATCTGTTTTGATACATTTAAAATTACTAGAGCTTTGCAAATATTCAAAATATTGCAGGGACCCTTGTAAACAATTTGGGTTCCATAGTTTTTGGACTTTCAGAATTCAAAACCATTTTGGATATATTTCAATTAGGGAGGAGAAACTAGGGTTTTAGGGTTTAGTTAATCTTGTGTGGATTTTTATCTTAGCAAGATTATATGATGCTCATGCTATGCACATATAAACCCTAATTACTATTAGTAGAAATAGGGGTGTTACAATTCGATCCCCCCTAAAAGAATCTTGACCCAAGATTCCTAGGTAGGAAGATAGAAGGAACATGGCACACTAAACTTCGACGATCTTCTCGAAGAGGTTGATCCATTCCACCATGACGAGTGGACGAAGCGCTTCGTAATCTTCGAGGTGGCTACTCACACTGAAGATAAGAGGGAATGACACAGAACCACAAAATGTGTATCTCATGGTCAACTCTTGGATAGATGTTTCGCGAACATCTCTAAAGCCAACAACATGAAACACGTCAAGGTAGAGGAGGAAACAAAAGGAGAAGGTTTCAAGGTGTCAGATAGCTGGTCTTCATAAGGACTGAGACCGTGGAACTTACAGAAGAGTTTGACTTCTGAAGGAAGGGAACTTCCAATAGAAAGAACGTGACCACAGACTTCAAAAAGTGAACCTCCACTAAACAACTTAGGTAGAGCTTCACAGGCGGAAAAGATGGATACCAACAAAAACAAGCTGTTGAACTACTTTTGACACGGAAGGGTCATCCTTCATTCAACAGATGGCCCAGACAGAAAGGTGTTTTGGTGGAGAGGACTCTCAAGAGTCACAAGGAACATGTAACAAGAGAAACTATTAATTACCAAAATCATAGACTCTCTTCAAACATGTTTAAGATAATAAGAAGGGAACTCTTTAGTTCATCCAGGGCTATCAAAATCTTTGCCAAAGATCTTGATATCACTTTACACCACCAAGATGAATAGGTAAGAAGATTCCTGATGACACAAGAAGAAAGAAACTTCATTCTCAGACTTCAACTACTTGGCATAACAAGATGGTTGCCAATATAGAAGGGTCTGGGAGATCGATCGAGATACATTTAGCAACGCTACTTTAAATGTTCTCCTTGATGTTCAAAACACCGTTAGCAGGCTACTGGCAAGCCTTTAACCAGTCATCAAGTAAAGGTCGGACTTCAGATACAAAGGAAACCATAAGATCAACTCCTATGATAAATCATAGAAGATGCCTTATGAAGACTGGTTGTTACTGTTGAATCAATATGTTATGACAATAGGTCTTCTGGATTTTTGTGTTAACCATTACATCAATCTTGCCAGATGTATAGAGAGACCTATGCTAAAACCTTGCGGAACACCAACCATTATTGCTGCTTGAGATTCAGCTTTGGTTAAGTGGAAAGATACTTCAAACTCAGCATATCCGAATAGAAAGTGTGCAACATTTACCACAAAGGTAAAATCACTAGATTCTCAAGACATGGACTTCAATGTCAAGCTCCAAAAGATGAGCTAGATTGCGAAACAAATGTATTAGCAAGTTGTCAAAGGATAATTGCATCTACATGAATTGTTTGCAACGAAACACAACGGAATCCTATTTAGGAAACATTTAGGATGATATGGAAGTTTTGTTGGACTTCTTATCTTCCATGACAAATCAGTCAGTGGCTTAAGATGCTTGGAGGATCTTCTCGATATGTGAAAGTATCATCCTACCATATGAAGATTTCTTCGCACATTCTTGACTAATTTAAAATGATTTCCGAGGAAACAAAGACAACTCTACTCGAATCCATGGCGACATCTTTCAACAATTGCACGTGAAATAGAGAAGGTTACTTCTAACATCTAGAACACATACTTCGAGATAACACGAAGATGGTTCTCAAAAGTTTCCGACATTAATGCCAAATATTCCATATGAATCTAATCTAGCATGGAGAAAATAAGGATGTCATTGATGGGCTCAATAACAGACTTATCTATACACTCCAAGAAGACAGACTCACATGTTGTATGAACAAGGCATAGACATTGGTCAAACCAATGGACATGAATATGTACTTAAGTGAGACATCACAAGTGGATACATCATCAAGATAGTCCTTGGAACTGAGTTTTATTTGACGATAGCCCAAATCAAATCAAAGGAAGAAAAGATAACATATCCTCAAAGGAGATACTATCTTGCTTCAATACGAACACAACTAGACATCCCTTTAAGAATGAACTGAGTTGGATGGAATTTTTGTCTTACAACTCTCCAAATTTTTGTTTAAGCTCAACCAACTTGTTCAGGGGTATCCAGTACGGATCCTTGGAGAAAGAGAAGTTTAGGGAACTAGCTTACTCAAGAACTTGACAACACGGTCGTGTAGCAACATGGTGATACTTCTAGAAGACATCCAAAATATCACGGACCACCGATAGGTCACTTAGTTCGAGAGGGGAACTTGCTTGGTAAGGCAAGATGACATAGTCTCAGAGCTTCGGCATGAGCCTAACTCTTTGACTAAAGAGGATGTACCAGAATAATGGACTTGGTAGCAAGATCATTCTTTGCTTAATGATAGGTGTAACCAATCACGCTAAGAATGACACAAATGTCCTTAGAGTTCAAAACAATAATAATTGCTAAGAATCGTAGATGACCACATTATTATGCACACGCATCATTCACGAGCGCGAAAGCTCGAGGAAGGGTGGGTAGATACGTGTAAGAGCATCACTTCATTAAGGGTAATGGAACTCGGCACAACCTCTTAGTGTAAAAGAGTGTGACACTTCAAGGTAGAACAAACATAAGCTTATTAATGACTCTTATTCTATGGATTACAACACTTTGACCCAGTCCTGGATATGACTAGGTACTGGAGTTTGTTTCTCCGGACATTCCGAAATGGTTTGTCATGACGGACCACAAGAGTATCTTGCATTGGAAGATACCAATGCACATTTAATACTTGGCCACCAACTGGTAGACAAAGGTCGGAAAGAAACAAGGAAAAAGGAACATGCTCAGGATAGAATCCCGAGACGTAGATGCATAAGTCAACAATCTTCTGAAAACCAATGCAACGAAGGGAAAAGTGTGGCAGAATCATGAGTATGGATGCAAGACTCACGTGGAGTGCTCTTGTCGTGATCTATTTGGTTCCATTAAAGAACATCTGCATAGCATGTGGTAGGGAAAGTCCTTTATCGTCACTATTCAATGGAGACAATATCCACAAGCTTGAAGGCTATACTGGAAGGTACTAGCCATCCTGAGGTAATGTATGAACATTAACAACAGGGGTCAACAAAATGGATCTTGGGTTAAAGGTCAGCTTCATGTACAAGATTCAAAACACCAGAATCTAGTACAATCGGGGATCTTAAGTTCAAGTCCAAGGGTTATAACCCGAGAAAGGAGTAACTACTATCTTAGTAGCACTGGAGGTACCACAAGGTAGTAATCACAAGGTAACTTCCAAAAGAAGAAACGACTTCTGAAGTACCCGAACAAATAAAAAGGAGGCATACGAGGCGAAAGGAAACCTCGAGACCTAGAACAAAACATTGTGGGACCATAAAAATGATGTTGTGGACCCATAAAATGGAGAGATTATGATAGAAAGAAATCTCTCAGAAGAAACAGAACAAGGGGATCAAGAAACACACTCTCAACTTGACTCTGGAGAACACAACACTAGGTCAAATGGTTGAGAAACGACATGCCTGAATAGGCACCTAACTTCGAAGAAAAAGACTAAATAGCAAAACTTTTCCAAATCAACACAGGATAAGACGACCTAGAGTTAGAGCGAAACTAGATAAGGAGAAAAACAAGCATACTAGAGTTTTCAAACACAATTTTCATCTTTGAAAATAGTTTTCACAGGTACTAGACTCAAAATCGACCAATAGAAAGGTTTCCTACAGTCGGTACTGCTCTGATACCAAAAACCCGTGACACCCCCGGGACCAGGGCTAAACAAATCCCATACCTCCGTCTAAAATAAGCTTAACCTTGAGCTCGAGAATATCCAGTGAAGAATCGGTAACACATCAGTGACCCTACGACACAAAAATATTACAGCAAGCTCATAACTGAGCAGAGAACCAAATTATTACAATCAGAGGTCACTGACCACAAACATCAAACAACGGAAGGCAAAATATGCTATTAAGTATAGCAAACTTAACAAATGGCCTAAGAGTCCTGAAGCATAACGATGACGTCCCATTCCACAGATTCCAGCCTACCGGCCGGGAACTCCAAACTAGTCGTCGATGTCGATGCCGTACCAAACTCATCTTCTATGGTAACACTTACTCTGCTGCAAAAGTATCAACGAAGCAAGGGTGAGTACAGGGTGTACTCCGCAAGACTTATGGCTGGTGGAGTTGTTTTGCATAAAGCCATCTTTGTTTTGTAAAACAAAAGGGAGAAGAAGTTCGTCTAATCAGAGTGTTTTAAAAGGGAATAAGAAAGCGGTATCTCCAAAGTATTGATCATCTTCTTTTGATATCCACCAAGTCATCATCGAACCTCATCTAGGATCACCCCCTCGTACCCATGAGCAAGCATCCTTAAGCACACTTTACTTAACTTGCCAAGTTTTACGATTAGGTTATAGTTCTCTATGATCCCACATCCATTCCCAAGTCGTCCATAACCGCAGACACGACTTTTCAAAAAGATTAATACCCTGCAGGGGTGTACAACTTTACCCACACGCGTCGACCGACTCTTAGCGTCACATGACACACTTCCTTGGTGTGCTGACAGAGGGTGATCGACTGAAACCTTTCCCTTACTTTTGCCTAATCCATGAGTCACCAGAAGGGCTCCCGGCTGCGGTAGTTGGCCATACTCCCAGGTGGTCCTCGACTCTGTGTACCGGGATCCAGTTCAATGCTGAGCATCCTTCACCCAGCCACATCCTATATGCTAGCACCATTTTCCAAAACCTTTTTCCATGCGGGTGCCGAATAAATCTTCAAACTACGGACTCATGGATCATACTAGGCAAGTTGGGGTCAAGGGGGTCCCCATAGACCCTCATGTGGCTGTACGCTCGTCTTGGTTCAAGAGGAAAGAACCTCGGGTCCTAAGGGTGGCAAGTATGCGACTGCAAAAACCTCAACCCGCGTGGCCTCCCATACAAGCCTTAGCATGTTTACTTCACATCACCTGTCATACCATGTTCTCCTGTCCAACTAGGTTCATTTGGAGCTCGGAACCGTCAACCAGGTGAATCAATGGAGCAACTAAGCACAACTAAGCACAATAGATAAAGTAGCTTTAGCAGCGATCACAAAGCCAAACCCTAGTTATGCTAGGAGCAGTGGATCAGGGAATATAGGTTCAAAGGAAACGTGCATTAGATAGGATAACTCTATCTATCGATGAAAGACTTTGGAATCGTATGCTCATGGAAAGAATTTAAAATGCTTGAAAGCATAGGATCATATCATGTGTGGGGTTTCGCTTGCCTTTGCCTGTTGATACCCAAAACAGATCTTCAGATTCATCAGCTTGACTTGTTCGACAACCACAAGGATATAGATTTCCAGGGTTCATCTTGTTGGCATTGTTCGTTGATGACCGTCGACGGTCTTGATCTTGATCTTCGGTCTTGGACTCAATCTCGATTCCGATATCGTATTCTACCGGGAAGAACCAAACACCGGAAAGAGAGGGGAAACAATCAACACATGGCATCGATGCAATGCTCAATCAAGTATGATGACATGACAAGTTGAAAGTTATTGAAATTAAAACCCTAAACATGCTTGATCATTTTAATCGGGGTCCGGGGGGTCCAAACCCTAATTCGGAGAAGCCCCGGATGCATAAGAGAGGGGTTGGTTTGTTTATCTAATTAAACTTGTCATGTAAGTTGATTATCAATGCATGATTATACCTTAAATATATAGAGTTTATTTTTCTGAACATTTTGATATATTATTTGTATTTTTCTGATTTATAAATAATTACTTATTGAATTTACAAGTTTTATCCATTTTTTGAAATTATTTAAACTAAATAGAAAAACTTTTTAGACTCGGGAAGAAACTACCCACAGCGGCTGACAGAGGGGCCCTAGGCCACCTCAGCCTCCACGTGGGCAGGTGGGACCCAGAGGCTATTGACGAGGGGCTGGCCGTGCCTGCTGACGTCATGTCGACGCCAGCACGGCGGTGGGCGGCAGATCCGCGGCGAGAACGGCAACAGAGGGCGTGCGGGGCTGTGTGCGTGTTGGACGGAGAAAGCGAAGGTGAACCAAATGATGGTGGAGCCGCCACTTATTAGTCGTCGGAGCAGCGCACGTGATGGCGGCAAGCGGCGGTGGCGGCAGATGCACGGTGCGGGCATGAAAGAAGGCGAGAGGGAGAGGGAGAAGAGCATAGGCATGCTCAGAGGCTCACCAGGAACATGTTGATGGGGTCGGGAAAGCTCGGGGAGGCCGGGAACAGTGGCGCAGGCGACGGTCAGAGTCGGAGGAGATGCCACGATTGGCTCGATTGCGGCCATCCTCGCTTGCGTGGTTTGACAGAGAGGGAGAGGATGGCACGGCGGAGCTCCCTGCGAGATCAACGAGGACCGGGGAGGCCTAGAACGACGGGGCGATGCGGCGGCCGACGGCTAGGGTTCGGTCGCCTGGCGGGGAAGAGATGAGAGGTCGGGAGAGAGAGAGAGAGAGAGAGAGAGAGAGAGAGAGAGAGAGAGAGAGAGAGAGAGAGAGAGAGAGAGAGAGAGAGAGAGAGAGAGAGAGAGAGAGAGAGAGGGAGTGGATGAGGACGAGAGAGAGGGTCACTGCGACTCTTATCCATCCCCTAGAGCTCGTCGGCGGCATCAATCACAACGGAGGGATCGACGGCCGGCGGCGCGACACAGAGAAGCTTGGCATCGGGAGGAAGACGACAGGGAGAGAGGCGAAACGATACTGGGCCAAAGATGGGCCACGCCGGGCTACTGGCTGTGCATGCGAGCGGCAAGAAAGGAGAAGAGTGGAGTGGGATTGCTGGGCTACAGCATAATAGGGTTTCTGGATCTGTTTTTATTTCCCAAAAGCTTTCCTTTTTCTGTTTGTAATTTCTGTTTTGTATCTTCATTTTGAAATCTGTTTTGATACATTTAAAATTACTAGAGCTTTGCAAATATTCAAAATATTGCAGGGACCCTTGTAAACAATTTGGGTTCCATAGTTTTTGGACTTTCAAAATTCAAAACGATTTTGGATATATTTCAATTAGGGAGGGGAAACTAGGGTTTTAGGGTTTAGTTAATCTTGTGTGGATTTTTATCTTAGCAAGATTATATGATGCTCATGCTATGCACATACAAACCCTAATTACTATTAGTAGAAATAGGGGTGTTACAAATAGACTCCTCTAATTTATCCATTGCAAGTTTTACGTGGCTTAGGGCTTTTGAAGATAGAACTTGTCTTACCTACGAACATGAACCACAAAGAGGATAACCAAATTGTTGAAAACTCGTTGCAAATTAGATATTGACTATAGTAGGACAGACATACACCCACTAGCCACTTATGCAAAACTAGTTGCATGTCAAGCGTGGAACATGTCTCATGTGCGAGGACATGTAAAGTTTGTCCGGGCCGCTTCATCCCACTATGCCACCAATATCCAAAGTACAACTAAGAAGCAATAACGTGATCATCACGCCCACATATACATATGTGTACTACTCATACAAAGCATCTACACATAGATCTGGCTCTGATACCACTGTAGGGTTCGCAGCATAGAAAACAAAAAATTTCCTACGATGGGAATAACTATGTACCAAGATCTATCTACTAGATACAAGCAACGGGCGGATATACATCCGTAGAGAACATACCCTTGAAGACTGACAAAGCTTAACAAGGTAGAACTCGTGGTTGATGTAGACGAACTCTTGCCGATCTCAAGATCGAGAGGAAGTCCTAGTGCCGCAAATCAGCGGCGCATCTATGCTCGCACACACGTATGAGGCACCGAGCAACCTCCGCCTCCTCACTCCAGCGATGCAGCGGAAGCACAACTCTTTCTTGCCAAAAATCCACCGGGAACATGTATCTCGCTAGTCTCAGACCATGGGTGATAAATACTAGAGGAAGATAGAGATCCTTCACGAGGAGGTCTGAGTGAGAAGTGAGGAGGGGGGCTCCTTTTATAGGAGGAGGGGGGCACCCAAGGGGGTGGCCTCCAGCCATGGGGAATGCCCCCTCCCCTCCTTCATTCATGTGGGTGGAATCTCCACTCACAAAATGCCCCTTTAATATTCCCTTCAGATCTACAAATATGAAGCCTACAATGACACAGACTCCTAACGATTCAAGACAAGGAAAGTTTAATACTAGACTAGATACAAACTCTAACTTGTAACCTACTCATATTGATGCCCGAGACCTAGACTTCATATATATAAAGGCTAGGAGGGGCCAACGATGAGAAGACCCAATATCCAATCTTACAATACACACGTCTTTCTCTCTCTCTCTCGGAGAGATTGCATTCAGTTGACTCAACGAGTTTATACTCTCCAATGATAATATGAGCAGAAAGCAGGAAGTATGGTTTTCTCTACGAGGGCCTAGACCTGGGTAAATAGACTCCCTTATTTTTCAGTTAAGTCGACGAAGTCACCAGCGCTCTCTTTTACACGATAGCCTAAGTCCATAACCATGGGCATTACCGAGATTACCCCTCGTCAATTGGCGCCGCCTGTGGAAAGCCTGAGCATTGAAGCCATGAATTCAGCAGCTCTCTCTTCACAAAGCAGCAACTCGATGATCGGGAGAGATCAGATCTGTTTTAGTTCCACACATCGGCAATTTGCTTCAGTGCATTGACATCATCATCATCGATTAAATCGTCATCGGTCGACTCGTCTGTGTCGGCGTTTTCGATTTCCTAATAGCGCTGATCGAAGTCCAACTCGTCCATGTCGGAGTTTTCGATTTCCTAATAGAGTTGATCCAAGGCCAACTCATCTGTCCAGCTGCAACATCTGATTATTTGAAGATTGGAAATCTGAGTGGTGTTCCGTCCACTGCCAGATCAATGGTGTCTCACAAAGCCAAACCATTCCGCGCTACAAGGATCTGACTCGATCTGTCAATCGGAGAAACGCTTCGATCAGGTGTCATACATGCCCAAGAAAAGTCGTACAGATTACGCAATTTATTTACACAGGTCGACCTCGTCCTATGCTACAGCGAGGTCGGGATTGTCGATCGTGCGATGGGAGATCGAGGGTCGCGCGTTTTGGATGACCTTTTGTGACTTTTTTCTGTTTTCGAATTTGGAGAGCCGTGCCCACAACCTGGTCGGCTCATCCATTCCCCTCCCTCTTTAGCTCGCCCGCTCAGGAGCGGAAGCAAGGTGGCGGATCTATCGGCGATTTCGCCTCTCGCCGGCACCACCAGCTCTCGCCACTGCTTCATGATGACCCACAAGTATCGGGGATCGCAACAGTCTTTGCGGGTAGTATTACCCAATTTATTGATTCGCCACAAGGGGAGTCAAAGAATACTTGCAAGCCTTAACAACTGAGTTGTCAGTTCAGCTGCACCTGGAAATAGTTCTTGATCACAGAAGTTTATCAGTAGCAACAGTTTGTAGTAGCAATAGCAAAGCAACAGCAACAACAAAAGTGAAACAGTAGCAATAGTAACAGTAACGGTAACAGTAGGATTCGAGTGCGGTAGGCATAGGGATGGATGGACGGGCGCTACATGGACGAGTCTAAACATGTAACTTCAAGATCTAGGGCATTGTAGATAAATAATAACAAGCATCCAAGTACTAAACAATCCTAGGCATGTGCTCCAAATATAGTCATATGTCATCGCAATGAGAACTTGCACAACATCTTTTGTCCAGCCAGCCCGTGGCAGCGGGGCCTCTAGGGAACTACTGGCAATTAAGGTGCTCCTTTTAATAGAGCACCGGAGTAAAGCATTAACACTCTATGAACACATGTGATCCTCACACCACAGCCATCCTCTCCGGTTGTCCCAATTATTGTCATTTTGGGGCCTTTGGATCCAGACAATGGTATGTGTACACAACTTGCAGATAAGATCACAAGCAATACTATCATAATGATTCAATAATAAGTTCATATCTGAGATCATGGCACTCGGGCCCTAGTGACAAGCATTAAGCACAACAAGTTGCAACAAAGGCAAATAACACTAATATAGATACTAGGCACTATGCCCTAACAGATCTTATTCGATTACATGATAGAACTCATCCAATCACTATCATCCCTAAGCCTACAACGGGGGATTACTCACTCATGGATGAGGGAAACATCGGTGGTTGATGGAGATGCGTTGGTGATGATGATGGCGATGATCCTCTCCAAATTCCCCGTCCCGTCAGGGTGCCAGAACGGAGTTTCTGGATCTAAATCTTGGTTTCTGGTGGCGATGGCGGAGCGGAACTCTTTTTGGAAAACTATCGCCCCCCTCCCCCCGATTTTTAGGTCGAAAGGCAACTTATAGGTGCAGAGGGAGGCCGAGGAGGTGCCTAGGGAGGCTGCACCCCTCCAGGCGCGGGTCAGGTGGGCCCACGCCTGTGGTGGGTCTGGGCCCCCCAGGCCTCCCCTCCGTCTCTTCTTATGGATCCGTGGATCTTATGGTAAAATATATTTTTTGGCATATTTTCTGGGATTTTTCCTGATAGTTCATTTTCTGCACAAAAACAAGACGCCAAGGTAATTCTGCTGAAAACAACGTTAGTCCGTGTTAGTTGTATCCAAATCACACAAGTTTAGAGAAGAAACAATAGCAAAGTGTTCGAGAAAGTAGATATGTTTTGGACGTATCAACTCCCCCCAAGCTTAGCTCATTTGCTTGTCCTCAAGCAATTTAGTTGAAAACTGAGTGCGATAAAAGAACTTTCATGAAAACTTTGCTTCATATGATGTAAATATTCTCAGCACAGGAGTAGATGCTTAGACAATTCATAATAAGAAGTATGCAACTAAGTCTACTCAATAGTCATTGCAAGCTATGAAGAGAAACCAACTCAATAATAATAAGTAGCATGAAACATAAACATAAGCAACATTGCAATGCTCATAATAAGGTATGATAGAGTGGTATCTCGCTTGGCTTTGTTTGAAAATCACAATATAAATGCTGAGGCACCTCTGAAGTTCACATGAATACTAGAGATAAAGATATTAGAGATACAAGCATCAAAATCATGACATAATTAACCAAGTTTTGGAACAAACACAAGAATGACAACTATGCTCTCAAGAAGGTGCTCATAGAATAAGTGGTGACTCAAAAAGGTTGTGAAAATGGTTTTGTGAAGGTTTGAAAGGCTTCCCAATACTGAAAGGAAGGTACTCGTTAGCTTTGAGCTCTCATTGCCCCTATCATAGGCATCTTCATGTGGTTAAGGTGAAAGTGAGGTCCACTCTGAATCATATGCTTGACAGACCATAGACTGGAATCCCAAGTCCCTTGAGTATGTGGGTCGCTCCGCATTCTGCTCAACTTTGGTCACCTGAAAGTTCTTGTCATTGTAAATACATGCATATCATCGAGAACCGCCAACGGGGTTGAAGGGAATATGCCCTGAGAGGCAATAATAAAGTGTTTATTATGTGTATTCCAAGTATATGATAGATGTTTATTTTGCCTGCTATAATTGTATTAATACGGAAATGTTAATACATGTGTGTTTAATAAACAAACAAAAAGTTCCTAGTTATGCCTCTCTCATAAACTAGCTCATTGATTAACAAGATGATCACAGTTTCCTGATCATAGACATTAGATGTTGTTAATAACGAGATCATAACATTAGTGTAATGATGTGATGAACATTCATCCGAAGTATAGCATTACGATCAAAGTAATTAAGTTTATATTGCTATAAACAACTTCCGAAATGATCCTAATCCTTAGACCATGAGATCATGTTAAGCACTAACACCGGAAGAGTTTCTTGATGACATCAAACGTCACACCATAACTGGGTGATTATAAAGATGGCTTTAGAACTACTAAAGTGTTATGTTGAGACTCATGGATCAAGAGTGGAATTTGTTCATCCCGATGACAGATAGATATACTCTGGGCCCTCTCGGTGATATCACATTAGTTAGCTTGCAAGAAAGTGATTTGATCACTAGAATGTTATATCACAGGAACGAGAAAAGAGTGCATGTCGATAATGAGATCAAACTAGGTATGGAGATACCGATGATCGAATCTCAGACATGTAATATATCGTGAAACAAAGGGATTAAGATACTAGCATAAAAGGTTCCGACGATCACAGGAAAGTCATCGTTGAATGTGTGGGAGTCAGTATGGATCTCCAGGTCCCGCTTATGATTATTGATCGGAGAGGGGTCTCGATCATGTCCACATTATTCGCGAACCATAGGGTGACACACTTAAGGGACACTAACATCCAATTGGAGCAAAAGTTTCATGCCGGAAAGAATAACAAGCACATAAATTTATTTCACTAGATACCCAAACAGGTTTTCGGGTGAAATTGCAGAAAGTGTTTTTGCATGTGAAATGGAATTCTAGCAAGGGGTTATATGTGAATTCTTATGAAAAGATTTTTATTTAATGAGATTTTTATTTAATGAGAGTTTGCATTAAATTTGGTGGAAATTTAATAGCAATTTTGAGTGGGATTTTGAGTGGAGGAAATTGAAGAGGTTTTTGTGAGTGGAGTTTCCACCCATATGAATGAAGGAGGGGAGGGGGCAGACCCACCCCCTTGGGTGCCACCCTCCTATAAAAGGCACCCCTCTCCCTCTCTCTCACTCACACCTCCTCGTGAAGGATCTCTCTCCCCCTCTAGAATTTATCCCCATGGTCTCGGACTAGCGAGATACATCTTCCCGGTGGCTATTCGGCAAGAAAGGGTTGTGCTTCCGCTGCATCGCTAGAGCGAGGAGGCGAAGGTTGCTCGGTGTATTGTGCGTGTGTGCGAGCACGGATGCACTACTGCTTTGCGGCGCTAGGACTTCCTCTTGATCTTGAGATCGGCAAGAGATCGTCTACATCAACCACGAGTTCAACTCGTTAAGCTTTGTCGGTATTCAAGGGTATGTTCTCTACGGATATACATCCGCCCGTTGTTTGTATCTAGTAGATAGATATTGGTACTTAGTTCCCATCGCAGGAATTTTTTTTTCTATGTTGCGAACCCTTTAGGGGTACCCCTTGCACATGGTACAGGAGCTTTCCTATAACCAAAATGACAAGTCAAGCAGACAATGAACATCTCGGCAATCTTTTCATTTACCATATACATAGCTTTTTATTGAGGACGCTTCATAGATACTCATTATGGTGATGCTGCAAGTTTCCACCATGATTAAGCATGGCTTAGGTTAGCGGCCTAGGCGTTTCTCTAACGCAATGTATAAACTCCATGAACTCACAACCTCCCCTTTTATTTCACATCGTCGACATCCGTAAACAAAAGAGCAAGGAATCAACTGGATGAGATATCCAAAAAGTGTTGAAAGCGTTCCCCATGACAGCACGGTTCTGCTGACTCCCAGTATATAATTAGCAAGCATATAACTTTCATGGACTAGTCACAGTGGTTCAGAATTATTAAGCGCAAGGAATAAAGTGTGCCATCAAGTTTGTGAGAGCTTTACTAACTAACTTTCTCAAAGCAGACAAACATTTTATTTTGGAAGAAAACACGGCATATGGAATATGCACTGAAATAGCAAATGATGCTAATAGGTATGTATGGTGGACACAGCTGGCAATATTGGTTTTGGGGAGTTGGAAGCACAGGTAGAGCACATACTCGGTGCAAGTGAATTCTAGCAATAGAGAGGGAGCGACAAACGAGAAAGCAATAGCTGTCATAATCATGCTTGCAACAAAACATGACTAATTATGGCATGAAAGTGATACAAGAACTCTGAAGCAAAATAAATCATCAAGGCTTACTGACTATTGATTAGTCATATGCATGTGTGAGCATGTGCCAAGTCGATTCACATGAACAGTCAGAGGAGGATACCACAATATCATACCAAAGTATGAATAAAACAATGCAAGCAAACATTCATATGACATGCTACAAACTATTAACAATCTGGAGCTAATCATAGAGAAAAAGAACTACTAAACATCCATAATGACATACACCTTACACAAACGGGCTAAGCATGCTCACAATGACGAGTATATGTACAAAAATGAAATAAATAGAGTTTGTTACCAGCCTCTTACCACACCTCAAGTTGTCTTAATCTTCATTATTGCCCTTCACTTGTGTGACTTGAATAATTAACATGAAACCAAAATCCACTGAGGATGGCTGAACCCTCCAAAGAACTCACAAAACCAAAGAAGAACAACAAATATTTTTGGTGTTTTCGATTTTTTTAGAAACAAGCAAACAAAGAAAAACCAAACAAAAAAAGCAAAATATTTTTGGATTTTTCTTTTAAGGCAAACCAAAGCAAAGAAACAAAGAAACAAACCAAGAGAAACAACAAAAATATTTTTGGTATTTTTGGGTTTTTAGAAAGAAGCAACAAAAACCACAAAGAAAGCAAAACAATGGATATACAAAGAACCGACCGAACATGATATATAGATGAGTGTGTGATGTCGGTGTACCTCCCCCCAAGCTTAGGCTTTTGTCCTAAGTGGGGCTCAATCCCATGGTGCCCAAGTATATGCACCTCCGTAGTATGTCGAGGAAGCTCCCTCGTCCTTGTATGAGCTCGAGGCCTCCCCTGTGTAATACACAGGGGGATCGTATGATGGTGATTCCTCCTAATAGTGCCCATGGAAGTTAAGAGAACACAGGTTGTCGTCCATCTCCGTGTTCGAGCGTGACCAAGGTCCCTGAGAAATACTGAACAAAGTGGTTTGGGGTAGAGGGATCTATCCCTCTTCCCCGTCAGTAAACAACATTCTATAAACCAAGTTCTCGAGAGTAGAGCTAGGGGTGACAAAGTGGTGCGCCTTCATGGCAGAAAGATCAAGCCTCTGAGGAGCCAAAACTATATCATGTGGATCAACAACAATGTCCAAGGTAACAGCAATACGACTAGCAATAATTTCCCCATAAATAGGTCCCTTAGTAGCTAAGCGACGAGCAATGGGAGAACCAAGATTGTACTTATCCTCATTGTTGAGCTCAGCGGCTAATAAGGCCAATTGGTAGTTGGAAATATTACTAGTGTTCTCCCTACCAAGAACACTGGTGGCAAGATAGTAGGCAAAATACTCGATGGCTGAAAGTTGAATGTTCTTTATCTTCCCTCGCTGAGCTCTACGGTCATCATCATTGGTTATTCCTCGGTAAAGCTCTAACAAATTAGCGGGTAGAGCTTGAATCTTCTTCGTTGACCCAGTTGTACCAAATCCAAGGGCTTCGCAAAATTTCTTTAAAGTCATAGAATGAGCCCTGTCATAAATTTTGAAAGACACAGAAGGCTTGAACATACTATTAGTAAAGGAGAAACTCTCCACAAATGTTTTAGTAAGCAAAGCATATTGTGCACTCTCATCCTTCATGTAACTTGTTAGTCTAGCTCTCTGCACCAAAATCATAAAATCATTAAGAATCCCAGCATCTTGCAAGAAGGCTTGGCAAGGAAAGGTGGAGGGGTGCGCATCTCCTTCATATCCCTCGTCACCAAATCGCAGAGTGATTAGATCCTCATTGTATGAGGATCTAGTACTGATAGATAACCTTGGAAGCCTTGCCCTTCTAGGTGCATCACTCTCAAATATGTCACCAAAGGTATGGTGCTCCATGACTTCCCTATTCTGAAATTTTAAACAACCATCAAACCAAGTGATTTCTAAGTTGATAAATGATGAGCAACTATTATAGGAACTTGCTAGAGGGATACACATGCATAAAAACAAAGTTTCTAAGCAAAGAACAAGCATGCAAGCTCAAACAACCCGTCACCTATAGCAGCAAAATACTCAAAATACAATCTACCAATCACAAATCTAATTGGACAAGTGGAGGAGGCACATACCAAGGAGCAATCCCTCCAAAAATCAGCACTTGAGGTGGGATGAACAAGAACAGCAAGAACTCGAGCTTTAGCAAGTTTTCCGGTGTTTTTTGGAAGAGAGAAAGAAGGTGGATTTGAGGAGGCAGCCTAGAGGGGCCTAGGGGGGCCAGACCCCCCAGGCGCCGCCACCTGGTAGGCCGCGCCTACCAGGGGTATGGTGGCCTGGGGTGGCCCCCTGGGTCACCTCAGGTGCCACTCTGCCCCTTTTTTGAGGAAAAAATTATTTTGAATTTTCTGGGATTTTTTGGGAAACTTTATTTTTGGCCAATTTCCAGGGTATGAAAATTGATTTTCTTGCAGAAACAGTTTTTCCAGAAGGATCAAAAGCAAACCAAAATCCAAACTACAGGAGCTCTAATAAACCCAAACAAGCAAACAACTAGCAAAACTAAAGCTAAAGCAAAGACTAGGGAGGAGAAAGGAAAAAATAAAGCAAGTCATAACCACAGTGGAAATATTATTTTGTTCATTAAAATCCTTTTGTTAACAAGGTTGATCAAGTCTTGTTACCAAAACAATCTTATATGAAGCAAAACTTTGCATTCCACAAGGTGATTATGTTACCTCATACTTGATATCAATGGTCCCAATCATAATATTTTCAAAATTTTCTTGTGGAATGGGACAATATATTTCTCCAACCTTAATGCCTTCAATATTTTCAATGGAATTCAGGCAATATCTCTTAACAACCTTCTTGGGGAAATACATAGTGTGCTCTTTGTCATTAACTAGCACAAATGCCCTTGCGTTGCATCGGGAGTGAAAAATCTATCTTAAAAGATTACAAGTGGAACAAATTTGGACTCTAACCATTATGTATCCGATACGGATTATATTTTCCTGTTTTTTTCATACAGATGCATTACATATAAAAGGTAAAACACATCAGGATAGGATAGCAGAAATAATAAAAGAAGTTTCCTGAAGTAGTACGTCCCAGTCTCGTGAGCTGCGAGGTTGCTCTCTTGTCTCCAAAATCATCTGGAGCCACAAAGAATGCCAGCGGGAGTTTTGCCTCTTGAAGAATAGTTGCGCCATCGAGATCGATTTTCTTCCTTATTCGATAAGAGCACCAAACAGCAGCACAACTGGTCTCAAGAACAACTGGTCCAACATTCATGTGTAGCAGAAGACGCATGCCATGAAAAGCTACAGTGAATTCAGATTCATGTGGATACATAGCTCTAGGTATAAAATAGCAGAGAAAATGATATCATCTGAGAAATTTCTTCCCAAACCGCAACACTTTCTTTCTAGTTGCATGGAGAAAAGAGCCATCTATATTAATATTTGTCCAGCCATCAGGTTTCTTCCAGGTTTTAGCACATAACTGTTGTTTGTCTGAACCGAAGCGTTAAGTTGCACAGAGGGTCAGTTTTCCCTTCTAATTTGCATAGCTCTGAAGATACACGGCAGAGGTTCGGACAAGGCTTTACCATTACCATGGATTATGTCATTCTGTCAGTGCCAGGAACACCAAATCGTTAGAATTCTACATCTCATATCTTCCACGACCAAATCAGGAAACACCAGCGGCTAATCACGACCCGAGTAGCTAAAGGCCGACTCTCGTGGCAAATCCCAAAATTTCCCAAATTTTCCGAAGTTTTGTGAAAGAGGAGAAAAAATTGTACATTCCATCGTGGCATGGTAGGAATTCTTGGGAGCACAACGACAAATATTGCAAGTATCACATACAGGTTGGGTGGGTGGGGGATCTTGGTTTTTCATTTTCATTCGCAGCAGGGGGTTGGGACGCCATGACAGGGCAGAAAGGGGGCTCCATGAGAGATTGGGATGGGAGAGGTAGGAGGTGCCACGGGAGGGGAGAGGAGAGGGGTCACCACAAGAGGAAAAGAGGGGGGCGGGGGCTCGCCATGGGAGGGGAGAGGAGACAGAAGGCCATGACTCGAGAAAGTGCGCGAATTCAGGAGGAAAGAGGTGTTGCACATGGGAAGACGACAGTAAGGACCGAAGAATATAATGGATGCAAGCATTACCTGTGCCATCATCACTGAGGTTCCTCGGCCGCTCTCGCTTGCTGCTCATTAGGCTCCCGCCGCCGTTCTGCCTATCTCGGTCGAGGTCGCAAGATGAGGTCGGCCAGATCCGCTGAATCTTCTCATCTCAAGATTCTCCTCAGGCCCAGAAGCCGACGAGATATTGCGTGTGGAGGCGACGGAACCGACGAAGGAAAGCCGGGGTAGCCTGAGGGAGGAGGTCGGGGACTGTGCGATGGAGAATACGGCCGAGCAGCATGGCCGCACTCTAATCCCCATCCTCTATCTCATCGCTCTGGCAACGAAGATTGGCATCCCTGTGACAGCGAGCAAGACCAGGTTGTTGGCTATCGCGGATCTTCCAGCCGTGGCCGTCGCGGATCTGCCGGACGGCCAGGGGCGTCGGCGGCGGAGAGGTGGTGGTCAGGGGATATGTGGCGTCAGGCTGGTTGTCGAGAGAGAGGAGGGGCGCGGGGGAGGTCGTGGGAGACAGGGAGCGGCGGAGGAACCGATTTTTTCCACTCGAAAGTGGCATAGGCGGGTAATTCACTTCAACTTCAGGGGTAAAGTGGTCAATTTTGGACGGACGGTGGACAGAAACGCTCCGTTCTTTATTATTAGGTATAGATATTGAAAGTTACTTTTCCTTGATTGCAATTGATGATAGCACCTGCAGTATTAAGAAAAGGTCTCCAAAGAATAATAGACATATTATCATCTTCAGGCATTTCAAGCACAACAAAATCAGTTAGAACCATGCAATTATGAGCAACTTGAACAGGAACATCCTCACATATACCAACATGAATAGTAGTTGACTTATCAGCCATTTGCAAAGAAATATCAGTTGGTATCAACTTTTCTAGCTGGAGTCTCTTATAGAGAGAAAAAGGCATAACACTAACTCCAGCTCCAAGGAACCTTAATGGAGCATCACATAAAGCAGTTCTAACATAATTATTCTTAATGGAGCAGGGAATAGTTGGTATACCTGGATTACCAAGTTTCTTTGGAACCTTACCATTGAAGGAATAATTAGCAAGTAGAGTAGAAATCTCCTCATTAGGAATCTTCCTTTTATTAGAGACAATATCCTTCATATACTTTGAATAAGGAGGCAACTTAATAGCACAATTCAAAGGAATTTGCAAGAATAAAGGCTTCATCTACTCACAAAACTTGTTGTAGTGTTCCTCCTCCTTTGACTTGTGTTTCTTACCTGGAAAAGGCATAGGTTTCTGCACCCAAGGTTCTCTCTATTTACCATGTTTATTAGCAATAAAATCTTCCTCTGTGTACCTGGTGTTCTTAGTGTACTTCTTAGGTTCTTCCTCACCTTCCTCCTTATCATGAGACTCATTTTTATCATTACCACTCTCAGTTTCAGCATCAGAGACAAATATACTATTAGGATATATAGCAGGTTCAAGTGGTTCCTCAACCATCTTATGTTTCTTTTTCTTACTCTTACGAGGACTACCACTATCTTCACCTTGTTGGGAATCCTGCTCTATTCTTTTAGGGTGTCCTTTAGGATATAAAGGATCTTGAGTAGCTATACCACTCCTAGTTCTAATTCCATAAGCATGTTTATCTCCTGAAGCATTAACTAGCATATCCTTTTGCACCTTAGAAAGTTGATCAAGTTGAGTTTGAATCATTTGAAAGTGTTTACAAAGCATTTTAATATCATTAGAAGTTCTTTCCACAATATCTTTCAACTCATGGATAGCTCTAGAGTTTTCCAATAAATGATTCGAAACTTTTTTATTAAAATACCCTTGCTTAACAATAAAAGTGTCAAGTTCCTCTAAACATTGATCAGGAGGCTTACCATAAGGAATATCACCTTCATCAAAGTGTTGGAGAGAGTGTACCTCAATAGTAGATGAGTGGGGAATTGGCTTGCATAATTATTCTATAGGAGGTAGATTCTTCACATCTTCAGCTCTAATACCTTTCTCCTTTAGACACTTCTTAGCTTCCTTCATCACTTCATCATTTAATGCAATAAATCCCCTCTTCTTTGTTGTTTGTGTTGGAACTGGTTCAGGAACATCTGGTTCAGGAGTAATAGGATCAGGTGCATTCAGCTCAGTTGAAGTCCAATCATCATAATTCTTGCTTATCTTGGTCATTAATTCTTCAACATCTATAGGAGTTCTTTTCCTGAAAACACAATCAGCAAAGCTATCTAGGTAGGTCCTAGAATCATCAGTTAGTCCATTATAATAAATATCAAGAAGCTCATTCTTAGGTAATGGACATGCATGATGTGCATGAATCAAGGCACAGAACCTTGTCCATGACTTAGGCAATTTATCTTCTTCTCCATGTTTAAAATCAAAAGTCTTTGCAAAGCAGCATGTCTAGCACTAGGAGGAAAATATTTCTGGAAGAAAGAAGCAAACAAGAAATCAGGGCTATCAATGGAACTAGGAGATAATCTATTAAACTAAGCCCTAGCTTATCCTTTTAGTGAAAAAGGGAATATCTTAGCAACAAAGTACTTGCGCATCTTAAAATCATCAGAGAATAAAGCACTCATAGTAGAAAGCTCTTTCATATGAGCCACAACACTCTCATTTTCAGTCCCATGAAAAGGTTCTTTCTCAACAATATCTAAATAAGACAAATCAAGAGAGAAATCATAATCTTCATCTTTAATATCTATGGGAGAAGTGGCAAACTTAGGATCAAAGGACATCTTAGGCATAATAGTACTTCTAGCAAGGAGGCTCTTAATAGCACTAGTACCATGTGTGTTCCGGCACTCTTCAACAAAATCATCAGTGAACTCAATGTAACCATCATTAATATCATAACTCTCACTAGCCTCAGGTGAGCTAATAGGTGTAACAGTGTCTTCACTAGGAGTTTTGGTATTTCCTAGACTAGCCATAGTAGCATCTAGAAAAGGACCTAATGAACCACTCGTATCAAGCACAGTAGAAGTAACATCATGAGCATCAAAAGCAGTTTCAGACTCAGCAGTAGTAGCAGTGTGTGTAGCATGAGTATGTGGTGGTCGTGTGACAAGCTTACTTATAACAGACGGTGAATCAAGAGCAGCAGTGGTGTTTAGGACTATACCTCTTCTTGTAGTGGATGGTAAAATAGGGAACTTTCCATCACGAGACTTCCCCATGATGAAAGGAGTAATAGTGAACACTAATAGATCCAAGTGAACTTACAAATAAAGCTATGCTCCCCGACAACGGCACGAGAAAATAGTCTTGATGACCCACAAGTATAGGGGATCACAACAGTCTTCGCGGGTAGTATTACCCAATTTATTGATTCGACACAAGGGGAGCCAAAGAATACTTGCAAGCCTTAACAACTGAGTTGCCAGTTCAGCTGCATCTGGAAATAGTTCTTGCACACAAAAGTTTATCAGTAGCAACAGTTTGTAGTAGCAGTAATAAAGCAACAGCAACAGCAACACCAACAACAACAGTGAAACAGCAGCAACAATAACAGTAACAGTAACGGTAACAGTAGGATTTGGGTGCGGTAGGCATAGGGATGGATGGGCGCTGCATGGACGAGTCTAAACATGTAACTTCAAGATCTAGGGCATTGCAGATAAATAATAACAAGCATCCAAGTACTAAACAATCCTAGGCATGTGCTCCAAATATAGTCATACGTCATCGCAATGAGAACTTGCACAACATATTCTGTCCAGCCAGCCCGTGGCAGTGGGGCCTCTAGGGAACTACTGGCAATTAAGGTGCTCCTTTTAATAGAGCACCGGAGTAAAGCATTAACACTCTATGAACACATGTGATCCTCACACCACAGCCATCCCCTCCGGTTGTCCCAATTATTGTCATTTTGGGGCCTTTGGATCCAGACAATGGTTGTGTACACAACTTGCAGATAAGATCACAAACAATACTATCATAATGATTCAATAATAAGTTCATATCTGAGATCATGGCACTCGGGACCTAGTGACAAGCATTAAGCACAACAAGTTGCAACAAAGTCAAATAACACTAATAGAGATACTAGGCACTATGCCCTAACAGATCTTATTCGATTACATGATAGAACTCATCCAATCACTATCATCCCTAAGCCTACAACGGGGGATTACTCACTCATGGATGAGGGAAACATCGGTGGTTGATGGAGATGCGTTGGTGATGATGATGGCGATGATCCTCTCCAAATTCCCCGTCCCGGCAGGGTGCCAGAACGGAGTTTCTGGATCCGAATCTTGGTTTCTGGTGGCGGCGGCGGAGCGGAACTCTTTCTGAAAAACTATCGACCCCCATGGTTTTTAGGTCGAAAGACAACTTATAGGTGCAGAGGGAGGCCGAGGAGGTGCCTGGGGAGGCTGCACCCCTCCAGGCGCGGGGTCAGGTGGGCCCGCGTCTAGGGTGGGTCTGGCCCCCAGGCCTCCCCTCCATCTCTTCTTCTGGCTCTGTGGATCTTCTAGTGAAATATAATTCTTGGCATATTTTCAGGGGGTTTTCCTGATAGTTCATTTTCTGCACAAAACAAGACATCAAGATAATTCTGCTGAAAACAACGTTAGCCCGTGTTAGTTGTATCGAAATCACACAAGTTTAGAGAAGAAACAATAGCAAAGTGTTCAAGAAAGTAGATACGTTTTGGACGTATCACTTCATCACCCGCGGGTTGAGCTTCTCCGACATCCCCGACATCCGTGCATCTTCAACATCCTACGTATCTCCGGTGAAATTTCCCGCTCAAGAATCGTCAGTCGTCCGCGCGTCTCCGGTGAAATTGCCCGCTTAGGAATCGTCAGTCGTTCGCGTGTCTCCGGTGAAATCTGCGCGTCTCCGTCGACATCCTCGCGTCTCCACATAGTTGAGCGTCGTTGGATCATCCCTTTTCGCCCCTGAGAGACGTCTACATCGAGGGGGGGGGTGCTGGATTGTTGGAGGTGGGATTCGTCGGCAGATTCCAGGAGGGGAATAGCTGCCCTGTCGCCGGCCATCCTCCGTGACCGCAGCCGGCTACATCCTCGCATCGCCGTCCACATCGCGCGTCCACATCACCAACTACAACTCCAGAGCCCACGTCCTCCATCCATGAATCGTAGCCCACATAGTATGCGCCACAACTTCGCTGTTTTTTCTGTTACATCTTCCTTCGTTCTGCCATGTCTTCTTCAGATTTGCACATCTAGGTAGTTTTCTAGCCATATTTCTTGTTACATTTATAATGCAGCAGCAAATGTTATGTGTTTACTCTATTTTTTCCTTCTATATAGTAGTAGATCTGGAAACAACTAGGATTTGCAGATTTTCTTTAGTGTTGTTTTCTGAAATGTAACACACTTCAAAAGGTTTTTTTGTTCGTGTGGAACTGGTAGGAATATTTTTGTTGAGTTCAAGCAAGTTTTTACATCTTAAACTTTTGCAAGAATCAACATGTTTAATAGTACATCCTTGCCTTTTCATTTGTTGTAAAACACTCATAGTTTTTTTGTGAAATACAAATCATAAACTAGCCCTGACTACGGATTGGTTTGTTACACATATTTAGTTTTTGTATAGAATAAATGTAGCAGTAGAAAATTGCAACACAGTAGCCTGATAATATTGTTGATTCATTATTTTTATTTTTTAGTTCTAAATGACAAGATCAAGCAGTAGCAAGAATAATAGGGCAGGGTTGAAGCATTCAAAGCTTCGACGCATGCGGGACAAGCTCACTTTGAAGCCTCAAACATTGTCTATGGACGATGGTTTGGAGGAAAGAGAAGGACAAGAAGTTCCGAGAATGGATGTCACTGAGCAAGGAGAGGAACACGTTGACAACCAGAACAATGAGGTCAGTTTTTCTTGTGATTTTATCTTCTTCAATTTTTTTTTGAGCAACATTTTTTGTTCTGCAACCATAAAAATTGGATTGACAGAAACCTTTTTTTTGTTTGCTTATAGAATTCTAAGGCAAAGAAACTGTTTCAAAGGGCGTCACCTATGAAGCTTGTGAAGTTATATCCAAACCTAACTGAAGATCAGCAGATGGTGATAAGATGGGCAAAGTACGGAGGCTTGTTGGAAATCAAGTGCTCGAAGCTCTATCCTAAGTTATGTCAATATTTGATGGAAAGTTTTGACCCAGAAACTTGCATCTTGGTTTTCCCTGGGCGGGGATCAATCCTGTTAATAGAAGGGTCTTTCCATGAGGTTCTTGGAGTGCCAATGGGTCATTTGGAAGTTACATTTCAACGTGAGAAAAACGCATCAGCTTTCATGAGGGAGCAATTCGGCAGTGATCGAATGGGGCAGCCCATGATGACTGCTTTGGCTGACAAAATAGCAGCCATGTGGCCAGCAAACAACAAGTTTCCAAGACTCTACATCACATATGCAATGTGCTCAGTCCTGGCACCAACAACAGGGATTCGTGTCAGTCCAAGGGTGTATCCATATCTTGTGAACATAAAGGAAGCAAAGAATCTGAACATTTGTAAATTTGTGATCACCATTATCCGCAAATCATTAAACAATAATGGAGAAAAGGAACAAGTCATGCCCTGCATGCTATACCTCATGGTAACTTTCTTTTTTTATCTTTTTTGTACCAAGAGCTTTTTTTCTGTGGTAATCTCAGTTTTGTTTTCCTTTTTCTCATGCAGGTGAAATATGTTGATTCATTGCAGCTACAAGGGATGGATATTAGTGATGACGGAACAAGAGTTTTTGTATGGACAAATGCCATGATCAAGGAAGCTATTAAACAAGATACCAGGAGCAACGTGTCATTTGGCGCAGCACCGGTACATTCCACTAGTGTCTTTTTCTGTTTTTCTTTTGCGTTTGGTTTCTCTCCTTCACAAGTCATTTTTTACCTATGATTTTTTAAAGTGTGGTGGTATTGTTTCATGTTTTTTATACGGCTTAAAGCTGAATTTGCTGAGCAAGGGTTACATAGGGAAGGATCTATCGGGGACAGTCATGAACTAACCATGTCTGACCCATGCTCTATGAATGGGGGAACGATAAATGTTGAAGCTGATACTGATAGTGTAAGGTACCAAGGAGATGAGCAAGGCGATGTTCATGAAGAGAGCATGACCAAGGAACAATCTACAAATGAGGAAAGGAGCAATGATTTTCAATCTAAAGCAGAAGCATCAAGAGAGCAAGGGGAGGAAAGTATACTGTTTTCAAACCCGGAGAAGATTGAAAAGTTTATCAAAAAACATGCAGCAACCAAACTAACAGCAGATATAAGTTGAAGACACCAGTATTCTCCTTGTTTTTCATTATCAACTATTGTTTTATAATTTTGAATATAACATTTTTTAAATGTATCAGGGGATGGCCAGCTACAAGGAAGCAATCGAGTACGCCTACCACAGATTTGAAGCTTCTCTACAGATGTTAGTGATGAATCTCTCAAAGGTTCCACACAATGAAACAAAATCGACATAACACACACTTATCAGCTCTCCAAAGTGCAAGGAAGAGGAAGTGAAGCGATGATACATTGTAAACATATCTATAATTTTTGATGCTCCAAGCTTGTTTTGTATCAACTTTGCTATGTTTTGTCTACACTTTGAGGTATTTTTATACACTTTCCGGAACTAACCTATTGACAAGATGCCATAGTGCCAGTTGTCTGTTTTCTGCAGTTTTTGGTTTCAGAAAGCTAAAAAATGAATGTTCTCGGTATTGGACGGGACAAAAGCCAAAGTTCATATTTTTCCCTAAACGATACGAAAAATCGAAGACGAGACGAAGGAGGACACCGGGGTGGCCACGCCCTAGGTGGGCACGGGCCCACCCTGGCCACGCCCACAGGGGGTGTGGGCCCCCTAGCCCTCCACCAACCTTGCCTCCTTCGCCTATAAGAAGCCCCCGACTCAGAAACCCTAAAGAATCGACCAAAAAGCCACAAAAGTTCCATAGCGCCGCTGCCACCGAAGGGGAGATTCGAGGGACAAAAAGTCTATGTTCTGGCACCCTGCCGGGATGGGGAAGTGACCCTGGAGCCATCTTCATCACCGTTGCTGATTCCCATGATAAGGAGGGAGTAGTTCTTCCTCGAGGCTAAGGGCTCTACCGGTAGCTATGTGTTCATCTCTCTCTCTATGCATGATCTTGTTGTGGTCATGAGCTTTGTAATCAAGTAGATCTACCTTTCTACTCAAGTGCTTCAATAGATCTCTGCTCTCCCCATGTGTGTGAAAGTGACAGCATGCACGCCATGGTGGCACTTAGGCTAGAGTCTACATAAATATTGATCATGCTTTAATAGATCTATGCTTTTCCCCACGTGTTTGAAAGTGACAGTGTGCACACTGTGTGTGGCACTTAAGCTAGGTTACATATATATATATTTATCATGAGTATATTTTGAGTTGGATGTCTTTATGAAATTGTGGTGTTTGTTGGAACCATCTAGCGCTCAAGGTGACAATGTGGGGTTATCTAGATTGGGAAAGGCGGACTTTCAGGAGTGCTGTTATAGCCCTACCATGGATTAGAGTGTCCAACCGGAGAGTAGTTAAGAGTAGTATCATGAAGAGAATATATTTATATGAGAGAGTGTTCACTAGCGAAAGTATGATCCCTAGGCCTTGTTTATAAACATTGAAACACCGTTTACAACTAGATATGTTGCATGTTTGCTTGCTTCCAGTCTCTTCCACGCCATCAAGCTCTTTTATGGCATCGTTACAACTTATAATCATTCATACCACTTGTATTTCACTATCTCTTCGCCGAACTAGTGCACCTATACACCTGACAAAGTGTATTGAGTGTGTTGGGGACACAAGAGACTTCTTGTATCTTGATTGCAGGGTTGCTTGAAAGGGATACCTTTGACCACTTCCTCCCTGAGTTTGATAAACCTAGGGTAATACACTTAAGGGAAACTTGCTGATGTTCTACAAACCTCTACACTTGGAGGCCCAACAACTGTCTAAAGAATAGAAGTGCGTAGACATCTAGCTATTTTCTGGCGCTGTTGCCAGGGAGGTTTTGGGACTTTTACCTTACCTCACCGTCAAGCTATTTTCTGGCGCCGTTGCCGGGGAGGTAAGGTAAAAGGTACTCACATCCTCCGGTGTGAGTGCTCGAAGTTATTTCCTTTAGATTATGTAATTTTGTCTTTTCGTTTCTTGTTTTCACTAGTTAGGCTTAATGGAAAACAAAAAAAATTAGAGAGCTTTATAGTATTTATCTTTAGTTAGGACATGAAGTGTTTGAAGAGAAAATTAAAAAACCTATGGAACTTTATTTGTATGCTAATAGCAATGTTATTAGTATGAATTCTTTGGACACCATTATTGCTAATGCTATGGAAACATCTAAGATTGGGGAAGCTAGTTTTTATGAAAATGATCTTTTTAGTTCCCAGCTTTGGAAGATAGCTATTCTATTGCTTATGATGATACCAAACCTCCAATATATGCTGATTACAATGATTATTATGATATTTTCAGTCCACCTACTATTGAGGAGAAAATTTATTGTGATTACAATATGCCTCCGATATTTGATGATTATGGTGATGAAGATAATAGTGATAGCTATTTTGTTGAATTTTCTCCTACTACAATTAATAAGAATGACTATGCTTATGTGGAGAGTAATAATCATTTTATGCATGTGGCTGATACGTCGGAAACATATCTATACTTTTTGATGCTCCATGCTTGTTTAGTATCTACTTTGCTTTGCTTGTCTACACTTTGAGGTGCTTTTTACATGTTTTATGGTACTAACCTATTAACAAGTTGCCACAGTGTCAGTTGCCTATTTTCTGCTGTTTTTGGTTTCAGAAAAGTTAGTAAAGAAATATTCCCGGAATTGGACGGGACAAACATCAAAGTCAATTACTTTCCTTAGGGAACAAGAAGTCCAGAGGGGAGACGGAGACACAAGCCAGGGCGGCCAAACCCCCCTATGAGCAGGTGGGCCTTGCCCCGCGCCTGGGTACGGTTTGACCCCCCTGGTCGCCTCCTCGGCCTCCCCCTTGCCTATAAGAAGCCCCTGATGCATAAACCCTAAGCACCCGATCAAATCTCCACGAAACCGTCTGTAGCCGCCGCCACCATCGTCCCTAGATCGGGGGAATCTGAAGTTCTTCCCGGGACCCTGCCGGAGGGGAGATCATCCTGGAGTCCTTCTCTCCAGTATGATGCATGAGTAGTTCCACCTTGGACTATGGGTCCATGTAGTAGCTAGATGGTTGTATCTCCTCCTTTGTGCTTTCATGTATAGATCTTGTGAGCTCCGTTCATGATCAAGATCTAATCTATTTGTAATCATGCATGTTGTGTTTGCGGGGATCCGATGGATATTGAGATTATTATGTTGGTTTGATTAGTGGTTTTGTCTTTATGATTCTATCATGTGTGTGTTGTTTGTGATCTTGCATGCTCTCCGTTGTTAGTAGCTATCTTGGCAAGTAGTTGCTAGTGACTCCAAGAGGGAGTATTTATGCTCGATAGTGGGTTCATGCCTCTAGTTTCCAAGGGAAGTGACAATAATCTCTTCGGTTGTAGATGTGTTGTTACTACTAGGGATAAAACAACGATATCTTGTTCATGGAACATGTGGACTGTTTACCTTACACACTTTGCTTAAAGCAGTTGTCTGTTGCTTGCAACTTAATACTGGAGAGGGTTCGGATAATAACTTGAAGGTGGACTTCTAGTCATAGATGCAGTTGGATGGCGGTCTATGTATCTTGTTGTATTGCCCAATCGAATCTCATAGGATCTTTCTGATTAGTAATTGCATTATTATGCCTTGCTCAGTTCCAGTCAATTGACCTACTGTAATTTGTTTACGCTTCATGCCATGTTGTTTATCCAAGGAGAGCACCTCTAGTGAACTATGGACCCCAGTCCAATCTTTACCATTTATACATCTTTCACTGTTACTTGTTTACTTGCTGCAAACCATTACCTTACACACCATACGTTTAATCCTTTGTTACAGCAAACCGGTGAGCTTGACAACCTCACTGATTCGTTGGGGCAAAGTCTTGAGTTTGTGTTATGCAGGTATCCGTGTTGCTAGCAACACCTGTGTGATGTTTCCTTCCTCGTACTGGTTCAATAACCTTGGTTTCTTACTGAGGGAAAACTTTTTGTTGTTCTGATTCACACCTTGCTCTTGGGGTTCCCGACGAGGCACTCCTACATCAACTCAGTGCCGCATCAAGCTTTTTCTGGCGCCGTTGTCGGGGAGGCTAAGGACGTCTTCACTAGGGGAGTCCTTCACTTCCTTTCTCTTACTTTGTTTTTAGTTTGCTTTGTTTCTTTTGCTTGGTTTTGTTTGCCTCTTTCCAAAAAAAACCCAAAAATTAGTCTACTTTGGTTTGCTTTCTTTATTCAAAAATAAAAAAAAAATAGTTCCTGCTTTAGCTGCTGCTGCTATTTTTGGCTTGCCCACCTTTGCCAAAATGAACTCTGCTGAGAACACCAAGTTGTGTGACTCCACTAGCACCAACAACATTGATTTCCTTAGCACTCATATTGCTCCACCTGCTCCTGATGCTACCTTTTATGAAATTAAGCCTGCTTTGTTGAATCTTATGATGAGAGAGCAATTTTCTGGAGCTGGTTCTGATGATCCTGCTGCCCATATTAATAGCTTTGTTGAACTTTGTGAGATGCAAAAATATAAGGATGTAGATGGATATATTATTAAGCTCAAGCTTTTTCCTTTCTCCTTGAGAGGAAAAGATAAAGAATGGTTGCTATCCTTGCCTAAAAATATTATTGATTCTTGGACTAAGTGCAAAGATGCTTTTATTGGAAAGTACTATCCTCCTGCTAAGATTATATATATGAGAAGTGACATTATGAAATTTAAACAACTTAATAGTGAACATGTTGCTCCAGCTTGGGAAAGAACGAAATCCTTGGTAAAGAATTTCCCCACTCATGGACTCACTGCTTGGATGATTATCCAGATTTTTTATGTAGGTTTGAATATATCCTCAAGAAATCTGTTGGATTCAGCTGCTGGAGGTACCTTCATGGGCCTCACTTTGGGTTCTGCAAAAAGGCTCCTTGATAATATGATGGTTAACTACTCTAAATGGCATGTTGAGAGATCTCCACATGGTAAGAAGGTAAATTCTGTTGAGGAAACTTCCTCTTTGAGTGAAAAGATTGATGTTATTATGGCTATGCTTGTTAATGGGAAAGCTCCTCTAGATCCTAATAGTGTTCCCTTAGCCTCTTTGGTTGCTCAAGAAGAGCAAGTTGATGTGAACTTCATTAGAAACAACAATTTCAACAACAATGCCTATAGGAATAATTTTGGTAGCAACAACAATTATAGGCCTTATCCTCCTAATAATGGCAATTCCTATGGAAGCTCTTACAATAATGCTATAAGTGCCCCCTCTGAACTTGAAGTCATGCTCAAGGACTTTATTAGTAAACAAACCACTTTCAATAAGACTATAGAGGAAAAGCTTTTAACTGTTGAGAAAAATATATCCTCTTTGTCTGAAGCTCAAACATCCTTGGTTAATAAAATGGTTGCTAAACCTGAAACTATGGAAAACACCTTTGCTACTGCTCATGCCATACAAGTTACTATTGATGAAAATGTTAGCCTGTTAGCTCAACTTCATGCTAGGTGGGAAAGGGAAGCTGAAATTGATAGAAACAATAGTGTGTGCACCATCACCACTAAACCATAAGTAGTCCATGTTCCTCCTCCTACTATGCCTAAGCCTATTGAGCCTACTACTAGTGATGCTAAGTTTGATTTTGATATTGATGGTTGCAATATTTCTGAAGTGATTATGTTCCTACAAAAGCTTGCTAGAAGTCCTGATGCTAGTGATATGCATGTTGCTTTCACCAAACACATTACAGATTCTCTTGTGAAAATTAAGGAAGAGAAGCTAAAACACAAAGCTTCTATTCCTAGGAAAGTAGAAGATAGTTGGGAACCCATTATTAATATACAAGTGAATGACTTTTATCTCAAAGCTTCATGTGATCTTGGTTTTAGTGTCTCTATTATGGCTAGGAAGATTTAAGAAATGCTAGATTTGCCACCGTTGGAAGATTGTTATTTGGATGTCCCACTCAATGATAATGCTAAGAAGAAACTCATGGGGAGTATTAATGATGTTCTCATTATGGTTAACAATGCTTATGTCCTTGTTGATTTCTATGTTTTGGATGTTGAATACAATTCTTCTTGTCCTATTACTTTGGGAAGACCTTTTCTTAGAACAGTTGGTGCCATCATTGATATGAAAGAAGGCACCATTAAATATCATTTTCCATTCAAGAAAGGTATTGAATCCCTATGAGGAGAGATAAGTTGCTTTTTGCTCCTCCTTTGAAAGCAAGGTTTGATGTTAATGCTTCCTCATTTGAAAATACTTCATTCTTCTTGCTTCTTGTGCCTAACTTAAAGGCGTTAAAGAAAAGTACTTGTTGGGAGATAACCCAAGAGTTTCCTTGAGTCTTGTAAGTTATTACTTCAGTAATGACCTCTCCTTATCCTTTTTGTTTGCTTTTTGTGCCAAGAATGACATCTAATGAGAGGGAAGTAAGATTTGGGGAGTTGTTGTCCCGAAACAGATTTCTGTCCTCCACGAAAACAATTCGTGAGGAGTCTCTGTAACTATGATTGAGCTCGAAATTTACGAATAAATCCCTCAGTATGTTAGCTAATTTCCGTTAGTTCAACACTTTTTGATTTGAGCAACAGAAGATGTTCAAAAAAATCGGTTTATACATGTTGGTCTGTTTTGACAGATTTCTGCCATTATCTGCATTTGCTTCTTATTGATTCTTTTTTGAGTTCTCTTTAGGTGAATTGATCTTTTTGAAGGAGTTACTACAGTAGCTTGTGTTTTTAATGAAAAGCCTTGCTGTTTCAAAAGCTTTGTCAGAGGTCTAATATCTTTTGAATACACTAATGTTGCTAATGAACATTGTGTGAAAGAAAAAAATTCAGGTGTAGAGAGAGAATGAAGCAATGAGATGAAGAATGGACAAAAGCTCAAGCTTGGGGATGCCACCATGGTGTAACCCCAAGAAATATCCAAGAGGTACAAGCATCAAAGCTTGGGGATGCCCAAGGCATCCCCTTCTTCATCAATAAAAAGCTCAGGTATGTCTAGACACTTCGTTTTTATTGTTTCATGCAAAGTTGTGTTGTTCTTGGAGCGTCTTAGTTTTTGTTTTCTTTGCTTAGTTTGTTTAGTTTGCTTGAGTAGTTTGGACCCCCGTTCTCTCTGTGTTGTTTTGCAAATAAGTTGCTTGGTGTTGGAAAGGAGTAGTAAGTTCTTGCTTGTAAGTGCAAGAGGAGCTTGCATTGACTGTGACTTAGACTTTATCATGACATGCTAGGTGTTGTTTTGACTTTATGCTTAGTGATTATTGCTTTAGCATGTCTCGTTCCAAACAATTGGGATTGCTTAGTGTGCCTTGAAAGAATTACGCGTTGTTTTAGCATGCAAAAGCATAGTGTTATGGTATTCTCCTTTGATGCTTTGTTTGGGTTGACTTGGCACATGCTCACACCATGTTATGACTATGACAAGTCACCATTAGACTATATGATCATTTAGTCCTTGACTTGTAGTACCATTCTATGCTTTGATTAGTATGCTTTGTTGCACTGTATGATTATGGCCATTATTGCTCTCTTAGTTGGTTGCTCCCAGTCTTTTGCTAGCCTCCACTTGTATGAGTAAGTTCTACTCATGCTTCCAACTCCCAAGAAACCAAGTTATTCCAAAGTGTCCACTATAAACTCCTATGCATGGTGTGTTACACCATTCCAAGTATATTCTTGTTTTCAGCTATCTTCCAATTAAAAACTATTTTGTTATGTGAAAACTTAGTGATTAAAGCCCTCACAAACTTGATGGCACACTTTATATTCTTTGCCCCTAATAAACTTGAACCATTGTGTCATCTATGTTGTATATGCTTGCACTTATACGTTGGAATTAGCAGAACCGTGCTGTCATGGGGAACGTTTTTAACATTGCACTTGTACTTTGTACTCAGTTGATATCATGCTCTTTTGTCTATGGATGTCACCGGTGTGAAATAAAGAGGGAACTTGTAAGTCCATGGAGTTTGTATCCCGTGTTAGAGAAACGCCTGGGCCGCTAGCTTAAGCCATGCCTCATCATGGTGGAAACTTGCAGCACCACCATAGTGACATCTATGAAGCATTCTTCTTATAAAAAAAGACACATTGAGAAAAGAGGAAAGAGAGAGAAAAGCACCATATTCCCATGGTAAATAAGAAGATTGCTTAGATGTTCATTGTCTTGCCTTGTCATTTTGGTTATGGGATAGCTCCTGTACCATGTGCAAGGGGTACCCCGTTGGCGGTTCTCAATGATATGCAAATACTTACAGTGACAAGAACTTACAGGTGACTAAAGTTGAGTAGCATGAGGTGTGGCCCTAGTATTCAAGGGACTTGAGATTGCCAACTTATACTTCGTCAAGCATATACTCCATATTTGTTCACTTTAACCTTAACCACTTCAAGATGCTTATGATAGGGGCAATGAGGGCTGAAAGCTAACAAGTACCATAATTTTTGGAAGCTCTTTTTGAAACTTGAAATCCCTGCTTCCTTTATTAAAGGCCTTTCTTCCACCACTATTGAGTCTCCACCTTCATACTTTAGGCACCATTAAGAGAGCATAGTTGTCATTTTGTGTGCAGTGTTCCAAAGCTTATTAATTGATGCATATTGTGATATTACGTGTTCTTGTGCTATTTGATTGTAGTCACCCTTGTGAACTTTGAAGGTGTCCTATGCATCAATTTGCTACTTTATGAGGGACAAGCTGGTTGCCACTATGCTATGTTTTATGTATGTGAAACAAACAAATGTTTTTCAATGCATGTTATTCATGATCTTTGTTTGTAGCTTGTCATGTTGCATGCATAGTTACTATGTCCTATTGTTAGAACTCCATCTTTCATGCACATGTTTAGAGTTTTTTCATCCCAACTTTCAATGCTTGCAAATGGTTGGATCGTTATTGTGAGGGTGCATGTCACCTAAAAAATTATTCTTTTATCACTTACCTACTCGAGGACGAGCAGGAGTTAAGCTTGTGGATGTTGATACATCGGAAGCGTATCTATAATTTTTGATGCTCCATGCTTGTTTAGTATCTACTTTGCTTGTCTACACTTTGAGGTGCTTTTTACATGTTTTCTGGTTCTAACCTATTAACAAGTTGTCACAGTGCCAGTTGCCTGTTTTCTGCTATTTTTGGTTTCAGAAAAGTTAGTAAAGAAATATTATCGGAATTGGACGGGACAAACGTCAAAGTCAATTACTTTCCGTGGGGAACAAGAAGTCCAGATGGGAGACGGAGACGCAAGCCAGGGCGGCCAAACCCTCCTAGGTGTGGGTGGGCCTTGCCCCGCGCCTGGGTAGGGTTTGACCCCCCTGGTCGCCTCCTTGGCCTCCCCCTTCACCTATAAGAATCCCCCGATGCAGAAACCCTAAGCACCCGATCAAATCTCCATGAAACCGTCTGTAGTCGCCGCCACCATCGTCCCTAGATCGGGGGGGGGGGGATCTGAAGTTCTTCCCGGCACCCTGCCGAAGGGGAGATCATCCCGAAGGCCTTCTCTCCGGGATGATGCGTGAGTAGTTCCACCTTGGATTATGGGTCCATGTAGTAGCTAGATGGTTATATCTCCTCCTTTGTGCTTTCATGTATAGATCTTGTGAGCTCCGTTCATGATCAAGATCTAATCTATTTGTAATCATGCATGTTGTGTTTGCGAGGATCCGATGGATATTGATATTATTATGTTATTTTAATTAATGGTTCTGTCTTTATGATTCTATCATGTCTGTGTTGTTTGTGATCTTGCATGCTCTCCATTGTTAGTAGCTATCTTGGCCAAGTAGTTGCTAGTGACTCCAAGAGGGAGTATTTATGCTCGATAGTGGGTTCATGCCTCTAGTTTCCAAGGGAAGTGACAATAATGTCTTCGGTTGTAGATGTGTTGTTGCTACTAGGGAGAAAACAACGGTCTCTTGTTCATGGAACATGTGGACTGTTTACCTTACACACTTTGCTTAAAGCAGTTTTCTGTTGCTTGCAATTTAATACTGGATGGGGTTCGGATGATAACCTGAAGGTGGACTTCTAGTCATAGATGCAGTTGGATGGCGGTCTATGTATCTTGTTGTATTGCCCAATCGAATCTCATAGGATCTTTCTAACTAGTAATTGCATTGTTATGCCTTGCTCAGTTCCTGTCAATTGCCCTGCTGTAATTTGTTTACCCTTCATGCCATGTTGTTTATCCAAGGAGAGCACCTCTAGTGAACTATGGACCCCGGTCCAATGTTTACCATTGATACATATTCCACTGTTACTTGTTTACTTGATGCAAACCATTACCTTCCACACCATACGGTTAATCCTTTGTTACAGCAAACCGGTGAGCTTGACAACCTCACTGATTCGTTGGGGCAAAGTCTTGAGTTTGTGTTGTGCAGGTCTCTACGTTGCTAGCAACACCTGTGTGACGTTTCCTTCCTCCTACTGGTTCGATAGCCTCGATTTCTTACTGAGAGAAAACTTGCTGCTATGCTGCTTCACACCTTGCTCTTGGGGTTCCCAACGAGGCACTCCTACATCAATTCAGTGTTGCATCAATGGCTCATGGTAAGAATATTTTATGTGATAGTTATATTGTTAATTTTATTCATGATGCTACTGAAAGCTATTATGAGAGAGGTAAACACGGTTTTATGCATCTCAACAATATTAAGTTTCCCCTCTTTATGTTGAAAATCTTGAAGTTGCACTTGTTTTGCTTTACTATGCTTGTTGCTCTGTGCTTTCATGACTTATTTCTTTACAAGATTCCTATGCATAAGAAGTGGGTTAGACTTAAATGTGTTTTGAATTTGCTTCTTGGTGCTCTCTTTTACTTCAATTCATATTTCTTATGTGAGCATCTTCTCAAAATATCAAGCCTAACTTAAAGGCGTTAAAGAAAAGTACTTATTGGGAGATAACCCAAAAGTTTTATTGAGTCTTGGAAGTTATTACTTCAGCAATGACCTCTCCTTATCCTTTTTGTTTGCTTTTTGTGCAAAGAATAACCTCTAATGAGAGGGAAGTAAGATTTGGGGAGTTGTTGTCCCAAAACAGATTTTTGTGCTCCACCATAAAAATTCGTGAGGAATCTCTATAAGTCGGATTGAGCTGACATTTTATGAATAAATCACCCAGTATGTTAGATAACTTTCGTTAGTTCAACACTTTTTTAATTGAGAAACATAAGGTATTCGAAAAAATCGATTTCTACCTGCTGGTCTGTTTTGACAGATTTCTACCATTATTTGCATTTGCTTCTTATTGATTCCTTTTTGGGTTCTTTTTGGGAAATTGAGCTTTTTGAGGGAATTTCTACAATAGCTTATGTTTTTATGAAAGTTTTGCTGTTTTAAAACTAAACCCCAAAGGTTTATTATCTTTTGAATGCACTAATGTTGCTAATGAAGATGGTGTGAAGTTTTGTATGAAGGAAAATTTTCAGGTGTAATGGAAGAATGATGTAATAAGATGAAGAATGGACAAAAGCTCAAGCTTGGGGATGCCACCCCGTGTCACCGCAAGAAATATTCAAGAGGTACAAGCGTCAAAGCTTGGGGATGCCCAAGGCATCCCCTTCTTCATCAATAAAAATCCCAGGTCTTTCTAGACACTTCGTTTTTATTGCTTCATGCACTGTTGTGTTGTTTTTGGAGCGTTTTAGTTTTATTTTTTGGTTTTTGTTTGCTTAGTTTGCTTGAGTAAGTTTCTTGGATCATAGCACACTTCTTTTTGAGAGAGACACACTCTGTTTTCATTGCCTAGAACACTCTGGTTTTCATTCTTATTGTTTTATGAGTGTTCTCTTTTTCTAGCACCGTGTTTAGCCTTAGTTTTCTTGTGCTTTTAGCTTAGAACTTTTTAGTTCTTCTTTGTGTATTTGTGAGACAAGCTCACTAGTATTTATCGATTATTATCTTTGTGAGTTGTTTCAAATAAGTTGATTGGTGTTGGAAAAGAGTAGAAAGTTTCATGCTTATAGTGGTACAAAAGGGAGCTTGTTTTGACTATGGCTTAGACTTTATCATGTCATGATAGATGTTGTTTTGACCTTATTCTTAGTGATTATTGTTGTAGCATGACTTATTCCAAACAATTGAGATTGCTTCATTTTTAGCATACAAAAGCATAATATTGTGGTATTCTCCTTTGATGCTTTGTTTGGGTTGACTTGGCACATGTGATAAGGTAAAGGTGACCGATATTTTGATGAGACGATAAATTTCGATTATGGTGGAGGTTGATGTTGACGATCCGACTACAAACGTATGAAGACGTTGCGCCTTAGCAATCTATACACCAACTTCTGAGGCTATTGATCACGCCGGAGCTAGATCAACCTGATCACGAGGATCAAATCTTGCAAGCAATCGAAGAACCAACAAGAATTATAGATGCAATCAAGATATTGCGAATATAGATGAAAGCTTTATTGAAGAGGTGCGATTCTGCAAGTGCGTAGTACAAAAGGTCGGTTTGACACTTGTGCCTATGGCGAAGAGTAGCTCGTGGCTAAGTCTTTTACTAAACAAAATCCGCGTCTAAACGATGACCTAACGGGGGTATATATGGAGGAATAGAAGGGAATTTCGGCCAGCCTTGGGAAGGAGGTCGAAATCCATCTCTAGACCGGTTTCCTCCACTATACGGACTCTAAAAATTCAGCCCCTTTATTTGGACGAAAATTACATGGGCTTGGCCCATATTTAAAGGTGACGCAGCACCATCTAATCACATGGACGAAAAATTGAAGTGTGTATCTCTAGTTCGTCCATGTCTTCATCTTTTCATTACAGTGGCTTCAACGCTCTGAAATCATCACTTCCAGCATCATCCTGAATCCTCACACGATTGTTGCCATCATCTCCATGCTTGATCATGCTCCAACGCTTGTCCCTCTCGTCCATGCTAGGCCCATCATTCCTAAGTAACATAAACACATCTGATTTAGGCAGCATCATATTCTCATGAATATTAGGAATAGTTCCTAGAAACGAAAGTACCTGATAATTTAGTTGAAGTGCATGAGCTCTTGTGAGAGGTCCTTGGAATTGTGGAACATGAGGAGGTGTGGCTGTAGATGCAACAGTTGTATCAACCGTAGGGATGTCCTCATTATCCTCCCATTCTTGAATTGAAGTCGTCCTCGACGCAATCTCATCTTCTTCTCCAAAGTATGGTTTCAAATATGCAATGTTAAATGAGGGACTTACCGTGCCCATCTCTGCAGGAAGCTCAAGTTTATATGCATTATCATTCATTTTTTCTAACACTTTAAAAGGACCAGCACCACGTGGCATTAACTTAGACTTGCGCAAATCAGGAAAACGATCTTTGCGCAAATGAAACCAAACTAAATCTCCCACATCAAACACAATATGCTTGTGTCCTTTATCACCAGCAAGTTTATATTTAACATTCATACGTTCTATATTTTCCTTAGTAATCCTATGCAACGTAAGAATCTATTCAACACGTTGTGTAGCATCAAAATTATGTTGCACCGAAGATGGAAGAGGTAATAAATCAATAGGTGCACGAGGAACAAAACCATACACAACCTCAAAAGGGCATAACTTAGTTGTAGAATGCACGGAACGATTTTAAGCAAATTCAATATGAGGTAAACAATCTTCCCATATTTTTAAGTTCGTCTTTAAAACAGCCCGTAACATGGTAGACAAAGTTTTATTAACTACTTCAGTTTGTCCATCAGTTTGGGGATGACATGTAGTACTAAACAACAACTTAGTCCCCAACTTAGCCCATAAATATTTCCAAAAATGGCTAAGAAATTTAGTATCACGATCTGAAACGATAGTATTAGGCACACCATGCAAGCGAACAACATCGCAAAAGAATAATTCAACAACATGAGCCGCATCATCACTCTTATGACAAGGAATAAAGTGTGCCATCTTAGAAAATCTATCCACAACCACAAAAATACTATCCCTCCCCTTCTGTATTCGAGGTAATCCTAACACAAAATCCATAGAAATATCCACCCAAGGTACACTAGGAACATGAAGAGGCATATATAAACCATGTGGATTAAGGCGTGACTTAGCTTTTTGACATGTTGTGCAGCAAGCAATAAACCTCTCAACATCCCTTCGCATGCGTGGCCAAAAGAAGTGAGTAGCAAGTACGTCTTATGTCTTCTTTACTCCAAAGTGACCCATCAATCCTCCTCCATGCGCCTCCTGCAACAACAAAAGACGAACGGAACCTTCTGGAATGCATAGTTTGTTAGCACGGAACACAAACCCATCATTGAAGACGAATTTGTTCCAAGTTCTACCCTCTAGACAATGCTGCAAAACATCTTTAAAATCGGCATCTTTGACATATTGTTCTTTAATAGTTTCCAATCCAAAAAAAATTGAAGTCAAGTTGAGATAACATAGTATAATGACGTGACAAAGCATCAACAATAATATTATCTTTACCCTTTTTGTGTTTAATAACATAAGGAAAAGATTCAATGAATTCAACCCACTTTGCATGACGTTTATTCAACTTAGCTTGACTACAAATATGTTTCAAATATTCATGATCAGAAAGTATAACAAATTCTTTAGGCCATAAATAATGTTGCCAAGTTTCTAATGTCCGAACAAGAGCATATAATTCCTTATCATAAGTAGAATAATTCAAACTAGCTCCACTCAATTTCTCACTGAAATATGCAACATGTTTCCCCTCTTGTAACAACACTCCTCCCAAACCAATGTCACTAGCATCACATTCCAACTCAAAGGTCTTATTAAAATCAGGCAATTGGAGTAAAGGGGCATGTGTAAGCTTATCTTTGAGTAGCATGAAGTCTTATTGTTGTGCATCGCCCCAAACAAAGGGCACATCTTTCTTAGTAAGCTCGTTCAGCGGCGCTGCAATGGACCCAAAATCTTTGACAAAGCGCCTATAAAATCCAGCGAGGCCAAGGAAACTCCTCACTTGTGTAACTATTTTGGGTTGTGGCCAACTCGAAATTGCTTCAATCTTAGCGGGATATACTTCAATACCCTGTGCTGTAACAACATAGCCAAGAAAAGCAACTCTATCCGTGCAAAAAGTGCACTTCACAATGTTACCAAACAAACGTGAAGCACGTAAAGCATAAAAAACAACACGTAAATGTTCCAAATGTTCTTCTACAGATTTGCTATATATCAATATATCATCAAAATATACCACCAGAAATTTTCCAATAAAAGCACGTAAAACTTCATTCATTAATCTCATGAAAGTGCTTGGAGCATTAGTTAAACCAAAGGGCATCACTAACCACTCATATAGGCCAAATTTAGTTTTAAATGCAGTTTTCCATTCATCTCCTAACTTCATACGAATCTGGTGGTAACCACTACGCAAATAAACCTTAGAGAATATGGTAGAGCCACTCAATTCATCAAGCATGTCATCTAAACGAGGAATAGGATGATGATATCGAATGGTAATATTATTGATTGCTCTACAATCAGTACACATGCGCGAAGAACCATCTTTCTTTGGTACCAAAATAATAGGAACAACACATGGACTAAGAGACTCACGAATATGATCCTTGTCAAGAAGCTCTTGAATTTGTCGCTGAATTTCTTTCGTCTCCTCCGGATTCGTACGATATGGCGCACGGTTGGGCAAAGATGCTCCAGGAATCAAATCAATTTTGTGCTCAATTCCATGAATAGGTGGCAGTCCTGGAGGTAAATCTTGTGGGAAAATGTCCTCATACTCCTGCAAAATGTTAGCAACAACAGGTGGCAAAGAAGGAGGCAGCTCCTCAGCCGAAAACAACACGTCTTCGCAAATGATAGCATAACATGTAGTAGTACCCACATCAATTTCAGAAAGATCAGATTTGCTAGCTATTAAACAAGTACTTTTCAAACGAATTTCATTAGCATGTTTTGGATCAGATTTAGAAGTACTTGTAGAAGGCATAAGTTCTTTAGCAACAATCTGATTTTTGCTCAGCTTTTTCCCCTCATTATGTGCTCTACTAGCTCTAGCAAGATCATCTTTTAAAATACTTTTAGGAGACATGGGAAGTAACACAATTTTCTTATCATAATGAACAAGAGAATACTGATTTGTGCTACCATAGTGCATAGAATTTGTATCAAATTGCCATGGTCTACTGAGTAAAAGAGCACATGCTTGCATAGGAACAACATCACACTCAACATAATCAACATATGCATTAATAATAAAGTGCACACGAACTGTACGTGTTACCTTAACCTTGCCGTTGTTATTAAACAATTGAGTGTGATATGGACGAGGATGTGGTCGTGTCGTAAGAGAAAGCTTTTCAACCATCTCCATGCTCGCCAAGTTGTTGCAGCTTCCTACATCAATAATAACATGAATACATCGATCTTTAACCACGCCCTCGGTATGAAACAGATTATGGCGCTGGTCAGGCTCGGGCTTGGTAATTTGTGCACTCAAGATTTGCTGTGCAACTAAACTCGGGTATTTCTCTGCATGTTCCGCAGCCATATATTCAGAATCTTGCTACGTGGGTGCTGCAGCATATTGCTCATCATATGCAATAAGAGCCAAAGTATCGTCATCATAATCACTGGCGGAATCGTATCCACCATCCTCAAGAGCAATCATCACACGGGAGGCACAATCACGTGCAAAGTGACCAAGTCCACCACATTTGCGGCACTGAATGTTGCTGTACTTTCCCGTAGATGCCATGGAGGACGCAGCACTCGGGGATGGTCCCGTAGTAGTCTTTCGTGCAGCAAACAGAGGTGGTGTAGATGCTGCAGATCGCGTGTATGTGGTCGCTGGAGGTGTAGGTGCAGCAGCCCGTGACGCCGAATTCGGTCATCTCCAAGTAGAACGCCCTGCAGAATAATTAGTTCGTATCGTCTCGCGTCGATCCTACACTTCAAATTCAGCATTGCAAGCAAGATGGAACAAACCGGTAATAGTATGATAAGATTTATACCGAAGAATGGTCTGAATGTCCTTATTTAACCCTCCTACGAATTATGTCATTAATGCTTCATTATCCTCCTCTATACCACAACGCAACATGCCGGTTTGCAACTCCTGATAGTAATCCTGTACAGAATTTTTGCCTTGATCTAGACGTGCTAATTTGGTGAGCATGGAACGCTGATAATACGGTGGAACAAAACAAATACGCATAGCATGTTTTAAAGCATCCCACGTAGTAATTGGATTAGCATGATTAGCACGACAATATTCAGACCACCATATGGAAGCAAAACTAGTGAACTCACAAGTAGCAGCACTAACACGTCTATCCTCGGGATAATTTAAGCATGCAAAATGCTGGTCTAATTCTAATTCCCAATAAAGGTATGCATCAGGATTATAGCGACCATCAAACGTAGGAACATGTAATTTCAGTTTAGCAACATGGTCATCATCACGTACCAGCGGCAAAGGAGGTGGGCGGCGAATGTGGGGATTGTATTGCTTAGGACGACCAGCTGGCTGATCAACTATGAATTCGTCCACGTACTCGCCATCGTACTTATCTTCCCCGTAATAATCATCCAACTGTGCATCACGGACCTGTTTGACACCCGTAGCTCCTGCAACGCCCGCAGCAGCAGTCCCCGTAGCAGCACCCGCATCACCCACAGCCAAAGTTTGTGCTGGATGTTTGAGAATACGCTGTGCACGTGCCAACAAGGTTGGTGTAGGAGCCCCGCGCGTCGGCTGTGGAGGAGGCGTGTGAGCCGTCGATGGTTGTGGTAAGCGTGCTAGCACTTCCTAGAATTTAGCGTCGAGTTTGGCGGTGAAGGCGGACTCGAGTCCCTCGAGGTGCTCCATCGTGTCAGTAAAACGCTTGTCCACATCTTGCATATGGTCAGCCAAAAGTGCGGTGATGTGAGCCTACAAGGCTTCACCCTCCAGTGGCTGTGTCTCAGTGTTTTCTGGTGGCATGATTAGTACACAAAAGAAAACACAGGTATATAAAGGAGATACAACGGGAACATGGGTGGAAAACTCTTAATCTGTCAAGCAAACAAACACTCTTACCTGTTCTTACCCTGCAGCAGGTGGTGAGTAGCAACCGTCGTGATCAAGCTTCAGGAAGATTGAATGGAGCGATTGTCAAGTGGTGTCAACGTACGGTGTAGGAATATGTGGAGTTCTGGGTGGCTGCAATATCTGTAGACACAATTTCAAAACAGCAATGCAAGGTTGAATAGCAGCTCAACAACGGTACTGTGCTGGTCCTAGACTATCCCATGCTAGATACGCGAGCCTAGAACACTACGAGTCACGCCGCAACACCGAACAATAACATGCACCAGTGCTCTGAACAGCGCGCAAATGAGGCAAAAATCACTATGGAAAGTGTCTCAAAATGATCAGCCAGGTAGAATATCAGGATAGGCTCAGGATTTTTTTTTTGAAATTTCCGAAAACTGCACGAAACTGCTCTGGAAAGCGTGCAAATGCCATTTTTTTAATATAATGGCGTATAGCTCAAAACGATCCCGGATGTCTAAAAACAGTATAGGCCGAAAAAAAATTGGGAGGAGTTTCCAGACCTTTTTTTTGCTCTCCTCCTTGATTTCCTTCTGGCCGAAAGTTTCTGGAACTCGGATCAAGTTGCAACTCGGATCGGATCTATAATGTTGGCAAGCAAGAGTAGGAAAACGAAAACAAACCTAACTGGACTGGAACGAGGATATGTGGTGGCGGAGGCGGTATGTGGGCGTAGTCTTGTAGCAAGTGTATGGCGGTGGTGATAGCGGAATCGGTGGTGGCGATGGTGATGATTGTGACCAGAACTCGAAACTCTAAAGATCTAGATCTAAGACCAGCACTAGACACGACGATGCAGACTAGAACTCAACAAAGCAAATACTAAAAAGAAACGATGCAAAGGCCCGAAAGTGTTTCTAGGATACGGATCTAACCCTAATTTGTTGCCTTTTTATGGTTTATAGGAAGAAGAACATATGTAATCTAAACTAAGAAAACTGTAAGATCTCACCGAGAAACCCGAAATCTGATACCCCTTGATAGGGTAAAGGTTCCCGATCTTTCGATGAGACGATAACTTTCGATTATGGTGGAGGTCGACGTGGACGATCCGACTACAAACGTACGAAGATGTTGCGCCTTAGAAATCGATACACCAACTTCCGAGGCTATTGATCATGCCAGAGCTAGATCAACCTGATCACGAGGATCAATTCCTGCAAGCAATCGAAGAACTAGCAAGAATTAAAGATGCAATCAAGATATCGCGAATATAGATGAAAGCTTTATTGAAGAGGTGGGATTCTGCAAGTGCGTAGTACAAAAGGTCGGTTTGACACTTGTGCCTATGGCGAAGAGTAGCTCGTGGCTAAGTCTTTTACTAAACAAAATCCGCGTCTAAACAATGACCTAACGGGGGTATATATGGAGGAATAGAAGGGAATTTCGGCCAGCCTTGGGAAGGAGGTCGAAATCCATCTCTAGATCGGTTTCCTCCACTATACGAACTCTAAAAATTCAGCCCCTTTATTTGGATGAAAATTACATGGGCCTGGCCCATATTTAAAGGTGACGCAGCACCATCTAATCACATGGACGAAAAATTGAAGTGTGTAGCTCTCTAGTTCGTCCATGTCTTCATCTTTTCATTACGGTGGCTTCAACGCTCTGAAATCATCATTTCCAGCATCATCCTGAATCCTCACACGATTGTTGCCATCATCTCCATGCTTGATCATGCTCCAACGCTTGTCCCTCTCGTCCATTCTAGGCCCGTCATTCCTAAGTAACATAAACACATCTGATTTAGGTAGCATCATATTCTCATGAATATTAGGAATAGTTCCTAGAAACGAAAGTACCTGATAATTTAGTTGGCGTGCACGAGCTCTTGTGAGAGGTTCTTGGAATTGTGGAACATGAGGAGGTGTGGCTGTAGATGCAACGGTTGTATCAACCGTAGGGATGTCCTCATCAACATGTTTACACCATGTTATGACTATGAACAAGTCACCTTAGCCTTTATGATCATTTAGTTTTTGACTTGTAGTACCACTTTATGCTTTGATTAGTAATGTTTTGTCACTCTGCAAGATTATGGCCATTATTGCTCTCTTAGTTGGTTGCTCCCAGTCTTTTTCTAGCCTCCACTTGTATTGAGTAAGCTCTACTCATGCATCCAACTCCCAATAAACCAAGTTATTCCAAAGTGTCCACTATAAATTCCTATGCATGGTGTGTTACACCATTCCAAGTATATTCTTGTTTTCATCTATCTTCCAATTAAAAAGTATTTTGTTATGTGAAAACTTAGTGATTAAAGGTCTCACAAACTTGATGGCATACTTTATTTTTCTTGCTCCTAATAAACTTGAACCATTTTGTCATCTATGTTATATATGCTTACACTTATACGTTGGAATTAGCGGAACCGTGCTGTCACAGGGAAAGTTTTCAACATTGCACTTGTACTTTGTACACAATTGATATCATTCTCTTTTGTTTATGGATGTCGTCGGTGTGAAATAAAAGGGGAGCTTATAAGTCCATGGAGTTATGTATATGTGTTAGAGAAACGCCTGGGCCGCTAGCCTAAGCCATGCCTAATCATAGTGGAAACTTGCAGCATCACCATAGTGAGCAATCCATGAAACTTTCTTCTTATAAAAAAAGAGACATATTGAAAAGAGGAAAGAGAGAAAAAAGCACCATTTCCCATGGTAAATAAGAAGATTGCTAAGATGCTCATTGTCTGCTCGCCTTGTCATTTTGATTATGGGATAGCTCATGTATCATGTGCAAGGGGTACCCCGTTGGCAGTTCTCTATGATACACATGTACTTACTATGACAAGAACTTACAGGTGACTAAAGTTGAGTAGCATGAGGAGCGGCCCTCGTATTCAAGGGACATGAGATTGCCAACTTATACTTTGTCAAGCATATACTCCATAGTTTGTTCACTTTAACCTTAATCACTTCAAGATGCTTATGATAGGGGCAATGAGAGCTGAAAGCTAACAAGTACCATAATTTTTGGAAGCTCTTTTTGAAACTTGAAATCCCCGCTTCCCTTTATGAGGGGCCTTTCTCCCACTTTTATATTGAGTCTCCACCTTCTATCCTTAGGCACCAATTAAAAGAGCATAGTTGTCATTCTTAGTTCTATGTGCATTGTCCCAAAACTTATTGATTGATGCATATTGTTGATATTGCTTGTTCTTGAACTATTTGTATCTATTCACTCTTATGAACTTTGAAGGTGTCCTATGCATTTATTTGCTACTCCATGAGGGACAAGATGAATGCCACTATGCTATGTTTTCTATATGTGAAACAAACAAACGTATTTCAATGCATTGTTATTCATGATCTTTGTTTGTAACCTTTCATGTTGCATGCATAGTTACTTTGTCTTATTGTTAGAACTTCATATTTCATGCTCATGTTTATAATACTTTGATCCCAGATTTCAATGCCTGCAAATGGTTTGATCTTGATTGTGATGGTACATGTCACCTCAAAAATTATTCTTTTTATCACTTACCTACTCGAGGACGAACATGAGTTAAGCTTGGGGATGCTTGATATGTTGTAAACGTATCTATAATTTTTGATGCTCCATGCTTGTTTTGTATCAACTTTGCTATGTTTTGTCTAAACTTTGAGGTATTTTTATAAACTTTACAGAACTAACCTATTGACAAGATGCCACAGTGCCAGTTTTCTGTTTTTTGTTGTTTTTGGTTTCAGAAAGCAAAAAAATGAATATTCTCAGAATTGGACAGGACAAAAGCCAAAGTTCATATTTTTCCCTGAACGATACGGAAAATCGAAGACGAGACGGAGGAGGACACCAGGGTGGACACACCCTAGGTGGGCGCGGGCCCACCCTGGCCACGCCCACATGGGGTGTGGGTCCCTTGGCCCTCCACCGACCTTGCCTCCTTTGCCTATAAGAAGCCCCCGACTCAGAAACCTTAAAGAATCGACCAAAAAGCCATGAAAAGTACTGCAACGCCGCCGCCACCGAAGGGGAGATTCGGGGGATAGAAAATCTCTGTTTCGGCACCCTGCCGGGACGAGGAAGTGCCTCGGAGCCATCTCCATCGACATCTTCATCATCGTTGCTGATTCCCATGATGAGGAGGGAGTAGTTCTTCCTCGAGGCTAAGGGCTGGCAGCTATGGGTTCATCTCTCTCTCTATGCATGATCTTGTTGTGGTCATGAGCTTTGTAATCAAGTAGATCTACCTTGCTACTCAAGTGCTTCAAGAGATCTTTGCTCTCCCCATGTGTGTGGAAGTGACAGCGTGCACGTCATGGTGGCACTTAGGCTAGAGTCTACATAAATACTCATCGTGCTTTAATAGATCTATGCATTTCCCCGCGTGTGTGAAAGTGATAGCGTGCACAACGTGTGTGGCACTTAAGCTAGGTTACATATATATATTTATCATGGGTATATTTTGAGTTGGACGTCTTTATGAAATTGTGGTGTTTGTTGGAACCATCTAGCGCTCAAGGTGACAATGTGGGGTTATCTAGATTGGGAAAGGCGGACTTTCAGGAGTGCTATTATAGCCCTACCATGGAATAGAGTGTCCAACCGGAGAGTAGTTAAGAGTAGTATCATGAAGAGAATATATTTATATGAGAGAGTGTTCACTAGTGAAAGTATGATCCCTAGGCCTTGTTTATAAACATTAAAACATTGTTTACAACTAGATCTGTTGCATGTTTGCTTGTTTCCAGTATCTTCCACGCCGTCAAGCTCTTTTATGGCACCATTACCACTTATAATCATTCATACCACTTGTATTTCACTATCTCTTCGCCGAACTAGTGCACCTATACACCTGACAAAGTGTATTGGGTGTGTTGGGGACACAAGAGACTTCTTGTATCTTGATTGCAAGGTTGCTCGAAAGGGATACCTTTGACCACTTCCTTCCTGAGTTCGATAAACCTTGGGTAATCCACTTAAGGCAAACTTGCTACTGTTTTACAAACCTCTACACTTGGAGGCCCAACAACTGTCTTCAAGAATAGAAGTTCGTAGACATCAAGCAATGTAAAGAAAGGAAAGCTAAAGAGCCGAAGGCTAAAGAGCCAGGGGTGGCAGCCATTGCAATTGGTGAAAAGGAAAAACCTTTTTCTTCTGGTGACGATTATTCATGTGAAGGTAGAGAGGTAGATCAGGAGCAAAAAGCATGAATGCAGAAGACAAAGGAGTTGATCTTGAGAACACGTTGGCAAAAAAAATGGAGCACTTGTTTTAGAAGATGTACTATTGGCACAAAATAGTGTCAAAGCAAACTGCAATGTTGATCATTCAGATATGTCAACTGTTTTGGCTCTACCATCACAAGGAACAACTCCTCGCAGGAAAAAGGTAGTCACATGGGATGCAAGCATAATAGACAAGGATGATATTGTGAAGCCTGTGAGAAAAGTGGCAACGGAACGGATGAAACCCAAAGCAACAACACAAGCACAAAATAATAGCCACTCTCCAATTCAAGAAGTAGCTACTGGGTTGATGCTGCCACCAAGATGTTCACACACTTGAACAAAGCCAGATCAGATATATGTGAATCTCGTGTCATTGAATTTTTGGCAAAACAGCGAGAGGCAAGGAAGGAGCATGCACCTTCGGTGATGGATACCAAAGATAATGTAGTTACACCGACAATTGAGGGTAGCAAGTTTGTATCCATACAACACAATGCTGAATATAGTGCAGATTTGGGGAAAACACAAGACCATGAAACTCAAACAAGTAGCCTAAGCCTTGACAGTGAAGATGGAGATAACATGTCGGACATTTCTGAAAGCACAAATAGAAAAAACTTATTTATCTCGTGGGTAGCTCCCCATGCGGTCAAAATTTCAATATCCCCTGCCTTGAACTCTATGAATCTTTTGATATGGATAAGGAAATGCCAGGTGGTGCTGATATGCACGAAGTCATGCAGTTTTTGCCAGTCAGAGAACTAGTGGGGGAAGGAATACTAAGCATCAGTGATGTAGCATTAGGGCCTGAGTGCCAAAAACTGTTATCAGAAATGGAACCTAAACTGATTCAGAATAAGAGGAAAGGTGTTTCATTTGAAAACAAGAAAGATAAGAGATTAAAGAAGGTTGTAGACTCACCCTCACCTGGTAGGTACAGAACTCGGTCTGTAGTTTGGCAATAACTGTGTGATAGTACAAAGAATATAGTCAGTATATCAACATCTAACACTGACAAGGTAATGTCTGACGGGCAAGGTCCAGCAAGAACAAACACAGTTGAAGGGAAACATTCATCTAGGGTGGCATTTAACGAATATGTAAGCATGGATGATACTACTACGCACAGAAAAATAACAAAAGGAGCAGATGTAATTGAAACAACGAAGGATTCTGATGGCAGTTTTATTGATTCGGGAGCAAAACCAACGCCATGTGATGCCCCTATATCGACACAATATGAGATGATGAATAGGAATCTCAACTTCAACAATGATGAGATGGATAGGAGACTCAAAGATGCTTTGAGGTTGGCTCCAGATCCACCTCCGTTTGATCTCGATACACCTCCAGATTTCCTTGACCAGAATGAATAAGTGCTCATGGTGGAACATAGCAAAAAGATAGAGAAAGAAGAACCGCGAGCTGTGCAAGGAGTAGAATGTAACAAATCATCTGAAGATCCACAACCTGATAGTGCTACAACAATCACGCATGACCATGATAAAAGGTTTTTAAAATCGCCTTCCGTCAACCTTGAAACACGGAAGACATATTCTGTTAGCAAGACAGTGGAGGATGTATACAGAATGGTGTGTAGACATGGCTGGGTTGCTTCTCCTAGGGATTGCAACAATGACAAAGTTATCATCGACACAGACAATTTATTTGTTAATCTGGGACACCTAGTAGATTCTGTGGCGCCTAGGAAGAAGCTAGTAAATGTATTTGCTGAGGTTACCATTAACATAATCAGGGATGAGAATAAAAACCGGAAGAAGTACATCATGCCTCTATGTTGTAAGTATATCTCCCATGTTCTGCTCATGTAATGTTTTCACATCTGCTCAAAAACAAAAACATCATGTTCTCTATTTTTGTGTCTAACTTTTCCCCCTTTTTTTTGTGTGTTTTCAATATGTTCATGTCCAGAGATACCTAATTGAGTGTCACTTCAACTTAAAAGATGTTACACGGTGCTTTGAGAATAGTTCAGAAAATAGGCTTGACTGTAAAGAAGAAGTAAGCTGTCATCTTCGCATACTTTGTCTTTTTACTGTTACACGCAGTGTGCTTTTTCCCCTGTTTTTTTGGACATGTTAGATTTCTATACAGTACTTAGTATTCAATATGTGCATACAAAACAGGTTTGCTTCCCCACGTTGGAAAAACTCCCAGGCTCTCCAAAGGAACCATCAAGTCACTACTGGTTTGTTGTTCGGAATATAAAGGCCCAATGATTTGAGATATATGACTCCCTAGCTTGGAACGGAGAAGAACTGCTAATAGATACATGCCACTACCTAATTGCATTAATTAAAAAAATCTGGGCTAGAGAATACGGGAAATCAAAGGTGCAGATCAGTGATTAGCCAATTGATTTAGTTGGTACCCAAACTCAAAACAATGGGTAATAAATTGTTTCAGTGCATTTTTTCCTAGTTTCAGTGCATTTCTCTTTTGTGGGTACATTTTTCCTCCTACCTTTTCCTATGGTGTTTTCACACATTTTGCCATGTAGGTATGATTGCGGATTCTTCATGCTTAAAAATTTAGAAGAAAGTCAGGGAACAAAACCATCAACACTCACTCAGAAAGACATGCCAAACATCAGGAAGCTCTATACGCGCAAGTGATTAAATACAGGGAATAAAGCTGAATGGGATCTCTTTCTTTAGGGAGAAGTCTATGAGGTATGCAAAAATATTATGCATAAAACAAAGTTCAGTTGACATTTTTTTTGAATTACATCACGCATGTTTTTTCTCTACGGATGGTAAACAGAATGTAATAGAGTATAAGCCCCAAAGTTTTTTCAAGTTTTCCCTTTTGAACCATATGTCTCTCTACAAACGAATATCTTAGAGAATACACAGTTGTTGAAATTTAAAAATTCTAGAACAAAGGTGTAATCACTGAAATAAAGGTAAAAGTGAATATCTCTCCGGATTTTCTAGCCTAACAGGACAATTCCGTGCATCATGGTCAGTTACACGGCATACACTACATGTAGTTGGCCTAGGATTTTGTAGTTCGAGACCATCCTTCTTTCTTTTTTGACTTAGCCTATCCTTAGATATTGCCACCGGTGGGTCTCTTGCTTTCCGGGATATAGTGAAATTAACATCTTGTTCCATAGGCGTTCTCTCTGGTGTACTACTCCCAGGTTCGGAGCTTACTAGATTTTTACATTTCTTCTTCCTCTTTGATGCGTCGGCAACAGCTTTCTTCAAATCGGCCAGTTCTTTCTCCACCGCTTTCATGTGCTTATCAGCAATTTCCTTTGCTTTGTCCGATGATGCCAAGCCAACAGCAAGCTTATCAAAATCATTGCACATGGTCCCATAGAGCAGCAGTCTCATGTCTTTCCTAGATAATTTCTGTCCAGCATGGTTCTCAGGAAGTTCAACTTGTTCTGTAACTAAATAAGGGGGCGGGAGGGACCACCTAGGGAGGATGTAATGGTCTGGAATCCTATTCACTACGCCTAGGTAGGACATTACTTCCAGCACATGACACCAGCCCATCCCTAGTTATTTTACAGCACTGGCAATTATATATCTCATTAGGAAAGTCAACATTAACAATTTAACTTCTCCGTCCATAACCAAATACAGAGCCTTGTATTGGGAAAACCTTGTACACCCCCACCACAATCACAAACATTGTAAGACGTAATCTTACGGAGCTCCAACTGGAATTTTTCGTATATGGGGAGGGTGTAAGTTCTTAAAATCTGATTCTCCATCGAGTAGTCTGACCAGACTCTAACAGTTTTATCTGCACCCTGGAAATCATGTGCATCCTAAGCAACCTCAATTTTTTCTAGTAACTTCATGTATTGTTTGAAGAAACGTAAAAGACTGTCATGTGGGTTTACATACTTCTTAAGCACAACATTGAACCCCTCGCTCCTAGCAGTTGTTTGGAGGAAAGGGAAAAAACGTTGTCGGAAATATGCTGGTACAAAGAATTTGTAGGTCATAGAGGTCCAAAAATGTGTGTTATCTGTAACACCATGTCTCTGAACCATCTCTGCCCAATTCTGCTCAAACTCCTCAACACTCAAACTGTAATCAATAACCTTATTGAATTCTAGCCTCAAATCTTCTCGCTAGGCGACAAATGGACTAAGTTTCTCCTAAACTTTCTGCATGATATGCCACCTGCAAAATATGTGTATTATGCCTATAAAAACTAGCAGGATTGCTAACCTTATTGATGCATCTTGGTCAGTAATGATATCCAGGGGGTGTAACCCATCCATAGCTTCCAAAAATTCTTCAAACAACCGTACAAAATTTTCAATCCTCTCGTTCCTTAAAAACCCACATCCCAGCTGTATCAATTGCCAGTACCGGTTGATGCCAATAAAGGGGACACAAGGCATGTTATATTTGTTAGTCATGAAAGTAGTATCAAATGAGATGCAGTCGTGGTAGAGCATGTATGCATCTCGTGCAACACCATCCACCCAATACAGGTTTTCTACTCTATCACCTGCATCAAGTTTGAATCTAATGAAAAATATTGTGTCTAATTTCTTAACTTCTTCAATATATTTGAACAGATCAGGAATGCCTTTGGTTCTGTTGGCGTCATCAGCTGAAGCAGTGTAATTTCTCACCGCTTTACTGTTGTACGGAATGTTTTTCTTACTACCATAAACCTCACCCATTATTTCCATGATCCTACCAGAACTCAAGTTGACCTCATGTAGCAGGTCAATGAATTTCCTCTCATGTTTAGGGATTCTGTTATGAGACCACAAGTATTTTTTCAATGGGAATTTCTCAACAACCTCATGAGTGTGCTTTTCAACAAATTGGGTCACTATCCATCTGGCAGCACCATCCCTCTTCACACACATTTTGGCCTTGAAATCAGTTAGTACAATTAATTTTTGGTTCCTTTGCTTGACAGTAACAGTCTCTAACTCTGAATTTTTACCAGACTTATTGCAAACAAAAAGACTCTTGTCTCTCTGACCATATTTGGCTTATCTTTTAGACAACTCAATCTTCACAGAAAAGCCTACATGCTTGGCATATCTGTTGTAATGTGCAAGTGATGCTTCAAGTGATTCAAACACCATGCCAACATGTGGAGTTTTCGGAGTTAACCCTTTTGGAGTAGACTGGACCTAACACTCACCACCATTGTCCTCACTCGACAATGTAACACCCGTGTGCACACCTGAATGTGCATGAAGCCTAGTGTATGAAGCCGCTGCACCACTTGTTCCTTGATCATTATTATGGCCACTAGGAGGTCCAGCCCCAGCTACATCTGATGGTTCTTTGCCATCATTTACATCCACTGATTGCCTAGTAGAAGGACCTTCTCCGCCTGAAGTACTTTCTCCAGCTAGCTCGTTTAGATCAATGCCTCCAAACCAATACTCGAAGCCCCTCGGCATTTTTGTTTTCTGTTTTTTCTGTGGAAGTTCAATAATCTGTTAGTACAAAAGGGAAAAAGAAGGAACATTTTAGTGATTCTGCATAGTTTATTTTCCATACATTTTCTCATCTAACAAACATACATTTTTCTTATCTTTCAAACCAACATAGGTATGGAAAAGAGAGGAAGGACATGTTGTGAAACTTGAAGGCAATTTCTCATGGATGCAAGAAGTTATCTATGTTGTTACAGGAAGAACAATTTAAATTGCACCATGTGTCCCACTTTTCTATATGTGCTTTTGATTCTGTAGTTACTAAGTATGCTAAGATATGCTAAGTACATCAAACCCTGATACATCTAGTTTAGGGAGAACGTCCTGGTACAACCATCTCCTGGAACATCCTGGTAGTATATATGAGTTTTTCTGCTTATGTTTTTTTACAACCAGATGTATCAGGTTTGTTGAAACCACTGATGATGTGATGTGGATGAAAAACCACAGCAGATGCCATGATGTATAGGATGCAGACAACAGATGTAACAGGAAGAGGAGGGTACATAGAGTAAGCTAAGGGAGAAACAGGGGGGAGAAAACAACAGATGTTTTTACTTCGTTTCACTACAGTAGGAAGGGAGAGAGAACATGAAGAAGATAGAGAGAGAGGAGGAAGAGAGAGGAAGATGAGTAGAAGGTGGTGGATATGTACTGACATAGAGGATTTTTTTGCAGAGAGGGATGAGTGGATGTAACTCAAAAGTTCACGGTTTGGTTCTTCCGGAGGTAGCATAAGACATCCAGTGTAACTTTCATGGAGCCATGGTTCAGATCTCAGATAACCATGAGAGCCGTTGGATTCGTTTGCTGGGAGGCCCGGAGAAGAAGGGGGCAGGTAGATCTGGGGTTCGGGGAGGGGGACAGCGTGTTTCGTGTGTGTGTGTGTGTGGGGGGGGGGGGGGGCGTGTTTTGTGTTGTGTGTTTTGTCGTTTTCCGTTTTTCGTGGGGGAGGGGGGGGGGCGCCCGGCTCGATTCTTTTATCGGTATGTAACGGCACCTGGTTAGAGCGACCTCGAGTTAACTTAAAACTAGGTCAACCTTGATATAATCGCGTTCGATACAGATTAAGGACAAGCCCTATAGTACGTACCTGCAGTCCTGCACCGAGTCCTACACAAACACGAATGAGCTTTACCAGCTGCGGTAGACAAGTCATTTCCTAATCCCAAGAAGAAAAGAGCGTCGGGTAAAAGAAAACATCAATTGAGCTACTCCCTCCGTTTACAAATATAAGATGTTTTAGATTTGTGAAGGAGATGTATCTAGATGCCTTTTAGTGTATAGGTTCAAACGAATCTAAACACTAAAAGGTGTCTAGATACATCTCATTCACAAACCTAAAACATCTTATATTTACAAACGGAGGAGTACATCGTATCACATGCGGAAAAAGAAAAGAGGAAGAGAAAGGATCAAAGGCATCGCTAGTCTTAGATGGATCAACTCTGGTAGGAACAAAAGAAGAAAAATAATCCAAGTTCGAATCAATCAAGTGCTCCAAGCGAAGACTACGTTACGTATCTGCATGGTTTCTGCGGCCAGAAGCGCTAAGCGCATACAGGAAAGGAAAAAAAATAAAGAGAGGGCATTGACCAAAGTGCTAGATGAAGTGGTGTTTTTACACCGATGTACATGATTTTTAAGAACGAAGATATTACTCAGTTAGTAGTATACTGTATCGGAAAATTGCCGGGCTCTATGGACAACCCGAAAGATGCTTACACTTCGCGGTGGCCCAATAACGACTTCAACCACGGAATCGACCTCGTCCGCATCGCGACTCATCTGTCACATCGATTCCGTCCAACTACGGCAAGCTGCATCGACTCCATGTCCATCACGTGACTCCATCAACCTCGACTACATGTCTGCTGCTTCGACTCCGTACGATCGACCGATCGCATCGGCTCCCGCGGCCGTGACTGCTAGTTGTATCGGCTCCCTTGAATCATCTACTACACTCGGGGGTTGCGTCGACATGCCGCAGCATCGTCTCCAACCTTGTCCTTTGACTCCGACGACCCGCTGCGGTCTTTGACTCCGACAATCCGAGAGCTCCTTCAACTATGGCAACCCGCTAAAATATATGACTGCGTCAACCCGCCAAATCTTTGATTGCGACAACACGCTAAAATATTCGACTACGTCAACCCGCTAAAATCTTTGGCTGCGGCGACCCGCTACCGTCATCACTTCCAGCATACTGCTACCGCTACCGCATCGACTTCGTTCGCCATGCGACCTGCTATTGCGTCGACTTCGTTCGAGGCCTCATCGACTTCGTCCAGACAAGTACCAAAAAAGCTAAGTTTTCCTCTATTTAGAGTTGATTCTTTTTTAACTCGACACTCGAAACACTTGAGGATGCGCCCTCTTTGAGTAACCTAAGAGCCATCGACTCTGCGCACTCGAGTACCTCATACGCGACTTCTCGAGTAGCTAACTCTGCCCGAGCATCGAATCCTTGAACTCCGACCCAGTTGTAGCCCAACAGACAGGTCAGCAAGGTAGTGAGACTAAGGGCGTTGGGCTAACGAAAAGGTATCGCATTACAGTGTAAAAGTGTCGAGTCCAATGTCACCCGAAAATATTATAATAACTCGAAAGGCCATTATTCTTTATAAGATGCAAGTACTTTACAACTCTTTATGTTTTTTGCAAGGATGTCGACTTACATCGAGATATTCCATTGGGTCCTCCAAATCGACTAACGCCATCCGCGTCAACTTACGGCAAGACCCAAGTCGAGAATCTTCTCGGATAAAAAAGATTCATGAGCTTATGCTCACCTGATAAAAATCAAGACCTAAGTCAGAGAACCTCCTCAGTTGATAGAAATCTGAGCCTATGCTTTGATGACAGCACCCGAACATAGTCTCGAGGGCTACTCCCATCGGGAACGCTGACCGTGCATCCAATAAAACATATCCTCCAACGGAGTTGACGAAAACAACTTACACCGATACAAAACAAGACCCGAGTAGAGAACCTACTCGGATGAAGATTATCCTCGAGTGCTGGCCGCGCACCCGATAAAAATAAATCCTCCTACGAAGTCGACAAAAACTTCAAATCCTCATACCGTGTCCGCCACGATAACATGTCTGAATGTTGTGTCCACGATATGAAGATAAGACCCCGGGATCCATCCCGTGAGTCCTGGTTACCGCACACCAATGCACTCTACTAGTACTTTTTCCGTATCCATGATACGATAAAAAATCTCGATGGACGTGTTGGGTATCCGAAACATTAAACTAGAATTCAGTACTCGAGAAGACTTCCGCGGCCCGAACTGAATTACGCCGGTATGTACGGAGTTTGAGTCCGAGGACTCAAGCTTGATGTAGGTTCATATTGTTTTTCCCAAGTGCAATTAACTGGTTCCCGATCCGTTCAAAATCCCCATGACAAACTTATTGAATTTACAGTTCACCTACTCAATAGAAAACATTCCTCCTACAGAGTCAACGCAAAATAAAGAATACCCGAGTCGAGTATCTCCTCGGATGAACAAGATCTCTGAGCCTATGCTCCGCTGTAGGCACCTGAACATAGCCTCGGGGGCTACTCCCATCGGAAGCGCTGGTCGGCGCACCCGATAGAAAAATCCTCTTAGGGAGTCGACATAAAAGCGAAAGTACACAAAGAAAGACTCTGAGCCTACACTCGAATCCAATCATTCAACCATAGCCTCGGGGGATACTCCCATTAGAAGCGTTGGTCGCACACCTGATAGAAAATCCTCCAACAGAGTCGACAGAAGAATAACTTTGAGTCTACCCAAGCGTAGCCTCAATGCTACTCCCATTGGGAGCATTGATGGCACACCCGGTGAAAATGCCAACATCATTTCAAGAACAAGACAACTTCATCCATTGCATCATCCAAACAAGGCATCGAGAAGTTCATGCATCCGAAGAAATCTTCGAGTTCACCTTATGGTCATATTGAAAAGGACTTTGATCCTATGCTCGGACGCAAGCATCTGAACATAGCCTCGGGGGTTACTAACAAGGGCATGACCCTTCGGGTGCCCATCATTAGTATATATGGTGCGTCCTAACAAAGGGCTCACTCGAAGATACATCAAGATCCATGAAGCCCACGATGATTCAACAATATGAAGCCTACAAGGACACAGACTCCTGGTGATACAAGACAAGGAAAGTCCAAGACTAGACTAGATACAAACTCTAACTTATAACCTACTCGAATTGGTACCTGAGACCTAGCCTCCCCATATATGAGGACGAGACCCAATATCCAATCTTACAATACACACGTCTCTCTCTCTACGAGATCATATCTAGTCGACTTAACGAGTTTGTACTCTCCAATGATAATATGAGCAGACAAGCAGGAAGTAGGGTTTCCTCTACGAGGGTCTGAACCTAGGTAAATCGCCTCCCTTGTTTGTCTGTTAAGCCGATGAAATCACCAGCGCTCTCTTTTCCACGAAACCCTGAGTCCATAACCATGGGTTGCCGAGGTCCCTCGTCAGGTATCCTATTAAGCCATGTGCCAGGATCTCACATGTATTGATGTTTCCAATCAATACAGTTATAGCATGATATAAAACTTAATCATAAACTTTATGAAATATGATAATAATCCATATTATTATTTGTCTCTAGGGCATATTTCATTCAGTCTCCCACTTGCACTAGACTACAAATAAACTAGCTATATTTTGTTAACTAATCATCAATACCAGAAAACTTGGCACTTCTCATCATGCTTTCTCATGGAAGAGGTTGAGTCTAGGATATGGAATTTTTCATCCACTTGTATCCTTTGCAACTTAGTAATGTCATCTTAAATGGCACTAATACTTTATCATCCTTATGATAACACCTTGTGTATGTATAATAGTTTTGGAAGAGTGAGGTCTTGGTATCAGATGCCAGTAGTGATGTTAGATCAGTCACATCGGACTTTCTCATGGGCACTATGCACTGAAACACACTCTCTGAGAAGATGAACATTCTCTCAGCCTTCACTTTATACATATCATCAATTAAGCAGTATCCATATACTTCTATCTAAATGTAGATTTCAAAGTCACAAAGCACTATGTGCTACTTTGAAAATTTATGACCATCTTCCGTTGTTTTAAGGTAATCCAATAATGCAGAGATTTTACAATCCTTTAACATGCATCCTTGTGGCATAACATTTTATGCTTCAGGCATGACATCCTTCGCATATCTGGAAACATGTCTACAATTCTCACTAGACATTGTAGGCAAGCTTAACTCATTGTTCAGGTTTTACACTTACTTCCGAACTTGTTCTTTTTATTAAGAACTTGGATCATATTATGTTGAGCATTTATCATTTTTAAGATAGAACCTATGTCATAACATAGTGGATGTTTGCATATCTCATTCTTTCTTTCAACCATCGATATTTGTACTTAATGATTTTCCTAATTCGAATGATTTAGAACTATTCTTAATCAATTCCTATTCTGACATTTTCATAATCTTATTTAGGAATACATTCCAACATACACATAATGTTATATGACATTTATTAATCTCCAAATATTTCAATGTCCATTGTATTTTCAACTTTACCCTTATAAATCAACATTTATTGGCTCTAATGTCCTTATTCTTAATGTGTCACATACACATATGAATTATGTCAAGCTCACACTCAAAATATGTCACCTACATACATGAGTCCTCAAATTACATAGCTCCCACTCAATAATATGTCGTTCACATATTACTTTAGGAAGACTCTCTAGCTCCCGCTCAATTTTATGCAAATTTCATATCTTCTCGATATTTCGAATAACTTCAAAAACTCTTGATCAATTATCAAGTTTAGAATTTCTTTTACAAGACTCTAATACTTTACTAGTATTAAATCCGCCAGACTTTAGCACTTTTGAATCAAATTCATTTGAATTTGTCCAAGACATCGTTTGATGAATCGTGCTTTGTCTTTTAAGACTTCCACTATTTCCATATGATTTTTACGGTCCTTTGGAAATATCAACTCCTTTACTTGACAAGATTCAGTAACAATTTACTTTTTAATCTCAAGTGAAATTTACTTTAGGACTTCTTGTAACTTTAATTTAACATCAATTTATTTAGAGTTTGTAGATATGTCTTGTTCTAATAACATGACAAGTGATTCACAAATATCCCCATACCAGATGTAGGGCGTATTTTCCAATCCTACTTTCTTTTGTAAAAGCATACTTGAAATACAATGATCATTATCATTAATTTTTTCTTTATGTGATGAGTTATGTCCTAGAACACATTTCGTTGCGCTTCTCAACGCTCTGATGTAGGGTCATGTACCTTAATCGTGCTCTTACTTTATTCTATTAACCACATTGTCGAGAATACACTTTCTCGAGAATGCACCAAACTCTTAGCGATACTAGTTTTGCCTTCTTTTGGTTCTAGTCATGGATTTTATATTTCAAAGTTTCCAATGAATACTCTGCAAAGACTTTTTCGCTATTATTTTGGTTTTATCAATAACTCCAAAACTTTCACGAATTCTAGATGGTTTACTTTATTTTAAACACGTGTTTGCTATTTTTGATGGTCTTTACACAACACTACCACATTTTATTTGGCGTCACATATTGCCCACATAATATAAAATATTATTTTACAAGTCTTTGTGCCAATAACGTCAAATTTCATTACCATTGATCAAATCATAATGATTTGATTTTATTTTCAACACCCTTCGATGCTGAAACCTTTGATCACATAAAATAGTTTCATGCTCATGTTTCATTCGGTAAACTCTTTTTCTTAAATAAACAATTACTAAATAACAATCGCCATTTTTGTTGAAACATGGTACATCGAACATGTATTTTCTTTTAAAAATTCATTAAACACTTTGTATTCTACAATACGTGGTGTTTAGGCTATCTGGCCAAACATGGATGTGTATATGACAAGAGATCAAATATCTATAATATCACATATTATCAACATAACCTTTGAATTTTAAACAATGGTTTCATTCAAAATGAATATATCACTTAGTTGGGTATTTCAAGGCATCTTATTATTTTACAAATGTTCATGCATTATCAATTAGTTACACAACTTGAATAATTCACACATAATCGAAAAACACATGAACACAGATAGAAATCATTCATAAAAGTATAACAACTATTTTGTTACACACTTATGAATAACCGTCTTTAGAAGTGCAAGACACACTAATAAAATTCATATTCCACCAATTACAATAATTATATGAAAACGATAAAATATGATAAATGTCGAGAGAGAATGTTGTCGGCCATCATCATCATGCTCACTATCAACACGCAACGTCACCTCCTCTCCAGCAAGCAGCTCTCATGCAGTGGGACCTTTTTTCATAAAATAGAACAAGTATCAGATACTTCAATGTTGCAATAAGTGTTTGCAAGATTATAACATTTATAAAATTGTATATCATATATACCTTCATCATTGATGACCTCTCCGGTAATGGGTTTAACCTTCACATTCCTGAAATGTGATATGAACTCATGGAAATCCTGTGTTTCCCCATCAGCTCTCATGATGCAAGTCCGGGCATATCCTTGGTAGCTGGGAGGCAGCGACCGAAGAAACATGCCTATTACAAAGGGTTCAGTCATCCAGTAGTCCACGAAATGAACCAGTCTCATGTATGCATCATGCATGCGCTCCAAGTGACTCTCCAGGAAAGTGTGTTCCTCCATCTTCATGCAAAGGAAGTCTCCAAGCATCGCATGCTTCCACATGCGCACATGTTCCACAAACTCCGGCCTCAGCTAATCGACCATCGCATATGGTTCAAGATCATCCATGAGCGTATGCAGTTTGTCCACCATCCCGTAGCGCACGATCACTTCAATGAAGGTGGACATCTCCTGATGAAAGTTGCGGTCTTACCGCTGTTGTGGGGTCTCCAGGTAGTCCGTTGGCTCATCCAAATTTATTGTGTAGCATATGTAATCGACCATGCTATTCTCGCTAAGGAGAATATTCAGACGCACTGGCCAATCAGGGAAGCTGGATCCATCTAGTTTGAGCTTCTCGGCAGCTACCCAATCAGCAACCTCAAAATAGGCTTCGGTGAAAGTGCAACAGATGTCGCCTAGAGGGGGTGAATATGATTTAAAATTATTATGGTTTAGGCTATAATAAATGCGGAATAAAACTAAGGTTAATTTATAGAGCACAAAACCTAAAGCCACCAGGTTCACCTAAGTGCGCCAACAACCTATGCTAAGAAAGACAAGCGACAAGGTGATAGCAAGATATAAAACTTCAAGCACGAAGGTTATCACAATGTAAATTGCATAAGTAAAGGGCTCGGTTGAGATATAACCGATGGACATGGATATGATGATTTTTATCCCAAAGTTCACTTGCAAAGAAGCTACGTCTCCGTTGGAGGGGTGCGATGATGCAATGTTCTCCGAACGCCACAAATGGATCACCTAAGGGTGTGGTGGCTCAATGCTCACCAAACGCCACACAAGGCCTCACCACAAGATGCAAAGGCACGTGATACGTCGGGAACATATATTTAATTTTTGATTCTCCATGCTTGTTTTGTATCTACTTTGCTTTGCTTTGTCTACAGTTTGAGGTGTTTTTATATCTTTTCTGGAACTAACCTATTAACAAGTTGCCACAGTGTCAGTTGCCTGTTTTCTTCTGTTTTTGGTTCCAGAAAGGCAGAAAATCAATATTCTCGGAATTAGACGGGACAAAAGCCAAAGTCAATATTTTACCATGAGGGACACGAATCCAGAAAATGAGACGGAGACACAAACCAGGGCGGCCAAACCCCCCTAGGCGCGGGTGGGCCCTGCCCCATGCCTGGGTAGGGTGTGGGGCCCCTGGCCGCCTCCCAGCCTCGCCTCTTCGCCTATAAGAGGCCCCCGATGCAGAAACCCTAAGCACACGATCAATATTCCACGAAACCTTCTGTAAGCGCCGCTACCGTCGTCCCTAGATCGGGGGGATCTGAAGTTCTTCCCGGCACCCTGCCGGAGGGGAGATCATCCCGAAGGCCTTCTCTCCGTATGATGCGTGAGTAGTTCCACCTTGGACTATGGGTCCATGTAGAGCTAGATGGTTGTATCTCCTCCTTGTGCTTTCGTGTATATATATTGTGAGCTCCATTCATGATCAAGATCTAATCTTTTTGTAATCATGCATGTTGTGTTTGCGGGGATCCGATGGATATTGAGATTATTATGGCAGATTGATTAATGATTTTGTCTTTGTGATTCTATCATGTCTGTGTTGTTTGTGATCTTGCATGCTCTCCGTTGTTAGTAGCTATATTGGTTGAGTAGTTTCTAGTGACTCCAAGAGGGGGTATTTATGCTCGATAGTGGGTTCATGCCTCTAGTTTCCAAGGGAAGTGACAGAAATCTCTTCGGTTGTAGATGTGATGTTGCTACTAGGGAGAAAACAATGGTCTCTTGTTTATGGAACAAGTGGATTGTTTACCTTACCCACTTTGCTTAAATCAGTTGTCTGTTGCTTGCAACTTAATACTAGAGGGGGTTCGGATGGTAACCAGAAGGTGGACTTCTAGCCATAGATGCAGTTGGATGGAGGTCTATGTATCTTGTTGTATTGCCCAATCAAATTTTATAGGATCTTTTTGTCTAGTATTGCATTGTTATGCCTTGCTCAGTTCCTGTCAATTGCCCTGCTGTAATTTGTTTACCCTTCATGCCATGTTGTTTATCTAAGGAGAGCACCTCTAGTGAACTATGGACCCCAGTCCAATCTTTACCACTGATACATCTTCCACTGTTACTTATTTAATTGCTCCAAACCAATACCTTCCACACCATACGTTTAATCCTTTGTTACACCAAACCGGTGAGCTTGACAACCTCACTGATTCGTTGGGGCAAAGTCTTGAGTTTGTGTTGTGCAGGTCTCCGTGTTGCTTGCAACACCTGTGTGACGTTTCCTTCCTCCTACTGGTTCGATAACCTCAATTTCTTACTGAGGGAAAACTTGCTGATGTGCTCATCACACCTTCCTCTTGGGGTTTCCAATGAAGCGTCCCACGACAAGTGTTGGACATCATCAAGCTCTTTTTCTGGCGCCGTTGTCGGGGAGGCTAAGGACGAATTCACTAGGGGAGTCCTTCACTTCCTTTCTCTTTACTTTGTTTTTAGTTTTCTTTGTTTCTTTTGCTTGGTTTTGTTTGCCTCTTTTCAAAAAACCCAAAAAATAGTCTAGTTTGGTTTGCTTGCTTTATTAAAAAATACAAAGAAAATTAGTTCCTGCTCTAGCTGTTGCTTTTGGCTTGCCCACCTTTGCCAAAATGAACTCTGCTGAGAACACCAAGTTGTGTGACTTCACTAGCACAAACAACAATGATTTCCTTAGCACACCTATTGCTCCACCTGCTCCTGATGCTTCCTTTTATGAAATTAAGCCTGCCATGTTGAATCTTGTGATGAGAGAGGAATTTTCTGGTGCTAGTTCTGATGATGCTGCTTCCCATCTCAATAACTTTGTTGAACTTTGTGAGATGCAAAAGTATAAGGATGTAGATGTAGATATTATTAAGCTCAAGCTTTTTCCTTTCTCCTTGAGAGGAAAAGCTAAAGAATGGTTGCTATGTTTGCCTAAAAATAGTATTGATTCTTGGACTAAGTGAAAAGATGCTTTTATTGGAAAATACTATCCTCCTGCTAATATTATATCTATGAGAAGTGACATTATGAAATTTAAACAACTTGATAATGAGCATGTTGCTCAAGCTTGGGAAAGAATGAAATCTTTGGTTAAGAATTTTCCCACTCATGGACTCACTGCTTGGATGATTATCCAGACTTTTTATGCAGGTTTGAACTTCTCCTCAAGAAACTTGTTGGATTTAGCTGCTGGAGGTACCTTTATGAGCATCACTTTGGTGCTGCAACTAGACTCCTTGATAATATGATGGTTAACTACTCTGAATGGAACACTGAGAGAGCTCCACATGGTAATAAGGTAAATTCTGTTGAGGAAACTTCCTCTTTGAGTGATAAGATTGATGTTATTATGGCTATGCTTGTTAATGGGAAAGCTCCTCCAGATCCTAATAGTGTTCCCTTAGCCTCTTTGGTTGCTCAAGAAGAGCAAGTTGATGTGAACTTCATTAGAAACAACAATTTCAACAACAATGCCTATAGGAATAATTTTGGTAGCAACAACAATTATAGGCCTTATCCTCCTAATAATGGAAATTCCTATGGAAGCTCTTACAATAATGCTAGAAGTGCCCCCTCTGAACTTGAAGTCATGCTCAAGGACTTTATTAGTAAACAAACCACTTTCAATAAGACTATAGAGGACAAGCTTTTAACTGTTGAGAAAAAAATGTATCCTCTTTGTCTGAAGCTCAAACATCCTTGGTTAATAAAATGGTTGCTAAACCTGAAACTATGGAACACACCTTTGCTACTGCTCATGCCATACAAGTTACTATTGATGAAAATGTTAGGCTGTTAGCTCAACTTCATGCTAGGTGGGAAAGGGAAGCTGAAATTGATAGAAACAATAGTGTGTGCACCATCACCACTAAACCACAAGTAGTCCATGTTCCTCCTCCTACTATGCCTAATCCTATTGAGCCTACTACTAGTGATGCTAAGTTTGATTTTGATATTGATGGTTGCAATATTTCTGAAGTGATTATGTTCCTACAAAAGCTTGCTAGAATTCCTGATGCTAGTGATATGCATGTTGCTTTCACCAAACACATTAAAGATGCCATTGTTAAGATTAAGGAAGAGAAGCTAAAACACAAAGCTTCTATTCCTAGGAAAGTATAAGATAGTTGGGAACCCATTATTAATATGCGAGTGAATGACTTTGATCTCAAAGCTTCATGTGATCTTGGTTCTAGTGTCTCTATTATGACTAGGAAGATTTATGAAATGCTTGATTTGCCACCTTTAGAAGATTGTTATTTGGATGTACTCCCTCCATTTCAAAATATAAGATGTTTTAGATTTGTGAAGAGAATGTATCTAGACTTTTTTTAGTGTGTAGATTCACTCCAAACATGAGTGAACCTATATACTAAAAGTAGTCTAGATACATTTGATTCACAAAGCTAAAACATCTTATATTTTGAAACAGAGGGAGTACCACTTAATGATAATTCTAGGAAGAAACTTATGGGGAGTATTAATGATGTTCTCATTATGGTTAACAATGCTTATGCCCCTGTTGATTTCTATGTTTTGGATGTTGAATACAATGCTTCTTGTCCTGTTACTTTGGGAAGACCTTTTCTTAGAACAGTTGGTGCCATTGTTGATATGAAAGAAGGGACCATTAAATATCATTTTACATTCAAAAAAGGTATTGAACACTTACCTATGAGGAGATAGAAGTTGCTTTTTGCTCCTCCTTTGAAAGCAAGGTTTGATGTGAATGCTTTCTCATTTGAAAATACTTGATTCTTCTTGTTTCTTGTGCCTAACTTATAGGCGTTAAAGAAATGTACTTGTTGGGAGATAAGCCAAGAGTTTCCTTGAGTCTTGGAAGTTATTAATTCAGTAATGAACTCTCCTTATCCTTTTTGTTTGCTTTTTGTGCCAAGAATGACCTCTAATGAGAGGGAAGTAAGATTTGGGGAGCTGCTGTTCCGAAACAGATTTCTGTCCTCCACCAAAAAAACTCGTGAGGAGTCTCTGTAACTCGGATTGAGCTCAAAATTTACGAATAAATCTCCCAGTATGTTCGCTAACTTTCTAGTTCAACACTTTTTAATTTAAGTAACAGAAGGTGTTCTAAAAAATCGGTTTCTACCTGCTAGTCTGTTGTGACAGATTTCTGCCATTATTTGCATTTGCTTTTTATTGATTCCTTTTTGAGTTCTCTTTAGGTGAATTGAGCTTTTTTAAGGAGTTGCTACAGTAGCTTCTGTTTTTAGTGAAAAGTATTGCTGTTCCAAAGCTTTGCCAGAGGTCTAATATCTTTTGAAACACTAATGTTGCTAATGAAGATTGTGTGAAGTTTTGTATGAAGGAAAAATTTCAGGTGTAGAGAGAGAATGATGTAATGAGATGAAGAATGGATAAAAGATCAAGCTTGGGGATGCCACCCTGGTGTCACCCCAAGAAATATCCAAGAGGTACAAGCGTCAAAGCTTGGGGATGCCTTGGGCATCCCCTTCTTCATCAATAAAAAGCTCAGGTTTGTCTAGACACTTCGTTTTTATTGTTTCATGCACTGTTGTGTTGTTCTTGGAGCGTCTTAGTTTTTGTTTGCTAGCTTAGGTTGTTTAGTTTGCTTGAATAAAGTAGTTTGGTCCCCCGTTTTCTCTGTGTTGTTTTGCAAATAAGTTTCTTGGTGTTGGAAAGGAGTAGTAAGTTCTTGCTTGAAAGTGCAAGATGAGCTTGCATTGACTGTGACTTAGACTTTAGCATGACATGCTAGGTGTTGTTTTGACCTTTTGATTAGCAATTATTGTTGTAGCATGTCTTGTTCCAAACAATTGGGATTGCTTAGTGTGTCTTGAATAAATTATGCGTTGTTTTAGCATACAAAAGCAGTATTGTGGTATTCTCCTTTGATGCTTTGTTTGGGTTGACTTGGCACATGCTCACACCATGTTATGACTATGACAAGTCACCATAGACTCTATGATCATTTAGTCCTTGACTTGTAGTACCACTCTATGCTTTGATTAGTAATGTTTTGTTGCTCTACATGATTATGGCCATTATGCTCTCTTAGTTGGTTGCTCCTAGTCTTTTGCTAGCCTCCACTTGTATGAGTAAGTTCTACTCATGCTTTCAACTCCCAAAAAACCAAGTTTTTACAAAGTGTCCACTATAAACTCCTATGCATGGAGTGTTACACCATTCCAAGTATATTCTTGTTTTTAGCTATCTTCCAATTAAAAACTATTTTGTTATGTGAAAACTTAGTGATTAAAGCCCTCACAAACTTGACGGAACACTTTATATTCTTTGTCCCTAATAAACTTGAACCATTGTGTCATCTATGTTGTATATGCTTGCACTTATATGTTGGAATTAGCAGAACCGTGCTGTCACGGGGAAGGTTTTCAACATTGCACTTGTCCTTTGTACTCAGTTGATATCATGCTCTTTTCTCTATGGATGTCACCGGTGTGAAATAAAGAGGGAACTTGTAAGTCCATGGAGTTTGTATTTTGTGTTAGAGAAATGCCTGGGCCTCTAGCCTAAGCCATGCCTAATCATGGTGGAAACTTGCAGCATCACCATAGTGAGCTATCTATGAAGCATCCTCAATAAAAAGCTATGCATATAGTAAACAAAAAGATTGCTCAGATGCTCATTGTCTGCTTGCCTTGTACTTTTGGTTATGGGATAGCTCATGTACCATGTGGAAGGGGTACCCCGTTGGCGGTTCTCTATGATATGCAAATACTTACAGTGACAAGAACTTACAGGTGACTGAAGCTGAGTAGCATGAGGTGTGGCCCTCGTATTCAAGGGACTTGAGATTTCCAACTTATACTTTGTCAAGCATATACTCCATCTTTGTTCACTTTAACCTTAATCACTTCAAGATGCTTATGATAGGGGCAATGAGGGTTGAAAGCTAACAAGTACCATAATTTTTGGAAGCTCTTTTTGAAACTTGAAATCCCTGCTTCCCTTTATGAAGGGACTTTCTTCCACCGTTATTTGAGTCTCACCTTCTACCTTTAGGCACCGTTAAGAGAGCATAGTTGTCATTCTGTGTGCAGTGTCCCAAAGCTTATTGATTGATGCATATTGTGATATTACTTGTTCTTGTGCTATTTGTTTCTAGTCACCCTTGTGAACTTTGAAGGTGTCCTATGCATCTATTTGCTACTCTATGAGGGACAAGCTGATTGCCACTATGCTATATTTTCTGTATGTGAAACAAACAAACGTTTTTCAATGCATGCTATTCATGATCTTTGTTTGTAGCCTTTCATGTTGCATGCATAGTTACTATGTCTTATTGTTAGAACTCCATCTTTCATGCACATGTTTGGAGTTCTTTGATCCCAACTTTCAATGCTTGCAAATGTTTTGATCTTGGTTTTGATGGTGCATGTCACCTCAAAAATTATTCTTTTTATCACATACCCACTCGAGGACGAGAAGGAGTTAAGCTTGGGGATGCTTGATACGTCGGAAACATATCTATAATTTTTGATGCTCCATGCTTGTTTTGTATCTACTTTGCTTTACTTTGTCTACACTTTGAGGTGTTTTTATATCTTTTCTAGAACTAACCTATTAAAAAGTTGCCACGGTGCCAGTTGCCTGTTTTCTTCTATTTTTGGTTCCAGAAAGGCAGAAAATCAACATTCTCGGAATTGGACAGGACAAAAGCCAAAGTCAATATTTTACCGTGAGGGACACGAATCTAGAAGACGAGACGGAGATGCAAACCAGGGCGGCCAAACGCCCCTAGGCGTGGGTGGGCCCTGCCCCGCGCCTGGGTAGGGTGTGGGGCCCCTGGCCGCCTCCCAGCCTCGCCTCTTCGCCTATAAGAAGCCCCTGATGCAGAAACCCTAAGCACCCGATCAATATTTCACGAAACCTTCTGTAGCCGCCGCCAGTATCGTCCCTAGATCGGGGGGGGGGGGTCTAAAGTTCTTCCCGGCACCCTGCTAGAGGGGAGATCATCCTGGAGGCCTTCTCTCCGGTATGATGCGTGAGTAGTTCCACCTTGGACTATGGGTCCATGTAGTATCTAGATGGTTGTATCTCCTCCTTGTGCTTTCATGTAATGATCTTGTGAGCTCCGTTCATGATCAAGATCTAATCTATTTGTAATCATGCATGTTGTGTTTGCGGGGATCCGATGGATATTGAGAATATTATGTCAGATTAATTAATGGTTTTGTCTTTATGATTCTATCATGTCTGTGTTGTTTGTGATCTTGCATGCTCTCAGTTGTTAGAAGCTATCTTGGCTGAGTAGTTGCTAGTGACTCCAAGAGGGGGTATTTATGCTCGATAGTGGGTTCATGCCTCTAGTTTCCAATGGAAGTGACGGAAATCTCTTCGGTTGTAGATGTGCTGTTGCTACTAGGGAGAAAACAATGGTCTCTTGTTTATGGAACAAGTGGATTGTTTACCTTACCCACTTTGCTTAAATCAGTTGTCTATTGCTTGCAACTTAATACTAGAGGGGGTTCGGATGGTAACCAGAAGGTGGACTTCTAGTCATAGATGCAGTTGGATGGCGGTCTATGTATCTTGTTGTATTTCCCAATCGAATCTCATAGGATCTTTTTGTCTAGTATTGCATTGTTATGCCTTGCTCAGTTCCTGTCAATTGCCCTGTTGTAATTTGTTTACCCTTCATGCCATGTTGTTTATCTAAGGAGAGCACCTCTAGTGAACTATGGACCCCGGTCCAATCTTTACCATTGATACATCTTCCACTGTTACTTGTTTACTTGCTGCAAACCATTACCTTCCACACCATACATTTAATCCTTTGTTACAGCAAACCGGAGAGCTTGACAACCTCATTGATTCGTTGGGGCAAAGTCTTGAGTTTGTGTTGTGCAGGTATCCGCGTTGCTTGCAACACCTGTGTGACATTTCCTTCCTCTTACTGGTTCGATAACCTCGGTTTCTTACTGAGGGAAAACTTGCTGCTGTGCTCATCACACGTTCCTCTTGGGGTTTCCAACGAAGCTTCCCACGACAAGTGTTGGGCGTCATCAGCATGCGATACACCGACGCCACAACAGGCTCACCCTATTATCCCAAGTGCGAACCACACAAGGCAGGCACTTGATCTACTAAGGGACACTTGAGGACGGTCACCAAACCCGTATAAGCTTGGGTCTAGCTCCACAACTCAATTGGAGGCTCCCAGGAACAAAGCGACAAAAGGCTACAAGGCCAGAAAAGGCCATAAGATTGAGGCCACTCCACAACTCAACTAGAGACCTCAAGAAGTCAACACACCAACCACACAACCGTCTAGGGTTCCAAGAACTCAAGAGTAACAAGCCCACAAGCTTGTACTTGCTGAATCTCCGTGGAGAACTCAAACCTATGAAACAAATGCAAGGGCAAGTCCTTCACTCCCAAATTACAACAAAGCTACAAAATCTATTGGGGGAATAAGGGAGGAAGAACACAAGAAGAGAACACAAAACTCTCCAAGATCTAGATCCCAAGGATTCCTTCACAGAAAAGGGATTTGGTTTGGTGGGGGTTGTAGATCTAGATCTCCTATCACAAATCCCTCAAAAAGATGCAAGTATCATAGGAGGGGGAAGGGAGAGGACAAGATATTCAAGGTCAACAATGGAGGGGAGAGAGAGAGAGAAACGGACCAAGAACTCATTTTTGCATGAAGGGGAAGAGGAGCCCCTTTTAAAGGGCTCCTAGATCTGACCATTTGTGCATTTACGACCCTGGCCGGAAATTTCGGTGGGAGGCCAAAACTACCGCTGGCACCCAGGTAACGGTCAGAAAACAGTGATGCGGAAGAGATAAAAACAGGCATGGACGTACTACCACCGGTGCACTGAAACTTCCGGCGGGGATGGTACTACTGCCAACTTCCGACCAAGATTCCGCCAAATAGAACTCAACAAAACAAATAAGTTACTGAGCTGAACCCAGGAGAGTGGAAGTAGTACCGGTACTTCCACCGGTACTACCAGAGGCAAAATGTGCCCAAGCGGTACTACCGGTGGTGAGCTGGAACTTCTGCCTAGGGAAATTTCAGAACTAAAACTGCCATAACTTTCGCATCCGAACTCCAAATGAGATGAAACCAATTTTATTGGAAAGATAACAACAAATAGAATCCAAAAAATACCATGAATATATATGTGAAAATACCGGGTATCGCCAAGAGGGAAAATACCATGAATATATATGTGATATATTTCCCAAGGTGTGGATCCGGAAAACTCACAAGATTAAAAACAGCAAAAAGATATGCAAGGGAAATCCTTATTTGATGAACTAGAGCTTTTTATGATGATAACCACAGGCTCTAGATCCTCTCATGGACAAGATCCAAATAATAACCAAGAAATATGATGCTATGTATGCAAAGGTTTGAGCTCTCTCCGAAAGATGAGATCGAGTCATTCACTCGAGAGCCCCTCTTGATAGAACGACTACCTATCCTAAAACCGGTCTCCCAACACTACAAGAGACCGGTAAAATAGAAAACCTATCAAGATCATACCTTTGCCATGAGCATTCCACTCGAGCTTGATGTAGACCGTCTCGTCCTCCTCAAGATGGAACACCTTTCTTGATTTCTCTTGCTTGCTATTGCTTGATGAAGATTTGCGAATTGCTCCCCCATATTCCATGGGGAAACCTTTTCTTTGAACTTGTCTTCATCACTCCATGATCAACGAGGATGTCAATCTTCAAAAATGAGATCTTCTAGAGATGGTGCATCTCGATCTTACACTTCATCAATCCTTCTTTCTTTAATAAGATTCCAATGGACCCAAAGCCCTTGGTAAATTCTTCTTATCCTTCTTCATTTCTTCATATTTCAACCTTGGAACCAACACATGACCCAATAGATGCCAATGGACAAAACCTACAAGTAAAACTCAATTTATACATTAGTCCATACAGATTGTTATTAATTACCAAAACCACACATGGAGGCATACATGCCCTTTCATTTGAGGTAAACCATTTTCTAAATTTACAATTGCAAAATGATTTAGACTAAGTTTATAATTATGCGAGTTCAAATAACTCCACTAAACCTATTATGCCCAAAAGGTTTTAGGGATGACACGATCCTAATTCACTAAACCACCCCGATCGTCACAGCCGGCGATATAGTTGCAAAGGTGGACATCGAAACATTGATCACATCATTCATGCAATTCGTGCTTGATCTTTCGATCATAACATGTTCCGAGGCCATGTCTGTACATGCTAGGCTCACCAATTCAATCTTATGTGGACAGCTGTGCAACATGGCTTACACCCACCGTATGCGAACGCAGATATGTATGACACCTAATCATCACAGCGTGCCTCATAATGGAGAAATTTCTTGGTAGTGCACACAAAGGGAGTACTCTTTCATTGGTATTATGTTTTGGGGATCATCTTATTAATTCTACTGTCGAGTATCTAATACTAGCACACAACAAGATGCACAAACAATAACAATCGAACGTAAGTGCGATGCAATATGGTCCTTCGTGTTGTGATCTCGATCCCGCGCGTCCGGGTCCGGCGGCAGGGTACCGGCGCCTCCGACATGTAGTCCACCATTATGATGACTGTTACTACCACTTAGCAACAGAAAGTAAACTACTTTACCTTGACTATGACCATATCACACCACAATGCCCCTAAAAAATAAAGTCAGACGTCTCTACTTTATCTTTGCATGTTTTACATGGCTATTAGGGCTTTCACGCAAGAACCATTTCTTACCTATGAACTTCAACCACAACGCCGATTAGATAATTGTCTCTACTACACCTCTCTCGGGGCCCTCTGTTGTAAATGGCATACCAACTAATGCGATAAAAACATACACCCCTAAAGCCACTTATACGGTGAAAGCCGTATGTCAAGCGTGGACCAGTCTCACGAATTAATGCGTAAAGTTGGTTGGGTCCACTTTATCAAGCATTAGTGCGGTATACACAAGTACACGTGGGAGGTAACAATTATATAACCAACGCCCACACGCTACAACTCGTGGATTCTACTCGTACTAGCAGTACTATGCATAGATCTAGCTCTGATACTAGTGTTGGGGTTCAGCGCAGAAAACAAAAAAATTCCTATGCAAGCAAACCCTATTGTCAGGATCTATCTATTAGTAATACAGTAACGGGAGAAGATACGGTTTTCATACCTTTAAATACCGATCATGGTTAACGATCCCCGATAACATGGTCGATGTAGTTGTACCGATGCCGACCTAGCTCAAGGTCATTTCAAAGTCCAACAGCTCCGACAACTCCTAGTGTCACAAGCGTAGCACCGCCCGAGGGAGTCACACACGTGCGATGTTTGACGACGACTCCCGCTTCTCTCTAATCCAGCCGAGATTACGTACGTAGATCTCCCGGACCTAAATCCCGCAGCGCGACGGTGCTCCACGGTGAAAAAGTCCTCGTTCGCGCAACCCAAACAATGGGGCCAGTCACAAGAGAGAGAGAGAGAGAGAGAGAGAGAGAGAGAGAGAGAGAGAGAGAGAGAGAGAGAGAGGCAACTTCCAAAGCTAGGAAGCCTTTTTTTGTGTGTTTTATTTGTCTCCTACGCATCTTCTTATATAGGGAAAAAAGGGGCACAAGGCTCATTGCCTAAGCCATGTGGGACTAAACAAAGAAGGTAGAGAGGGGAGAGGGGTGGCATGTGGCCAAAGCCCCCTGACATGTTTAAAAAATCTCAAATATCTACAAAAGCACCAAATAATATTTAAATTTTGTTTTTAACACATGTTACAATGATTTTTAACTACTAATATCTTAAGAAAACCATCAAAGATATGCCCACTGATGTTTCTAATTTTCTAAATAAAAAATGTGAAATTCCTACGAGTGCACCCGAACAATATTAAAATTTCTTTTTAACACATGTTACAATAATTTTACACTACTCCTAAAATCTTAAAAACCATCCAAGATATGCCCGTTGATGTTTCTAACTTGCTGAAACAAAAAATTTCAAATTCCTACCAGAGCACCAGAACAATATTTAAAGTTTTCCACTACTCCTAAAATCTTAAGAAAACTATCAAAGATATACCCACTGACGTTTCTAATTTGCTTAAACAAAAAATCTCAAATTCCTACCAGTGCACCAGAACAATATTAAAATTTCTTTTGAAGACATGATACAATAATTTTACACTACTCCTAAAATCTTAAAATCCATCCAAGATATGCTCGTTGATGTTTCTAACTTGCTGAAACAAAAAATCTCAGATTTCTACCAGAGCACCAGAACAATATTTAAATTATCTTTTTAACACATGTTATAATATTTTTCCACTACTCCTAAAATCTTAAGAAAACTATCAAAGATATGCCTATTGATGTATCTAACTTGCTCACACAAAAAAATCTCAAATTTCTACCAGAGAACACGAGAATAATATTTAAATTGTCTTTTAAACACATGTTACAATAATTTTTCACTACTCCTAAAATCTTAAGAAACTATCCAAGATATGCACATTGATGTTTCTAACTTTATTAAACAAAAAATCTCAAATTCCTACCAGAGCACCAGAACAATAATTTTTAACACATGTTACAATAATTTTAGTTCACATATATATGCACATGCATGTTGATTAACTAAGAGTAATTTTCCAATTGAGGATAAACATTAGTACTTTGTTGATTGAGGCTAAAATTACTCACTACAATATTTTAAAAGTTTTGCTGGTTCATGATGATGTTGAATGACTCTGCACTCCTATTTAAAGGTTCACAGTTCTGCATTGGCTGAGTGCAGACACGACAGATATCCATCACTACGTACCCTACCTTTGCTTATGCACTGAAAAAAGAAAAGTTCGAAGAACAAATAGAGAACAAACTATAAAAAAAAACCTCTATGTACACTAGACGAAGCGGGAAAATGCAGAGGAAGAAAATCTCACCGTCGATCTGAAGAAGCACATTCTAATTCTATGTATGAACAATCGGACAAATGATTAAAGTAAAACCATAGAAACAAATCAAATAGAAATAAGAGTATAGGAAGAAGAACCTGTTGCGGATTTCCGTACACACTACCGGTAGAACTGCCCTTAGATGCGTCTTCTAATAATGACTGTCTCTTCTTTCTTATTCTTAGAGGCGGTGGTTTTTAGTGCCCGTCTAAGGTCCTAGGCTAAGACCGTCTCTTATTTCTTATTCTTAGATCCACATCTTCCGTAGGGTTATTTTTGGAGCCGGCTATGATTTTGAATCGGCTCCGAGGTTCTTAGAGGCGGCTGGTAAATAAAAACCGATTGAGGGTGATGAACATAGGCGTTTTTTGTACTAGTGTTATCATGGGCTTCTTTCATACAAGGCCTTCTCTTGACTTCCTATTTTTATCTTTTCTTCTCCTTTGAGTTGTTGACCATGGAAAATGTCATGGACTTGTGTGGACCTTGACATTTTGATTGTAGGTGTTTTGGGACCCCAATATTAAAGTTGCAGAACATATTTCAGCCACCGTGCAATTTACAATTCAACATTCAGAGGCGGATGTTCTTGAAACTGCCTAGAAATTCGTGGAAACCAATTCCCCACAAAAAAAATGATTTGGTGCACCAACTACGACAACAACTATACTCCAAACATAGCTGCAATTCGAATCCAAAAATCAGATGATGAGTAGTTTCATCCAAAGAACAAAACCTACAAATGTAATCTCCAATCTACTTTCTCCTTTTCATGTTACCTTTTGTTGCTATTGTATCATACGAAATCAAACAAAGGCAGACTTTAAGTTTCAAAGGTAATTTTCAATTTTATATACTTATTTGTTTAAAGGACCTATCAGGGCCATGCTCTTAAGTGTAAAACTACCCTTCGTAGTCCAAGTGTCCAACTCCACCAAGGGACATGTTTTACTTAATTATGTGATTCACTTCTTCGACTTCTTTTCTTTTGAACTAATATAGGAGCTCCCACGTTTCCGATTTCATTTTATTGGGAGTTTGGGACCAATAATACTTCCAACATCCCGAGTCTCTGTCTGTCAATATTTCAGTCTTGGGTTTCAAACTCCACACCAACCCCAAAGCTAACCAAACACGGTTCTTTGACTCAAAACCGTATGCATCAGACACAGATATATTCTAGAAATTTGCCTGTCCTTGATGATCTTCCCCGTCACCATCGTGATGGAATGGAAGCAGTCTCAAATTTGAGAGGAAAATAAATTTGATCGCAGGAAGTCTTGTTGTATCTCATCATGACAGCGAAAGGCATGGACCTGATACCGTCGTATCTCTTCTCATATTCTCAAGAATAAGCCACAAACTCGTGAGACGGCCGGCCTGGGTGAGCTAAATATGATTTTTATTCCCCTTTTGCGTTCCTTGTGTAAAAGACTCATGGAGTCCTTAAACCCCAAAACTCAACTGTAATCTGTACTATCTACTTAGCTAATTACCACTATCATCAATAAGTTCAAAAGAGAATAACTTGATGCTGATCAGACTCGGAAAAGTACAATGTCAGGGTCGATTCCTTGGGGAATAACTTGATGCTGATCAGACGTATCCGGCAGCGACAGCGCGACCTTGGTGGCGAACTCCAGGTACCTGTCGAACTTGTCGCTGACGTCCGTCCGGGGCCGGGCTTGGTCATCGTCCTCCTCCGAGACCTCCGTGGCGCAGGTGTCGAGATCATGCAGCAGCTGCCCCATCATGATGTGGTGCTTGATCTCCCGCCGCCGGAAGGTCCAGTTGCCTGTGGCCCAGTCGAAGTTGTAGAGCGGCAGGAAGCGGTGGCCGTGCGCCGCGACGAAGTCGATGGCGGCGAGGATGTACTGGAATTCCTCCCGCGGGAGGTAGTACGCGAAGCTCACCCTCGTCCATCCAGGCTTCACGCCGTGGTAGCCCTGGTGGAGGGAAACAGATTCAAAATTGTGAACCCGCGCGTAAAGTATTTACAGAATCTGACCGAATGACACGACGTGAATGTCGGACATGTTTTCTTGCTTACTTTAAGAATGGCGGAGCGAATCCGAAGGGAGAGCTCGTCGCCAACGCCGAGGAGGGCGTGCCCGTACGGCCCGGCGCAGCCGCAGCCGCCCCTGGCCTGGATGCCGAACAGATCGTTCATCAGCCTCGCCACGAACCGCCCGTGGAGGGGCAGCCGCCGCCTGCCTGTGGCCGTCGCGCCGGGGTAGACGAGGAACGAGAATATGGGCAGGCGAGGCGCCGCGACGCCGCCGAGCACCTCGACGGCGGGGTTGGACATGAGCCAGCGCATGGCGGCGTCGGCGTGTACGGCCTCCCGGAGCGCGATGGCGCGGAGGCCGACGTGCTCCTTGACCCAGAAGGCGAGCGACGCGCGCACCTTCCCCGCGATGGGCGGGGTGCCGGCGTCCTCCCGCTCCTCCACGCCTCTCACGTACACCGTGTGGTCCTCGCTGACGCCGTTCACGTAGGCGACGGTGCCGCCGCCGCACGTGGTGGGCGGCGAGGAGGCGAGGCGGTAGAGGGAGCGGTGCATGAGCAGGATGCCCGGCGTGCCGGGCCCGCCGGGGAACTTGTGCGGGCTGAGGAACACCGCGTCGTAGCCGTCCATCGACCCCGACCGCATGTCGATCTCCACGTACGGCGCGCTGCACATGCACGTAACACACGAGCGTCATGTCAGTGCCACGCACGACTCAGGAATAATTTTCAGAAATTCAGACACGTACGTACGGCACAATTAAACCCCTTTGCTGGTACGCCCGGCCTAGTCGCTGTGATAATTCTAAACAGTGTACGCTCTCTCTTGGAAGTGTGAAGAAATTCGAACTGAGGTGTCGTCCTTTTGTTCCGATAACAACATGAAGCGTACACAAACACTGAACACATGCCAATTTCTAAAAACACACTGAACACAGACCACCATAACAACACATACATCCACGTCGTAAATCCGTACTAAATCTTGACGAGTGGATTCATGACTTGGGGTGTTATTTATTGTACTTTCAATATTAACTCCTCATAGTTTGTCTACCCGCGGAAAAAAAAACTTCTCATACTATGTCATAGTACTACATTTTTAAATTTGTACAAACATAAAACAGATCTGGGATATATGCATCATCTATTAGATGCAGAAGAAGCCGGAGGTAATAATGAAAACTTCTATTTCTGGTAGAAATTAGGATTCTAAGCGGGTGTCTCTCCGAACAGCTTATTTTTGAAATCGGTAAAATAAGCTGTTTGATTGCATCCTAGAAAAAACGCGGAAAATTTCTTTAGGGTTTCAGTACTTGTCATAGTTATCACAGACACATGAGAATTTTTCCAAGAGGTTTCATCTCTTGCTAGAAATCATATAGAATTATAATAGTGTAAGACAACAATGCGCTAGAATTTTATAGGATTCATTCTTTTGAAACAAATATAGACTCCACAGGAAAAATTCCTACGGATTGAAATTTTATAATTTTTTTTTGAAAATCCTTTGAATCAAACATGCCCTTAGAACTTTATTTGGGACAACAGAACCACCGTAAGTCCTGCAAACAGCCAGACGAAATTTCCTGGGAAGTTGAGATGGATGGCTTGGGCTTACGACCTTTCCAGGTCAATGCCTTTCGCTGTCAAGAGATGAGGTACGACTAACCAGATTTCCTGTGATCGTCCATTAATATTCCTTCTTGTATTAATTAAAACTATATATACTTCCATTCCATCACGACAGGGACCGGGACATTTCTGCTACTCAGTTTATTAGTGTTCACGGTACGTTCCCAGGTCAATGTTTGCTTGTGTACTAGCCTACACCGTTTTGGCGTACCATTGCTTGACAACTACTCCCTTCTTTTTAAAATATAAAATGTTTTAACTTTATGGATAAAATGTATTTAGATTTGTTTTAATATATAGGTTCATTTAATTTTAGAATAAATCTATATACTAAAAGAAGTCTAGATTTATTTTCTTCGTAAACCTAAAACATTTTATATTTTGAAACGGAGAGAGTAGTAACTAACAGCATCAATCAGCCAAGTCAAATTGGCGATCGATCGAGTATCATGAGGCAGGCTGCTATATTGATTGGCGCAGCGTTGGCCGGCATGGCAGCAGGTGGAGTGTCGCAATGACCAAATTTCTTCGGTTTGAGATGTCAATGACTCAACGCGCTGCGGTGGGAAATCTGACCGAGAAATGCGCATGTGTCATGGTAGGCTTTTTGTTGGCATTTGTATTAAACTAACTAATCTTCAGTTCTGACCAAGACTGACCGAGACAACAACCATGTATTTTACCGAACCGTAATAAGTCAAGGTGAGCAATGGATAGCAAATAATACTAGGTAGCAGTAAGATCAATTTCCACGAAAACGGGACTTCTTTGCACTTGCAGCTTTTCAAATGCTCCAAGTGCCTTTTTTTGTTATTGCCACATTTGTGGCTTGTGATTATTATTTTTTGTATGGAAACTTGTGCATTTTGATCATTTGTTGTATTTATATTTGCATTGCATCTAAACAAACAACCTCAAAAGCCTTTGCTTTATCCTAAAATCTCTCAAAGCCACCAATTCATGTTTCATTCTCTTGTGTTGTTAAAGAAATGCGATTATGATTTATCTGGATTCAACATATAATTTCATTGAGACGCTTCTACGGAACAAAAAAAATCATGCAATCAGAAAAATGAATTGGAAAGAGAAGGGAAAGAACCGGTCGGCGCTCGATAGATTAGCCGACCACACTGTAGAGGCAAGCATCACATCCTTCCTTCTCTAGTGGAAAGAGATATTCACATTAGGGTACGTGCAATGGAGAGTGACATGAGCCTTTCTGTTGTGGCGTGCATGATTTTGATCAAAACGATTGATATGAGATATTTTTTTATGTTGTACTAGATACAACCTCTTAATCACATATTTCATATGCAAGTATTGTATGTATAAAACAAATAGATGATTGGTACCATTGTATAACATGTCTTTTATTGTCTTTAGATATTTTGGAGGGCGAAGAAAATGCCAACTTTTCAACTACTGTACATTACCTAATACTTGACTCTAGCACCATGTTAGGAAAAACCCCAAAAACTGTTGTTGAATTTTGTACCGCCAAAACTAGGATGCCGCATCAGCTAACATGTATAGGTTTGGTGTTTCTTTGGAGTTAAGAGATTTATTTGTACGGGCGGTTCGTTGAGTGGTTTATTTAATGGTGGACATGTTCCTTCAAAGTCTGTGATATATATTATTTGCAAATAATATATATTTTGGGACATTTTGTTTCCGAGTTGACCAAATTAAAATTCCTTTTCCTAAGCCAACAATCACAAACTCTAATGCTTCATCTAACTATGATTTGATAATGTGTAGTTAATTAGTCTATAATCCATGTTTGTTGTTTTTAGAAGTAGAAATGTGTCACCTCTCTTCTCATCTAATGTCAGAGAGAGCTGCTTTTTAGTTACCTCAAGAAGAAATGGACCCTTAAATTGAGTGCAACTATAGCACACTCAACAGCATATATTTTCCTTAGGCAAGATGAAATAAATAAAAATGTTCCCAAACGACATAGAAAAGTAAGGGCTTGTTTGATTCATAGGAATTGCATAGGAATTGTTTAGGATTTGAATCCTATGGGAATTTTTCCTATGTTATTGTTTGATTCATAGGAACACATCCTATAGGAATTAATCCTATAGGAATCTTGTAGTGCAATTCCTATAGGAAAGAAACATTACATCATACCTCATGGAAAAATTCCTTTGCTACATCAAACAAAATTCTTCTTCCCATAGGTTTCAAGTTGGCATGACATCTCAATCCTATGTTTTTCCTATTCCTATACTTTTCCTATCCTATGAATCAAACAAGCCCTAAATTAGACAACTTGTTTGCACAAGGCGCCTGTGTAGTGACTTGTTTTTTCTCTTTACATACTAGTCAGAACTCAAAAACCCTAACCTAATAATCAAGATTATCTCCAACAAATGATGATAATCTAACGCAATAACTAGAAAACATGCATGTTTAAAGAACATATAAGAAGTTCGGTCGATCATGGCGTTGCTGCTCAATAATCATGACCAACTATAGCATTGTCTAGGTCGACGTACGTACGTACCTCGCGGCGAAGTCAAAGCAGGCGAATGCGCCGTGCTGGTGCAGGACACGCGCGACCGCCCGGGTGTCGGTGATGACGCCGGTGACGTTGCTGCACGCCGAGAAGGAACCCAGCATGGGCCGGTTCGCGTGCTCGGGCGCGCTCAGCGCGCGCCGGAGCGCGGCGAGGTCGACGAGCCCGTCGTCGCCGGCGCCGACCTCGACGACCTCGGCCAGGCTCTGCCGCCACGACAGCAGGTTGGAGTGGTGCTCGTAGGGCCCCACGAAGACCACCCACCGCTGCTCCGCGCGCATCTGCGCGAGCAGCTGCGCCCGCAGAAGAGGCGGCGACGCCACCCCCATGGCCTCCTGCAGCCGCTTCACGGCCGCCGTGGCGCCGGACCCGCAGAAGAGCAGCGCGTCGTCGGCGCCGGCGCCCATGCACCGCTTGATGTAGCTCGCCGCCGTCCTCACCGTCCTCGTCGTCCTGCTCCCGACGTGGCTGTCCTCCGTGTGCGTGTTCCCTGCAGTATACACGTCACGCACGCGTACGTGGATCGATCGATCGCACGTGTCAGTCTCGATTCTCGCATGCTCCTTCTTGCATGCTCAATCCGCCATGCAAACTGTATTGTAGAATTGATCGAGCTGACCGTAGAAGGGTAGGACTTGTGTGAGGATGTAGTCCTCGATGTATCTGAGGCTGCGGCCGGAGGCGGTGTGGTCGGCGTAGACGAGGGCGCGGCGGCCGAAGGGAGTGTCGAACTCGGCGTCGCCGCCCACGACCTGCGACCGCACCCACTCCACCTTGGCCTCCGCCTCGGCGCTCCGCTCCGACTTGGCGCGCAGCAGGCTCAGCAGGGTCGCCGCTGCCGCTGCCGCTGCCGACTTCTCCTTCTCACTGGCGCCGATGGCCTCGCCGCGGCGGCCGGCGGCGTCGTCCGCCATGGCCGCTCGAAGCGACGGCATGCTAAACAATTGAGCTGCTTGCTTGCTTGCTTGCTTTCAAATGCGTACGGATCGCGTGTGATCTCGAAGGCGCGCGCGTAATATACTGTATACACACGGTATGTATATTACACTTTTCTTTGTCTTGCGAGCTTATCTAACCTTGCATGGGCATGAGCTAGCGCATGACTGGCTGGCTCTCCGTGCATTTATGTAGTTCTAGTAGCTTGCAGCTTTTTGCCACTACATGCCTACGTGTCCAATCTCATGTTCACATACAGAAATTCAAAACCTTGCATGATCAGCCAACTTACAATTTAAAATCGAACATTGGCGAACAGCTGATGAGATCATGCGAGAGACGACTCGATCTATACATATATCGCATACGACTTATTTGGTCAAATGTCGTTGTGTGCAAATTGCGGTAGCAATTCCTGTTCTAGCTGAGGCGGTGAGTTGATTATTTGGAGAGACCTCGCTGCATCAGCTGGAACAGACTTCAATGCTCTACGTGATCGATGTGTAAGTATACCTTGTTCACTATAGGAACAGACTGCTAGGCCGACGGCAAAAAGCCCTCGGCGTAGCCTCTTTCACCGTCGGCGTACGCTACGCCGAGGGCTGCCGTCGGCGTAGCTCCCTCGGAGGAGGTCTCCCTCGGCGGAGCAACACTGGCCGTCGGCGTATCGACTCACCGTCGGCGTAGGGCTTTGCCGACGGCCGTTGGCGGCCCGTCGGCGTATTAGCCGTCGGCGCACGGCATCCTCGCTGTTACACGGCCGGCTAACGGCGCGGCACGTACGCCGACGGCCGCGCCCTCGGCGTAGCCTCGACACGTGGCACGCGCTGGCCTTCCCTGGGGACGACGTACGCCGACGGCCGCGTCCTCGGCGTAGCCTCGACACGTGGCACGCGCTGGGCCTCCCCAGGAGGGGGCTACGCCGACGGCCTCGCCCTCGGCGTATGTGGACGCGTGTCCACCGCCTGAGCCTTCCAGGCTGGCTCTAGGCCGACGGCCTGCCCTCGGCGTAGGAGCAGGTGCTACGCCGACGGCAGTGCCCTCGGCGTAGCCCTGACCATATGGCACATGGCAGAGGGCTACGCCGAGGGCATTGCCCTCGGCGTATCACATACACAGTTTTTTTTTGAATTTTTCTCAGCAGCACTCACAGCACCCATACATCATCCATGCATACATCCATACATCATCCATGCATACATCCATACAGCCATACATCATCCATACATCCATGCAATATATATTCCACACATTAGTCATACATCATCCATACAGCCACACATGTATCAACATCAGTCATACAAGATCATCCATACATTAGTCATACAATATCATCGACATCATCACACATCCCTACAACTCTGGAGGAGACGGGGTGTACCCGAGATCTCCCCTGGTGAAAAGTGGCGACCTCTGCCGAGGGTTGCGTCCAGTAGAAGCAGCAGAAGAGCCACCTGGCGAGGGAGTAGGAGAAGTGTGAAGCTCGGGAGAACCACCTGCAGAATGGCCAGGAGATGGACCATCGTCATGAAGCGGTGTGATCTGACGCCCATCCGGCGAGGCGTGGCCAAAGTGCCGGTTCCCAGAAGCTCCCGTTCCCTACATGTTGCCTACATGTTAGCAACTTGCGAGACAAAGTAAAGCGATAACCAGTGGGTTCGCAAAGAACTTACCGGTGTCGATGCGTAGTAGGTCCTAGCGAAGCTTTCCTTCGATTGCCAAAATGGCATCGGACCTGGCATGGGAGGCACGGGCCCTAAATCTCTATTCTGGCCAGTTTGAATATTCACCATCATGGCCTGCAAGATAGTTTAGAAGTCATGCCGTAGTACAACAAACGGGGGGAAGTGGGACTTGTATCTTTTGCAAAAAATAAAGGTTCGGACTTACATTTACGTATTGCATGTAGATCGCATTCGCCTCCTGATGCTGCCGAAAGGCCACCTGATATTCCTCATAAGCGGCTTCGTAGGCCGCGTCTAACTCAGGCTACAATTTCAAATACAAGGAATCTCGTCAGCGGTTAGCCATGCAGGAACAAAAGTCATAAAGATGATGAAAACGAGAAAAACTTACATCCTCGGCGGAGCGACGAGGCTGGCCACGAGGCGGGATAGGGGGGCCGTCGGCGGGGTAGGTAGCCTTGAGACGGCTGAAGCTCGTGCTGAGGGTAGGCTTGACCTTCTTATTCAGAATCTTGAGGCGTCCATGCTGCAATCCGTGCCCCGACAGGACCAACGACTCCTCGTCGATCTCCGCGTGAATGGGGTCATCCACATGGGGGTGACGAGCCTTCACCATCGTGCTGTAGTTCCCCAAGTCGTTCTGGGCAGTGCCGAAGTACACGGGCAACGAGGTTTGAGGCTCCGAGTAATTGGGCTTCTTTCGCCGCATCATCTCATAGACGGCGACGTCATGAATCACCTCCCCGGGTTGTGCCTCGGCCACCTGTATCGCGAAAAGAAAATAGTATGCATATGAAGTACAAACATAAGCAGAAATGCACGCAGGTCGTTCCATGTATATACGTACCACCTTCCCCTTGAAGCGGTCAAAGTTGCGGTTTCCCGCGCAGTGCGTTCCACCATCGCCTCGGTTATCCGCGTTCCGCCTCGACAAGGCTGCAAACTCCTCGTCTTCTCTGAGCCACCTCGTTCTAACCAGCTCCTCCCATGCGAGTCGATGCGGCTCGGCCCAATCGGGGATAACCTGAAAATGCAATACTCAACTCCAGAAAATGCAATGGCAACTTAGAAGCAATGTAGAATCTCATTGACATTTTACTCACCGACATGTACTCTTCTGGCGTCATCGAGTACTCAGGATTAGGGTTCCTACCGACAATGTCTTCCTTCCTGACCCTCACGCCCCTGTCAGCCTAGAAGTGGCTAGCGGTCGTGACCTTCTGGTTGTACCACACCTGGGGGGTCAACTTCACACAAGCCCCAAGCAAAGTCCTCTGCGCCTTCTCCTGGTCCTCCTCGGCCACACGGTAAAAGCACTTCAATCATGCATAAGAGTCATGAGTTAGCACGGTGGGGTCATCAAGTATGAACATAACTCGAGAAATATGCCTTACCCAAAACTTGGTGATGACAGCATCAGCAGCTGTCGGAAAGCCCGGGACACGGGTAGTCTGGTAGTCCGCCCAAGTGGTAGCTAGCTTCCTGTCACCCTCGTGGGTAATGTGATAGCCCGGCCAGAACTTCCTAATCAGAGCTCCAACAAGGCTGTTAGGAAGGCGAGGCTTCGTCCCCGGAGGAAATGTCCAATTGCTGCACAATAATAAACGTTAGTACACAATAATTATTTATGACCAACATGAAATAAAATGTTTTAAATTGCCAAATTAGTACACTTACTCAAGGCCATCTGGAATAATAAGGGCTTTCGCCTCCTGAGTCCTAAGCTCAAACTTCTCGTCAGGGACTCCCGATTCCCCACGATTCCGCAATTTCTTCGGCCCCACCAACTCGCGGCTAGTGTCCGCCTCCATATCGGTCCCCGCCTCCCTCTCGGTCCTCGCCTCCCTCTCAGACTCTGCCTCCCTCTCGGACTCTGCCTCCCTCTCGGCCCTGAAAGGCTGCTCTGTCAGGAACAACTCAGGAGCCACGTCGCCAGAAGCAGAGGGTGGTGGGTCAAAGTCCACGCCTCCTCACGTGGCACCTCGTCCTCGTCCTCCTCGACCTCGGCCTCGACCCCGTCCTCCGCCAGCAGGAGCAAGATCGGGGTAACGCGGATTGGGATTTGGCTGTCTCCCACTCCGGGTAGCACTTTTCTTGCGCTGCTTCAGCGCATTAAGCAAGGACGAACTGGTTGCCTTGCCGCTGCTCATATTGTTCAATCACCTGCATTAAGTAAGAGAAAACAGTTAAGCACAAAGACATAATAAAATGTATACACAAAGAATAAAGGCATAATGCAATTAAGAAAACAGTTAAGCACAAAGACAAAATAAAATGCATTAAAAAATAAATACTCACTATCATTTTCATTCTCATTCTCACTCACATTCTCATTCTCATTCTCACTATCACTATCTTTTGAGTAGAAATCTGGATTCTCATCGAAGGGTGTAGGCTCATCATCGTTGTCATTCTCGGTATGGAGCTTCTCGAGCATACTTATGTCATGTAGATTCACCACTGACTCACCCCGAGTTTCTACATCATTCCCAAGATCCTCAAGATCAACCGGTTCTAAATCAAAGTGTCCGAAGTCCTCTTGCTCTTGATAGAAAATTCCCTCGTACGTTAAAGGGTTAATGTTGTTGTAATCGTCCTCGGAGGGAATCGGTAGGTTACCATGTGGCGATACCTGGAACACGACTTCCCAGCCCTGGAGTTCCGCTTTCTGGCATGGGTAGGGCAAATAATAAACTTGGTTGGCTTGGTGAGCAACAACAAAGACGTCGGCTCCGCTATAGGTGGTTGAAGGCCTAACTTCAACTAACCCAATGGAAGGGGTACTTCTCAGTCCACCCCTTGGGTCAAACCAGTGGCACTTGAACACAACAAGATTGAGTTCGACATTCGTACGATTGAAGGTCAGCTCGTATACATTCTCTAACCTTCCGTAGTAATCAAGGGAATCGGCTCCTTTGGTGAACACCCCAGTATTTACCGTTTTTGCATTCGGTCGCCCTTTCTGGTGCGTCTCTGTATGGAAGCGAAACCCATTCACATCATACTTCTCATACTTCATGACGACACTGTTACAACCTTGGGAAACACATTTCAGCTCATCTGACATCTCAACGTTGGGATCAGCTCCCTACAGGTACAAGAGGAATTTGTTGCGTTCAGTAGTTACGTGGAATAAGAGCGACAAGTCACATATTGCAAGGTAAGAGGGACAGGTTAGAAATTACTTTTTCCATAAACCAGGACACAAAGTTTTTTTTATTTCCGGGAGCACCCTCTTTCAGTAGAGTGTCCAACTCCATGGGAGAGGGATTAGTCGATCCCGGCCACTGTTCATCCGTGAAATCGCTAAGAAGGAGAAAATAAGCATTAGACGGAGACCGAGTTACTAGCTGCATAGAGAAATAGGGTGTTCACCATTTTACCTAATGAAATCGACCACTTCCTTCATGTTCATAAGCACATAGAGCATTATGCAATCCTTCTCTTCCTTCGGCAACCTATATTTTAGTCCTTTACCGGCCTTGCCACCGGGAAATTGGAATAGTTCGAGATTGGGGTCATTCTTGGGCAGGTCAACATTGTAACGAGAGACCGGGTTATGCATAGTGGGAACATCATCGGGCCAGTAGGTTGTCGCGGCGTCTGCCATCTCCCGAAGGCATGTTGCTTCAGCTATGCATGCTTCAATCTTGGCTTTGTTTCCAGTTATCTTTCGAATATACTTAAACTCTCTCTCAATACAAAATTGCCAACGAAATTGCACCGGCCCCCCCAATAGTGCCTCGTTCGCGAGGTGCACAATGAGATGTGCCATCGGAGTAAAGAAGCCTGGCGGAAAGATCATCTCCAAATTGCATAGCAACTCCGGCACCTGAACTTGCAGCTTCTCAATCACCAGAGGACATATCTGCTTAGCACAGAGGGTGCGGAAGAAATGGCTCAACTCCGCAAGAACTCGCCATACTTTTTCGGGGAGATACCCTCGAACCATCACCGGCATCAGCCGCTCAATCCATATATGATAGTCGTGACTCTTGAGCCCGTTGACTTGTCCCGTCAAAATATTGACTCCCTTACTTATATTCGAACAATAACCGTCAGGGAACATCACGACGTATTTGAGCCACCTAAATGACTCCTTCTTTTGGACATTATCAAGGCAGTAGTAGGCATGCGGCTTGAACCAATTCTTTCGACGGACAGTAGGAGGCTGCATGTGTAATCTCTTCCTATCACAAAGCTTCTCAACATCAACTCTAGCCTTGACATTATCCTTTGACTTCCCAGGAATGTTTAGGACTGTGTGAAAAAGGGACTCCCCGACATTCTTTTCGGTGTGCATCACATCGATGTTATGGGGAAGTTCGAGGTCCTTGTAATACACGAGATTCGTTAAGGCTGCCACGTGAGTCCAATTATGCGTTACACCATATCCCGCAAATTGATGGCCAGTTCCCGGCGCCGCGGGCACGAGAGCACGTATCTCGGCATCAACAACTGCACCCTCGAACTTTGGTACCTCTTTTACTTCATGCACAACTTTGCCCTTCTTGAAGTTCTTTCTATCTTCTCTGAACGAATGATTTCTTTTGAGGTACTGTCGATTCGTGTCAAACGCAACATATTTGCGACCCGACTTTAGCCAAAGGAACTCAAGTCGGTGCCTGCACACTGGGCATGGCCACTTACCAGCTGTACACCATCCGCACGTTAGGGCGTACCCGGGCATGTCATGCATAGTATATTGTAACCAAACTTTCATCAAAAAGTTTCTCTTTGATGCTCGGTCGTATGTCAACGTCCCATGTATCCAAGAGTGGTTCAAATCATCCACAATCGGCTGCATGTAGACACTCAAGTTCTTCCCCGGATACTCAGGTCCTGGAATTATCAGCGACAAAAACATGGTCTTCCGTTGCATTAATACTCCGGGAGGGAGATTGAGCGGAATAACATACACCGGCCAGCAGCTATACGAGGCCGTCGACATACCATATGGGTTGAAGCCATCTGTTGCTATCGCAATTCTAACATTCCGAGCCTCTTCTGCCCACCGGGGGTATTTGTCATCGAAGTTCTTCCATGCCTTACCATCAGATGGATGTCCCATCTTCTTCCATCCGTGCCCGTCCTCGTATCTTTTCCCCTTCTTGTGCCACGTCATCTGTTTGGCAGTCTCCTCGCTCAAGTAAAGCCGCTGGATTCTTTTTATGAATGGGAGATACCGAAGTATCTTCTTAGCGACCTTCGACTGCCTCACCTGACCATCCTTCCCCTTTGTCTCTTCATATCTAGAGGCCTTACAAATGGAGCAGTACTTGTCACCCTCAAACTGTTTCCAAAACAAAAGGCAGCCTTTTGGACAACAATCTATCTTTTCATAATCCATGTTGAGCTCCTTCATGAGTTTCTTCGTTTCGTGAAAGGTTTTGGGCAGACAATGCCCTTCGGGCAACATGTTACCACATGTTCTCAGATTAGCTTCAAAGTGAGAACGGGTGGCGGAGTACTGGCACTTGTCGGCTAGACACTGAGAGATGGCATCGAGCTGAGAAATCTTTGCACCCTCGTACAGAGGCCTCTTAGCCGCGGCCATCATATCAAGGAAGGCCTTCGCGGTTGGCTCCGGTTCCTCCGGTTCTAGCGGTTCCTCCGGTTCTGGTGATTCCTCCCGTGGAGGTGGCGAATTCGGCTGGTCGACATCGATAAGATCATCTAGCATGTTTGTAATCCCATCGTGCTCATTGCCATTGAGCCGCTGACGCATCACCTCACCTCTGTCACGTTCGTACCGAGCAAAGTCGACTTGCGTGACATAGTTAGACATGTACCCATATTGCAGAAGGTGTTTGTACATGTCATCCTTTCCCTGACGATGACGCTTAGTGCAATGAGCGCAGGGACAAAGTGCCCGAACAATTGCCTTCGAACCACGCGCTAACTCATTCACTAACAAATGAGTGTTCCGTACCCAATCGTCTGTTTTATTAGTCGCACTAATACGGCCACTGTACATCCACCCATTATCAGCCATCCTCTTCTGCTTTGTTGGGAGACAAACAACAAATATAACATTTTATATCAAACAGGAGATTAAATGCTTCATATTTTTACGCATCCATCAACCTACATGTCCAATAGGAAAAGAGGGTCCTACCCAGCCGCCGGATCCGTAGATTGGGTAAGTTCTCCCTGGTTCTACCCCGATCCAAGCAGAATTTCGGCAGCACCTCCCCGCTGCTCTCCCGATACACGTCTCGACAAAAAGCCAAGAGGATGTGCATCCGGAGAACAACAAGGAGGCGCCACCGAAATCCTGTCTCGAATCGAGGTAGAGCCAGGGAGAACCAAACCCAACTACGAATCCGCCGACTGCCCGATAAAAGCCATACGCGTTATGGTCCAAAATATGCGAGACCACTAATGCATATTAAGTCGCGTAACGCTTACGGTCGGGATGACGCCTAGGTGACGCGACATACTTGGTGATCTAGACACGAAAATAAACCTAGGTACAAGAGAGGCGAACGGATTCTCACCCTCGAAGCGTGATCAAATCGTCGAAGATGATCCGGGACCCCGCCGTCGAAACACTCCCCCGCTCACCCTCCGGTAACTGCAAAAAACATGATAAGATGGTTAAATATGCAACATCTATTTCTAATTCTATTTCTACTACTATTTCTAGCATTTCTAATTCTACTCCTATTTCTAGCAATTCTAGTTCCATTCCTATTTCTACTCACATACTACAAACTACTTCTATTTAGGGTTTTCATTCTACTCCTACTTCTTATCCTACATACTACAACTACTCCTACTCCTATTTATCATCACATAAAAAACTACAAAGTAAAAATAAAAAAAATCGGGCTTCTACACTCACCTCCACTAGCTCGGGGTGGAGGAGCTAGGGACGAGCGGGGCCGGGGTCGGGGAGGAGCAGCTGGTGGCGGTGGGGTCGGGGCAGAGGTGCGCTGGCCGGAGCTAGCGGCAGGGGCAGGGGCAGGGGCGGGAAGGGACGGGCCGACGTGGTGCTGGGGAAGGGGGTGCTGGGGCAGGGACGGGCCAACGCGGTGCGGGGAGGAGGGGGTGCTGGGGCAGGGATGGGCCGACGCGGGGCGAGGAGGAGGGGGCGGCGCGGTGCTGGGGGAGGAGTCGGCGGCGCGCTGCTAGGGAAGGAGGGGCAGCACGGTACTGGGGAGGAGGGGGCGGCGCGATGCTAGGGGAGGAGGGGGCGGCGCGGTGCTAGGGGAGGAGGCGCTAGGGGAGTGGGAGGCGGCGGCGTGGTGCTGGGGGAAGGGGCGGCGCAGTGTTGGGGGAGGAGGCGGCGTCGCGTGCTGGTGTCGGCGGGTCGGGGGTGGGGAGGGGGTTGGGAGGCGGGGGGTGGGGATAGAGGCTGGGAAACGAGTGGCCCGGGGTGGGCCGCGGGTCAAAAAATCGGATTAGGCTACGCCGACAGCCAGGCATACGCCGAGGGCAGCCGTCGGCGTAGCTAGGTTTTTTTTTAACTTTTTTTTTTGAAAGAATGGTCTTTTGTTTAATATCAAATTTTACAACATACTTTATTTAGTGTCTACTATTATAGAATAAACTATATATTATTAATATATAATTTTTTATTTCGTCTTGTACTCGTTTTCCAAGCAAACCCTAGATGTGGGCTAAACGGGGAGATTCCCCCCTTATTTCGCCTAGACGTTCCTCAAACAGGGGTAGCCCGGCGTAGCTCTCTCTTGTTTTGTGTTTGTTTAGGTCATAGGGTGATGTCAAACCATGTTGGTTCACAAGTTGGGGCACTATCCTACCCGGTTTCACCTCGACGGGGAGATTCCACCCTTATACGGGTACGGAACCTTCGCCTCTAGGTTAGAGGGCATGCATGCGAGGGGGGACACATGCAAGCACCTATATATACCAACCTCTCACCACACCCACACACACATATGCTAGGGGCACATGCAAGTTTTCATCTCATTCCGATGTTCTCGTGGTCTTCCTCCGGCGAAACCCTGATCTCTGTGCACACTCGGATCGTCTACCCCCCTAGACGTTCCTCTGACAGGGGTAGCCCGGCGTAGCTCTCTCTTGTTTTGTGTTTGTTTAGGTCATAGGGTGATGTCAAACCATGTTGGCTCACAAGTTGGGGCACTATCCTACCCGGTTTCACCTCGACGGGGAGATTCCACCCTCATACGGGTCCGGAACCTTCGCCTCTAGGTTAGAGCGCATGCATGCGAGGGGGGGCACATGCAAGCACCTATACCAACCTCTCACCACACCCACACACATATGCTAGGGGCACATGCAAGTTTTCATCTCATTCCAATGTTCTCGTGGTCTTCCTCCGGCGAAACCCTGATCTCTGTGCACACTCGGATCGTCTACCCCCCTAGACGTTCCTCTGACAGGGGTAGCCCGGCGTAGCTCTCTCTTGTTTTGTGTTTATTTAGGTCATAGGTTGATGTCAAACCATGTTGGCTCACAAGTTGGGGCACTATCCTACCCGGTTTCACCTCGACGGGGAGATTCCACCCTCATACGGGTCCGGAACCTTCGCCTCTAGGTTAGAGCGCATGCATGCGAGGGGGGCACATGCAAGCACCTATACCAACCTCTCACCACACCCACACACATATGCTAGGGGCACATGCAAGTTTTCATCTCATTCCAATGTTCTCGTGGTCTTCCTCCGGCGAAACCCTGATCTCTGTGCACACTCGGATCGTCTACCCCCCTAGACGTTCCTCTGACAGGGGTAGCCCGGCGTAGCTCTCTCTTGTTTTGTGTTTGTTTAGGTCATAGGGTGATGTCAAACCATGTTGGCTCACAAGTTGGGGCACTATCCTACCCGGTTTCACCTCGACGGGGAGATTCCACCCTCATACGGGTCCGGAACCTTCGCCTCTAGGTTAGAGCGCATGCATGCGAGGGGGGACACATGCAAGCACCTATACCAACCTCTCACCACACCCACACACATATGCTAGGGGCACATGCAAGTTTTCATCTCATTCCAATGTTCTCGTGGTCTTCCTCCGGCGAAACCCTGATCTCTGTGCACACTCGGATCGTCTACCCCCCTAGACGTTCCTCTGACAGGGGTAGCCCGGCGTAGCTCTCTCTTGTTTGTGTTTGTTTAGGTCATAGGGTGATGTCAAACCATGTTGGTTCACAAGTTGGGGCACTATCCTACCCGGTTTCACCTCGACGGGGAGATTCCACCCTTATACGGGTACGGAACCTTCGCCTCTAGGTTAGAGGGCATGCATGCGAGGGGGGACACATGCAAGCACCTATATATACCAACCTCTCACCACACCCACACACACATATGCTAGGGGCACATGCAAGTTTTCATCTCATTCCGATGTTCTCGTGGTCTTCCTCCGGCGAAACCCTGATCTCTGTGCACACTCGGATCGTCTACCCCCCTAGACGTTCCTCTGACAGGGGTAGCCCGGCGTAGATCTCTCTTGTTTTGTGTTTGTTTAGGTCATAGGGTGATGTCAAACCATGTTGGCTCACAAGTTGGGGCACTATCCTACCCGGTTTCACCTCGACGGGGAGATTCCACCCTCATACGGGTCCGGAACCTTCGCCTCTAGGTTAGAGCGCATGCATGCGAGGGGGGGGGGCACATGCAAGCACCTATACCAACCTCTCACCACACCCACACACATATGCTAGGGGAACATGCAAGTTTTCATCTCATTCCAATGTTCTCGTGGTCTTCCTCCGGCGAAACCCTGATCTCTGTGCACACTCGGATCGTCTAGCCCCCTATACGTTCCTCTGACAGGGGTAGCCCGGCGTAGCTCTCTCTTGTTTTGTGTTTGTTTAGGTCATAGGGTGATGTCAAACCATGTTGGCTCACAAGTTGGGTCACTATCCTACCCGGTTTCACCTCGACGGGGAGATTCCACCCTCATACGGGTCCGGAACCTTCGCCTCTAGGTTAGAGCGCATGCATGCGAGGGGGGACACATGCAAGCACCTATACCAACCTCTCACCACACCCACACATATATGCTAGGGGCACATGCAAGTTTTCATCTCATTCCAATGTTCTCGTGGTCTTCCTCCGGCGAAACCCTGATCTCTGTGCACACTCGGATCGTCTACCCCCCTAGACGTTCCTCTGACAGGGGTAGCCCGGCGTAGCTCTCTCTTGTTTTGTGTTTGTTTAGGTCATAGGGTGATGTCAAACCATGTTGGTTCACAAGTTGGGGCACTATCCTACCCGGTTTCACCTCGACGGGGAGATTCCACCCTTATACGGGCCCGAAACCTTCGCCTCTAGGTTAGAGCGCATGCATGCGAGGGGGGACACATGCAAGCACCTATATATACCAACCTCTAACCACACCCACACACACATATGCTAGGGGCACATGCAAGTTTTCATGTCATTCCGATGTTGTCGTGGTCTTCCTCTGGTGAAACCCTGATCTCTGTGCACACTCGGATCGTCTACCCCCCTAGACGTTCCTCTGACAGGGGTATCCCGGCGTAGCTCTCTCTTATTTTGTGTTTGTTTAGGTCATAGGGTGATGTCAAACCATGTTGGCTCACAAGTTGGGGAACTATCCTACCCGGTTTCACCTCGACGGGGAGATTCCACCCTCATACGGGTCCGGAACCTTCGCCTCTAGGTTAGAGCGCATGCATGCGAGGGGGGACACATGCAAGCACCTATATATACCAACCTCTAACCACACCCACACACACATATGCTAGGGGCACATGCAAGTTTTCATCTCATTCCGATGTTCTCGTGGTCTTCCTCCGGCGAAACCCTGATCTCTGTGCACACTCGGATCGTCTACCCCCCTAGACGTTCCTCTGACAGGGGTAGCCCGGCGTAGCTCTCTCTTGTTTTGTGTTTGTTTAGGTCATAGGGTGATGTCAAACCATGTTGGCTCACAAGTTGGGGCACTATCCTACCCGGTTTCACCTCGACGGGGAGATTCCACCCTCATACGGGCCCGGAACCTTCGCCTCTAGGTTAGAGCGCATGCATGCGAGGGGGGACACATGCAAGCACCTATATATACCAACCTCTAACCACACCCACACACACATATGCTAGGGGCACATGCAAGTTTTCATCTCATTCCGATGTTCTCGTGGTCTTCCTCCGGCGAAACCCTGATCTCTGTGCACACTCGGATCGTCTACCCCCCTAGACGTTCCTCTGACAGGGGTAGCCCGGCGTAGCTCTCTCTTGTTTTGTGTTTGTTTAGGTCATAGGGTGATGTCAAACCATGTTGGCTCACAAGTTGGGGCACTATCCTACCCGGTTTCACCTCGACGGGGAGATTCCACCCTCATACGGGCCCGGAACCTTCGCCTCTAGGTTAGAGCGCATGCATGCGAGGGGGGACACATGCAAGCACCTATATATACCAACCTCTAACCACACCCACACACACATATGCTAGGGGAACATGCAAGTTTTCATCTCATTCCGATGTTCTCGTGGTCTTCCTTCGGCGAAACCCTGATCTCTGTGCACACTCGGATCGTCTACCCCCCTAGACGTTCCTCTGACAGGGGTTAGCCCGGCGTAGCTCTCTCTTGTTTTGTGTTTGTTTAGGTCATAGGGTGATGTCAAGCCATGTTGGCTCACAAGTTGGGGCACTATCCTACCCGGTTTCACCTCGACGGGGAGATTCCACCCTCATACGGGTCCGAAACCTTCGCCTCTAGGTTAGAGCGCATGCATGCGAGGGGGGACACATGCAAGCACCTATATATACCAACCTCTAACCACACCCACACACACATATGCTAGGGGCACATGCAAGTTTTCATCTCATTCCGATGTTCTCGTGGTCTTCCTCCGGCGAAACCCTGATCTCTGTGCACACTCGGATCGTCTACCCCCCTAGACGTTCCTCTGACAGGGGTATCCCGACGTAGCTCTCTCTTGTTTTGTGTTTGTTTAGGTCATAGGGTGATGTCAAACCATGTTGGCTCACAAGTTGGGGCACTATCCTACCCGGTTTCACCTCGACGGGTAGATTCCACCCTCATACGGGCCCGGAACCTTCGCCTCTAGGTTAGAGCGCATGCATGCGAGGGGGGACACATGCAAGCACTTCATGTGGTCGTGGTGAGTGCTATTGAGAACCACATGCGATAATAACACTTACAAACATATAGAAATTTCTCGGGGTGTGAGAAGATTCGCAACGACATTTCATGTGGACGTGTAGACTGCTATTCAGAGGGTACGAAATTATCCAATTAATAAAAAAATATATAAATATTTGATGCAAATAAAAAATATATGAAAAATAGAGAATGCTACGCCGAGGGTGACCGTCGGCGTACGTTTCTGGTACGCCGAGGGTGACCGTCGGCGTATGCTATGCCGAGGGTCGCCGTCGGCCTAACCGACGGCACCGTTAGCGCGTCGTCCGTGCTGCCGGCATGTGCCACGCGTCCGCTAGCTACGCCGAGGGCCGCCGCTACGCCGAGGGTGACCGTCGGTGTAGTGTATGCTACGCCGACGGCTTGGCTACGCCGAGGGCTGGCCAGTTGGGCTGGCTCGGTGCGGTGCTACGTCGACGGCCCCGACGTTTGGCCGTCGGTATAGCCGGCGGCCGTCGGCGCATCTGGCCATTCCTGTAGTGGTTGGTGTTTTTCCATGCTCTTCCATTTGGTTGGATTTCAGTGCAATTGCATCACACGTTGAAGGGTACTTCAACACGGTGGATTGACCGCCGGCTACGTAGTACATACACATACTGTGTCGACTGATGGACACATGTCGTCGTTCAACAATTCTTATAGGCTTTAATTTACGTTTTATCGGCTGACTTACACAGCAAGGTGATATATGCATCCAGAAGGCCGACAGGTACGACTTCTCCGCATGACGCACATGGCTCATGCGTGGGTTTACTAAACCATATACACTGCTCAAGTAAAGAAAATATTCCACAACATAAAAATAAATAAATGAAAATAGCTAGGACGAGTGAAGAGAATTCAAGGACAAAACACTTTAATCAATACCACCTACACTCAGACTTTTTATTGGTTATAAAACTTATCTAACTAAACTAATATAATCTCCTCCAGGGTACTTGCCAGTAAACATGCATTATGGAAATAAATATTTAGGCATTTATAGATATCTAAATAGAAACAAATATTTCCGACCGCACTATAAAATATGTATGCGTAGAAATATTTTTTAGATATATGATACATACATCACATTCTTAAGGTTTCTTTGGATATAGGTATAATACAATTAAGTGTAGTGGCATAAGCTAAAATTTGTGAAAACAACACAATTTCCATACAAAGAGAGTTTTATACGTTACAGTTGTTGTATTTCTGATGATACGCATTTGAGTTGTCTAGCAATAAAGTGTTATCGCTAACATTACCCAACACATTTATGTGGATAGTGATGAGAGATAGTATGTTTTTATTTATCGTTTTATTGCAAACATTGTATAAAGATAAACTAGTTAAGATGTAATGCTAGTGAGATTTAAAAGGGTATAAATGTTTAGTATAAATATACGTTGTACAAAGGATAATCTATAACAACGATCATGTTTAGTGTACATATTGGTGTTATATAGTGTTTAGAGACAATAATCATCATCAGTGGCAGAGGACCTATTATGGCGATCTATGGCATTTGCCATACTTTAATCAGGCCTCACTTATTATAACTCAATAAAGCATACTGCTTGTTACTCAAAATTTTGCATCTCTTTAGTCCATGGTGCATGACTTCGCCATACCAAAGTTTCAACCCGTGCTCCGCCACTGATCATAAGGAAACTATTAACATGCCTAGTTTTTTGTGATGTGCGGTGAGACTCAACATTTTTAGATTGCAATGAATTTGTTGTTGACCAAAATCAATAACCCACGATGTTACACAACTTAATAGAAATAGTTTGGTCTTCCACCATGCATCAGGCAATCTAGCATACAGTTAAAAAAAAGGCAAGGTCATGAAGGAGTTGTGATGATTATTTGGTGTCGTTACTATAAACTAAAATATGTTGGGTCCCTTGTTTTCATTTGTGATACATTTGTAATGGTGCATATGAATACTATGCCATTTGGTGAAGAGAATGCATTCTTGAATAAAATTGGTAATTATAAATATTATAGTAACTAACTCTGTCTATGTGTAAACCCTAGCCGACATGTTCTAAATCACAAGCCGGTACAACCCAATTATGAATAGGAAGTACGCTACATGAATTCGGCAATTTGCCGTGGGCTTGGAGGCCACGACAAAGGACTAAAACTCATAGTCAAATCGTTTGCGGTGGCAAGCTCATGTCAAACAGTCTTGGCAAATTCGGACCCGGAGCCATTAAATCGCTTGATTTGCTAAGTGCATATAATCAGGCACACGACAAACTATTTACAGTGAGTTTTCTGGGCATGCTGCAAAAAAAAGTCTGATAGGTCCCACGCATGGATTTGCATGAGTTATCTTTGGGCATACTGCAATCCCACAGCCAATTTGCCGTGTGCATTTTTGGGCTAGCGGGCGGACCTCGAGGCCCGATTTGCCATGAGCACAATTTGGCCTTCGGCAAACTCTCGAGTGGTCCCACGCAGAAGATTTGTCGTGACCTTTCCGAGAGGTGATTTACGTAGGATGACCGAGCTAACTTGCTCATGTTTCTGCAAACGAAATGCTTTTTGTTCTTTCTTTTGGGGTAAAGTTTTCTGCAATGCATTCGAAGTTTTGACTAGTACTAGTAGTTAGTTTTGCCATTCAAGCTAATGGCCCAGATGCTGCCGTGCATGTGACTGGGCTTTGCGTTGTCACTAGCGTAGTGTGGCTGGGTTCTTAAAAAAAAACTAGCGTAGTGTGGCTGGTCCAGGAATGGGCCTAAAATCTCTAAATTCATCCACGACAGACTAGACAATCCTGGCCGCGGCCTACTGGTACCGGGGCAGTGAAATGTCCCTGCTGCTGCTGGTGGTGGTCGCTATCGTGAAGTATAATGGCCGGCCCAATGTTAACGTCTCACACCAAATCCAGCACTCAAAACATGGGGCTTCCTTCAAATTAAGAGATATAGCTGTACCCTCAACAAGTAAACATTCCTCCCTCAAAAAAAAACAAGTAAACATTCCAGGAGCAGATTTTGTCTTTGTACTTATTTTTATGTAACTTTTTTACCCTAAACTTCCAACGGAGTTTGTCCTTTGCATGGTCAGATATGGCTACGTGTGTCCGCACCGAGTGTTCCCCACCAGGTTATGAAGTTCGCATCCACTACTTTTCTAACTTGTGATCCACCATCATCCTTTATGTAATTGTTTCAATCATTAACTGTTTTACCCAAATCTTATTGTGACATCAAGAATTACTCCCTCCGTCCTAAAATAGATGTTTTGGATTTGTCAAAATTTGGATGAATCTAGACACTATTTAGTATATATAGGTTCATCTAAATTTTGAAAAATCTGAGACATCTATTTTAGGACGGAGGGAGTATTTTATATTAATATATGAGATCCTCTAACTATCTCTAGGGAAACACTTATAAGTGACGGTGAAACATAAAAAAAAACTACTCCATGGTCCTCTATTCTGCAGAAGAAAAAAAACTCGCTCTGCATATTCGCGCTAAAGCCCGGATCACTCTAGAAGAAGACATGTGAGCTGATGCGTTTAGGGCAGCTCTGCATGCTCCGATAGAGGAGCTAGGAGCCGGAGTGTTCCTTAGCGAGCCTAAGGCTATGTTCGATTAATACTCTCCTCAAGAGGATTGGAGTGGAATGAGGTGGATTAGGGGGATTTTGACTTGCTTGGGATTTTTCCACCCCAATACCTTTTAATCCTCTTCCAACCCTGCTAATATAAACCGAACAAGCCCTAAAAGGGTAATCGGTGCCGGTTTCCTCCAACAAATCAGACAATAGATAATGCCAATTGTAGAAAGGAATTAGCAGGGAGGAGCTTTACTATGCTAGACCGAGCTCACGTCTATCTACCTCTATACAAAGTCGACAAGAGAGAAAATTAGATGTGACACCGGACACCATTCGGGAGCACGACTAGGGCCATAACGCACGTTTCCGGCCAGTCGGCAGTGTGCGTGTTTTCCAGCCATACGGCAGTACGACACGTGGTGTGTCGTTTATCCATGCTGGCTAGCTGCTCATGCAGTGCACGCGAGAAACTCTGTTTAGCTGGCTAGATAATGCAAGATATCTGCTTCCTAGATGCTCGCTCGCGTGTTTTTTTTCATGTAAAACACGAATAGAAAATACAATGCCAAAAAGAGAAAAACTGCACCTAAAAAGAAACAGTTTACCGCGAGACAGTGCAACACAATATCAACAAGACAGTGCATGAACCGTGCACTACCAGAAAACCACATAGTGCACTACAACCGAAAGCAGTGCAATGCGGTACAACAAGGTAGTGCATGGACTGTACACTGTCAAGACACCATGCAGTGCACTGCAACCTTAGACAGTGTAAAAGAAGTACAACGAGGCTGCCAGAACATCGCGCAGTGCACTACGAACTAAGGGAGTGCAACACAGTACAACGAAGCAGTGTAGCTTCTGCACTGCCAGGACACCACGCAGTGCACTTAAGACAGTACAACATGGTAAAACAAGGCAGTACACCGCCTACACGGACAGTACACTAGCAGGACACCGTGCAGTGCACTGCGACTAAGACAGTGCAAAGCAGAACAACGAGGCAGTACAACGCCTGCACGGGCAGTGCACTGCCAAGACATCGCGCAGTGCACTACGACCTTAGGCAGTGCAACACAGTACAACAAAGCAGTGCACGGTCCTAAAGTCACCGTGCACTGGACCAAAAGGCAGTGCAACCTACACATCAAAGGTCGTATGAGAAAAAATTCGTTGAAACATACAAACAATGGATCTAGTTTTAAAGATCTGGACATGAGTAACAAGGTTGTGAAAACGGATATCGATTTAAACGCTCTGTTTGAAAGATATCGCATTTTTTGTGTTCAAATCTACAAAAGGAAGGGAAAAAAGACCAGCGACCCTCTTCGGTCTACCACGTGTCGCACGGAAAAAGACGAGGACAGCGCGTGAGGCATTTCGCGCCCGCCACCTGCAAGCAACAGCAGCGATGCAACACGATCTCCTAGAAGTACGTCTTTTTTCTAGCCTTTTCGTGTATTTTTACGTGTTTCATTCACTCGTTCTCAAATTCACTCGGTCTCAAGTAAAAAACTGTAACAACTAATTTAGGAGGGAGGAAGTAGTAAATACTACGCAATAATAAGGCTTTTTTTGCAAGTCGCATGCAAATCAATTCGTATCACATGCCCTTCTTTTCTCAAGCTCTCTCGTGACAAGAATAGGTCCGTCGTTTTACAAGCTAATCAAACGGGCCGATACGCCGTGACACAATCGACAGCCGCCCGTGGACACGGCCACGGCCACACAGCGCCGTGTCGCTGTTCGTGAGATCGGTCGATCGCAACGCCGACCGGCCGGCCAGCCTCGCTAATTAACAGCCGCATTTGCTGATGCAGCGCGCGGCTATCTTCTGCCTCGCTAGTTTATGCGAGTACTGCTAACGACTCTATTAATCCATGCGTGCCCAATTAATCCCGGGGACATATATAGGCGCACGCCCACTCGAGCTTACAATGCGTGTACGTGTGTCTATAATTCTAGTTTGTACAACTGATGGAAGTACGAACTACTCCCCCATTTTAAAATATAAGATGTTTTAACTTTATGAAGCAAATATATTTAGACTTATTTTAATATATAGTTTTACTCGGGTTTACAGTGAATCTACACACTAAAAAAAAGTCTAGATATTTTTTTTACAAACCTAAAATATCTTATATTTTTTATATTTTGAAACGTAGGGAGTAGAATACATTCTCTATGTCCCGCTAATAATAAATCTAAGGCTCAAAGTTTACTCAGACATTAAGAAATCATCTCCTAACTGCTGAATTGTGACCCGGAGGCACTTTGACAGTCATGGTGTCCTTCGTCCTCGCAGTGGGGGCTAAAGCGCATCCCTCGACATGGGTAGGTAAGCGTTGGGGCCGAGCAAAAGCTCAAGCTACCGATGACTGTGACGGTCTCGACGACGCCTGTGGGCGACGGTTACCCTGTTGGGGGTGATGTTGTGGCTCCACCTCACCTCCCCTCGCCGATGCTCCGGGTAAAAACTTTGATCCGCTGGTCCGGGCTATGGAGGCGCTACTGTGTACATAGATTATAGATTACTCCCTCTTCTTCTACAAATAAATGTACTTCTAACCTTTGTCCTGTAGGGGTTCGTAGCATGGAAAACAAAATTTTCTATCGCATACAAACAAACAAGCCAAGATCTATCTATTAGATTGTAGCAACGAGTCGATGTAATAACTTACCCTCGAAGATTCCAAAGCGGTTAACGAGAGCAGATTCTCGTGGGTGATGTAGTCGTACTCTTTCCGATCTCAAGATCGCGTAGACGATCCTTCCGGCGCCACGTTCCGGCAGTGCTCCCGCAGTCGGTCACACGTTCGGTACTCGACGAAGACCTTCCTCTCCCTTGTTCCAGCAGGCAGCGGAGGTTGTAGAACTCTCCTCGCGATTCTGGCAGCACAACGGCGTGGTACCGGAAGTAGAGGGGAGATCCCGCAGGGCTTCGCCTTAAGCCGGAGCGAGTATGGTGGAGTATGAGAGAGCTATTAGTGGTCTAGGATTTAGACACACCAATTAGAAGGCTCTAAACCGAAGGCTAGGGCAATTAGAAGCTCTAAACCAAAACGGCTCTAAACCGGAGATTAGAGGATAGGAACTTGTGTGTTTAGAGGAGGAGGCCCTGCCCCTCCTTTTATAGGTGGGAGGGGCGGCCAAGGGGAGGGAGTCCCTCCCCAAGTCGGCCTTGGGTGGCGCGCCGGCTTGGAGAGGAGGGACTCCTCCCCCAAGTCGGTTTTGCCTCCTCTTGCTTGTTTCCCACAGTTTCTTGTTTTAGCCGTTTAACTTTCAAACTGGCCATTTGACTTTTCTGTTTTAGGATTCAATTTAATCCTTTATTTGAAACAGCAAGAACACTTAGTACATGATGCAATCATTCCAATATGTAATGACACATTCATGTACCCCTTCCCCCCGGAGTGCCGGACATTCCGGAACCTTCTAGAACATTCCCGATGAAAACACCGGAATCATTTCCGAACTCCGAAACGGGACTTTCCTTATATGAATCTTATTCTCCGGACCATTCCGGATCACCTCGTGATATCCCGGATCCCATCCGAGACTCCGAACAACATTCGGTCTCTTTCTCATAATACCATAACTACTCAAACAACGTCGAATCCTTAAGTGTGTCTCCCTACGGTTCGTGAATTATGCGGACATGATCGAGACACTTCTCCGAACAATAACCAATATAGGAATCTGGAAATTCATATGGCTCCCACATATTTCTATGATTACTTTGCGATCGAATGAACCACTTACATACGATACCAATTTCCCTTTGTCTCACGATAGTTTACTTATCCGAGGTTATGATCGTCGGTATCTCTGCATACCTAGTTCAACCTCGTTACTGATAAGTACTCTTTTCTCGTTCCCGTGATATGTGATCCCTTGTGAGCCAATCACATGCTTGCAAGCTAATTGGATGACATTTCACCGAGAGGGCCCAGAGTATATCTATCCGTCATATGGATAGACAAATCCCACTCTTAATCCATGTGTTTCAACCAATACTTTCTGAACACTCAATGCCACCTTTATAGCCACCCTGTTACGGTGTGGTGTTTGATGACATCAAAGAATCCATCCGGAAAAGGTGATATGCATGATCTCATGGTCGAAGGAATTAGGTTACTATGTATCAGAAAGCATATAGCAATTGAACTATTGAAATGACTTGATCTTTATGCTACGCTTATCTATAGGAGTATGTCCATCACATCATTCTTCTAATGATATGATCCTGTTGTTAATAACATCTCTATGTTCATGATCAGGAAACCATGATCATATATTACCAACAAGCTAGTTTAACAAGAGGCTTTACTAGGGACTCTTATTTTAGTTTACAAATCACACAAGTATTAATGTTTCCGGTTAATACAATTATAGCATGGTATGTAAACATTTATCATAAGTGTGAAGATATGATAATAACCACTTTATTATTGCCTCTTGGGCATATCTCCAACATGTCCTAAGTCAAACTTAACAAAATTTATCCAACTCTAAAGAAAAACAAAGCAACATTTATGGCATTTAATCAGTATCATTATATCCGCTTTGAAATGAAGATTTACAATCTACCTGTCTGATTGTATAGTTGTTGCCAAATTTGTCTATAAAATCGGTTATAAATATTAAAAAGTTTGACTCAATGCAAAACCTATAAGTACACTTATTTTTTGCGGACTAGGGAGTAGACACATGAACATTGATCTTTTGCATTTTCTAGTGTTCAAGAAGGCAGATAGTTGTAGTACTCTACTTTGTTTGGTAACTCACACGACCAAAATAAACGTCCGATAGAATAAAGTTGTTAGGGGACCATCATTTATCTTCTTTTATGGACCTATCTTGTGAACCAAATCTACTTGGAGAGGGAAATTCTTTTTGAAGTAACCTAACATTCCACGGGCATTCCTGGCGTGAATTGCATGCAATTGAACTACAAATTTATTCCGACTCATAGATAGCCGCCTGAGTAGGTTTCTCTTAGCCTACAAATTCTCGTGCATTTACTTATAGATAAAGCTGCACACTGCTAGTAGTACCTTTTGGTGCTGTTAAGCAGAAGAAGTTTCAGGCACCAGATCCTGGAAACTGATTGTGAGATATAGGACAGGTTGACAAAACTAACGTACAGCTAGTCAGGTACTCCATCTCTGTAAATAATTCAGTTATTTTCTTGCGCTTCTGTAAAAGAGAACAATAATTCGCAGTGTTCAGGGACACAGCCCCATCAATGCTGTACTACAAGTAGTACTAGTTGCTCTAATTTCCGGTTGCAAGCTAAGCAAGATAAGTTCTTTGTCCCCAATAATAAGAAGCCCACCCAACTCTGCCCTGCCAACTGCCCAAACAGGACATAGAAACAAAAGCTTTTACTCAATGATGAGCTTCATCATGCCATTTGCATCCTCCGGCCGGCTGACACATTCGGCACTCGCAGCTTTGAGTGCACATGAGTATATACAGAAGTTTTACTTCTTCAGGTAGACTAGCAGGAGCTCTCCCTACTTGTTAAGATGGATGAAAGGCATTTACTGAAGTCTTCCTTGTAGTTCTATGTCTATGCTGTGCTCCTCGTGGAAGTAGAGATTCTCAGACAAGTGAAGAACGCAGTTTCGATTAGACTTAGCTTGTTTAAACGAAAACATAAGCATAATTAGTTGTCGATTATATTTTGCTTTATGCTAGAAGGTGTTTTTCCCCGCAAAAACAAGAGACTGATTATTGTTGATACAGTTGACAGTTCTTTGCAATTTCAGATGGCGCACATAATGGTGTCACTTCCACTTAATTCCACATATATATGGTCTTGTGTAGCATACATACAAATTAAAAAAAAATATCTTATACCCCTACGAATACAATTACTTTCTCCGAGAACCTCTGCAAAAGTGTAGAAAACTGCACATACCCTAAAACCATTTTGCAACCCCTGTTGGACCGTACTAACACCTTTTGGCGCATCACATGAACACACTAACTTCCCCCTCTCCTTTTTGCCAAGCAAGTAAGAACATGTACACAATAAATAGAAGAAGATGTGCGACGCGACGAGACCGACCACGCGATGCATGCATCATGTGCACGGGCAGCTAGCTTGCCAACCAGCAGCGCAATGAATGGAACCCACGGATAGATCTTGCATGATGAGATCAGATCAGATCAGTTGAACTTGCCGCAGAGCTTCCGGACCTCGCCGTTGGTGCCGGTGACGACGCCGATGCTGCCCATCTTGACCATGGACTCGGCGAAGTCCTGGCGGAAGTATGGCCCGAAGATGGTGCTGAGGAGGCCCGAGTAGGAGTCGACGACGTCGACGGTGGAGGTGTCGTTGTAGAGGGCCGCGTCGGAGGCGATGACGGCGTATCCGTTGCGGATGTTGCGGAGGATGGAGGTGTCGAAGAGGCGCTCGCTGCCGCGGTCCAGCGGCACCCGCGTGTTGAAGTCCCCCGGCGCGCACCGGGACTTGAGCTCCGACAGGAAGCCCGCCGGGATGGACGGGTCCGACCCGACCCCGCCGCCCGGCAGCGGGTACTTGTAGAGCCGGTCCTGCATGAAGAAGCACGCCGTCGTGCCCACTGTGTGCGCCGCTGCGATTCACAAGTGCATGTGTTAGCTCAGGGCTCTCAGCTAGCCGGCCACCCTGGTGGTGGTATATACGTTTTGGTTGTCGGCTTACAGCTGAGGAGGACGAGGTCCTTGTCGTCGAGGCCGCTGGCGGCGAACTTGGAGCGGAGGACCTGGGCGGAGTCGTGCACGTCCGGCAGCACGTCGCCGTCGCGCACGTTGGACACCTTGCCGTCGCGCCGGCCCGTCGGCACGTCGAACGACGGCCCGCCAGTCTGCAAAACGAAATCGATCAGTTTCCGAGGACCCTCTGCACTAAGCGTGCATGCAGCTAGCAGCGCGCGCGCCCGATGATCGATACTTACGAAGGCGACGGCGTCTCGCGCGGCGAGGACGACGATGTCGGCGCAGGAGACGACGCCGGGGCACTGCGACTCGAGCTGCGCCTTGGCGCTGTCGATGATGTCCAGCCCGCGCAGGCCCTGGTGCTTGGCGTTGTCCACCTCCGCGTTGTTGTTCCCGCCCTTGATCAGCACCGACGCGTCGCACCCCTGAAACACACCGAGCCGATCAGAAGTTTTACAAGGACGATCGCGGAAATCTCACAAGAAACAGACACCGGCGTACGTACCCTGACGAAGCAGTCGTGGAACTGGAGGCGGAGGAGGGCCGGGAGGATGGTGGAGTCGGAGTCGGAGAATCCCCGGACGACGGACGAGACGGTGGACTCGGCGCTGGGGCAGGACTTGGAGTAGAACCCCACCTGCAGCTGCCCACTGGCTCCCAGCGCCAGCAGCAGCAGCAGCAGCAGGGTCGTCACGGCCACGACGCAGCTGGTACTAACACTGCCCATCTCGGAAAAAGAATCTAGAGACAGAGAGAGTGAGGCCTGGGGAGTGAGTGAGAGCTACTAGTAGCTAGGAGCAAGGTCCTGTGAGCTGCCTTCATGGGGTTTTATAACCTCTCTCGTGGTGAGCCGCGGGCAAAACCTTCCAAATGTTCCAACACATGGCTGATCTGACCGCACCGCAAAGAGTAGGTGTCAGGCATTTAGTGGTACGAAACCGCATAATGCGGCTGCGTGTAGAAGCAGATATACATCTGTCGTCTGGGGGAAAGCTGCAGTGAAAGATGAACCTTATTATCTTACCAAGATGAATTTTTGTCATATATAGTTTCGTTCGTGTAATTCTTCCAACTGAAAAGTGTTGCATAGATTCGTCCTGCTTCCGCTATAACCTGAAAAGAAATGCCGACTGCGGTCAGTGAAGCTGAATCTACCAGTAGCAGCTAGTCCCATCCAGGATAACCTCCCCGATTCGATCTTTCCGAGTACGCCGCCATGAATGCTTTACACAGTTCCGTGGATAGCCGGAGAAAATTTTCTCCTGGACCATCGATGGTTAGGCCGGCCCCGGCCGGCCACCCGTCCGTCCATGTGCGCAGGTCACCGGCCGGAATTTATGCGCGCGACTCCAGCCAGGCGCGAGTTATGGCCCCCAGTTGTCACGGCAAAAGGGGCGCGCGGCAACTTGCTTGCCAGCCAGCTGCGAGACGGCCGGAATTGCGTCCGCGGCATGGCATGGCAGCACGCACGAGATGCCGGAATTGCCTCAACCGCGAAAGTGCGCGATCTCCTCCCCCGGTCTCGCTCGGGGTTTCTGGACTTTATTATGACGTTATTACTGCGGCAGAAGCTCCAAGCGATTTCGCGGCTGGGGAAAAGCTTGCACGGAACTGGAAATCAATCATGGCATTCTGGCATGGGGAGGGTGATGAACCGGTTTTCTCCTTCTGGTAGGGCCTCTTTGATTTATTCAAGGGACCTGGTAGGTTCAGAACGATTATGAAACACTCTACTCCTTAGTATTCATTTATAGAAATTTTATGTTGTCTACTTTTATTATAGTTCTAATCGAAAATCTATATTTTTCTTTTGTTTTCATGAGAACTATGACATGCACGGATACACCTAATGCCATAGAAAAGTTCTTAATTTTCCTTTGGTGCAACCACATAACTTCTATTACAATTATTGTGTTTTCAATTCCTAGAGCGAGGATTCCAGAATGCATGACATCTTAAACTTTGTTTTCTAACAAAATCATTTTTTTAGTTTCTAATTCAAGAAATCTTACGGAACATAATGATTTTCATTGGACTCCTTGGAAGAATGTAAACCTTATCATTTTATCCTGTGCTGTCCATTAGGTTTGTTGGGTTGCATCTTATAGGAATTTTTCTCGAGGTTTTCCTTGCTGTACATTTCACCATTTTTTTTTTTTGCATCTACTCAACCTTTTGGAAAAAAATATAATTTTCTCTCCCATGGTGTACTCACTAACGAATTTTTTCGCAACAAATAGGATTCAAGTTTCCATGACATCGCCATCTTACCTTTTAGTTTTATGTGTATTCAGAATCTTCCAAATCAAATGAGCCTTTGAAGTTGTATCATTGGAACAACGAGTCCCTATCAACAACTGATAGATTTTAAATTTATTATTACGTGTTTATTTGATGAATATTGTTGGATTTTGTAGTGCAAGGCTCATCTAATCTATCAAACTCCGACAAGCTCTACCGCGACAAGTTTTGTTCAGCTCCAGTGATCGAGGGGCAAGGACGGCAACGTGTTTCTCACGTTGTTGATTGTAGTCACCGCTAAATGGTCCAAGGATCTATTTGCATTTTTATTACTTTAGGGATCTTTGTACTACTCTTAGTGATTTTTAATAGATGGGGGAACATTTCGCAAAATAAGAATCTGACAATCTCAAATGCTCATTCATGCTCGCCGAGACTAAGTTTAGTCTCACGGGGAGAAAATCGAAACTCTTTATACGAGTTGCTCGCTTCCATTTTGTTGTTGTGTTCCCGTGGACAAAAACTTGCTGGCTCTAATTCTGACACGGCTACAATCCTATTCACCACCACTATGACAATGTTTTGATGACGGCCTTCCCGATTAACACGTGTATGCTACTCCTCTCTCTTTTTATACTACTATTTGATCTATATGAAAACCTGCTAAAATTTCTTGTCTAAGATTATATACTAGTGCATTAAGTGATAAAAGAAAAATACTTCAAAAAAAGTGATAAAAGAAAAATAAAAAACAAGAATGTAATAATAAATAAAAAATTGATTTCCCCGCGAAAAAACAAATGTTTTTTTTATTTGGTGGATAAACATAGACACAGCTGGAGTGTATATCTTTGATCTCGCGACGCAAGCCGCATTAATGCCGCAAGAGAATGTACTATACTACTCAAAAATATAAATTAAGATAAATTAATTTTTTTGAGCAAGCAACAGATGAAACGGCTCAAAAACTCATGGCAGATCAACCGGAAAAGGAACTTCCGTGGACTCCCGTCCAATTAATTGTGTTATACGCAATCCGATTATCTGAATTGTGTATACCAAATTCAGATAATGGTTTTGTATACGTACATGTACATGGAAGGAGTAGCTAGGCTGGTGACGATCGCGACCAGGCATCCGCAGACATGTATTTATTGCGTACAAGATTATTTCCGGTGCCTATAGCTCGGCTGGCGCGCGCTCTGCTCTCCTACCGAATTGATAGCGAACACACGTACACTAGCTAGCTCTCTACTAGCTTGAGCTAGTCAGCTCATGTCCTGTCTGGCCGGTGTCCTAGCTAATTTCACCGGTTGAAACGGACGAATCATTTATTGCCCACATTGTGAATTGTCTCCGAGAAATAAGATGGTAGTAACAAGTGCGCATTCACTATGTAATGTCGCAGTGGCATTTCTTTTTCCACTCTCTATTTCCGTCCATTCTAAGGTTTTGTCATACTCCCTCAGTCCGTAAATAAGTGTACTTCTAACTTTTGTCTAAGTCAAATATAATCAAATTTAACCAATTTTATGAAGAAATATAGTAGCATATATTACATCAAATTGATATATTATAAAACTAAATTTAAAAACAAACCTAATAGTATCAATTTAGTGTTATAAATATTTGTATGTTTTCTTAAAAAGATAGTCAAATTTAGTAAGGTTTGACTTAAAACAATGCTAAAAGTACACTTATTTACGGACGGAGAGAGTAGTAAGCTGGTCATAGTGATAATATCATATCACCACTAGGAGCAGCCATATGAGTATCATATGTAGTATCATGCTTCATGCATGTCATGTTGACAAAAATCTAACGTTGTATGCTAATTAATGAAAAAAAATATGACGGTGGTATCATAGTACATAAAACTAAATATTTTAATACCAAATAAATTATATACACATATTTATATTGGAATTCTATAAACTATTAAATATTATGCAACTATGATAGTACTATATAATACTATGCATTAGAGGGATAGTATCATATGCTAGTATCACATGCATGATACCAACATACTCTCCACTATGACTAGCCTAACCGATTTTCTCATTTGGTATACTTCATCCATTCTAAAATAGATATCGAAAATTTGTAAATTTACATGTATCTATACACTAAAATGTATCAAAATTCATATGAATCTAGATAGATATGCGATATCTTTTTCAAAAGAAATGAATATACAACACCATTATCTGAATTTGGTATTTTCAAATATATAAGGCCCCGCTCTATCCACAACTCCTCATTTTCATGAGAAAATTGAATCATTTTTCACCTTGTAAGTCGATTGATTTTATCGCGTTAGATGCACATGACATAATTAGCCAACAAAATTGCAGGATTTCTACAGAACCGAGCGAGTAAGTTCCTAGAGTGGTATATGCACCAACTGTAAAAAAAACATTTCAAAATGAAAAAATTTCTGAAAAAATGATGTGTATATGAGTATATCCAGACATTTTATGTCTGTATATTAAATTTCTAGAAAAGGGAATATTTTTATGGCTTGTGTAAAAAAGACAATTTTTATGCTCCAATATGACTACCCGCGATTTTTTTTCTTTTCACATGGGCTATAAAACTGTTCTTTTTTTGCTAAACTTTTCTTTTTAAAATTCCATCGATTTATTAATAATCATTGACAACCGTATAAAGAATCCTAAAAATAGACATATTAAATATGTATTTCATACAGTTTTGGAGTACAAGTCAAAACACACCTCTTCTTTGTTACGCAAGTATCTGTAAATTTGCTGGATACGTCGTTTCCTGTACGTATGGACCGGTAGACGGACGCATTTTCAGTTAATGCGACGGTTGCCCGTACATACAAGCCAGAGTAATTCCCTTCTGTCACCCAGAATTTGACCTTCCATTGGCGATCAACTGCAGTTTGCTCATTACTATGTTGGAGCCAAAGCACATGCTCTTGTCTTCTTCCACCTAATGCTCATCATGTGTGTGCTCGTAATAGCTAGATTTTTGTTCGACTGAACTTCTTTTTAATTTTCGTTGAGCTTTTAATGCACCGATAACTTGGGACGCCCGTTCAGCTCAGCTAGTCGACGTCAGAGCACGAAAGACATGGGCACCGACCGCGGCAGCCGACACTGAGCTGACGGTGCTTAGGCGCACAAAGGTTTCTTCTGGTCTCGCCATGAATCATGTTGAGTATGATGTCAGATAAGGAGAAATGAAGCCGATCAGTTTAAGCTGTCGGTTTCTAGAGTTCCTCTTCCTCATTCCAGCTCTTATATATTCTGGTCTTCTCCTTCCTAGAACAATTTTTTTTATAAAAAATAACATTTCAGCTACTTCTTCCTTACATCTCTTCAAAAAGTTCTCCACATGGAACACCCATACATAACAGGCAATCACACATGAATCTTTCCATGGCACATGGTTTGTCTAACTGCATAGGGATGTTTCACTACAGGAGAAGACGGATACGCCGACGGGACTCGGCCATCGGCGTAGCCCCTAAATCCCGTCGGCGTATGTTAGTCGGCGTACAACCCTATAGGTGTAGTCCTTCTTTTCGTCGGTGTAAAAAAGCCGTCGGTGTATGCCGTCGGCGTAGATCGTATGGGTCTCACCTTGTCGTCGGCCTAGATTTTTTCAAAAAAAAAATCGATTTTTTATCAATTTATTTTAAGTTTTTTTTCAAAAAAAAATCTAATTTTTTTTAACATTTTTGAATTGTTTAACTAGTTAATCTCACATGGACATTTTTAATTCTAAGTACACTTAGTCTCAAGTCAAATTGCACAAGTAGTCAAACTTTTTAATCGGTCACACATCCTAACACTACTTCAGCCCCAGCACACTTAACTTCTCCCTTCTTTTCACATGAGCTTCCGACAAAGAAACTAGAATTTGTTGTGAATACTATCATATCAATTCTATTAACCATTAGACTATAATGTTAGTCTTTATTTTTTTATATTCAATACAATTATTTGAGTCAACAATAATAAATAAGTAATAATAATCTTGAATTCAAATAAAAATCAAATAAATTTTATTTATTTTGCCTTTTTTCATTTAAAATAGAATAATTCATATCTACAAATCCGTAAATCATAATTCCACATATAATATATCCAAATCAATTACAAAAATGAGAGGAATCCAAATATGACATCCCTATCATATACTTAATTATATATCGTAACTTTTTAATATTAGACAAACCGAAACTATGTTAGGATTCATGAACACCCCATTTTTGGCACTCGAAAAATAGAAAATGCCTTTTTGCTGCGACAAAAAGGAAACCTTGCATTAGATCTCTAAATAAATAGCATATTATGAACCTAAAATGATTTTTACAAAAAATCATGAGCATCATATCATGTACCTATAGTTCAAATCTAACTCACTTCCTATCGATTCGGCTTTTTCATGAGGGGTGGACGGAAAGATTTGAGATACCTCGGTTGGAAAATTGCCCATTTAAAGTGGTCTAGTATTTTTTTAAATGTGGTATTATCATTTTGAAACTTTTATTTGGTGGTTGCTTCACAAAACACCCCATTTTTTGCACTTGGAAAATAAAAATAGCTTTTTGGGGCGACAAAAAGGAAAATTTCCTCTTACAACATTGTTCGCCATCCCATGATACACATGCGTGCACAATATGGACACATTATCGCAAACTATACCACGATTCTAGCAATAACATTGGTCATTTGACCTAAAATCCAAAAACCTCGATTGAGATAAGTCATTTTGTGAAGGTTTTTTTAGACACAATCAATATACCAAGTTTGGTATTTTTTCCATGCAACTATGTCACATAATATGACACCACGCGAAGGTTTTTGCATTGTTTCAATCGTTTTTGAATTTTTTATGCCTGTTTCAAACTATCGTCAAACTTTCTAAATCGAGGGGCATGAAGATTCTTAGCTCGGGGCCGAGCCTCACTAAAATTGCATTATATCTCTAAGGAAATAGCATATTGTGAACCTAAAAATGACTTTTGCAAAAAATCATGAGAATCATATCATGTACCTGTAGTTCAAATCTAACTCATTTCCTACCGATTCTGCAGAAATTTGTCTTTTTCACGAGGGATGGACGAAAAGGTTTGAGATACCCAGGTTGCGAAATTTTCCATTCAATATAATCTAGTATTTTTGAAAAATGTGGTATTATCATTTTGAAACTTTCATTTGGTGGTTGCTTCACAAAACACCCCATATTTTGCACTCGAAAAATAAAAAAAATGGCTTTTCGGTGCGACGAAAAGGAAAACTTCCTCCTGCAACATTGTTCTGAAGGGTTTCACAGCATAGTAAATCAAAAAATTCTACGGATACGAACGGGAAAGCCAAGATCTAATCTAGGAGATGCAATCAACGAGAGGGATAGATGAGATCTTCATACCCTTGAAGAAATCGCACAGCGGAAACGTTCAACAGAACGTGGGTGATGTAGCCGAACTAGCCTTCTCCTCCTCGCGATCTGATCCGATCCAACGCCGCAAGTGGCGACGGCTCCGAGAGATGCACACGTACGGTGCCGCGAAGTCTCATCCTTCCTCGGTCCAGCAAGTGGGGTGGAGAGATAGATTGGATCTACAGCACGACGACGTGGTGCAATGGTGGACAGTTTCTGTGGCAGGGCTTCTCCTACGCGCAGTCGGGAGAGAGAGAGAGGTAGGGAAACAGCTGGCGGCTAGGGTTTTGGGGTGAGGGGAGGGTGCGCCCCCTGCCCACCTTATATAGGTGGCTGGCCGGCCCCCTTGCCCCCTCCTCCAAGCCCTAGGGCGGCATCCCCAGGGGTGGAGTGGGGGGCAAGTCTTCCCCCTCCCCTTCTAGAAGGTCTCCTAGGGTTTTCCCTAGGGTTTTGGCTGGCTGGGCCTATGGGGCCTTGTTCCCCTGGCCCAATGCGGCCAGGGCACTCCATCGTAGGCCCACGCACCCCTTCGACAAGTGGGGCCACGTTGGTCCTACTCCAGAAGCTTCTAGAACCTTCCGGTATAATACTGAACACTCCGAAACAATTCCGAAATCCAAAAACTGCTTTCCTTTATATGAATCTTATTCTCCGGACCATTCCGGAATCTCTCTTGATGTCCCGAATCTCATCCGAGACTCCGAACAAAAACTCATAAACCAATTATCCATTCTATCCTAGCGTCAAGGAACGTTAAGTGTGTGACCCTACGGGTCCGAGAATATGCAGACATGATCTTCTATCAATAATCAACAATGGGATCTGGAAACCCATATTGACTCCCACATATTCATCGATGATCATATCAGATGAACCACGATGCCAGGATTCAATTAATCCCATATTTATATTCCCTTCGTCACGCGATATTTTACTTGCCCGAGATTCGATCGTTGGTATCGGCATACCTAGTTCAATCTCGTTCACAACAAGTACTTTACTCGTCCCGTAATCCTATATCACTTTGTGATTAACTCCTTAACCACGTGCTTGCAAGCGGTGTTGATATCGATTACCGAGTGGGCCCGAAGTATATCTCTCCGACTCGGGAGGTACAAATCCCATCTCGATACATACAACCCAACAAGTACTTTTCGATCACCTGAGAGACACCTTTATGATCACCCTCTCATAGGATGACGTTTGATGACCTCAAAGCTTTCTTCCGATACCAGGGAGTTGCATTATCTCATGGTCTAATGAATATAATATTTGACATAGGAAAAAGCTTCACAAAGATGAACACGATGACACGATCTAATTGCTCTGCTTGATTTGGGTATGTCCATCATATCATTGTCCTAATGACATGATCTCATTATTAATTGACAACTCATGTCTATGGTTAGGAAACCTTAACTATCATCAATCAATAAGCTAGTCCATAGAGACGTACTAGGGACACAGTGTTGTTCATAAACCACACAAGTATCAAAGTTTCCGCTTAATACAATTCTAGCATGGAATATAAACTTTATCATGAATAAGAATTATAATAATAACATCTTTATTATTGTCTCTAGGGCATAATTCCAACATGTTTGCCATCACATGATACACATGTATGCACAATATGGACACATTACCATAAACTATACCGCGATTCTAGCAATAACATTGGTCATTTGACCTGAAATCCAGAAAACCTCGATTGAGATAGGTCATTTTGTGAAGGTTTTTTTGAGACACAATCAATATACCAAGTTTGGTATTTTTCCATGAAACTATGTCACGTAATATGACACCATGCAGAGGTTTTGCATTGTTTCGATCATTTTTGAATTTTTTATGCTCGTTTCAAACTATCGTCAAACTTTCTAAATCGAAGGGCATGAAGATTCTTAGCTCGGGGCTGAGCTTCACTAAACTTGCATTAGATCTCTGATGAAATAGCATATTGTGAACCTAAAATGATTTTTTCAAAAAATCATGAGTATCATATCATGTACCTGTAGTTCAAATCTAACTCATTTCCTATCGATTCTGCATGCATTTGTCTTTTTTACGAGGGGTGGACGAAAAGTTTTGAGATATCTAGGTTGGAAAATTGTCCATTCAATACGGTCTACTATTTTTGAAAAATGGGGTAGTATCATTTTGAAACTTTCATTTTGTTGTTGCTTCACAAAACACCATTTTCACTCGGAAAATGAAAAAAATATGTTATACGAAAGTATTTGTATTTTTATATATTTTTTGAAAAAATGTAATATTGGAGTTTATGTAGATAGATCTTATTTTTCTGCAAATTTAGAAATATTATATGTATTTTTTTGAATTTAAATGATTTAGTTATGATTTTTCAAAGATTAATGTGGCAAAAAAGAAAAATAGCTACGCCGACGGCATAGGTGTGAACCTACACTGACAGCTTAGACGTGACGTCGTCGATCTTCCATTACCCTAATAGGCTATGCCGACAGTTTCGTTTATGCCGACGGTTATCGTCGGCCTATTTATCCTACGCCGACGGCAAAACTAGGCCGACATTTTGCCGTCAGCGTATAAAAAGGGCGTCGGCCTATCTCGTTATTCCCGTAGTGTTTGAGCCTTCGCAGACGGTGCGCCACATTCGAACTTGTGCGGTAGGTAGGTCCTTTGTGTTAACTCAATTTCACATATTCGAACTGCCACGTGGTTGTCTCTAGTCCCAGGCCGCAGCGAGCCGGGACGGCCTAGGACTAGAGACGGGGGCCTCTAGTCCTGATTTGGCAGTCCCGGGTCCAAAACCGGGACTAAAGTCTGTTACGGCCTGGGACTAAAAGCCCGTTTTCCACCAGTGTACCAAACGTGTCTTTTACGACAAACATGAGACACATTTTTACTCTTTTAACTATGTACAATGTGTCAATTGGGAACAACAAGCCGAGTCTGCACCTACTAGCAGTACATGCTAGTTTGGCGGTTTTGGTCAATGGAAGTAGGGTAATGCTTCCTTTTATAGTAAGAAACACATACATATTGAAGCTTAATACATACTCTAAATATTATCAGTGGAGTTCTGTTATTGGCCATGCTGTTGAATGCAAGCCAATTCTGAAATTCTTGGAGGAGACCATATAGTAGGTTAAGCACTTACGGTGAAGCCAAGTTGTTAAATTTTCTCGTTTCTGGAATATTCTCAGCTTTGTCTAGAGAGTTGACACCATCATCATTATCTTCTATAACACAAACCTCTTTTGATAGTGTGCTCCGTCCAATGTGAACTTGAGTTGTCCTGGAGCTAACCAAACAGAGATCAGCAGGAAGATTGGTCACATGCAAATCATCCTCCCTGCTGATCACATGCTTCTTGTGGATATCAATGCCGACTTTGTCATAAAATTTCAAGTAAAATATTTGTCAGCATAAATTTGTAAAATGATCTTCTATTTGTCAAATAATAACTATCTGTTGAAGCTATTACCGTGTTCTTCAAATATCAGATCAGCCATTAGTGTCACTATGGCACCCTGGAGGCATGGCACAAACAGTTTTACTCCATCCGATCCATATTACATGTCGGAAAAGTGGATATATCTAGATATGTTTTAGTACTAGATACGTCTAATCTAGTAACAATTAATATGGATCGGAGTGAGTACAGAATATGGGCTGCAATTGACAGAACAGCCAGTGAGAGTAATTCAAAGCAACATATTTTTTATTTCGACGTCAGAGTACAGCAAGATCCTTCAACGATTTCTATCTACTTGAGCAATTTTATTCATGTCTACTATCACTGTGCTATGTTTACTTGGTCTAACAGCCCATAGCTCGTAGCGTTTACGGCTAGGAAGAGGCCGCCATGCAGCGAAAGAGCAAGTGGCCTTCGCCTGTTGAATCAGATAGAGGTGTTTGTTTGATGGTTACTTCGGGTGGTGGGCCGGCCAAGCAGCAAGGCAAGATAATCTTTTCTTTTTTGTTTTTTTATTTTATTTTCTTTGTTCTAATTTTTTACAAAACTATTTTAATATCTATTTTCCTTTTTTGTTTTGTTTTCTTCTTTTTTTTTCACTTTTTACTATGTTTTACTTTTCCTTTTTTATATTTTTATATTTAAGTATTATTCATGCTTTCTTTTAATTCTTTTCATTATTTTTTGTTCTCTTCTCCTTCCTAGCACAATTTTTTTTATGAAAAATAACATTTCAGCTACTTCTTCCTTACATCTCTTCAAAAAGTTCTCCACATGGAACACCCATACATAACAGGCACTACGGGAAAAAATGTCGCTGCCGTGTAGACACGTCTTTGCCGTGTGTCAAACGCACCGGAACACGGCAAAGACAGTCTTTGCCGTGTGTAACTCAGAAAATACACGGCAAAGTACGTGAACACGGCAAATTTCTGAAAAAGAACACGGCAAAGAAATATACACGGCAAAGACCCATAAAGGAACACGGCAAAGAAAATACATTCGGCAAAGTTGACAACGGCACACGGCATAGGTGTTATCACGGCAACGAGGTGGGACCCGTGACCCCACAAGTCCATTTAACGGGAGGAGCTAACGGCCGTAGACGGTGGTCTCTTTGCCGTGTGCCCTTGCCGGTCCTTTGCCGTGTGTATTCGGTAGTACACACGGCAAAGGTCCTTTGCCGTGTGTATTCCGTAGTACACACGGCAAATGGCCTTTGCCGTATGTATTTCGCGGTACACACGGCAAAGTCTTTTTTTCTTTTTTTTGCCTTTTATCACATTACTCTTAGGAAAATCATAAAAAAATCATTCTAATTCAGAAAAATACAAATAATATATCAAAATTTGCAGAAAAATAAGATCTATCTATGTACACTCAAAAATTAGATATTTATATTGAATAAGAATCTTCATGCTCGCAGTTTTGACCATATATTTAAACATGCATAAAAAATTCAAAAACGATCGAAACAATGCGAAACCTTCGCGTGGTGTCATATTATGTTACATGGTTGCAAGGAAAAATATCAAACTTGTTATATTGAATATGTCTCAAAAAAACCTTCATAAAATGACCTATCTCATTCGAGGTTTCCTCGCTTTCGGGTCAAATGACCAATGTTATGGCTAAATCAAGGCATAGTTTGTGATAATCTTCCCATATTGTGCATGCATGTGCCTCATGGAATGGTAAACAATGTTGCAAGAGGAAGTTTTTATTTTCGTCGCACCAAAAAGCCATTTTCAATTTTCTGAGCGAAAAAAACGAGAGATTTTATGAAGCAACCACCAAATGGATAATTTAAAATGCTACCACCCCATTTTTCAAAAATACCAGACCACCTTAAATATACAATGTCCCAACAGGGGGATCTCAAACCTTTCCGTCCACTCCAGGTGAAAAAGACAAATTCCTGCCGAATCGGCAGAAAGTGGGTTAGATATGAACTACAGGTACATGACCGGATGGACATGATTTTTTAAAAAAATCATTTTTAGATTCACAATATGCTATTTCATCAGAGATCCAGTGAAATTTTAGAGAGGCTCAGCTCCGAGCTAAGAATCTTCATACCCGTCGTTCGACAAAGTTTGTCAATAGTTTTAAAGAGTCATAAAAAATTCAAAAACGATCGAAACAATGCGGAACTTTCGCGTGGTGTCATATTATGTGACATGGTTGCAAGGAAAAATATCAAACTTGTTATATTGAATATGTTTAAAAAAAACCTTCACAAAATAACCTATGTCATTCGAGGTTTCCTGGCTTTCGGGTCAAATGACCAATGTTATGGCTAGAATCAAGGCATAGTTTATGATAATCTACCCATATTGTGCATGCATGTGCCTCATGGAATGGTGAACAATGTTACAGAAGGAAGTTTTTCTTTTCGTCACACCAAAAAGCCATTTTCTATTTTCTGAGCGAAAAAAACGAGAGATTTTATGAAGCAACCACCAAATGGCTAATTTAAAATGCTACCACCCTATTTTTCAAAAATATTAGACCACCTTAAATGGACAATGTCCCAACGGGGGGATCTCAAACCTTTCTGTCTAGTCCAGGTGAAAAAGACAAATTCCTGCCGAAACGGTAGGAAGTGGGTCAGATATGAACTACAGGTACATGATCTGATGGGCATGATTTTTTACAAAAATAATTTTTAGGTTCACAATATGCTATTTTATCAGAGATCCAGTGAAAGTTTAGAGAGGCTCAGCTCCGAGCTAAGAATCTTCATACCCGTCGTTCGACAAAGTTTGTCGATAGTTTAAAAGAGTCATAAAAAATTCAAAAACGATCGAAACAATGCGAAACCTTCGCGCAGTGTCATATTATGTGACATGGTTGGAAGGAAAAATATGAAACTTGTTATATTGAATATGTCTCAAAAAAACCTTCACAAAATGACCTATCTCATTCGAGGTTTCCTGGCTTTCGGGTCAAATGACCAATGTTATGGCTAGAATCAAGGCATAGTTTATCATAATCTGCCCATATTGTGCATGCATGTGCCTCATGGAATGGTGAACAATGTTGCAGGAGGAAGTTTTTCTTTTAGTCGCATCAAAAAGCCATTTTCTATTTTCTGAGCGAAAAAAACGAGAGATTTTATGAAGCAACCACCAAATGGCTAATTTAAAATGCTACCACCCTATTTTTCAAAAATATTAGACCACCTTAAATGGACAATGTCCCAACGGGGGGATCTCAAACCTTTCTGTCTAGTCCAGGTGAAAAAGACAAATTCCTGCCGAAACGGCAGGAAGTGGGTCAGATATGAACTACAGGTACATGATCTGATGGGCATGATTTTTTACAAAAATAATTTTTAGGTTCACAATATGCTATTTTATCAGAGATCCAGTGAAAGTTTAGAGAGGCTCAGCTCCGAGCTAAGAATCTTCATACCCGTCGTTCGACAAAGTTTGTCGATAGTTTAAAAGAGTCATAAAAAATTCAAAATCGATCGAAACAATGCGAAACATTCGCGCGGTGTCATATTATGTGACATGGTTGGAAGGAAAAATATGAAACTTGTTATATTGAATATGTATCAAAAAAACCTTCACAAAATGACCTATCTCATTCGAGGTTTCCTGGCTTTCGGGTCAAATGACCAATGTTATGGCTAGAATCAAGGCATAGTTTATGATAATCTTCCCATATTGTGCATGCATGTGCCTCATGGAATGGTGAACAATGTTGCAGGAGGAAGTTTTTCTTTTCGTCGCACCAAAAAGCCATTTTCTATTTTCTGAGCGAAAAAAACGAGAGATTTTATGAAGCAACCACCAAATGGCTAATTTAAAATGCTACCACCCTATTTTTCAAAAACACTAGACCACCTTAAATGGACAATGTCCCAACGGGGGGATCTCAAACCTTTCTGTCCACTCCAGGTGAAAAAGACAAATTCCTGCCGAAACGGTAGGAAGTGGGTCAGATATGAACTACAGGTACATGATCTGATGGGCATGATTTTTTACAAAAATAATTTTTAGGTTCACAATATGCTATTTTATCAAAGATCTAGTGAAAGTTTAGAGAGGCTCAGCTCCGAGCTAAGAATCTTCATACCCGTCGTTCGAAAAAGTTTGTCGATAATTTAAAAGAGTCATACAAAATTCAAAAACGATCAAAACAATGCAAAACCTTCGCGTGGTGTCATATTATGTGACATGGTTGGAAGTAAAAATATCAAACTTGTTATATTGAATATGTATCAAAAAACCCTTCACAAAATGACCTATCTCATTCGAGGTTTCCTGACTTTCGAGTCAAATGACCAATATTATGGCTAGAATCAAGGCATAGTTTGTGATAATATACCCATATCGTGCATGCATGTGCATTATGTAATGGCGAATAATGTTGCTGAAGGAAGTTTTCCTTTTCCTCGCACCAAAAAGCCATTTTCCATTTTCCGGGCACAAAAAACGGGGGGTTTTATGAAGCAACCACCAAATGGATAATTCAAAATGATACCACCCCATTTTCACAAGATTATATGGATGTCATATTTGGATTCCTCACATTTTTCTGATCGATTTAGACATTTTATTTGTCGAATTCCGATTTACGGATTTAAATATATGAATTATTCCATATTAAATAGAAAAAGGAAATAAAATAAAACCATTTTATTTTTTATTTGGATTCAAGATTATTATTACTTTTCATTATTGTTTACTTAAATAATTGTTTGGAATCTAAAATTGAGATGTGTGACATCATGGTCCAAGAGTTAATATCATTGATATGGAAGTATTAGCAACAAGGTATGATTTCTTTCTTGGTAGCTCATTCGGAAGGAACGAAGAAGTTAAGCGTGCTAGGCCTAGAGTAGTGTTAGGATGGGTGACCACAGGGGAAGTTTGATTATGAGTGCAATTTGACATAATATTTAACATACAAAGGGTTCAAATATTCTATATGAGATTATCTAGTAAATAATATTCAAAAAAGTTTGAAACAAAATTATTTTTTTTATTTTTTTTAAAAAGGCAGTTTCTTTGCCGTGTACTTTTTCCACGAGACACACGGCAAACACAGCTTCTTTGCCGTGTACTTTTCAAGAAGACACACGGCAAAGACAACTTCTTTGCCGTGTACTTTTCAAGAAGACACACGGCAAAGAATAGACACCGTCATCTCCGCGGGAACCGTTATCTTACTTTACTTTGCCGTGTCTACGCATGAGACACACGGCAAAGCCTTTGCCGTGTCTTATTTAGAAAACACACGGCAAAGGGCCTTTGCCGTGGCGAACGTTGTCGTGTGGCATTTGCCGTGTGTATACACACGGCAAAGCCTTTGCCGTGTTCCGAAAGGCCTTTGCCGTGTCTTTTGCCCACACGGCAAAAAGACTGTGTGCCGTAGTGAGGCAATCACACATGAATCTTTCCATGGCACATGGTTTGCCTAACTGCGTGGGGATGTTTTACTACGGAGAAGACGGATACGCCGACGGGACCCGGCCATCGGCGTAGCCCCTAATCCCGTCGGCCTACAACCCCGTAGGCGTAGCCCCTCTTTCCGTCGGCGTAGAAAAGCCGTCGGTGTATGCCATCGGCGTAGATCGTATAGGTCCCATCTAGATGACTAACGGCCGTTTGGCTACGCCGATGGCTTTGCCGTCGGCCTAGATTTCTTCAAAAAGTTCTCCACATGGAACACCCGTACATAGCAGGCAATCACACATGAATCTTTCCATGACACATGCATGGTTTGCCTAACTGCGTGGGGATGTTTGAGCCTTCGCAGACGGTGCGCCACATTCGAACTTGTGCGGTACGTAGGTCCTTTGTGTTAACTCAATTTCACACATGATGGATACTACCAAACTTCTGTTTCAAGACAAACATGTGAGACGCATTTTTACTCTTTTAACTATGTACAATGTGTCAATTGGGAACAACAAGGCGCCGAGTCTGCACCTACTAGCAGTACATGCCAGTTAATAGAAGCAGGGTAGTGCTTCTTTTTATACTAGTAGTAAGAAACACATACATATTGAAGCTTAATACATACTGTAAATATTATCAGTGGAGTACTTCGGATGGTGGGACGGCCATGTAACGAGCCAAGATAACTTTTTTCCTTTTTGTTTGTTTATTTTATTTTAATTGTTCTAATTTTTTCCATAGCTATTTTTATATCCATTTTCCCTTTTCTTTTCATTGTTTCTTTTGTTTTTTCCTTCCTTGTCTTTCACTTTTTACTATTCTTCACTTTTCCTTTTTGATATTTTTATATTTAAGTATTATTCATGTTTTCTTTTAATTCTTTTCATGTTTTTTTGTTCTCTTCTTTTTCTACGCACAGATAACATTGTCCTGACATGAACACATGTTTATTTTAACTATTTGAACGTTCATAAGATATGCATAATAAATTTTGTTATATGCGAATATTTTTTGATTTTATTTCTTATTTATATTCCTATTTCATAAATATTTAAATATTTATGTGGTACACAAACTTTTATACTGAACTGCATTAGTAATTAATTTGAGATGAACAAACACATTGTTTTGAACTGCATGAACACTTTTTAGGTCAATTATGAATATAGGGTGTCATAAAAAAATGAAAATATTAATGGGCAACGCTAGATGACGGTCCATGTGGGATTTCTTCAGGTGTCTATATGACCAATGAATTGCAAAACATTTCATGTAAATAGAGCCATTAGTCTTGACAATGTTGGAGTTGTATTATTCTTGTTACAATTGGTATGGAGTAGTACTCCAACCGGACTTATCTCTATTTGTGTAAAGCCACGTAGGGGTTTTTTCCCTACCTATATTAACACGTACCGGTGCACCCCAACGGGTACGCATCGTTCTCCCACAACTCGACAACCAACATGGTATCACGAGCCTCGTCTCTTCCCTTCTATCCGCCGCCGACCGCCTGGGTTTCTCCTTCCCGTCGGCCCTCCTTCTCCCCTCCAAAAATTCCCAAGAACATCTCCTCTCCATAGATCAAGGCCCCCTCTACCTATTCCCCACAAATTTCATCCAAAACAACCACACAAACCCCACCCTCCCCAAAACCCTAGATCGCCAGGAGCATGTCTTCCTCGACAATCTCGTCGTCGGCCTCCCTCGGGGCGCCCCTGCCACCAAATTGACTCGAGAAAATTTCCTCCTATGGCAGACCCAGGCTCTGCCTACTCTTCGTGGTGCCCGTGTCATGGGCATCCTTGATGGCTCTGATGTGGCGCCACCTCCGCAGATTGAAGCTGAAGATGCAAATCAAAAGAAGATCTCCATCCCCAACCCCGACTATGATGCTTGGGTCATCAAGGATCAACAGTGAAAGGGCATGTATGCCCCCACGTGTGGTTTTGGTAATTAATGACAATCTCTATGGACTAATGTGTAAATTGAGTTTCACTTGTAGGTTTGTCCATTGGCATCGCTTGGGCCATGTGTTGGTCTCAAGGTTGGAAGATGAAGGAATGTCCAAGGGCTTTGTGCTCGTTGGAATCATGAAGAAAGAAGGAGCTTGAAGGTCGATCAAGGCATGTGCAAAGAGTTGCATCAAGATGGATCAACCTCAAGTAAGGATGAAGAAGGACGAGCTCAAGATGCGCCATCTCTAGAAGATCTCATGCTTGAAGCTTGCCATCCTCGTGCTCATGGATTGATGAAGACAAGTTCAAAGAAGAGGTTTCCCCATGGAGTATGGGGGAGCATTTTGCAAGTCTTCATCAAGCAAGAGCGATCAAGAGCAAACAAGAAAGGTGTTCCCACTATAGTGTAGGGGTTCGTAGCATGGAAAACAAAAATTTTCTATCGCATACAAACAAACAAGCCAAGATCTATCTACTAGATTGTAGCAACGAGTCGATGGAATAACTTACCCTCGAAGATTCCAAAGTGTTTAACGAGAGCGGATTCTCGTGGGTGATGTAGTCGTACTCTTTCCGATCTCAAGATCGTGTGGACGATCCTTCCGGCGCTGCGTTCCGGCAGCGCTTCCGCAGTCGGTCACACGTTCGGTACTCGACGAAGACCTTCCTCTCCCTTGTTCCAGCAGGCAGCGGAGTTTGTAGCACTCTCCTTGCGATTCCGGCAGCACAACGGCGTGGTACCGGAAGTAGAGGGGAGATCCCGCAGGGCTTCGCCTTAAGCCGGAGCGAGTATGGTGGATTATGAGAGAGGGCTATTAGTGGTATAGAGATTAGACACACCAATTAGAAGGCTCTAAACCGCAGGCTAAAGCAATTAGAAGCTCTAAACCAAACGACTCTAAACCTGAGATTAGAGGTGGAAACTTGTGTGTCTCAAGGAGGAGCCCTGCCCCTCCTTTTATGGGTGGAGGGGCTACGCGCGCCAGGGGAGGGAGGGAGTCCCTCCCCAACTCGGCCTAGGGCTGGGCGCCGGCCTGGAGGAGTGGGACTCCTCCTCCAAGTTGGTTCCAACTCCTCTTGCTTGTTTCCCATAGTTTCCTGTTTCCCACAGTTTCCTGTTTTAGCCGTTTGACTTTCAAACTGGCAATTTGACTTTCATGTTTTTGGAACAGCAAGAACACTTAGTACATGATGCAATCATTCAATGACACACTCATGTACCCTACCCCCCGGAGTGCCGGACAATCCGGAACCTTCTAGAACATTCCCGATGAAAACACCGGAATCATTCCCGAACTCCGAAACGGGACTTTCCTTATATGAATCTTATTCTCCGGACCATTTCGGATCACCTCGTGATATCCTGGATCCCATCCGAGACTCCGAACAACATTCGGTCTCTTTCTCATAATACCATAACTACTCAAAACAACGTCGAATCCTTAAGTGTGTCTCCCTACGGTTCGTGAATTATGCGGACATGATCGAGACACTTCTCCGAACAATAACCAATAGAGGAATCTGGAAATTCATATGGCTCCCACATATTTCTACGATTACTTTGCGATCGAATGAACCACTTACATACGATACCAATTTCCCTTTGTCTCACGATAGTTTACTTATCCGAGGTTATGATCGTCGGTATCTCTGCATACCTAGTTCAACCTCGTTACAGATAAGTACTCTTTTCTCGTTCCCGTGATATGTGATCCCTTGTGACCAAGTCACATGCTTGCAAGCCAATTGGATGACATTCCACCGAGAGGGCCCAGAGTATATCTATCCGTCATGTGGATGGACAAATCCCACTCTTGATCCATGTGTTTCAACCAATACTTTCCGAACACTTAATGCCACCTTTATAGCCACCCAGTTACGGTGTGGTGTTTGATGTCATCAAAGCATCCATCCGGTAAAGGTGATATGCATGATCTCATGGTCGAAGGAATTAGGCTACTATGTATCAGAAAGCATATAGCAATTGAACTATTGAAATGACTTGATCTTTATGCTACACTTATCAATAGGAGTATGTCCACCATATCATTCTCCTAACGATATGATCTTGTTGTTGATAACATCTCAATGTTCATGATATGGAAACCACAATCATTTAATCAACCAACAAGCTAGTGAAGTATATAGGCTATACTAGGGACTTCAAATTAAGTTTACAAATCACACAAGTATTAATGTTTCCTTGTTAATACTATTATAGCATGAATGTAAACATTTATCATAAACACAAAGATATAATAATAACTACATTTATTATTGCCTCTAGGGCATATCTCCAACAGTCTCCCACTTGCACTAGAGTCATCTAATTTAGATTACATGGTAATATACCGAACACCCATGGCAGTTTGGTGTTGGTCATGTTTTGCCCTCGGGAGAGGTTTAGTCAACGGATCCGCCACATTCAGATCTGTGTGTACTTTGCAAATATTTATATCCCCATCCTGGATATGTTCTCGAATAGCGTGAAAACGCAGCTTGATATGCTTCAGCTTCTTGTGTGACCTTGGTTCTTGCGCATTGGCTATGGCGCCCATGTTATCACAGTAGATAGACATTGGGTCCAGCGCACTTGGAACCACACCCAGCTCTGTAATGAACTCTTTCATCCATATCGCTTCTTGTGAAGCCTCCGAAGCAGCCATGTATTCCGATTCAGTTGAAGATCTCGCCACAACGCTTTGCTTTGCACTCCTCCAGCTAACTGCTGCACCATTCAAAATAAATACGTATCCAGATTGTGATTTAGAATCATCCAGATCGGTGTTCCAACTAGCATCGGTGTAACCATTAACAACGAGCTGTTCATCACCTCCATAAGAAAGAACCATATCCTTAGTTCTTCTCAAGTACTTAAGGATGTTTTTGACCGCTGTCCAATGATCCACTCCTGGATCACTTTGATATCTGCTAGTTAAACTAACAGCATATGCAATGTCGGGTCTAGTACATAGCATGGCATACATTAGAGATCCTATGGCTGAGGCATAGGGAGTCTTACTCATCCTTTCTCTATCTTCTGCCGATGTTGGACTTTGAGTTTTACTCAAGGTCGTATTGGGCAACATGGGCAAGAACCCTTTCTTGCTTTCTTCCATTCCAAACTTCTTTAGAACTTTGTCCAAATATGTACTCTGTGACAATGATATTTGGCGTTTCGATCTATCTCTATAAATCTTTATGCCTAATATGTAAGCTGCTTCGCCAAGATCCTTCATTGAAAAACTATTATTCAAATATTCCTTGACACTATTAAGAAGGTCTACATCATTCCCAATCAACAATATGTCATCCACATATAGTATTAAGAACGCTACAGAGCTCCCACTCACTTTCTTGTAAATACAAGCTTCTCCATAAGTTTGTATAAAACCAAAACTTTTGATTACCTTATCAAAGCGTTGATTCCAACTTCGGGATGCTTGCTTCAATCCATAGATGGACCGTTGAAGTTTGCATACCTTGTTAGCATCTTTAGGATCGACAAAACCTTTGGGTTGCATCATATACAATTCTTCATCAATATCTCCATTGAGGAATGCTGTTTTGACATCCATCTGCCATATCTCATAATCATAATATGCAGCGATTGCTAACATAATCCTCACAGACTTTAGCTTCGCTACTGGTGAGAAAGTCTCATCGTAGTCAACTCCTTGAATTTGTCGAAACCCTTTTGCGACAAGTCGAGCTTTATAGACAGTAACATTACCATCAGCATCTGTTTTCTTCTTGAAAATCCATTTGTTCCCGACAGCCTTTCGGCCATCCGGTAAGTCCACCAAAGTCCATACTTGGTTTTCGTACATGGATCCAATCTCGGATTTCATGGCTTCTTGCCATTTATTGGAATCTGGGCTCATCATCGCTTCCTCATATGTCTCGGGGTCATCGGTGTTGTCCACCAACATGACACTCATAACGGGATCATACCAATCTGGAGTGGTACGAGTTCTCGTTGACCTCCGAGGCTCTGTAGCAACTTCAACCGAAGTTTCATGATCATCATCATTAGCTTCCTCTCTAATTGGTGCAGGCACCACAGGAACTTCTTCCGGTGCTGCGCTACTCGCAATTTCGAGAGAAGGTTCGACAACCTCGTCGAGTTCTACTTTCCTTCCAGTCACTTCTTTCGAGAGAAATTCCTTCTCTAGAAAGGATCCATTCTTGGCAACGAAGATTTTGCCTTCGGATCTATGATAGAAGGTATACCCAATAGTTTCCTTCGGGTATCCTATGAAGACGCATTTTTCCGCTTTGGGTTCAAGCTTGTCCGGCTGTAACTTCTTTACATAGGCTTCGCATCCCCAAACTTTAAGGAACGACAATTTAGGTTTCTTCCCAAACCATAATTCATACGGTGTCGTTTCAACGGATTTAGACGGTGCCCTATTTAAAGTGAATGCGGCTGTTTCTAATGCATAACCCCAAAATGATAGCGGTAAATCTGTAAGTGACATCATAGAACGAACCATATCTAAGAGAGTTCGATTACGACGTTCGGACACACCATTACGCTGTGGTGTTCCCGGCGGTGTCAATTGTGAAAGTATTCCGCACTTATTTAAATGCTCGCCAAACTCGTAACTTAGATATTCACCTCCACGATCAGAACGTAGAAATTTAATCTTCTTGTTACGTTGATTCTCTACCTCACTTTGAAACTCCTTAAACTTCTCGAAAGTTTCGGACTTATGTTTCATGAAATAGATATACCCATATCTACTCAAGTCATCTGTGAAGGTAAGAACATAACGATAACCACCGCGCGATGCTACACTCATTGGACCACACACATCGGTATGTATGATTTCCAATAAGTCCGTAGCTCGCTCCATTATACCAGAAAATGGAGTCTTAGTCATTTTTCCCATCAGACATGCTTCGCATCTTTCAAGTGATTCAAAATCAAGTGATTCAAGAAGTCCATCGGAATGGAGTTTCTTCATACGCTTCACTCCAATGTGACCAAGACGACAGTGCCACATATAGGTCGAATTATCGCTTGATTTCAAACGTTTAGCCTCAATATTGTTGATATGTGTATTTCCACTATCGAGATTCAATAAGAATAGACCATCTATCAAAGGTGCATGTGCGTAAAACATATTACTCATATAAATCGAACAACCATTATTCTCTGACTTAAACAAGTAACCGTCTCGCAATAAACAAGATCCCGATATAATGTTCATGCTCAACGCAGGCACTAAATAACAATTATTTAAGTATAAAACTAATCCCGATGGTAGATGAAGAGGTAGCGTGCCGACCGCGATCACATCAACCTTTGATCCGTTTCCCACGCGCATCGTCACCTCGTTCTTCGCTAGCTTCCGTTTATTCTGCAGCACCTGTTTCGAGTTACAAATATGAGCAACCGAACCAGTATCAAATACTCAGGCACTACTACGAGTACTAGTGAGATACACATCAATAACATGTATATCAGATATACCTTTCTTCTTGATGTTGCCGTTCTTCAGATCCGCCAAGTACTTTGGGCAATTCCGCTTCCAGTGACCTTCTCCCTTGCAGTAAAAGCACTCAGTTTCAGGCTTTGGTCCAGCCTTGGTTTTCTTCGTCGGCGTGGTAACTTTCTTACCACCCTTAAGTGTCCCTTTTGCTTAGACTTGCCTTTCTTGAGTTTGGTGGTCTTATTGACCATCAACACTTGGTGCTCTTTCTTGATCTCCACTTCTGCAGACTTTAACATAGCAAACAGTTCTGGCAACTCTTTGTTCATGTTCTGCATGTTGTAGTTCATCACAAAGTTCATGTAACTTGGTGGCAGTGACTGGAGGACGCGGTAAATCCCCAAAGCATTAGGAATCACTATACCCAAGCTTTGAAGTTTGTTTGCGTGCCCAGACATCTTAAGCACATGCTCACTGACGGAGCTGCCCTCTTCCATCTTGCAGTTAAAGAACTTTTCAGAAGCCTCATAGCTTTCAATTGCCGCATGAGTCTCAAAAATTAATTTGAGATCCTCGACAATATCATATGGGTCTGACTCTTCAAACCTTTTCTGAAGCTCCGATTCTAAACCATACAATATAGCACACTGAACTATGGAGTACTGATTCTTCCGAGCGAGGTAAACATTCTTTACTTCATCGGAAGCATCAGCTGCAGGTGGGTCACCCAGCGGTGCATCCAGCACATAGGTCAAATTACCAGCTGTGAGGACAATCCTCAAATTGCGGAACCAATCCGCGAAGTTGCTTCCATTGTTTTTCAACTTTTCTTTCTCTAGGAACGCATTAAAATTGATGGTAGGGGCTGCCATTGATCTACAACATATTTGCAATAGTTTAGACTAAGTTTATGACAAATTGAGTTCAAATTAATTAATGAAATTAAACTAGGTGAACTCCCACTCAAAATAACATCCCTCACATTGTTTTAGTGATCACACGAACCAAATCCACTACATCAACACCGATCATCACGAGAGTTGATATAGTTTCAATGGCGAACAATCATCATGTTCATCATATCTACTATACGATTCATGCTTTACCTTTCGGTAATCCGTGTTCCGAGACCATGTCTGTACATGCTAGGCTCGTCAAGATCAAACCTTAGTTTCTGCATGGGCAAATCTGGCTTGCTCACGTTGTATACACTTGCAGAATCTAACACACCCGATCATCATGTGGTGCTTCGAAACAACAAGCTTTAGAAACGGTGCTAACTAAGGGCGAACACTTTATGATTTGAAATTCATGTGCATGAGGGGTCATCTTATAATGCTACCGTCGTCTACTAAGCAATACAAGATGCATAAAGGATTAACATCACATGCAATTCATAATATGTGATATGATATGGCCTTTCTTCTTTGTGCTTCCGATCTCCATCTTCAAACACGAACATGATCTCCATCATCACCGGCATTGCATCAAGGTCAATGACGCTTCACCATGGTTGTCGTCCACCAGCTTCAACTATTACAACTACTTTGAATAGACACGCGGGTCTTAACATAAATTAAAGACAACCATATGGCTCCTGCCGGTTGCCAACTTACAATAAGGAACATTGCATATATCAAATATAATCACAATCATGGCCATATCACATCACTGCACACCCCTGCAAAACAAAGTTAGACGCTTCTACTTTCTTTGCATATTTTACGTGGTTTGGGGCTTTCAATAAGTGTCGTTCTAACTTACGAACAAGAACCACAACATTGATACTAGCATTGTTGATTACCCGTTGTAAATTGAATCTTAACTATGCTAGGAGAAACAGGCACCCGCAAAGCCACTTATGCAATACAAGTTGCATGTCAAGCGTGGAGCAAGTCTCATGAACGATGTCATGTAAGGTTAGCCCGGGCCGCTTCATCCCAACATACCGCAAGATGCAAAGTACACAAAAAGCAATCGACAATAAAAGCATCAACGCCCACAATGACCATTGTGTTCTACTCGTGCAACAGATCTACATATAGACACGGCTCTGATACCACTGTAGGGGTTCGTAGCATGGAAAACAAAAATTTTCTATCGCATACAAACAAACAAGCCAAGATCTATCTACTAGATTGTAGCAACGAGTCGATGGAATAACTTACCCTCGAAGATTCCAAAGTGTTTAACGAGAGCGGATTCTCGTGGGTGATGTAGTCGTACTCTTTCCGATCTCAAGATCGTGTGGACGATCCTTCCGGCGCTGCGTTCCGGCAGCGCTTCCGCAGTCGGTCACACGTTCGGTACTCGACGAAGACATACCTCTCCCTTGTTCCAGCAGGCAGCGGAGGTTGTAGCACTCTCCTCGCGATTCCGGCAGCACAACGACGTGGTACCGGAAGTAGAGGGGAGATCCCGCAGGGCTTCGCCTTAAGCCGGAGCGAGTATGGTGGATTATGAGAGAGGGCTATTAGTGGTATAGAGATTAGACACACCAATTAGAAGGCTCTAAACCGCAGGCTAAAGCAATTAGAAGCTCTAAACCAAACGGCTCTAAACCTGAGATTAGAGGTGGAAACTTGTGTGTCTCAAGGAGGAGCCCTGCCCCTCCTTTTATGGGTGGAGGGGCTAGGCGCGCCAGGGGAGGGAGGGAGTCCCTCCCCAACTCGGCCTAGGGCTGGGCGCCGGCCTGGAGGAGTGGGACTCCTCCTCCAAGTTGGTTCCAACTCCTCTTGCTTGTTTCCCACAGTTTCCTGTTTCCCACAGTTTCCTGTTTTAGCCGTTTGAGTTTCAAACTGGCAATTTGACTTTCATGTTTTTGGAACAGTAAGAACACTTAGTACATGATGCAATCATTCAATGACACACTCATGTACCCTCCCCCCCGGAGTGCCGGACAATCCGGAACCTTCTAGAACATTCCCGATGAAAACACCGGAATCATTCCCGAACTCCGAAACGGGACTTTCCTTATATGAATCTCCGGACCATTCCGGATCACCTCGTGATATCCTGGATCCCATCCGAGACTCCGAACAACATTCGGTCTCTTTATCATAATACCATAACTACTCAAAATAACGTCGAATCCTTAAGTGTGTCTCCCTACGGTTCGTGAATTATGCGGACATGATCGAGACACTTCTCCGAACAATAACCAATAGAGGAATCTGGAAATTCATATGGCTCCCACATATTTCTACGATTACTTTGCGATCGAATGAACCACTTACATACGATACCAATTTCCCTTTGTCTCACGATAGTTTACTTATCCGAGGTTATGATCGTCGGTATCTCTGCATACCTAGTTCAACCTCGTTACAGATAAGTACTCTTTTCTCGTTCCCGTGATATGTGATCCCCTGTGACCAAGTCACATGCTTGCAAGCCAATTGGATGACATTCCACCGAGAGGGCCCAGAGTATATCTATCCGTCATGTGGATGGACAAATCCCACTCTTGATCCATGTGTTTCAACCAATACTTTCCGAACACTTAATGCCACCTTTATAGCCACCCAGTTACGGTGTGGTGTTTGATGTCATCAAAGCATCCATCCGGTAAAGGTGATATGCATGATCTCATGGTCGAAGGAATTAGGTTACTATGTATGAGAAAGCATATAGCAATTGAACTATTGAAATGACTTGATCTTTATGCTACGCTTATCAATAGGAGTATGTCCACCATATCATTCTCCTAACGATATGATCTTGTTGTTGATAACATCTCAATGTTCATGATATGGAAACCACAATCATTTAATCAACCAACAAGCTAGTGAAGTATAGAGGCTATACTAGGGACTTCAAATTAAGTTTACAAATCACACAAGTATTAATGTTTCCTTGTTAATACTATTATAGCATGAATGTAAACATTTATCATAAACACAAAGATATAATAATAACTACATTTATTATTGCCTCTAGGGCATATCTCCAACATATAGAAGAACAAGACGGTCTACATCAAGTTCAAGTGGGACGCTCAAGGCAAATGTATGTTGATAGGGCTTCTCTTTTGCCGGTCTCGTGTTGTTAGTTGGGAGACCGGGTTTAGGATAGATAGCCGTACTATCAAGAGGGGCTCTCAAGCGGGTGTCTCGTTTGCATCGTTCGGAGAGAGCTCAAACCTTTGCATTCATAGCATCATCTTTCTTGGTTGTTATTTGGTTCTTGTCCATGAGAGGATCTAGAGCTTGTGGGCATCACATAACAAGCTCTAGTTCATCATCTAAGGATTTCACTTGCATATCTTATTGCGGTTTTTGATCTTGCGAGTTTTCCGGCTCCACACCTTGGGGGATACTTCACATATATATTTATGATATTTTCTCCCAAGGTGATACCCAATATTTCGTCGTTATCTTTCCAACAAAATTGGTTTCATCCCATTTGGAGTTCGGATGCAAAAGTTATTGCGTTTCTGGTTTTCTGGTTTCTGGAATTTCCCTGACCGGAAGTTTCGGCTTCCCACCGGAAGTTCTGCTCAAACTTCTTTCTGCGGGCTGTTCTACAGTTTGTTCCGACGGTAGTTCCGCCCAAGTTCCGGCGGCGGTTCAGTAACCTTCTGTTTTGAAGTGTGCTATTTGCCGGAACTTGGCCGGAACTTGGCCGGAACTTGCAACGGAACTTGTCCTGGCAAAAGTTCTTGAGCGGAACTTCCGCCTGAAGGCCGGAACTTCCGGTTAGACTCGCTTTGCGACTCATAAGTTCCGCCCCTTGTTCCGCCCCAAGTTCTGGTGAAGGCTCAGTAACCTTCTGTTTTGAAGCGTTCTATTTGCTGGAACTTTGTCGGAACTTGCTCGGAAGTTCACCGGAACTTCCGGTCTGTTTTGACCGGAACTTCCGGTTGCACTTCTGGAGCGGGCGTCAACGGTCTGATGACCGTTGGATCCAGGCTGGGCGGAACTTCCGCCCCAGAGCCGGAAGTTCCGGCCATGATTCGTTTTTTCAGTTTCTCGCTCCGCAGTTTTCGTCCGTTGGCTGGGTGCCACCGGAAGTTCCGGCCTCCCACCAGAAGTTCCGGCCAGGTGTCGCGAATGCCCATAACGGGCAGATCTGGGAGCCCTTTAAAAGGGGCTCCTCTTCCCCTTCGTGGGTACTAGCTTTTCTTCTTGGTTCTTGGCTTTCTCTCTCTCCTCCATTGTCAACCTTGAAGAAGCTTTCCCTCTCCCTTTCCCCTCCTATGATTCTTGCATCTTTTTGAGGGATTTGAGAGAGGAGATCTAGATCTACAATCCCCCCAAGTCAAATCCCTTCTTTGTGAAGGAATCATTGGGATCTAGATCTTGGAGAGTTTTGTGTTCTCCTCTTGTGTTCTTCCTCCCTTATTCCCCCAATAGCTTTTGTAGCTTTGTTGGAATTTGGGAGAGAAGGACTTGCCCTTGCATTTGGTGCATAGGTTTGAGTTCTACTCTTGTGGTCTTCCTCCCTTATTCCCCCAATAGATTTTGTAGCTTTGTTGGAATTTGGGAGAGAAGGACTTGCCCTTGCATTTGGTGCATAGGTTTGAGTTCTCCTCGGAGATTCGGCGAGTTCAAGCTTGTGAGCTTGTTTCTCTTGGGTTCCGTGGAACCCTAGACGGTTGTGTGGTTGGATTGTTGACCTTTTGTGGTCTTGTTGACCTTTTGTGGTCTTGTAGCCTTTTGTGGAGTTGTTGGCCTTTTGTGGCATTGTTGGCCTGTTGTGGCTTTGTTGTTGGGAGCCTCCAATTGAGTTGTGGAGTTAGCCCCAATCTTGTACGGGTTCGGTGACCGCCCTCAAGCGTCCCATAGTGGAGCAAGTGCCCGCCTTTTGTGGTGCGCACTTGGGAGAATAGGGTGAGCCTTTTGTGGCGTCGGTGAGTTGCGTGCTTCCGCATCCGGGGTGAGGCCTTGTGTGGCGTTGGGTGAGCATCGAGCCACCACACCTCGAGGTGAGACATTTGTGGCGTTCGGAGAGCATTGCGTCATCGCACCTCTCCAACGGAGACGTAGATTCTTTGGAAGTGAACTTCGGGAAACAAATCTTCGTCTCCGCGTCCATCGGTTATCTCTCAACCGAACCCTTTACTTATGCACTTTACATTGTGATAGCCATCGTGCTTGAAGTACTTATACCTTGCTATCACCTTGTTGCTTATATTGCTTAGCATAGGTTGTTGGTGCACCTAGGTGAACTTAGTGGCTAGATTTTGTGCTCAATAAATTAAACATTAGTTTTATTCCGCATTTACTTGAGCCTAAACCGTAATAATTTTAAAAACCCTATTCACCCCCCCTCTAGGCGACTTCCTTTGTAATTTCAAACAGGTTATGAGCTACCTGGTGAATTCCCTCTCTGATGAGATGCTTCCCAACGTTTTTGGGCTTGTTCATGCCAAGGATGTATGGAGTACCCTCACCAGCCTCTACACCACCCAATCCAAAACAAGGGTCTCTACTCTCCGTGGCTCCCTCACCAACACCAAAAAGCTCGACATGACTGCTACTCAGTTCCTGACAAAGATGAAGGGGTTTGCCTCGGAGCTTGCTTCTGCAGGAAAACCGATTGATGATGATGAGCTCAAGGATTACATCCTTAATGGTCTTGATGGTACTTTTAATCCCCTTGTTGCCTCAATTAATGCCAATCCTGCTACAACCCTCCCTGACATGTGCTCTCAGCTTTTATCCTATGAGTATCGTGAAAATATGCTCGCTGCAACTGGTCAAAAGAATGGTACTTTCACCTCCTCCGTCAATGCTGCTTCTCGTCGCCCTCCTGCTCCCTATGGAGGCGCACCACCTAAACCACCCCTCCTACCTTCTCCGCCCAACTATCATCCAATGCCACCACCATATAACCCCCCACCACCAAACCCCTACCAACCACCGTCCTACACCCATCCCCCATACACCACACCACCTCACCCACACTACTCCCCTCCCTCCTATGCGCCGCCACCCTATACCTATCCACCACAACCCTACCATCCACCTCAACCATATCGCCCCCTCCTCCCCCACCCCAGCCGCGCGCGCCCTGACCAAGGTCGCCCGGATCGTCGCCCCAAGGGGGGCGCGACAAAAATAAAGGAAGAGTTGCCTCTCCTTGGCAGCCCGGTGTCTATTGTCAGATCTGCAAAAAGGAGGGTCATCCTGCCAATGACTGCTGGTGGCGTTATGGTGACGATGATGATACACCGAATGATCCCAAAGGTGCTTATGGTGTTGACACCAATTGGGTCATTGACACGGGGGCGACAAACCATGTTGCAGGACAGCTAACCAAGCTCCAGGTCCATGATGCATATCCAGGCCATGATTAAATCCACAACGCTAGTGGACAAGGTATGGAAATCGCTAATATTGGTCATTCAGTTTTGCACACCCCTAATCATTCTCTTCAACTTCGTAATATCTTACATGTTCCTAGCTCTTCCATGAATCTAGTTTATGCTCATAAGCTTACCTTAGACAATAATGCCTTTATTGAAATTCATCCATTCTTTTTCTTGATCAAGGACCAGGCCACGCAGCAAATAATGTATAGAGGTCCATGTCGGGGTGGTCTCTATCCTCTTGTCCCTGTGTCAGCGGGTCCCTCCAAGCATGCTTTGGTCACCGTCAAGCCTTCCTCCTCTACATGGCATCGTCGTCTAGGTCATCCTTCGTCGTTTATTGTTCGGCAAATTCTTAGAAGAAACAATCTCCCTTATACCCCAGAAATAAACTCTTACATATGTGATCCATGCCAACAGGCTAAGATTCACCAGCTCCCCTATCATGTTTCCACTAGTGTTTCCACTGTCCCTTCGGAACAGGTGTTTTCTGATGTTTGGGGTCCTGCTCCCTTGTCTTTAGGAAAACATGCATACTATGTAAGCTTCATCGATGATTTTAGTAAATTTACATGGATTTATCTTCTCAAGAAGCGTTCTGATGTTTATCAAGTGTTTCTAAATTTTCAACAATTTATTGAGCGCAAGTTTGATAGGAAAATCATTACCATGCAAACTGATTGGGGTGGTGAATATGAAAAACTTAATGGTTTCTTCCAAAAGGTGGGCATCACTCATCATGTTTCATGTCCTCATGCTCATCAACAAAATGGTTCTGCTGAACGAAAACATCGTCATATTGTTGAAGTTGGTCTTGCCTTACTTGCCAACGCTTCTATGCCATTAAAATTTTGGGATGATGCCTTCCTAACAGCCACCTTTCTCATTAATCTCACTCCCTCCAAATTTATCAACTTTGAAACTCCAATAGAACGACTTCTTCACACCAAACCTGACTATGATTCTCTACGTGTTTTTGGCTGTGCATGTTGGCCAAATCTACGCCCATACAATAAGCATAAACCTTCTTTTCGTTCTAAGAGATGTGTGTTTCTTGGTTATAGCCCATTACACAAAGGGGTCAAGTGCCTTGATGTTCCCACTGGCCGTGTTTACATCTCTCGCGATGTTGTTTTTGATGAGAATGTTTTTCCCTTTGCCTCCCTACACCCAAATGTTGGTCGTCGTCTTCGCGAGGAAATTCTTCTTTTGTCTCCAGAAACTCCACCACCGGTAGATACAAATAGGGGTGTGCACACTAATGAACATTATTTGCCGATTGTTCCTGTTGTTGTTTCTTCCCAGGTCCCTACCAACAATCTTGCTGAAGAAACTAGATCCAATTCTGAGCAAATTACAGCCTCAAACACATGCAATATAGAGCTAGAAGAACAAGCTGCTACAGGACAAGAAAACACTGTTTTTTAGGTTGATTCTGGGGACAACACCTCGGATCGGGAGCCAGCAGTAGACTCTGCAACGTCGTTGTCGTCCCCCGTTCGCGCGCCCACGCGGGAGGATTCTCCCTCTAACGCGGAGCGATCCTTGGAAGCGACGCCTGTCCGCGCGCGGGAGCGGTCTTCGCTCGACAGCGACAGCGCCCGTCCGCGCCCTCCCTCTGACGCGGAGTGGTCCTCGGAAGCGACGCCCGTCCACGTGCGTTCCCTGTCCCGCCCTTCCTCTGACGCGGAGCGGTCCCCGCGCGACAGCGACAGCGCCCGGTCGGCCTCGCCCTGCACTCCCGCCTCGCACCAAGACCGCGATAGCACCTCGTGTCAGCGCCACAGTGCGTCCCAGGACAGCGACAGCGACCGGTCCCCTGTGGACACTGACAGTGACCTTTTGTCTCATACACCTCAGGGATCTTCTGTACCAGATGCTGCTGCAGCTTTGCCTGCTGATGGACCGCGCACTCGCCTGCAAAAAGGTATTAAAAACCCCAAAATTCGTACTGATGGTACTGTTCGATGGGCTTTGTTAACATCTACAGGAGAACCAGCAAATCTTCATGAGGCTCTCTCTGATGAAAATTGGAGGCACGCTATGCAAGATGAGTATGATGCTCTTATCACTAATAACACGTGGCATCTTGTTCCTCCAAGCTCTAAAAGGAATGTCATTGACTGCAAGTGGGTCTATCGTATCAAGAAAAATGCTGATGGTACAATTGACAGGTATAAAGCTCGCCTTGTTGCAAAAAGATTCAAACAATGGTATGGCATAGATTATGAGGATACTTTCAGTCCAGTTGTTAAAGTTGCTACTATTAGAATTATTCTGTCAATATCTGTTTCACAAGGTTGGAGTCTACGGCAGCTAGATGTCAAGAATGCGTTCTTACATGGTATTCTGGAAGAGGAGGTTTACATGAAACAACCCCCTGGTTTTGAGTCTTCCGCTAACCCAAATTATGTTTGTAAACTTGACAAAGCTCTTTATGGACTGAAGCAGGAACCTCGGGCTTGGTATTCTCGGTTGAGTACTAAGCTTCATTCACTTGGATTCATACCGTCCAAGGCAGACACCTCTCTTTTTCTGTTTGATCATGGTGGTATTCAGATCTTTCTCCTTATATATGTTGATGATATTATTGTCACCAGTTCCTCTAATGATGCAATCACAACACTCCTTAAGAATCTCAGCCATGAGTTTGCGCTCAAAGATCTTGGCGATCTTCATTATTTTCTGGGTCTTGAGGTTCACAGACAGTCTGATGGTTTACTGTTAAATCAAGAGAAGTATGCTACTGATATTCTAAAACGTGTTGGTATGCAAGATTGTTCATCATCTCCTACACCCTTGTCCGTCAATGATACCTTATCACTGCATGATGGTACTCTGCTTGGTCCCGAGGATATTACCAGATACAGGAGCATTGTAGGTGCTCTTCAGTATTTGACTTTGACACGACCAGACATATGTTTCTCTGTTAGCAAGGTATGTTAGTTTCTCCATGCACCTACAACAACTCATTGGACAACAGTTAAACGGATACTGAGGTATATTCATGGTACATGTACAGTTGGACTAACGTTTAGTAAGTCCAATTCCACACTTCTTAGTGCATTTTCAGATGCAGATTGGGCAGGCGATTTTGATGACAAACGCTCTACAGGTGGCTTTGCTATTTTCTTTGGTCCTAATCTCATATCATGGAGTGCTAGGAAACAGCCCACTGTGTCACGCTCTAGCACCGAGGCTGAATACAAAGCACTTGCTAATGCTACTGCCGAATTGATTTGGCTTGAGGCGTTAATTCGAGAGTTGGGTATCTCTATTCTTGAAAAAGCTTGCTTATGGTGTGACAATCTTGGTGCTACCTTCCTTTCTGCTAATCCTGTGTTTCATGCTCGTATCAAGCACATTGAGATTGATTTCCATTTTGTTCGGGAACGAGTTGCTAATAAACAACTTGAGGTCAAATTTATCTCCAGCAAAGATCAGATTGCAGATGGTTTCACAAAGACGCTCTGCTCTAAGAAGCTCGATGAGTTCAAGCGTAATCTAAATCTTTCCAAGCTTTAGATTAAGGGGGGTGTTGGAGTTGTATTATTCTTGTTACAATTGGTATGGAGTAGTACTCCAACCAGACTTATCTCTATTTGTGTAAAGCCACGTAGGGGGTTTTTCCCTACCTATATTAACACGTACCGGTGCACCCCAACGGGTACGCATCGTTCTCCCACAACTCGACAACCAACATACAAAACAAACGGTTACATTCATCTACAACTCTCTACCTCTCGCTCTGTTTTTAAGAGGCAGAGCTTACACTTTCTATGTGGTGATCTAACTCATACAATCGTATAAAATATCAACTAACGAAGTAAAAGAGACAACAAATCAATTTAGAGTATTCGTGAGACACCTCCGGGCCTCCGACATGCATGCGGGTGCAAGTGCCCATCCTTCTTTCCTTTCAGGAGCAAGAACTAGAGCCCTGGAAGGTCTGCTCGAAGTGTTGAACTACCATTCTCTTGGGGCAACGTTGGCGGAGACGAGCTCTCTACCATCTCTTGTGATGGCACAAAACTTCCACACTAACGGACTTCTCGAGCGTAAGAACTGAAATTGACTAGGGGTCTTGCCCCCCCCCCCCCCCCCCCCCTCAGCATAACATCGGTCTGCCGCTACACTAAAGGAGAGTGTCTTGCCCCGTTGAGGTAGGCGTTGCTCTGGCGACCATTTCTTTCCTAGTCGCGTGACATGGGCTGCCGATATGATGTCCCGGGTTCGACGACCACACCACCACTCCATGCACGTCGCCGTCACGGCCTACGTTCATCACCATTTCCCACCACCAGGTTGAACTGTTGAAGTAGACATGTCCGTTCATCATGAACCAGACCTGCCTCTCCTCGTGCAACGGATCCTGTGGAACGACCCCAACATGATGCCGGCGTGGTACTGAGCGAGTCATTCAATTGTAACTTTGACACAAAATTCGTAAGACGAACTCAGAGAGGATGAGAGAAGCACAACGCACAACTACACAAATTCAGTACTCCCATGCTTAGGATTTATGACAGATATAAGCCCACGAGGCATACCAGCTATGCCCATGCCACGTGGATCAGACCGTCCGATTCCGGCCCAATTGCCTCCTTATTTAAATTGGATCCTGCATAGTAGTTGAGTAGCCGCACGGCTTGGCCCCTAGCAGCGGCGCCCTCTATTTCTCGCTTCTTCACTTTTATCCTAAGCCCATTTTTCATTTTGGAGGATGCAAGAAAACTTGGGTTGGACAGACTGCCCTTACAACACCTCCACGTCGAAGTTCCAGATGATGGCAGCGACGGCGGTATTCATCTGCATGATGGCGATGTCCTTTCCGAGGCACATCCTAGGCCCCGAGTTGAACGCCAAGAACTTGTGAGTTGGCACGTACCGTAGCTCGTCGCCCTTCCCCGAGAGCCACCTCTCCGGCCTGAACTCCCGGCAGGCCTCCCCCCACACATCCTCCATCCTCCCCATGGAGTAGAGGGAGACGAGGATGGTGTCGCCGGCGCACACCGCGTGGACGCTCGGCAGCACGTCGTCGGCGACGACTGTCTTGCGCTCGATGGGGATCGGCGGGAACAGCCTGAGCGACTCGTACAAGGTGGCGTTCAGATAGACTAGGGTTTTTGTCTCATCCGGCTCAAATGTGACCATGGCCGCTGCAGCTTTCCGCGACGCGATAGGATGAAGTTCTTTCCGTATGCAGGACACGGCGTCGGGGTTGTGGGCGAGGTTGTAGAAGAGCCACAGCAACGCCGTGCCGGTCGTGTCCCTCCCGGCGATCATGAAGTTGATGAGCGTACGTCGCGCAGAGCAATGTCGTCGCTGTATTCCGGATCGTTGATGTACGTCGACATGATAAATGTCCGCAGCAGGGCCAGCCGGCGCGCGACTCCTGATCCCCACCAGTATCGCTGCTGGTGGTGATCATCAGCTTCCTCCTCCTCTCGATCATCTCTGCGACGAAGCCGCGTAGCACCTTGTCGACGAAGCCACGGCGAGCTTCCTCTCCGGGTCGACATTCAGCCACCTCATCGCTTTCCAGCAGCACGTCGGCAAGGCGTGCCGGATCAGTCCCACCTCCATGACGGTATCCATGGCGACGACGGCGTGCACGGGTGGCGGCGTCATGACGTCAGCGCCGCCGCCATCGTCGGTGGAGAGGAGGAGACCAGGGTCGACGCAGAAGATGGGCGTGGCCGTCACGTCGAACGCGAACCTCGTGATCAGCTCATGCATGTCGAAGTACAGAGCGCCCGTGGTCGCCATACGCGCTAGGAACGGGGCAACGCCCTTCTCCACCTTGTCGCGACAGCACGCGGCCATCAGGCCCAGGAGCAGCGGGCTGCTGAAGATGCTCTGGATCCTCGCGCGCTGCCGGCGGCATGGCTCGCCGTCGACGGTGAAGAAGCTGCCGTCTGCCACGTCGAACATCTCCGAGAACTCGTATCCCTTGAGATAGTTCGCGTGGTTCGAGGGAAAGATGTGCCGGATGTTGGTCGCAGGTGAGATCAGGAATCGCATGCCGGTTAAGCACGACTTGAAGTTGTGCCCGCAGGAGGCGAGTGCGTCTGTGATGTAGTCGTGGAACCGGTGAAGGTTGACGACGAGGGAAGGGAGGGATGCCGACTATTGGCCAGTCCGTCGGGCACAATGGATTCCTTGATCTCCTGGACTCGATGTACATGCAGAAGCCGAAAAGTAGGAGGAGGGGCGAGGTGGACACGAGCAGTTAGGCAATAAGGGCAACGCCATTGTTCGGATGTTAATTTGGATCGATGCTATGAAGGAGAGCAGACAGCTTAATTTATAAAGAAGTACACACAGGCCACTGTGCAAACAAGCATGATCAACCTGCATTTAACATCAAAACGCTTGCATGCATGCATGTGCCAAATTTAATTAAATACAGTTAGACCATGGGCAGAGTCATGGACTGAAGCTTAATTTAGAGTGATGGGCAGAGTGATGGAGTACAAGCCACAAAGTAAATGACCATTATCAAAGTGCATGTAACACCAAACAACTTGCATGTGCTGCGTAAGTATAGTGATAGCTACGGTTCAAAGTGAAAGTTGAGAAGCAATCATCTGTTGGATGAGTAGTGAAGAATTCATTTATACTTCCTTCCTCCTAAAATATAAGACGTTTAAGAATTAGTCAAAACTCAAGGAGTGGGTTGTTAAGAAGATGGCCCAGTAATTCATCAACTGGAAAAAAGTTGCACCTTGACTTTATCGTAAAAGAGAAGACTTCACGGTTCACTAGAGCGTATGAGAAGATAAAAGACTACCTGGATGATTTTCTAACATACAAGCAATCAGAGCTACCTCTGAAAAGGTATGAAACGAATAAGGAAAATGCTGCTAAAAACCAGTATCACCATACTATGGGGCAAGGTGGCTACAAGACTGGCATGCCTAGGTGGAAGAAACTTGAGGACGACCTTCGTGCTAAAGGATCACTCCAGAGACAGACAATTGGCTCGAACGGGTAAAGAATTGTTTTTACGGATATGAGGGCATGTTGGACTCAGAAGAGAAGTGCATATATAACAAAATACATGATGAAAATCCCGTACTCACCGAAGACATTAGAAAAACAGTAAAGGCTGTTGAAGAGGGGAGGTTTCTTCCCGATAGAGAGAATGACGAGCTCACACTTGCCCTTGGGAATGATGAACACACATGACGAACACGAGACACATTAGGCTCCAAACCATGGAAAATTGGGTTTCCCGTCGGCAGAAAAAATATCCCGATAGAAGTCGTAAGAGGGGAAAGGAAAATGATGAAATTGAAGCGAGGAAACATGCAGACCGGATGCATAACATAGAAGAACAATTAAAGCGGCGGCATGATTAAATTGACGCACTTAGCCAGCAAGATACTACCGACCCATCTCAGTGGCTCATGGTAGAACCTGCATTCGATGGTACCGGCCTATCTAATAATCGGAAAAGCAGCGTGGCTTCCACGGAGCTGCGGGGTGATAATGATGATGCACCGATGATGGATCCTCTTGGATACCCAGTGGATGATATCACGGAGATGATACATTGTGAGCTACATGTGAAAGTAGTGAACATAATCATGAAGGTGGCGGTCGACTATGCCTTGCCAATTGGACCTAAACCAACTTATCATTGTTGTCCGGTTCCATAGGGCTACGTTGTTGTCGGGGTGGATGAAGTTATGACCTGATTTCACCAACTGAAGCTTGACTGCCCTGCAGGTGAAGGGGATGTGACTGAACTGGGAGATGCCAACAACGTCATCATTCTATGGCGAAAGAAAAACATCGTGCTTCCAAATAATCGGACACCAAGGCCATCGAATTCTCATATCACTCCATCTTTGCCGCCGCCTAACCCATCTCCAGCGTAAAAATCGTCTCCGCCGCCTCACCCGCCTCCAGCGCAACCGTCTTCGTCGTTGTGCCAATCGTCTCTAGCGTAGCCGTCGGTGCCGCCGTGTCATCCGTCTCTAGCGCATCCATCTTCGCCGCCGCTACAGCCGTCTCAGCCTACTATGGCTCAGGGACAAAAGCGGAAGAGTACCACCGCTACTCTAGGGAGTGGTAACCGATCACCGAGACGTCGACTAGACCCCCTCCCAAAAGTACCTAAGGTTTCTCCCAAGAGACCTTACGACTATACTCTAGAGGAAAATGAGGTGATCGCAAAGGCCCAAATGAAATAGTGGTTTGGTAACCTGAAGCGGCCGAAAGAGCAACAGTTCCCCAGCACCTAAGAAGAAAAAGCCCAAGTGCAAAAAATGTTGAAGACCCTTCATCAACCCGAGCCAATTCTGTCATCAGACTATGAGCGCTCTATTCTCAAGTCAGATGCGTCAAAGGTGCAGTCGAATAGTAGTAGTGCAAGCGGGAAATCAGTTCCTCAGCTCGGAGAACAAAAAAACAATCGTGCCCTCCGCTCAAGATGATTTTGGATGCTAAGGTGGGGTCGAGCAGATGTGCGGTCGAAGAGCAGTATGATCCAGAGTCAGTTGCACTGTACGGAGATGCGGCGGCTGCTCAAGGTATAACTATTTCTTAGTACGTATCCAATTAGAGTACTTCTCGTGGCTGATGTAGCATACAAATACCGGCACGGAAACTCTGTCGTCAAACCTGAGGAGGTCAAGCATCTACTAACAAAAATATGAAGATTGCATAAGTGGGACATGCAAGCCTCAAAGAAAGGGAAAAACTGGATAATGCTGGAAGTTAGAAACAAGCATTACGGGTATAGAGATGCCGAGATAATGCTTAAATTTGAGGAACTATTTCAGTTATTCAATCAAGACACCATCGACAAAGCGATTTTAGTGCCTATTGTCTATAAGTATTATTTTGTAATTAAGTCTCTAGCTAGCTTACCTTGTTTATTCCATGTATAATCATACTCACTATATTTTGAGACGGAGGGACTAGTAAAATTTATGATTGCTGATAAAATCACATGTGAGTAGTCCTCATAGGATGAGGCTGAGCCATATACTCGCAGCAATATGTGCATCTTTTGATATGGAATCCTTTGTATATTTGAAGTAATCTAAATCTATATATTTGTATCTACTCTCTTGCCTTGATCTTAGAACTTGTCAGGTATTCAAGATCCCAAAAATTGACAAAATAAAGAGGAGAGAAAGGAGAGAAGATCCGATGGCTACGAAGTGAAACCTGGTGAGAGTAAGGAGAATACAGTAGCTAGAGGAAATTATTTAGGAAATTGCAGCGACGTACGGGAAGCTTAATGCTTTGTTATGTTTATCTTAATAACTACTGGAGCCCCGACTAGTCGGAGGAGTAGTTGTTAGACAATGTATCTATAGTGATGTGACAATAGGCTATGGTGTTGTTAGGACACATCACCCACAAATGTATCTATAGTGATGTGACATTAGGCTATGGTGTTATTAGGACACATCACCCACAAATATCCCTAAAGTCTATTATATTATTATACATTCAACGCTTTATTTATATGGCATCTATTTGTGTGTGTACAACTACAAGTGAAACCTTGGTCCTAGACTATTTTCATCAATTGATAAAACCCACAATAATTTAACATTTTGGTATGGTAAACCAATTTTTTACAAAAATCTCAAGGCCTTGTTCAAAGTAATCTTACACCAAGCAAATTCTTCGTAAAGATTTGATAAACCTAGCTCTTCTAGGGAAGCTCAATGCTTTGGTCTATTTATCTTAATAACTACTAGAGCCGAGTGATGCGAAAGTAGGCTATGGTGTTGTTAGGACACATCACCCACAAGTATCCCTAATCTCTATTATATTCTTATACATTCAACCACTTATTATTTCTTTTGTATCTCATTTGTGTGTGTACAACTACAAGTGAAACCTTGGTCTTAGATTGTTTTCATCAATTGATAAAACTCACAATAATTTAATATTTTTTGTCTGGTAAACCAATTTTTACAAAATTGTCAAGGCCTTGTTCAAAGTAATCTTACACCAAGCAGATTCTTCTTAAAGATTTGATAAACCTAGATCTTCTAGGGAAAAATCAAGCTATACTACATTCATAATCCAGATCGAAGGTATCAGTCTTCGAACTAAAAGACTAGGTTTAGAGTCGAACCGATGTCATGGCGGTGTCTCCCGTTTCATCCCTCTGTTGGGACCTTTATGTTTGGAGACATGGCTTCGAGTTCCTTATTGCGCTCCTCTAGTGCTCGCTGCTATCCAAGGTTGATCTTCAGGGACGCAATGTACATCGTCGATGAAAAGTCCAAGACGATGCCTTTCTCGGGACCGACGAAGCACCGTCATTCACTTGATACCTCATTTACGAAATCAAGGGTGGATGGTTCCTCGACAAGAAGATTGTAGGTGGAGCTGTTATTCTTCGGTGGTGTCCAGAGTTTGTCGAGACGCGGTTTTGTTGCTCTGCTTAGGATAGGTTCTTTTGCTTTGTAGTTGAAATGTCGACAGTGGATGTCTTCAGACTAACCGGCGTAGAGTTCGTATGCTTGTTGTTCGCAGCAATTTGTAATCGTTTTGTACTTACATTTGTGCCTTCTATATGGTACGTCTCGGTGTACTCTCGAAAAAACTTATTGTAGGTTTTTCGGACTAACCGCTCTCTGATACCATGTGAAAAATCTAGAACCCTAATATTTTTGTTGTGTATATATTGATCTGACCCTCGCGAGGGCTATATATAGGTACATGGGGATAGTTAAAGACTTGGAGTATAAGATGTATTCCATCTCTAGCCTATACATGTATATGTATTCTAACAGAGATATTGGGAAGCTGGAGGCTGGTGGGTTGCCGAACACGCCCTTACAATTCTGCCTTTAATATTGTATGTCTCGCTGTACTCTCGAAAAAAAACTTAGATAGGTTATTCGGACGAGCCGGTGTGGAGTTCGTAGGCTTGTTGTTTGCGGCGAGTTTTAATCATTTGTACTTACGATTTAATATGGTACACGTCGGCATACTCTTAGGAAAAAAAACTTGACAAAACCGAATGCCACGTAAAAAGATTTTGTTTCCCCTGTCGTCAACAAGGTTTCTCCATAAAACACTGGCATGTACACATATCTTCTAAAACATTACACTTTTCTATACTAGAGACATGGAACGTACAAATGGAGTGTTGAGAGTCAGCATTGAAACCTAAATTGTACTCTTTGACCAAATCATCATCGTATCTGAATTTAGCCAAGTCTTTTGGGAGACCCTATGTTCTAAAAAGATGGCCTCTCAACTGAATATCTTGTAGAATTCCTTACAACTGCCCTTGCGGACTCTTTTCTTGGTCGATCTTGATCTATTTTTCCGAGGAATGGCATGTAGACCACTATAGATGAGAATGTGATCCGCACACTCTTGATCGTCGTCGCTCTCTTCGTCGGAATCAACGAGGACCAGCTTAGGCTTTTGCGTCGTCGTGAAGGACAGCCTCAAGCGGTCAACCTCGATGTTCTTGACTTTGTTAAGGGAAAGAGAATGGAAGGGGAACTGATACATGGAGATTGGTGCCCCATTCTTCACCGCATTGTGCTGCTTCGCTTCTGCTCGATCTCCTCCGGTTTCTTGCTTGCTCACGGGCCACACCATCCCTTTCAAAATTCCTCTTTCTGGTTGGGTGCCGGGGGGGGGGGGGGGGGGGGGGGGGGGGGGGTTCTCTCTCTATGACCCAACGTGGCCTTGCTGCTCAAGTGATGTGCTAGTAGTGCGACGCTTATAAGGGGGAGAAAAGAAGAAGCTGAGGAGGGAGATGCGTGGAGAAGGAGGCGTCGTGAAGCTTTTTGAAAACGACGGTTGTGAGCGGAAGCACTAATCTGTTGACTTTGTGTGTCCCTGTCCCTGCATGCCTCCTTGGTTCCCAAGGCACTTCATTTCTGACTTCCCTAGCGAATCTCGTTGACGCTGTCAACGTGCAAGCGGTTCCAATGTGCAAAAGAAAAAAGAACTAGACTGATAATTTGAGGTCTCTATCCTGAAAACTTCAATCCAGGTATATATTTTGGTTTAAGAAGAGGCTACAGACTTCTTCTTTTAGCGGGGCCAAAAGTTTGACCTATTTATTAACGGTTTTACTTTTCGCCAGCGAATATTTTTTATGAAATCAAACAATTTTTGAAGTTTGATCTCCAATTGCACATTTATTCTACACCAGTTGCATTTTATTTTGCGAAAATTCTACCGATCTATTAATAATTATCAATAGCAGTACAAAATAACCTAAAAGTAATACAAATTACAAATAGATGCATGAACCTTTTAAAGTAATATTTAAACAAATTTTGTCTTCCAGTGCTTTTGTAACGACCAACCTGATACATCAATTTTTTTACACTATTGAATACACATTGATAATTATTATGATTTTGTAAATTAACTATATAGTAGTTGCACATTTTCAAAATATGCAGCTTGTATTCTTATAATGTGCAAATGATTTTTTTTTGTTACTGCTAGTATATTTTTATGTTTTTCAAGAATTTTATTTTCCATTTTGTTACCTCAGTTGACTAAAGTTGTTTGTTTCTAATGTACTACTGATTCTTTTGTGTCACTAAATTTATTTTCAGGTGTTTCTTGACTGGAATGCAAAAATATTCTTGTCGTCTCAAGAGCGGCTAGACCATTTTAGTATGTAAGCATAATACACACAAAAATAGGAAGATACATAGCCAAACATGCCCAACTGGCGACACAAACGACAACCATACCAAAATATGATGATCGGCCGAAGAGGATATGGCACTCATTGTTACGGGAGATGATTGTGTTAAAAAAACAGTAGATAACCATCATATCAACCAACCATAGTAAAATTGTGTAAAAAAACATCACTTACCTCATAGTAAAATTGAACTCGCAACGAACCATCTCATCAACAGTAGATAACCACCTCCCATGTCAACCTCCATGATGCACCATATCAACCTCCCGGGGTTGACATCATGACATTCCGCCACACAAGATTGTCTAGGCCCTGGTGGTTTGCCTTCACCGCCTTCTCAGCATAGTCATCAATATATGTATCACTTTGCTCATGATGATTCATCGGAACTACAGTCCATGTCAAAAAAAAACTCTCAAGGCCGCCATCCTGACATTCCCCCACACAAGATTGTCTAGGGCTTGGTGGTTTACCTTCACCGCCTTCTCAACATAGTCATCAATATCTGTATCACTTAGCTCATGATGACTCATCGGAACTACAGTCCATGGCAGACCTGAAAAGAAGGAAAACATTCAGATAAAAACATTGCATTGAGCAGTGAAGACAATGCTTTGACAGTAGAACTAAAACATAATCAAGGACGTAAGTATTGGTAGTAATATAGAAGTAAGAAGAACAAATCATTGTCGTATATCCATTTTGCTAACTAGTGCAATGCAATAGGATCATAAACGACCTTATAATAGTTAGCTTGTAATACTCTACAATGGGATCTTGTTAAAATGGATCGTATGGGCACCTAGAGGGGGGTGAATAGGTGCTAGCCAAATTTTAATACTTTTTTAATTTTATGCTTGACACAAAGTAAATTCTCTAGATATGTCACTACGATAATTTCCCTATATGCAACCCTAACTACTAAGCACGTAAAGAGAGGAGCGAAGGAACCGTAGTGGAGCACGCGGAGACACAGGGATTTGTTTTACAGCAATTCCTTCCTTGTTAAGGGAAGTACATCTGCGTTAGAGGGGTGGGCGGTTCTAAGACCACCACGCCACAATAGGCCTCACCCTATTCTTCGATGGATCTCGCCACAAGAGGCCTAATCCACCTTCTCCACTATTGGATCCCTTCGAGGCGGGAACCGGTGCCTTTTACAACACTATCGAGGCACACACCCACAACCGAATTTGGGGCTCCCAAGATGACAACAAGCTGCCACAAGAACAAGGTTTATTAATATAAACAAAAACAAGGATCTAGGTATTTGCAAGAAATACTAGATCGGTGGTTCTCCAAATGAATGGAGAGGAGATGAAGTGCTTGATTGCTGATGATGAAGATCGAGTTCTCCTCCTTCGATTCCCCAAGGGACAGGGCCTTTGGGTGGATCTAGGTGGAGCTCTCTTGGATGAGGGTTGTAGATCAGATCTCGTCTTTTTCGAATTAATCAAGAGATCTGGCAGGAGGGGGAAGGCTGGCTTAAATACCCCCTCCCCAGATCTGGCCGTTGCTCAACTTTGGGGGCGGATTATCCGCCCCCTGGGAAAACTCCGCCCCAAGGGCGGATTCTCCGGGGGAAACTCCGCCCCTCTCTAGGTTGGCGCCTGCGAAACTTGGTGAAGATCTTGGGGGGCGGATAATCCGGCCCCCTCCAGGGGCGGATTATCCAGCCGGGCCGGAAAGTCCGGCCAACACTCCGCCCCCTCTCTGGGGCTTGCGCCTTGGCGATGAGCAAGGAGGGCGGACTATCCGGCCCCCCTGGGGGGCGGATTATCCGGCGGAGCCGGAAAATCCGGCCAAAACTCTGCCCCCCTTATGGGGCTTGCGCCTGCTTGGGAAGAGGGAGGGACGGATTATCCGCCCCTGGTGGGGGCGGATTATCCGCCCCCCAAAGGCAGAATCCTTCTCCCTTTTTCTCAGAGAGAGCTGCAACACTTCAACACACATCAAATAATCCTTGATATTGTTATCTAACACACAAAACACTAGAGATTATAAAATGTTCTTTCAATCTCCCCCCTTTTTGGCGTTAGATGACAATATTAGGATTTGCAATGAAACCGGCTAATGCCACCTTAAATAATGAAAGACGCTCCCCCTAGATGTGTGCATATTTAAAATTTGCATTTGAATACAAATACACACACTAGAGAGAACACAACTTCCATAACCAAGATAATTGAAACAAGGTGGTTTGAGAAACAAGGTCATACCACCGGGATGAGAATATAGCCAAAGAATATAGTTTGTTTGATAGCCTCCAAGCACATCCCATAGATGAATCCAGAATTCCATGAGATCCACAATAGATTAATCCAGAATTCCATGAACACCACACATAGTGGAAGCAGATAAGTTCACACATAGTACCAAACAAATAGCAAATAAGTTCACGCGAAAAAGGCACAAGCAAGCAAATAAAATGACTGAAAGATAGATGCTTGCGCCCGACCCTTGCAAATCCACGAGACCTAATAGAAATACTTCTCCCCCTTTGGCATCGAAACACCAAAAAGGAAGAAGAGTGATGCTAACACCCCTGAAGATCACTCCTCCTCGTCCTCGTCGTAGTCATTCACGTCCCCTTCCTCTTCATCATACTCATCATCATCGTCATCATCTAGAGGAGTGGGTGCCCTTGGTGGTGGAGGAAAAAGACAACTCTCGAGCTCGCCATAGTTGATCCCTGAGGTGTTCCACTGAGCATACGGATCCGGAGCGGTGGGAGGTGGGTGGCCAGAGGCACCTGAGATATGGTGGAGAATGAGCTGTTGTGTGTGATCCCTCGCATGATCCCTGCGGTAAGCCTCATATTGGCCCTTGTGAGTGTCAATGCCCATGCAAAGAATGTGTCGATGGAACCAAGTGAGCTGCTTAACCTCGCGTGCCATTGGGTATACTGTGGAACAACGACCACTAGCCCGAGCATCACGCATGAAGGACTCCGGGGCAGTGGAAGGGTGATGGGTCTTCTTAGCCTTGTTGTAGATTTTCTTGGGCTTGTGAATTCCATCCAAAGTAGTGCCAAAATCCTCATGTGGCAACATATGCTTTGACGAGCATCATTATGAAAGGAGCATAAGGAATAGAGAGCCTGTTGATCATAGCATCCGTCATCTCATGATAAATATAGTCCATGACGTCCAGTTTGTAACCTGTGGTTGATCTAGAGTTAGTGGCACACTCGTGAGCAAAAGCAAGTAGAGGAACCAGGTGGCCACGGATCTTGTCATTGTTGCCACCACTAGGAGCGATGCAGTCCCTAAATATGCCAACAAGGGAGGCATACAAGGGAGAGAGACCAGCGAAAGTACCAGCAACACCATCAGAAGAAAGATAAGGAGCAAGGACCAGTGGGGTAGCGTAAACCTTTGCTCTGATACCACTTGTAACACCCCCAAATCGGGTCTATGCAGATCTCAACATTTACCGCCAAAATCCGCATAGAAGCAATTCAAAGACGCCCACCAGACACTTTCGTGTGGGTGAGATTTGAATACAAGTAGTTATATCATAGTAGTTTACAACAGAGTCCACAAAAACTTATATATACAACAACGACTCCACGAGTCAAGAATACACAAGATACAATACGAAGATACAACTCAAGAAGAAAGCAAAATAGTATCCGAGTACGGACAAGATCCAAATGGGACTAAGAGTCCTGAAGAATAACCAAGCGGTGTCCAACCCTGCCCAGGCCAAGCCTGAAGGGTAACCTTGAGCAAAAGTCGTCAATCACATACCTGTCAAGCCAAAAGGGTGCCGACAAAGGGCAAAGGAAAACAGAAAGAGAGCGGTCAGTACTGAGGCCAGTACACGGCGATACTAGAATTCGGTGGTCCTCGCCTACATAGGTATGGTGGGCTCAGCGGCAGCAAAGCTTGCACTATCTAACTTATAGAGACACGCTACAACTTCGGCTATTAGAGCAAGATAAGAGAGAACTACACGATAACTATATATAACACCAAACATAACCCATCAGAAGATTTCCCCCTCGAAGACCAGTCGAGGAAGTCTCCTTGCGGAACACACACGGTGGCAATTTTAGTTAAGCAGGTGTTTAGTTGATAAGGCTAGTTACTAGTCATATTGTTAAAGACAAAACATTAGTGGCGTTGTCTATGATCATGACACTGTACTCCTGAGGCGTCCATAACCATGGACACACGGCTTCTCGAAAAGATTTACCCTGCAGGGGTGCACTACTGTACCCAAACGCATGCTCAACCCATCAGGCAATATATTACGCGTGCCATCTGAATCTCACAACAAGAACTGTCCCATAACTACGCGCATATCCAGAGGCATCCCCTACTGTGGGGAACCAACCAAGAGGTACGACGATTCTCAAGGGAGGCACATCGTTTGCGCCTACTGGTGGATCGGGCCCTGCGTGGTAACTTGTACACACCGTGGGTGCCGCCACCGTGTACCGTGATTTATGTATGCAAGCCTTGGCAATCCACCAAAATATCAAGTCTGAAGACATATCAACTCACCCATGTCCGAGGACATATTATGCGTATGCACCAAATGGAAAACCAATTTTGTAACCCTCTGGATATACGAATAGCGCCGGTAGTTGTGGGGGGATCCCAGAGGCCCCACATTTGGTTAGCGCTATCAACTCAGAACTGGTATCGTAGAACGAACGGGTCCTAGGTCGGCTCAAGCAGTTCCCAAAGGTGGTCCCTGTCGGGGCCTTATCATTAGGTGAAACCATAACCAACAGCATCAGATTAATTATCTTATCACCAACCATATTCAAGTATCATGTTTCACATGTATGAGAGCAATACTAGCATGCCTACGACTCACAAGGGCAAAGCTAGCTAATCAAACAAGGCAATAGGATAACCAAGACAATATAGTGGAGCAGGTAAATAAAGGAACGATACTATAGCATCGACAATAAGGATATCAATAGATCAAAGGAAGGAAGTAAAGACTATAAACGCAAAATAGGTAGAAGGGGGAGAATGCTCGCCTGTGAGACAAAGTCGGGTAGCCGAAAGCTTGTCGTATCTCACATCGACTCATCGTCCTATCCAGGAAGAAGCAAAGTACTAGCAAGAACACCGATGCAATATTTAATACTAGGCGGAAGATCCGGCATGTTATGATATGATGCATGGCATGGCAATATGTAGTCCCACTTAGCAATATTAAGCGGAATCGGGATCCCGACATTTATTATTAGGTTCAAGTTATTTAACTATCCCGCATATTAAATGTTGAGTTAATAAGGCAAAACATGGCATCGGTGAACTACAGAATTTAAATGGAGACGATATTATACAAGGATAACCCGCGTATAGTCTCCATAATTAATTTAGGTGAATTGCTATTTACCCGAGACCACAAGATATGTATACAAGCACAAATAATTTAATGATACAAGGTATATATTATGTTTATACGAAAATAAGGGTAGGTTTGAGGTCTCACGTTCGGATCGGAGAAGGAATAGACGATCTTTAGATTATTGTTGAAGTAGCAAAGGTAACAAAGGGACGGACACAAGGAGCAGCAATTCCGAGTCCGAAATTATTGCGGGAATATTATCGAACACTTAATAGACGTGGTTGTAAGATAAGATGACACCAGGATGCTACGCACAGGAGAACAAATAATGAGTTAGAGGTGACTGAAACGAATAAAATACACACACTGCCGACCTGACTAGCTAGCATGGTATAAGGCACGAGGCAGAGTATATACTACCTGCGGCAACAGAAGATGCATAAAGATATTCTGCCGGAGGGGCAAATCGGGCCGGTGGCGAGCGCGCGCACTGTCTCTGCGCTGACTTGGTGGGCAGTCGTGTGGCCTCTTGCGCGAAGGATGAAGCGGAGGAAAGACCCAGCTCCAGATCCAGAGGCTTGACGCGGTGTGGAATCCTGCAGAAGAGCCAGCGCAGCTGCTGGGCATGCGAGGGGATGAGGCGGCAGGCCGGTGGCACAAGAGGATCTAATGCTGTTGTCGGGAAGTTGGGAATTGATGTTGGTAGTGGACAGAAGCACTGGTTGCTGGCGATTTGGTGGTGTGCTGTTTGCTGCGCAGCCAGGGAATAAGAGGAGCATTTGTTGGTGGAGACGGATTGAGGTAGCGGAGTGGATCGGATTACTAGCTCAAGAAGTAAGGCAAGGAGACCACGATGAGATTTGTTGCTCGAGTTGCAAAAGAATAATTGAAACAACATGCGGACCAAGATAAAGAGGCAAGGGCAGGTCGAGTGCTTGCTGTCTCGCGCCGCAAAAGGAAGCATTGGCGGGTAGGATTAAGAAATGGGAGATTTTTTGGCAGATTTAGAGGCTAGGGTTTGAGGAAAGAAGGGGAATGGACTATTTATCTAGTCTAAAATAGACTAGATGAGGCTAGTTTTAGGCCAAATTTTAGACGTGCTTTTGGGCCAGTTTTATTTATAAAACAAGATAAGTCTTTTACGTTCTTATAACAGACCAAAATATTGTTTTATTTTAATTTAAGAATAAGAAGAACGACGGGTTTTAATAGAACCACGGGATACTTTAGAAAAACAAAAATAGGCTTTTAGCAAAATAATTTGTGGTAAAAAGAATATGAACAAAATATGCACGATGATGTGAAAAATAAAATAACAAGCTATTTCTAATTTTTAATATTTCTAGGCATTACACGCCATCAAGTACTCCTCTCTGGCCGAACCGCAATCCGCCTTGGATTTCCAAACGTCGGCATGGCCACGCACGCCAAGCAACTCCTTTTCGAGACTACGAACACAGTCTCGAAGAAAAGCAAGCTGCGACGAATCATCCAAGGATGGCCGCAGCCGCGCGGCAGACGAGGTGTCAACGGGATCAGCACCCGAAGGACCCTAGAGCAGCAGAAAGGCAAAAGACATGAACACTCAGACGGAGGAGAACACATCTCAACAAATTCATTAAGTGCATAAAAGGCCACTTCGTGGCACAAGGATTTGTTCATCAACATAATTACAACAAAAGAAAACTACAGCTATCCTACAGCTACAACACCTAAGATGCGGCACCCTGAGTAGCCTCGGAGCCGGATTGCCTCGCCTTGTGTGGCATCCCGCAAAACCACTACTAGAAAATCGCGTTGAATTTGTGCTTTGCATCGTCATCATCATGCATTGTTTGCCAAAACTATCCCGCAAAGCCCGTTTCGTTTTCTAAAAACGCCCCATCCTAATTCAAACGCAAAACCCGGGTCGCCGGATTATTTTATTTTGGCCGCGAGCGGTTTGCAAACGGCCCAATTAAACAAATAAAAATTTATTTTATTTTTAGCGGGGGCAGTCGAACGGGCCGTCCCGACCCGAACGACCACCCCCAGAATTTTAAACCGGTCCAACTAGTCTGCCCCTCTAATTCCTAAGCTACCCAGAAAGCTACCCTACCCATCCCTCCACCTCACTCCCTCCAATAGTAGCCTGCCACCTCACCGCTTCCCTCACCCCCCCTCCTATCAGAAGCTGACACGTCACCCTCACCCCTCTTTCTCTCCTCTCTCTCTCCAACCACACACCCCCCACAGCCCCAGCACATCACGCACTCACGCGCGCGCTAGCAGCCGGCCCCACCCCGCGCCAGCACACACAACACCACTCACCCGGTCCAACCCCCAACCGTGGCCCCCACCTGTCGGCCCCACCTACCCACCTACCCCGCGTGCCTGGCCCTGTTCACCATCCCCGTCCTCCGCACGCGCAGAGCCCCTCTCCGCTCCTCTCTTCGCCGCTCCCAGCCACCGAGCTCTGCCCCAACGCGCCGCTCCGCCTCTTCCCTCTCCCTCACCGCCTCCGCCGCTCGCAGCTCACCGCCGCCGGCGCTCCCACAACAGCCGCTGAGCCGCCGCCTCCCGCTCCGTCTTCCTCCGCCGCCCGCCGTCCGCTGCCCGTGCGCCCCAGCGAGCCCGGCCTCGGCGCGCTCCGACGCCCCGCACCGGCGACCAGCACCTCGCCGGCCACCGCTGCGTCCGCCGCGCGCCTGCCGCCGGCGCTCCTCCCCAGTCGCCCTCGCCACCTCCCTCCGCCGCGCGTCGCTCGGCCCCAGGCCACCACCGGCGCCGGCCGCTTCCTCCGTCCGCCGCCAGCACGCGTCCGCCGCCCACCCGGCGCCGTCTGCCGCGTGCGACCCCGCCGCCCCTCTGCTGCTTGCCGCCCCGTCCCCGGTCCACCTCGCCTCCCCTGCATCTCGCCCCGCCGGACGCCTGCGCCGCCGCCAGGGCGTCCCCTTGCGTCCTCGGGCGCGTCACCCGAAGCCCTGCCCCACGCGGACCCCGCGCCTGCCTCCTCCGTTCGGGCCGCCTCCGACGCCGGCGAGCCCTCCGCGGCGACCTCCGCCTGCGACCGCCTCCTCGCCGGCGACGCCCTGTCGTGAACCCCCAAGACCTGGACCCCGATGACCATGATCTTCGCTGCAGAGCGACGAGCCCTTCGGAGTGAAACCAACAAAACCTACCGCCGGACGCCGAGATCTACGGGCCGAACCCTCGGGACCGCCAAGTTCGCCGAGACCCTAGACGCAAGATCTCCTTCATGGGACGACAAGTACTCCGGCACGGACCCTGGAGACCCCGGCGTCGAGCCCCAAGTTCGTCCCCGATAATCCAGGTGGAACCCCAAGACCCCGAAGCCCCGATCCAAAGGCTGATCCGAAGCGCCAAGGCCTCCGCCATGGAATCAACAAGATCAACACGATACGCCGAGTACTTCATCCAGGACACCGAGACCCCGACGTGACAAGTGCTTCGCCCCGAACGCCATGACCGACAACATGACCCGAAGACCCCGGATGCGCCAAGAACTACCCCGGAATCCGAGAACGCTTCCGCCGGACCCCGAACCCCAGATCCATCGAACCCTAGACCCTGGACCCTGTCGAACCCCGAACCCCGGAAGCCCCAAGATCGCCGAACCCTAAATGTGTGACCCTTTTTCCTCGATAACCTATTTTATAAATGATAACAACTGGTTGCATATTGAATTGTCATTCTCGCATGCATATCTGTGGTTTGGGGGCCTTATGCCGATTCACCTAATAATTAAATATGGGGCCCATATGCGGGCAAATCTAGCCTTATATTGGCCTCATTTAAACTTGTGTAGCGAACCAGTACTTTCTTTGGCCATGTTCAACAACATTTAAATGCGGGGTAGCTAAACAACATGAACCACCTAACTAATTGTCGGGACCCCGGTTCCACTTAATATGACCTAATTGCATCGCACCTTGCCATGCCATGCATCATACATGCATCATGCCGATCTTCTGCCGTTGTATTAAATATTGCACCCGGTGTTCTTCTAGTGTTTTGCTTCTTCGCGGATAAGGCCGTTGAGTTGATGTGAGCTTCGCCCCGATCTTCGGTTGAACTCTTCGACAATGTTTTCAGGCGAGCATCTCCCCCTTTCTACCTATCTTACTTTATAGTAATTTACTCCTTCCTGTTGATCTATTGCTATCTGTGTTGCGATGCTCTAGTTTTCGTACCCGTGGAATCCCTTGCAGCCCTATATTGCCTTGGACACATCATATTACCTGTTGTTTGGTAGATAGTTGGACTTGCGCGTCGTAGTTGCTTGCTCAAGTGCTGATGTGTGTCGTCATATGCCACAGTTGCTGATGTATTGCCGCATGTTGAAGTTGGAGATGATTATGGTTTTACTTATCGTCACTTTAATTTCTGTTTAACAACTAAAATTGAAATAAGCAGAGGCATCGGTGGGTGATAGATAATATTTGGTTTCCGAACGCCCACTTGTGTCCCGTAAGACCCCGAGTACTTGATTCATGTTCCTTGATTTTTCGCGCTATCCACATCCGGGAGGTATATGGGACCCCCCTCAGCCAGAGCTTGATTCCGTCTTATTTCTTGGGGCCACAAACTAGTTTGAGGTTTTATTACTATCCTGTACTTATGCCATGCTTTACTGCTTTATTTACGATTGTGCGAGGTACTGCACACTGTACTGTTTAGGATAGTGGCACGATTCCGCGGTGTCGACAAGCCCAGTTTTGGGTTCCCAGTCGTTCACAGTCGTCCCCACAGACCTTGAGGCCGTCTCGGAGCTTGCTTACTCCGTTGCGGGATCTACTTAAGGGGTGGCCCCCTGAAATATTTCTGAATCTTGTGATTGCTTTGTCGTGAAGGCCTCGTTGGGTTTTGATTTGGTTTTTCCGAGGTTGATCGAGTGTGTGTTGCTATTGGTGCACCCCGGCCGGGTAAAACTTTCTGAAAGCCGTGTCCGCGGATATGGACGACTTGGAGCACAGTTTCTCGATCATAGACAAGCATAACTAAAGTTTACTGCTATAAATTTGACTTATAATGACTAGTAATCAGCTCCACTACAACGGAATGGCTAATTAATACTGCCCACAATTGCTTGTTTGGTTGTCGCTTGCGACAATTGTATCTGACTAGTAAGTATTGCAACTACAACGAATTGGCTGAATAAAAGTATCAACAATTGCTGGGTGTAAGGGTTATCTCATGCTATTCATATCTGATTAGTAAGTGTTACAACTATAACGGAATGGTTAACTAAAATGACCCACTGCTTATTTTATCAGGATGATTATGTAAACCTGACTAGTAAATGCTGCAACGATAACTGAATAAATAAAAGTGCCAACCGTGTGAGTTCCTCGGTTGACTTCCTCGTTTGGTCTCGAGGGGGAAACACCAGGATGGGTTTGTTTGGTGCTCGCTTCAGGTTGGATCCGAATAGGTCTTTCTTACCCCTCTCTGATTGACGCCAGTTGTATCAAGTCTCTATAGGTTGTTTAGTGCATGCTGCCGCTGCCGCTCAGTCCACCATACCTATGTAGGCGAGGACCGCCGAATTCTAGCCTCGCCGTGTACTGGCCTCAGTACTGACGCTCCTTCTTTTTCCTTTGCCTTTGTCGGCACCCCTTTTGTTTAAGCAGGTGTGAGATCGACGTCGTTAGCAGGGTTACCCTTCCGGCTTGGCCTGGGCAGGGTTATGGACGCCATTGGTTATTTCTTCAGGGCTCTTAGCCCCATTTGCATCTTGTCCGTAGTCGGACGCCCCATCGTTTTCAAGGTGATTTGGATCTTTGTACCGTATATTTGTATTCTTGACTCTTTGAGTCGCTGTTATATATATCTGTTCTGTGGGTCCCATCGAGGACTGTTGTGTAATGTTATTACTTCGTTTTCCACCCGCACGAAAGTGCCTGGTGGGCACCTTTGAATCGTTTCTATGCGGGTTTGGCGAATTTTGCTCAAACTTGCATAGGTCCGATTCTGAGGGTGTTACAGAGTGGTATCAGAACTCAGCAGTTGCGATATCCCACAAGTCCAGCCTGTAGGATAACCTAGCTAACGGCCGAAGTAGAGTGTCAAAACTATTTTTGAAAAACGGTTGGATAGTTCTGATTAGGTCTGATTTTACTCCTTACCCCTCTGCTATTCCCCTCTTATCTCTACGTGTTTGAATCCGCTCTCTTCTCTTTCTTTGAGTCCAGGAATTCTCGTGGTTGGGTTCCGTCGTACCTTTAGGATTTCGTTTCCCCTTTGATAACGGTGTTGCTACAACCGGTCTTCATGCTATCCGAGGAATCCGTCTACCGTGGTACCTTCCTTTGTTCTTTGTTTGTGCCTTCAGGTGTTTTCAGACGCGACGACATCACCTACACCCGATCCGATGCAGAGTCTGCATCACTCCTTTGTTTCCGAACCTCGCTTGTCGAGATCTTCAGTCTAATTCCGAGAATGGTTGCACTCTTTTCTACTGATTGTGCGGAGTAATAGTTTGGGTGCGTGATGGATTGGCCCCCATGCCGACTACCCTTTCTATTCGCTTTTGTACATTGAAGTGGACAAGAATGCATCGGTTCCCCTTTTCATCGAAGCTAGAGGTGGCTTTATTTGTTGATGCCTCTACCTTCGACCTTTTGTTCCCGGAGTGTTCTCTCGACGATCACGGACAACGACCTCTTGTTAGTGGTGTCGCGAGGATCTACACGAAGCGCGAAGGATCAGACGCCGACCCTCCTTCCGGTACCATGAGGCGGATCTCGAGGGCGAGATCCATTGTTAGTGGTGTCGAATTGTGGCATCCCGCAAAACCACTACTAGAAAATCGCGTTGAATTTGTGCTTTGCATCGTCATCATCATGCATTGTTTGCCAAAACTATCCCGCAAAGCCCGTTTCGTTTTCTAAAAACGCCCCATCCTAATTCAAACGCAAAACCCGGGTCGCCGGATTATTTTATTTTGGCCGCGAGCGGTTTGCAAACGGCCCAATTAAACAAATAAAAATTTATTTTATTTTTAGCGGGGGCAGTCGAACGGGCCGTCCCGACCCGAACGACCACCCCCAGAATTTTAAACAGGTCCAACTAGTCTGCCCCTCTAATTCCTAAGCTACCTAGAAAGCTACCCTACCCATCCCTCCACCTCACTCCCTCCAATAGTAGCCTGCCACCTCACCGCTTCCCTCACCCCCCCTCCTATCAGAAGCTGACACGTCACCCTCACCCCTCTTTCTCTCCTCTCTCTCTCCAACCACACACCCCCCACAGCCCCAGCACATCACGCACTCACGCGCGCGCTAGCAGCCGGCCCCACCCCGCGCCAGCACACACAACACCACTCACCCGGTCCAACCCCCAACCGTGGCCCCCACCTGTCGGCCCCACCTACCCACCTACCCCGCGTGCCTGGCCCTGTTCACCATCCCCGTCCTCCGCACGCGCAGAGCCCCTCTCCGCTCCTCTCTTCGCCGCTCCCAGCCACCGAGCTCTGCCCCAACGCGCCGCTCCGCCTCTTCCCTCTCCCTCACCGCCTCCGCCGCTCGCAGCTCACCGCCGCCGGCGCTCCCACAACAGCCGCTGAGCCGCCGCCTCCCGCTCCGTCTTCCTCCGCCGCCCGCCGTCCGCTGCCCGTGCGCCCCAGCGAGCCCGGCCTCGGCGCGCTCCGACGCCCCGCACCGGCGACCAGCACCTCGTCGGCCACCGCTGCGTCTGCCGCGCGCCTGCCGCCGGCGCCGCCTTGCCGGCCTCGCGCGCGCCGCCGGCGCTCCTCCCCAGTCGCCCTCGCCACCTCCCTCCGCCGCGCGTCGCTCGGCCCCAGGCCACCACCGGCGCCGGCCGCTTCCTCCGTCCGCCGCCAGCACGCGTCCGCCGCCCACCCGGCGCCGTCTGCCGCGTGCGACCCCGCCGCCCCTCTGCTGCTTGCCGCCCCGTCCCCGGTCCACCTCGCCTCCCCTGCATCTCGCCCCGCTGGACGCCTGCGCCGCCGCCAGGGCGTCCCCTTGCGTCCTCGGGCGCGTCACCCGAAGCCCTGCCCCACGCGGACCCCGCGCCTGCCTCCTCCGTTCGGGCCGCCTCCGACGCTGGCGAGCCCTCCGCGGCGACCTCCGCCTGCGACCGCCTCCTCGCCGGCGACGCCCTGTCGTGAACCCCCAAGACCTGGACCCCGATGACCATGATCTTCGCTGCAGAGCGACGAGCCCTTCGGAGTGAAACCAACAAAACCTACCGCCGGACGCCGAGATCTACGGGCCGAACCCTCGGGACCGCCAAGTTCGCCGAGACCCTAGACGCAAGATCTCCTTCATGGGACGACAAGTACTCCGGCACGGACCCTGGAGACCCCGGCGTCGAGCCCCAAGTTCGTCCCCGATAATCCAGGTGGAACCCCAAGACCCCGAAGCCCCGATCCAAAGGCTGATCCGAAGCGCCAAGGCCTCCGCCATGGAATCAACAAGATCAACACGATACGCCGAGTACTTCATCCAGGACACCGAGACCCCGACGTGACAAGTGCTTCGCCCCGAACGCCATGACCGACAACATGACCCGAAGACCCCGGATGCGCCAAGAACTACCCCGGAATCCGAGAACGCTTCCGCCGGACCCCGAACCCCAGATCCGTCGAACCCTAGACCCTGGACCCTGTCGAACCCCGAACCCCGGAAGCCCCAAGATCGCCGAACCCTAAATGTGTGACCCTTTTTCCTCGATAACCTATTTTATAAATGATAACAACTGGTTGCATATTGAATTGTCATTCTCGCATGCATATCTGTGGTTTGGGGGCCTTATGCCGATTCACCTAATAATTAAATATGGGGCCCATATGCGGGCAAATCTAGCCTTATATTGGCCTCATTTAAACTTGTGTAGCGAACCAGTACTTTCTTTGGCCATGTTCAACAACATTTAAATGCGGGGTAGCTAAACAACATGAACCACCTAACTAATTGTCGGGACCCCGGTTCCACTTAATATGACCTAATTGCATCGCACCTTGCCATGCCATGCATCATACATGCATCATGCCGATCTTCTGCCGTTGTATTAAATATTGCACCCGGTGTTCTTCTAGTGTTTTGCTTCTTCGCGGATAAGGCCGTTGAGTTGATGTGAGCTTCGCCCCGATCTTCGGTTGAACCCTTCGACAATGTTTTCAGGCGAGCATCTCCCCCTTTCTACCTATCTTACTTTATAGTAATTTACTCCTTCCTGTTGATCTATTGCTATCTGTGTTGCGATGCTCTAGTTTTCGTACCCGTGGAATCCCTTGCAGCCCTATATTGCCTTGGACACATCCTATTACCTGTTGTTTGGTAGATAGTTGGACTTGCGCATCGTAGTTGCTTGCTCAAGTGCTGATGTGTGTCGTCATATGCCACAGTTGCTGATGTATTGCCGCATGTTGAAGTTGGAGATGATTATGGTTTTACTTATCGTCACTTTAATTTCTGTTTAACAACTAAAATTGAAATAAGCAGAGGCATCGGTGGGTGATAGATAATATTTGGTTTCCGAACGCCCACTTGTGTCCCGTAAGACCCCGAGTACTTGATTCATGTTCCTTGATTTTTCGCGCTATCCACATCCGGGAGGTATATGGGACCCCCCTCAGCCAGAGCTTGATTCCGTCTTATTTCTTGGGGCCACAAACTAGTTTGAGGTTTTATTACTATCCTGTACTTATGCCATGCTTTACTGCTTTATTTACGATTGTGCGAGGTACTGCACACTGTACTGTTTAGGATAGTGGCACGATTCCGCGGTGTCGACAAGCCCAGTTTTGGGTTCCCAGTCGTTCACAGCCGTCCCCACAGACCTTGAGGCCGTCTCGGAGCTTGCTTACTCCGTTGCGGGATCTACTTAAGGGGTGGCCCCCTGAAATATTTCTGAATCTTGTGATTGCTTTGTCGTGAAGGCCTCGTTGGGTTTTGATTTGGTTTTTCCGAGGTTGATCGAGTGTGTGTTGCTATTGGTGCACCCCGGCCGGGTAAAACTTTCTGAAAGCCGTGTCCGCGGATATGGACGACTTGGAGCACAGTTTCTCGATCATAGACAAGCATAACTAAAGTTTACTGCTATAAATTTGACTTATAATGACTAGTAATCAGCTCCACTACAACGGAATGGCTAATTAATACTGCCCACAATTGCTTGTTTGGTTGTCGCTTGCGACAATTGTATCTGACTAGTAAGTATTGCAACTACAACGAATTGGCTGAATAAAAGTATCAACAACTGCTGGGTGTAAGGGTTATCTCATGCTATTCATATCTGATTAGTAAGTGTTACAACTATAACGGAATGGTTAACTAAAATGACCCACTGCTTATTTTATCAGGATGATTATGTAAACCTGACTAGTAAATGCTGCAACGATAACTGAATAAATAAAAGTGCCAACCGTGTGAGTTCCTCGGTTGACTTCCTCGTTTGGTCTCGAGGGGGAAACACCAGGATGGGTTTGTTTGGTGCTCGCTTCAGGTTGGATCCGAATAGGTCTTTCTTACCCCTCTCTGATTGACGCCAGTTGTATCGAGTCTCTATAGGTTGTTTAGTGCATGCTGCCGCTGCCGCTCAGTCCACCATACCTATGTAGGCGAGGACCGCCGAATTCTAGCCTCGCCGTGTACTGGCCTCAGTACTGACGCTCCTTCTTTTTCCTTTGCCTTTGTCGGCACCCCTTTTGTTTAAGCAGGTGTGAGATCGACGTCGTTAGCATGGTTACCCTTCCGGCTTGGCCTGGGCAGGGTTATGGACGCCATTGGTTATTTCTTCAGGGCTCTTAGCCCCATTTGCATCTTGTCCGTAGTCGGACGCCCCATCGTTTTCAAGGTGATTTGGATCTTTGTACCGTATATTTGTATTCTTGACTCTTTGAGTCGTTGTTATATATATCTGTTCTGTGGGTCCCATCGAGGACTGTTGTGTAATGTTATTACTTCGTTTTCCACCCGCACGAAAGTGCCTGGTGGGCACCTTTGAATCGTTTCTATGCGGGTTTGGCGAATTTTGCTCAAACTTGCATAGGTCCGATTCTGAGGGTGTTACACCTTGGCTTCCCCCTGCTGCCGTAGTGCGTACTTGGCCAGCAGATCAATCAGCTTTGGCCCATATCGCTTACGGCGAGCAGAATAGGTAGCGAAGGCTACCTCGGATCCATCCGCAGTCGTCGGCATCCGGGAGGTGATCTGGGGAAGGTCCAGCTCTGCTCCAGCCGCCAAAGCCATCACCAGCCCGATATATGCACCGATGCCCTTCTGCTTGCGCTTGTACGCCGCAGGCGCTTCGGCTGACAGTGCCTCCGCCAGGGCGTCAACATCATCAAGGGTCGCGCCCTTGGGAACAAGCTCCCTGTAGAAGCGGCCAAGGACCTCCTTGGCCTTGGCAAGTGAGCTAACGACGGTGCTGCAGCGATCTTCGACCGCTGCAGTAGCATCATCTAGAGCACTCCCGTGCTCCAGAGCACCGCGGTCAAACTCGATGCCCGTGGCATCTGAGACAATAAAGAGAAGAAATGAACAAAACAACACAGAAGAAAGACAAGAAAATGCAAGTGAAGATACTCACCCGAAACAGCCTTGGCAGCCGCCATGAGCTTGCCAGCCACCTCTCTTTCACGCGCAGTCGCAGCAGTGGCAAGCTGCTCCTCGCGGTCCGTGGCCTCCCGCTGCAGGCGCTCCTTAGCCTCGGCTGCAGTAGCCAGCTCCAGCTCGAGACGCTCCTTCGCACCAGTGACGACCTTGGCCTTCTTCTCCGCTTGACCGAGGCTCTTTTTGAGAGCATCAATCTCACGAAGGGAGGTGTTATGCTCCTCTGCATTCAAAAAGTACAAGTGTCAGATAAAAGGACAAGAATACACGAAGAAGCAGACATCAAAGGCATAACAGTACCTTGAAGCTGTTTGAGGCTGGCATCCAGCACCAGGTGCTCCTGCACCAGTAGCTTGGCATCCTGCACAAAAGGCTGCAGGAAGAAGACCCGCTAGTCAGGAAATGGACTCGGGGGCTACGCCAAATAGAAAAGGAAAATAAGCAAAATACACACACGAAAACGCTCGGGGGCTCCCCCCGAGACTCGAAGGAAGAAAAAAACAAGAAAACTCTTTTACAGATGCTCGGGGGCTCCCCCCGTGGCAGGAGACAGAAATACTTACATGATCCGATGGCGACGTCGAAGGTCCGCTAGCAAAATTCTGAGGCGCAACCACCTGAACCTCCTGCGGAGGAGGGTTCGGAGCAACGCCCTCAGAAGTTGCCACCGTCTTAGGAGGAGGAGATGCAACTTTCGACTTTCCCATCATCTCCCGAGCACCATCGCTAGAGGAGTCATTGGATGAGTGCCTGCACACTGACAAATTAGTACAAGAACAAAGTAAACAATAAAGAAAACAAAGTGCAGAAGAAATTTACGAGTCAAGCTCGCTCAGGTTGAAGACAGGAGGGGTCCTTCGGACCCTCTTCTCCTCTTTCTTCTCTTCCTTCTTCTCTTCCTTCTTTTCTTCCTTCTTCTGCTTCGCTGGCGGGTGTGGCGCTACAGCCCGCACGGGAAGAGCAGGAATAGGAGAGGAAGAGCCTCCATGCCCATCATTGTGACGCTCAAGACACAGAGGGTTCCTAGGAGTCGGAGGAGTCGAAGCATCTGAAGACTCGCTAGAGCTCCGCGATCGTTTGCGAGTGTGGTCCTCGCTCGACTCGTTGGCCTCTTCAGCCGGAGAACGCGCCGATGGTAGCTCGGACATGGAATCCACCACATCATTATCTGGAGCATTCGGATATACTTCGGGTAATGGAGGCGACATACCCGGCACTTTGAAGCTCTGCACAAGAGAAGAACAATTTGTTAGCAAACAAACACAAAACAATGCAGTCGAAAAATAGCGCTACGCGCACGGATCTACACCTGTGGAACAGGAAGCGAAGAAGAAAACGGAGGAGTCAGCGACTTCCCCGGGATATCCTCTCCAGCCTTGAACTTCAGCAGCGAACGAAGGGCCCTGTCGAGATCTCCCTGGGAGAATTTCTCAGTCGAAACCCTCGTCGGATCACGTTGGCCACCATAAAGGAACATCGGGTGCGCCCTAGCCTGGAGTGGTGTGGCATCCCGGAAAAACCACTACTAGAAAATCGCGTTGAATTTGTGCATTGCATCGTCATCATCATGCATTGTTTGCATAAAACTATTTTCTCAAAGCCCGTTTTGTTTTCTAAAACACACCCTCTTTATTCAAACATCAAAACCGGGTCCCCGGATTATTTTGTTTTGTCCGCTGTCGGATTGCAAAAGCGCTGGTTGAAATAAATAATTTAATTATATTATTTTAGTGGGGGCAGTCGAACGGGCCAAATCGACCCGAGCGACCACCCCCGTACAAAACAGATCGGTCCACCCCGTTTTCTTTTCCTACCAACCTATCTACCCATCCCTCTGGCCACATCACCCCGGCCAACCCCGTCGCGCCACCTCACCCCTCCCTATTCCCCAACCAACCAGGAACTGCCACCTCAGCAGCCCCTGGCCTCTCCCTCTCATCCCACACACCACACCACACACGCAGCACACACCCGGCCCCTCCCAGCTCGCCCCACTGCCAGCCGTCCCCACCCAGGCCACTCCTTCCTTTCCACCCTGTCCACCCACCAACCGCGGGTCCCACCTGTCCCCACCGAGCCCACCTGCTGCCCTTGTTTCTCTTCCCCGCACGCAACCCGCGTCCGGCCCGAGGAGCACCACCTGCCCCAGATCGATCCCCAGCCCCGTGATCCCGCCGGACTTCCCTCACCGCGTCGCCCTCCGCCGCCAGCGCTCCCGCGTCAGCCGCCGCCGCTCCGCTTAGGCTCGCCCGCGACCGGCCGTCGCTCAAGCTTCCCCCGGCCGGCGCCGCTCCTCCCTCGCTTCCGCTCCCGCGGACCGCCCAGCACCCCTCCCCGGCGCACCGAGCTCGGCCTCCCCTCTACGGTCGCCGCACCCCTCCACCTGCTCCGTCCTCGCCCCGCCGCCCCCTCAAGCTCGACGACCTCCCCCGTCGTTCCGCCTCACCTCCGTCGCCAGGGCCGGGCCCTCCTCCCCGAGCTCGCCCTCCGCCCACTACCTCGCCCCGACCCCGAGCCGGCGCAGTCGCCCTAGCGCGCCTCCACGCCGGCGCCGCCCCCTCCGTTCGTCCTCGCCGGAACCGCCAACCGCCGCCTGCGGGCGTCGCTTCCCCGTCGACCCCGCTCGCCACCGCCCGGCTCGCGTCCGCCGCCGTCCACCCCCCCCCCCCGCCTCTGCGACCGCGCCACCACCCCCTGCTTCCGAGCGCCGCCGCGCCCGCATCTCCCGCCTCCCCGCCGGCGCCCCCGTTGGTCCCCACCACCGCGCGCCGCCGCGCCTGCGTCCGCCTCGCCCACGTAGCCACCTCCGACCCTCCCTCGGCCAACCGCCTCCGACCCTCGGCTCCGCCCCGCGCCTCCTCGTTGCCGGCCCCGAGCCTGCCTCCGCCCCGAGTGCCCCTCCTCAGCAGCGCTCGAGCCGCCGGCCTCCCTCCTCGCCGTCGTCGAAGCCGCCTTGCCCGAGCTGTGCTGCCTGGTTCTCTGTGTGTCGTTCCTATGGAGATGTGGTGTTGGAGGTGGGGTCGATGATGTGACGGAGTGAGATTTTTGGTGATGCTGTGTTGGAGTGGCATGTATGGAAATCGCGGTAGTGAGTCGCAGAATACTCGTGTCTGACACAAGAACACCATCGTCAATGAAGCTGGAACCTCAAGTACGCCGGCGTGAACTGAAGGATGTCGGACGCCAAGTTCCCTTCACAGATCCTAATTCATCGAGACCTCCAAGTTCGCCGAGAACCCGGTTCCAAGCCAAGATCGCCTTCCGGAATGACATGACCTCCTTCAAGGATTCGATGGTGGAAACTCGGAAGACCGACCACGGCGCCGGAACCGGAAACCGAACCTCGACACGCCAAGTTCGTCGAGGCCCCGTCCCCGAAGGCCTCCGACAGGGAACCGACAAGATCTGCATCACGGACGCACCACGAACGCGGAGTAACCCTCGGACGCCAAGATCCTCTCCTCGGAACACCGGAACTTCACCCCGGACGCCAAGTCCGACCCGACCCGCGGACCGGCAAGATCCCCGCAACGACAAGAACGACACCGACCCGGAAGGATCCGATGCGCCCCGACGCCAACCCAAGTCCTGCTTCCCGGATGCGACAAGATCTACCCCTGTTATCCGAGAACGTTTCTGCCGAACCCCGAACCCCAGATCCGTCGAGCCCTGAGACCGAACCCCGAACCCCGGAACCCCAAGACCGTCGAGAACCCTAATGTGTGAACCCCTTTTCCGAGAACCCTATTTTATAAATGGTCAACTACATGCATTGTTGCATATTTAATCGTCATCTCGCATGCATATCATGTGGTTTGGGGGCCTTATGCCGATTCACCTCTAATTAAATATGGGGCCCATATGCGGGCAAATCTAGCCTTATATTGGCCTCGTTTAATTTTGTGTAGCGAACCGGTGATATAATCTTGCCTTGTTAAGACAACATTTAATTTACGGGGTATCTAAACAACTAGAACCATTTAATTAATTGTCGGGACCCCGGTTCCGCTTAATACGACCTAATTGCATCGCATGCTTGCCATGTCATACCTCATACATGCATCATGCCCGATCTTCTGCCTTAGTATTAAATATTGCATCCGGTGTTCCTTCTAGTGATTTGCTTGTTCGCGGATAAGGCCGTTGAGTTGATGTGAGCTTCGCCCCGATCTTCGGTTGAACCTTCGGCAATGTTTTCAGGCGAGCATCTTCCCCTTTCTACCTATCTTACTTTTATAGTGTTTTATTCCCTCCTGATGATCTATTGCTACCTGTGTTGCGATGCTCTAGTTTCGTGCCCTTGATATCCCTTGCAGCCTTATATTGCCATGGACACATCCTATTACCTGTTGTTTGGTAGATAGTTGGACTTGCGCGTCGTAGTCGCTTGCTCATGTGCTGTTGCGTGTCGTCAAGTGCCACAGTTGTTGATGTATTGCCGCATGTTGATGTTGGAGATGATCATAGTTTTACTTATCGTATACTTTCATTCCTGTTTAACAACTAAAATTGAAGTAAGCAGAGGCATCGGTGGGTGATAGATAATATTTGGTTTCCGAACGCCCACTTGTGTTCCGTAGGACCCCGAGTACTTGATACCTGTTCCTTGTTTTATCGCGCTATCCACATCCGGGAGGTATATGGGACCCCCCTGAGCCAGAGCTTGATTCAGTCTTATTTCTTGGGGCCACAAACTAGTTTGAGGTTTTATTTACTATCCTGTACTTATGCCATGCTACTTATGTATTTAAATTGTGCGACAGATAGCACACTGTACTGTTTAGGTAAGCGGAGTGATTACGCGGTATCGACACCCCGAGTTTTCGGGTTCCCAGTCGCTTACAGCCATTGACGCAAACCTTGAGTCCGTCTCGAAGCTTGCTTACTTCGTTGCGGGTCTACTCAATGGGGTGGCCCCCTGAAATATTTCTGAATCCTGTGATTGCTTAGTCGTGAAAGCCTCGTTGGGTTTTGATTTGGTTTTTACGAGGTTGATCGAGCGTGTGTTGCTATTGGTGCACCCCGGCCGGGTAAAACTTTCTGAAAGCCGTGTCCGCGGATATGGACGACTTGGAGCACAGTATCTCGACCATAGACAAGCATAACTAAAGTTTATTGCTATAAATTTGACTTTATAATGACTAGTAATCAGCTTCACTATAATGGAATGGCTAAATAATACTGCCCACAATAGCTTGTTTGGTTTGTCGCTTGTGACCATTGTACCTGACTAGTAAGTATTGCAACTACAACGGAATGGCTATATAAAAGTACCAACAACTGCTGGGTGTTGGGTTTACCTCATGCTATCTGTATCTGATTAGTAATTGTTGCAACTACAACGGAATGATTAACTAAAAGGGCCCACTGCTTCTTTTATCAGGACGATTATCTATACCTGACTAGTAATTGCCGCAACGATAACCGAATAAGTAAAACTGCCAACGGTGTGAGTTCCTCGGTTGACTTCCTCGATCGATCTCGAGGGGAAACGCCAGGATGGGTTTGATTGGTGGTAGTATCTGGTTGGTTTTCGAATAGGTCTCTCTTATCCCTCTCTGATTGCCGCCAGTTGTATCGAGTCTCTATAGGTTGTTCAGTGCATGCTGCCGCTGCCGCTCCAGTCCACCATACCTTTGTAGGCGAGGACCGCCGAATTCTAGCCTCGCCGTGTACTGGCCTCAGTACTGACGCTCCTCTTTTTCCTTTGCCCTTTGTCGGCACCCCTTTTGTTTAAGCAGGTTTTGAGATCGACGCCGTTAGCAGGGTTACCCTTCCGGCTTGGCCTGGGCAGGGTTATGGACGCCATTGGTTATTCTTCAGGGCTCTTAGCCCCATTTGCATCTTGTCCGTAGCTGGACGCTCTATCGTTTCAAGGTGATTTGGACCTTTGTATATTATATCTGTATTCTTGACTCTTTGAGTCGCTGTTATATATATATCTGTTCTGTGGGTCCCATCGAGGACTGTTGTGTAATGTTATTACTTCGTTTTCCACCCGCACGAAAGTGCCTGGTGGGCACCTTTGAATCGTTTCTATGCGGGTTTGGCGGTTTTCGCTAAAACTTGCATAGGTCCGATTCTGAGGGTGTTACAGAGTGGTATCAGAGCTCAGCAGTTGCGATACCCCACAAGTCCAGCCTGTAGGATAACCTAGCTAACGGCCGAAGTAGAGTGTCAAAACTATTTTTCAAAATCGGTTGGATAGTTCTGATTAGGTCTGATTTTACTCCTTACCCCTCTGTTGTTCTCCTCTTACCTCTACGTGTTTTGAATCCGCTCTCTTCTCTCTCTTCGAGTCCAGGATTTCTCGTGGTTGGGTTTCTGTCGTACCTTCAGGGTTTCGTTTTCTCCCTTTTGTAACGGAGGTGCTACGATCATCAATCTGCAACTTGTCTGTTGTACCCTTCATCCAATCTTTTGTTCTTGAGCTCTTGATCCATATGTGTTCCTTGCTGGATATCAGTGTCGTTGAAAAACATATGAGAAGGACGAGCATTGGTGAAGTTGGAGTATACCTTGAGCATGTGTTGTTCATGCCAATGGAACCATCGTGGAACCTAATCATTGTGTCTTTCATACGATTTCTGCTGGCATCATCCCTTTGTTCCGGATACTGCTTGCGAAGATCTTCATTCTAAAATCTCGAGAGTTGAGTTGCCTGATTTTCCTATTCATGTATAGAGTTGATAGTTTGGGTACGGGATGGATTGATCACCCTAACCGACTCTTACTGTTCGCTCTGTACATCGAACGGGTGGATCAATGTAACTTTTCCCTCTTCTAATGGAAGTTAGAGGTGGCCTTATCGTTTGATGCCTCTATCTTCGTCCTTTGTTTCTCCGGAGTGTTCTCTCGACGGTCAGGGACAACGACCCTTTGTTGGTGGTTTCGCCGATTTCCAGATGAAGAAGGAACCCTCGTTAGTGGTGTCGCGAGGATCTACACGAAGCGAGAAGACGCAGATCACCGACCTTCATTCCGGTATCATGAGGCGGATCTCGAGGGCGAGATCCATTGTTAGTGGTGTCGAATTGTGGCATCCCGCAAAAACCACTACTAGAAAATCGCGTTGAATTTGTGCATTGCATCGTCATCATCATGCATTGTTTGCATAAAACTATTTTCGCAAAGCCCGTTTTGTTTTCTAAAACGCACCCTCTTTATTCAAACATCAAAACCGGGTCCCCGGATTATTTTGTTTTGTCCGCTGCGGATTGCAAAATCGCTGGTTGAAATAAATAATTTAATTATATTATTTTAGTGGGGGCAGTCGAACGGGCCAAATCGACCCGAACGACCACCCCCGTACAAAACAGATCGGTCCACCCCGTTTTCTTTTCCTACCAACCTATCTACCCATCCCTCTGGCCACATCACCCCGGCCAACCCCGTCGCGCCACCTCACCCCTCCCTATTCCCCAACCAACCAGGAACTGCCACCTCAGCAGCCCCTGGCCTCTCCCTCTCCTCCCACACGCCACACCACACACGCAGCACACACCCGGCCCCTCCCAGCTCGCCCCACTGCCAGCCGTCCCCACCCAGGCCACTCCTTCCTTTCCACCCTGTCCACCCACCAACCGCGGGTCCCACCTGTCCCCACCGAGCCCACCTGCTGCCCCTGTTTCTCTTCCCCGCACGCAACCCGCGTCCGGCCCGAGGAGCACCACCTGCCCCAGATCGATCCCCAGCCCCGCGACCCCGCCGAACTTCCCTCACCGCGTCGCCCTCCGCCGCCAGCGCTCCCGCGTCAGCCGCCGCCGCTCCGCTCAGGCTCGCCCGCGACCGGCCGTCGCTCAAGCTTCCCCCGGCCGGCGCCGCTCCTCCCTCGCTTCCGCTCCCGCGGACCGCCCAGCACCCCTCCCCGGCGCGCCGAGCTCGGCCTCCCCTCTACGGTCGCCGCACCCCTCCACCTGCTCCGTCCTCGCCCCGCCGACCGCCCCCGCCGTTCCGCCTCACCTCCGCCGCCAGGGCCGGGCCCTCCTCCCCGAGCTCGCCCTCCGCCCACTACCTCGCCCCGACCCCGAGCCGGCGCAGTCGCCCCAGCGCGCCTCCACGCCGGCGTCGCCCCCTCCGTTCGTCCTTGCCGGAACCGCCAACCGCCGCCTGCGGGCGTCACTTCCCCGTCGACCCCGCTCGCCACCGCCCGGCTCGCGTCCGCCGCCGTCCACCCCCCCCCCCCGCCTCTGCGACCGCGCCACCACCCCCTGCTTCCGAGCGCCGCCGCGCCCGCATCGCCCGCCTCCCCGCCGGCGCCCCCGTCGGTCCCCACCACCGCGCGCCCCCGCGCCTGCGTCCGCCTCGCCCACGTCGCCGCCTCCGACCCTCCCTCGGCCAACCGCCTCCGACCCTCGGCTCCGCCCCGCGCCTCCTCGTCGCCGGCCCCGAGCCTGCCTCCGCCCCGAGTGCCCCTCCTCAGCAGCGCTCGAGCCGCCGGCCTCCCTCCTCGCCGTCGTCGAAGCCGCCTTGCCCGAGCTGTGCTGCCTGGTTCTCTGTGTGTCGGTCCTATGGAGATGTGGTGTTGGAGGTGGGGTCGATGATGTGACGGAGTGAGATTTTTGGTGATGCTGTGTTGGAGTGGCATGTATGGAAATCGCGGTAGTGAGTCGCAGAATACTCGTGTCTGACACAAGAACACCATCGTCAATGAAGCTGGAACCTCAAGTACGCCGGCGTGAACTGAAGGATGTCGGACGCCAAGTTCCCTTCACAGATCCTAATTCATCGAGACCTCCAAGTTCGCCGAGAACCCGGTTCCAAGCCAAGATCGCCTTCCGGAACGACATGACCTCCTTCAAGGATTCGATGGTGGAAACTCGGAAGACCGACCACGGCGCCAGAACCGGAAACCGAACCTCGACACGCCAAGTTCGCCGAGGCCCCATCCCCGAAGGCCTCCGACAGGGAACCGACAAGATCTGCATCACGGACGCACCACGAACGCGGAGTAACCCTCGGACGCCAAGATCCTCTCCTCGGAACACCGGAACTTCACCCCGGACGCCAAGTCCGACCCGACCCGCGGACCGGCAAGATCCCCGCAACGACAAGAACGACACCGACCCGGAAGGATCCGATGCGCCCCGACGCCAATCCAAGTCCTGCTTCCCGGATGCGACAAGATCTACCCCTGTTATCCGAGAACGTTTCCGCCGAACCCCGAACCCCAGATCCGTCGAGCCCTGAGACCGAACCCCGAACCCCGGAACCCCAAGACCGTCGAGAACCCTAATGTGTGAACCCCTTTTCCGAGAACCCTATTTTATAAATGGTCAACTACATGCATTGTTGCATATTTAATCGTCATCTCGCATGCATATCATGTGGTTTGGGGGCCTTATGCCGATTCACCTCTAATTAAATATGGGGCCCATATGTGGGCAAATCTAGCCTTATATTGGCCTCGTTTAATTTTGTGTAGCGAACCGGTGATATAATCTTGCCTTGTTAAGACAACATTTAATTTACGGGGTATCTAAACAACTAGAACCATTTAATTAATTGTCGGGACCCTGGTTCCGCTTAATATGACCTAATTGCATCGCATGCTTGCCATGTCATACCTCATACATGCATCATGCCCGATCTTCTGCCTTAGTATTAAATATTGCATCCGGTGTTCCTTCTAGTGATTTGCTTGTTCGCGGATAAGGCCGTTGAGTTGATGTGAGCTTCGCCCCGATCTTCGGTTGAACCTTCGGCAATGTTTTCAGGCGAGCATCTTCCCCTTTCTACCTATCTTACTTTTATAGTGTTTTATTCCCTCCTGATGATCTATTGCTACCTGTGTTGCGATGCTCTAGTTTCGTGCCCTTGATATCCCTTGCAGCCTTATATTGCCATGGACACATCCTATTACCTGTTGTTTGGTAGATAGTTGGACTTGCGCGTCGTAGTCGCTTGCTCATGTGCTGTTGCGTGTCGTCAAGTGCCACAGTTGTTGATGTATTGCCGCATGTTGATGTTGGAGATGATCATAGTTTTACTTATCGTATACTTTCATTCCTGTTTAACAACTAAAATTGAAGTAAGCAGAGCGGTGGGTGATAGATAATATTTGGTTTCCGAACGCCCACTTGTGTCCCGTAGGACCCCGAGTACTTGATACCTGTTCCTTGTTTTATCGCGCTATCCACATCCGGGAGGTATATGGGACCCCCCTGAGCCAGAGCTTGATTCAGTCTTATTTCTTGGGGCCACAAACTAGTTTGAGGTTTTATTTACTATCATGTACTTATGCCATGCTACTTCTGTATTTAAATTGTGCGACAGATAGCACACTGTACTGTTTAGGTAAGCGGAGTGATTACGCGGTATCGACACCCCGAGTTTTCGGGTTCCCAGTCGCTTACAGCCATTGACGCAAACCTTGAGTCCGTCTCGAAGCTTTCTTACTTCGTTGCGGGTCTACTCAATGGGGTGGCCCCCTGAAATATTTCTGAATCCTGTGATTGCTTAGTCGTGAAAGCCTCGTTGGGTTTTGATTTGGTTTTTCCGAGGTTGATCGAGCGTGTGTTGCTATTGGTGCACCCCGGCCGGGTAAAACTTTCTGAAAGCCGTGTCCGCGGATATGGACGACTTGGAGCACAGTATCTCGACCATAGACAAGCATAACTAAAGTTTATTGCTATAAATTTGACTTTATAATGACTAGTAATCAGCTTCACTATAATGGAATGGCTAAATAATACTGCCCACAATAGCTTGTTTGGTTTGTCGCTTGCGACCATTGTACCTGACTAGTAAGTATTGCAACTACAACGGAATGGCTATATAAAAGTACCAACAACTGCTGGGTTTTGGGTTTATCTCATGCTATCTGTATCTGATTAGTAATTGTTGCAACTACAACGGAATGATTAACTAAAAGGGCCCACTGCTTCTTTTATCAGGACGATTATCTATACCTGACTAGTAATTGCCGCAACGATAACCGAATAAGTAAAACTGCCAACGGTGTGAGTGCCTCGGTTGACTTCCTCGATCGATCTCGAGGGGAAACGCCAGGATGGGTTTGATTGGTGGTAGTATCTGGTTGGTTTTCGAATAGGTCTCTCTTATCCCTCTCTGATTGCCGCCAGTTGTATCGAGTCTCTATAGGTTGTTCAGTGCATGCTGCCGCTGCCGCTCCAGTCCACCATACCTTTGTAGGCGAGGACCGCCGAATTCTAGCCTCGCCGTGTACTGGCCTCAGTACTGACGCTCCTCTTTTTCCTTTGCCCTTTGTCGGCACCCCTTTTGTTTAAGCAGGTTTTGAGATCGACGCCGTTAGCAGGGTTACCCTTCCGGCTTGGCCTGGGCAGGGTTATGGACGCCATTGGTTATTCTTCAGGGCTCTTAGCCCCATTTGCATCTTGTCCGTAGCTGGACGCTCTATCGTTTCAAGGTGATTTGGACCTTTGTATATTATATCTGTATTCTTGACTCTTTGAGTCGCTGTTATATATATATATCTGTTCTGTGGGTCCCATCGAGGACTGTTGTGTAATGTTATTACTTCATTTTCCACCCGCACGAAAGTGCCTGGTGGGCACCTTTGAATCGTTTCTATGCGGGTTTGGCGGTTTTCGCTAAAACTTGCATAGGTCCGATTCTGAGGGTGTTACAAGTGGCTGCACCCGACGCTCGAGAAAAGTGCGGATGATATCCACACCGTTCACTTCCCTGTCCGGAATCAACTGGAGATCCTCCACCCGACGATAGAGAGCCTCTATCTCCGCCACCTCGCCATCCAAGATCTTGTTTTTCCAAGACCTTTTCGGCTCGATCTTTTGGGAGGGGTCGAAAGGAACAAGACCAAAATCCTGCCCAGGCACTACGGAGTCGCGGATATAAAACCATCGCCTCCGCCAGTACTGGACAGATTCGGACATGAAAAAAGAAAAGAAAAGCAGATTGGGTTTGAGGGAGATGATGCAACCCCCAATGGGATAAACACCATCCGAACCGGATTGCCTCTTCACGGAATAAAGTTTCCGGAAGAGGCCAAAGTGCGGCTCAATACCGAGCCAGCACTCGCAGAAGGTGATAAAACAAGCAACATGAAGAAGAGAATTGGGGGAAAGATGGTGCAATTGTACACCATACAGAAAAAGCAGTCCACGAAGGAAGTCGTGGACTGGGAAGGAAAATCCGCGAATGACAAAGGCGAGGAACATAACCCGAAACCCAGCGGGGGGACGGGGGATTACCTCATTGCCTGGGAGTTTGACGGCCTCCGTATCCTGTGGGATCAGGCCCCGCTCGTGAAGCTTGCGAAGATCACTCTCCCGCGTCTCCGATCGCCGCCAGCCACCGTCGGTGACACGGGTAGCGGAGGCACTTTTATTCCCTCCAGCGGCACTGGTACCAACCACAGACGACAACTTCTTCGGCTTACCCGTCGCGGTACGGCAGTGCCGGCGGCGAGAGCGAAGGAGGGAAGAAGGAAATGTGAAGGAATATTCCAGCGCGCAGCAAGAGCTCTCAGAACACAAGGAAGAAGTGAAAGCAAGAATAGATGCGGTGAAAACAAACTGAAGTTTTCCTCAAGGATTATAACGACGAAGACGACGCACGGCCACCGTCCATCAAGAAGACCTAACGCCAACGACAGGATCTGTCCATACACGTGTCAGCATCACAACGAACCGTCGCTAACACGTCGTCCACTACACGCGGAAATCGAGGCGACGCCGTAATTATCTCCACGCCGCGCGTGACCGGTCAATTCAAGGTAAGACAGTGGGACCCATGTTCGTCTAGTCAAGTCATCTCTGGCGCAGCAGACGCTAGAGGTCATCGATCGTCAGCACTGACGTCATCAAAAGCTACACTAGCAACAGCTACAATTTCTTCGGCTTCAAAGCTAAGAGTACTCACTCGAATCTATGATTCGACCAATTACTCGGGGGCTACTCCTATCAGGAGCGCTGGCCGCGCACCCGAAAGATGAATAGAAGCGAACTATTACTTCGAGTCCTCGGTCGAGTCTACGACTCCACTACGGACTCGGGGGCTACTCCCATAGGGAGCGCTGGCCGCGCACCCCATGAATTCTTCGACTGCGATCCTTCGGATCAGCATGCATGTAACACCCTCAGAATCGGCCCTATGCAGGTTTTAGCGATCCCCGCCAAACCCGCATAGAAACGATTCAAAGGTGCCCACCAGGCACTTTCGTGCGGGTGGAAAATAAAGTAATATCATTACACAATAGTTCACGATGGAACCCACAGAACAAATATATACAACAACGACTCAATGACTCAAGAATACAGATATACAATACAAAGATCACAATCACCTTTAAAACGATACAGCGTCCGAGTATGGACAAAATGCAAATTGAGCTAAGAGCCCTGAAGGATAACCAATGGCGTCCATAACCCTGCCCAGGCCAAGCCGAAAGGGTAACCCTGCTAACGACGTCGATCTCAGAACCTGCTAAAACAAAAGGGGTGCCGACAAAGGGCAAAGGAAAAAGAGAGCGGTCAGTACTGAGGCCAGTACACGGCGAGACTAGAATTCGGCGGTCCTCGCCTACATAGGTATGGTGGACTGAAGCGGCAGTGCAGCATGCACTAAACAACCTATAGATATTCAATACAGCTGTTGGCTATTAGAGAGGGATAAGAAAGACCTATTCGGATCCAACCTGAAACTATCACCAAGCATACCCATCCTGGTATTTCCCCCTCGAGACCAAACGAGGAAGTCAACCGAGGAACTCACACAGTTGGCAGTTTTATTCATTCCGTTATGGTTGCGGCAATTACTAGTCAGATATAGATAACGTGAGTCATCCTGATATAATAAGCAGTGAGCAGTTTTAGTTAACCATTCCGTTGTAGTTGTAGTACTTACTAGTCAGATACATATAGCATGAGGCATCCCAAAACCTAGCAGTTGTTGGTACTTTTATTTAGCCATTCCGTTTTAGTTGCAATACTTACTAGTCATATACAATGGTAACAGAGGACAACCCAAAACCAGCAGTCGTTGGCACTTTTATTTAGCCATTCCATTATAGTGAAGCTGATTACTAGTCATTATAAAGTCAAATTTATAGCACTACTTTAGTTATAGTTGTCTATGATCGAGATACTGTGCTCCAAGTCGTCCATAACCGCGGACTCGGCTTTCAGAAAGTTTTACCCTGCAGGGGGGCACAAATAGCAACACACGCACGATCAACCTCGAGAAAAACCAATAAAAACCCAACGAGGCATCACGACAGAGCAATTGCAAGATTCATATAAATTTCAGGGGGCCACCCCACCAAGCTACCCACTACGAAGTTGGCCGGCTCCGAGACGGACCCAGAGGTTTGTGTCGACGGCTGTAAACGACTGGGAACCCGAAAGTGTGACTGGGCTTGTCGATACCGCATAAACGTATCACAATTCCTAAACAGTACAGACGCTCCACGCGCAATCGTAAATAAAGCAGTAAAGCATGTGAAAGAACATTTCTTAATCCCTAGTGTTTTGTGTGTTAGATAACAATACCAAGGATCTTTTAATGTGTGTTGAAGTGTTGCAGCTCAGAACTCTGCCTTTGGGGGCGGATAATCCGGCCCCACCAGGGGCGGATAATCCGCCCCTCCCTCTGCCCATGCAAGCGCAAGCCCCAGAAGGGGGGGGCGGATTTTTGGCCGGACTTTCCGTCCCGGCCGGATAATCCGCCCCTCAGGGGGGCGGATAATCCGCCCCTCCTGCTCATCGCCAAGGCGCAAGCCCGAGAGAGGGGGCGGAGTTTCGGCCGGACTTTCCGGCCTCGCCGGATAATCCGCCCCTCAGGAGGGCCGGATTATCCGCCCCCAAGATTTTCTCCAAGCTTCACTAAGGCGCAAGCCCCAGAGAGGGGGCGGAGTTTCCCCCGGAGAATCCGCCCTTGGGGCGGAATTTTCCCAGGGGGCGGATAATCCGCCCCAAGTGGGGGGCGGATTATCCGCCCCCAAAGTTGGGCAACGGCCAGATCTGGGGAGGGGGTATTTAAGCCAGCCTTTCCCCTCCTGCCAGAACTCTTGATTCATCTCGAAAAAGAACAGATCAGATCTCAAAAGTTCATACAAGAGTGCTCCACCTAGATCCATCCAAAGGCCCATCCCTTTGGGAATCGAAGGAGGAGAACTCGACCTTCATCATCAGCAATCAAGCGCTTCATCTCCTCTCCATTCATTTGGAGAACCTCCGATCTAGTATTTCTTGCAAAGATCTAGATCCTTGTTGTTGTTTATATTGATAAACCTTGTTTTTGTGACAGCTTGTTGTCATCCCGGGAGCCCCCAATTCGGTTGTGGGTGTGTGCCCCGATAGTGTTGTAAAAGGCACCGGTTCCCGCCTCGAAGGGATCCAATAGTGGAGAAGGTGGATCAGGCCTCTCGTGGCGAGATCCATCGGAGAATAGGGTGAGGCCTATTGTGGCGTGGTGGTCTTAGAACCGCCCACCCCTCCAACGAAGATGTACTTCCCTTAACAAGGAAGGAACTGCGGTAAAACAAATCCCTGTGTCTCCGCGTGCTCCACTACGGTTTCCTCGTTCCTCTTTTACGTGCTTAGTAGTTAGGGTTACATATAGGGAAATTCTCGTAGTTGCATATCTAGAGAATTTACTTCGTGTCAAGCCTAAAATTGAAAAAGTATATTAAAATTGGTTAGCACCTATTCACCCCCCCTCTAGGTGCCCATACGATCCATTTCAATTGGTATCAGAGCCTCGGCTCTTATTTCGGGCTTAACAGCCTAAGAGAAGTATGGGTTCCAAGGGAGATGGGAGTGATGCTCCGGAGGTAGTCACCATGAACGATCTCAAGACGTTGGAAACAACCTTGGTGAGTTCTATGGAGGCTAAGATGGAAGATATGTGTCAATTGATAATGCATCTCTCCACATCCGCAGCATCACCTCCATATAACTCTGAGGATACCACTCCGCAATCCAAGGAAACGGGTAAAACTGTTTCCAAAGATAACGAAGTGGTAGGTGATGATACAAGTAAGAGCTCCTCCTCGAAAAAGGATAGCGGTAAGGATGGATACAATGAGGTTTCTCATGTGTATTCCCCTGATCCGCCTATTCCTCACCCACATATACATAATAGGGGTGATCCACCCAAACTCAGCTTCTACTTTCTCTCAATGGCAATTTTTGATGAAATCTCATGTGTGCAGTTCCTCCATAGAGTTGTGGAAGATCATCGAAAATGGTCTTCACGTTGGAAATCCTAACAATCTCACAAGGAGAGAAGTGGTCGATAGCCAACTCAATGCTACGGCTCTACACATGATACAGCTTGGTGTGGGAGATAAAGACATGCCACACATTCAGCATCTTAGCACAGCTAAAGAAGCTTGGGATGCTCTTACCGAGCTCTTCATCGGAAATGAAAGTATGAGAAGGAATAGATATGATGCCTTGAGCAATGAAGCTGAAGGATTTTATATGCTGGATGGAGAAGACCACGAGGACATGTATAGGAGGCTCAAGGCAATAGCTACTACCTTCAGAAACCACGGCGCGACTTATGTTGATGATGCTTGGATCAAGCGCAAGTATGTCAGTGCTCTTATGCCATTTGAGCCCACAGATTTGAAAAGTCTCCAAGGTAGGCATAATTATCACCTCATGTCATCCAATGAGGTAATGCAAGAAATGGCCGCATTCAAAGTGGCTGCCAAGAATGCCGAAGATGCTCGTGCTCGAGCTATGGGGATGCAAAAGGGGGTAAACATGGCTTTGAAGACTAGTGTGATTGATCATGATGAATATGCGGTAGAAGGCCTGGACTGTCCCGAAGATATAAAAAGGATCCACGGACAATACTTGGCTCTTTATGCAAGAAACTTTTGGAAAGATCCAGCCAAGGCTAAAGCTGAACTAGATCGCAAAAGTGGAGCCTATGGAAGAAAAGAAAATGGTCCCAAGCTGAGAACTTGCTTTAATTGTGGTGACCGGTTGCACTTCGTAGCTGAGTGTCCATATCAAAGTAGAGAGGATAATGGAGGAAGACTCATTTTCAAGGACAAATCAAAAGCTCCACGTAAGAAACAGTTTGTAAAGAAAAATGCTCCTTTCAAGAAGCAACCAAAGATTGTTCTAGTAGCTCAAGAAGAATATTCATCGGGGAGTGAAGATGAGGACGAGGACGATAGCTCTCAAGAGGTGGCTGCTATAGCCACCACATCTACATCAACATCACTCTTCGACTCTCCAAACAAAAACATCATCAACAAGAATCCTGCTTGTCTCATGGCAAGAAGCTCCGAGGTAACTTCTTCTAACTCTTCCTTTCCCAAGGCTATGATAGACATGGATGATCCTGCTAGTCTTAAGGTTAAAGAAGAGATTATTGCCTTGGATTATTTCTATACTAACTTGCAAGGTGAGCACAAAGTTCTTTTTGAGGCTCTTATGGATCAGTTGGCCCAAAACGAAGCACTCCTCGAAGAAAAGGGCAGAATTGAAAGGGAGGATGCAATGGAAATTGCATCCCTAAAAAATGCTCTTGAAGAAGAAGAAGAAGCTCGGGTCTCTCTTGAAGAGAGGCTTGAGTCTATGGAAGAGTCACATGAATAAATTGTGACTAAACTCGTTAAGGAACGTGACAATGCGGTCACCAAGGCAAAGAAGTTAAAGAAGGAAAGGATTGACTTTGGGGCTGCTCATGATAGACTCTCCGAGGAATTGGAGAAACTTGACAATGCTCACAAGGCATTGAAAAACGAGTTCTCTATCCTCAATGAGTCACATGATCAGCTTCAAAGTCGATTGGCCGTATATGATACTCCTAGCTCGTCCAACTCAACATATAGTAACAAGAAAAATGCTAATGTGGAAAAAGGAGTGATCAAGGACATCACTACAAAGGACAAAGGTGTGCTTGATGAAGTCCTTGACAAGCAAAGGTCAAATCATGGTAGAGAGGGACTTGGGTATGTCACCAAGTCCAAGAAGAAGAAAACCAAGAAGAACAAGACCAAGAATGTGCAATTAAAGACAAGCACGGCTGAGAAGGTTGTCACAAAAGACAAGACTAATAATATTGGTTTTGCAGGGTCTCACAATCCGAATTATGAACTCTTTTGTGATGATTATGGCGATGTTTATGCTTATTATGTTGGTCCTTTTGATGAATTTATTGCTTGGTCTATTTGGGTCCCAAAGACCCTTGTTACTAACATGAAAGGACCCATTGAAAAATGGGTACCTAAAACCAAGAAGTAATTTTCTTGCAGGGCTATGCTTCCGGTGGGTCGAAATGGGTGCTGGATAGTGGTTGCACTAGTCATATGACCGGAAGCAAGGAGATCATCATGGAGATGCGTCCAAATCTTGATAATATCACAGTCTCCTATGGTGATAAGTCTAAATCTCAGGTATTGGGTCTTGGCAAGGTTGTGGTTGCCCACGATATCTCTCTCGTGGACGTCATGCTTGTTGAGACCCTTGGCTATAATCTTCTTTCTGTTCGTGCCCTTGGCAAGATGGGTGTTGCTGTTTTTATCGATGATGATTTGGTGGTACTCTTATGGAGCAAGTCTCTAAAGGTCGCTTTCGTTGGATACGTCAAAAATGACCTGTATGTGGTGGACTTCTCGGGGAAAACCACTTCGGGTCCGATGTGTCTATTCGGAAAGGCCGACGTGGGCTGGCTATGGCATCGCCGTTTAGCCCATGTCAACATGAGAACTTTGCAAAGTCTCCAAAAGGGTGGCCACATTCTTGGACTAAAAGACAATGTCTCTTTTGCCAAAGATCGTGTTTGCAGGGCCTGTGTTGAAGGAAAAATGCATGATTCTCCCCACAAGAGGAAGACTATTGTGTCATCGAAGAGGATCTTGGAATTACTCCATGTGGATTTATTTGGACCTCCTTCTCATGCAAGTCTTGGTGGGAAGAAATACTGCTTGGTCATCGTCGATGATTACTCAAGATATACATGGGTATATTTCTTCAAGCTGAAAAGTGAGACTCAACAAACTGTCATCGACTTTGCCAATGAAGTTCAACGTCAACACAATGTTCCCATCTTGGCAATTAGAAGTGACAACGGCACAGAATTCAAGAACTACACTTTAAACGAGTTTCTTAGCGAAGAGGGGATTAGACACCAATATTCCGCTGCGTACACCCCTCAACAAAATGGTGTAGCCGAGAGGAAGAACCGGACTTTGATGGATATGGCAAGATCTATGCCAGCTGAATTTAAGTCTCCTTATAATTTTTGGGCTGAAGCCATATCCACTGCTTGTCACTCATCAAACCGGCTTTACCTTCGGAAGATCTTGGACAAGACCCCATATGAAATACTTACCGGCAACAAACCCAACATCTCATACTTCAGGGTATTCGAGTGTAAGTGTTTCTTTCTTATTAAAGGTGTCCGTTTGTCAAAATTTGAATCCAAGGCTTTAGAGGGTATATTTGTTGGTTACGGTGCCGAATCCCACACTTATAGAGTCTACAACAAGCTCACTGGGATTGTTGTAGAATCTTGTAGTGTGGAGTTCGATGAAAATAACGGCTCCTTTGTAGGGCAAGTTGATGTTTGTGATGCAGATGTTGAAATACCCCAAGATGCCATAAGAAGAATGGGCGTGGGATTTTTCCGCCCCATTGAGGAACCCCTTGTGGCGGATCGGGAAGGACAATGCTGCACTCAAGTGGAGCCCTCATCTTCACAAGATCAACAAGCTCCTACTATTGGAGAAAATCCTGCACCAACACCACAATCTGCTGAAGACCATCTGTCCCCTGGACAAGCTGGTAGTCCCAGGTCGGACTATCCGCCCCCTCCAAGGGGCGGACAATCCGCCCCTGGCACTCCAACTTGTTCCAGAGGATCCGAAGGACAAGTCAACAACTCTGAAGCTCCCAGGCCGGATTCTCCGGTCCCCGATGGCGTATTATCCGGCCCTGGGTCTCCAAATCCAGTCAGGCTTTCTCAGGAAGATGGTTCTGGTACTTCACCGCCCAGGCCGGATAGTCCGGCCCCTCCAAGGGGCGGATTATCCGGGCCTGAAGAAAATGTTCAGCAACAATCTTCTGTCAGTACCGGTGACCAAGATCAAGGGCAAGGCAGTAATCAAGACAAGGATACAACAATTGAATCCACTCCTTCAAGAAACAATAAGGATATTGAGGCTCGTCGCAAGGCTCGTGCTGATCGCAACCTTGAACTAAGAGGTCACACTCTTGACAAGGTAGTTGGTGATCTACGACGAAGGGTATCCACTCGAAGAGAGCTTGCTAGCTTCTGTGATCATCAAGCTCACATTTCCATGGTTGAACCAAAGAAGGTTTTTGATGCTCTTGAAGACCCCGATTGGGTTGTTGCAATGCATGAAGAATTAAACAACTTCGAACGCAACAAAGTATGGAAGCTCGTAGAAAAGCCAAAGGATTTCCGCAATGTTATCGGCACCAAGTGGATCTTCAAGAACAAACAGGATGAAAATGGCATTGTTGTGAGGAATAAAGCACGACTTGTGGCTCAAGGATTCTCTCAAGTAGAAGGGATTGATTTTGGCGAGACCTACGCTCCTGTGGCTCGCCTTGAGTCCATCCATGTCCATGATGGGTGAGCTCAGGTTCTTTCTTGGATTTGAAATCAAACAACTTAGAGAGGGAACATTTATTAATCAAGCTAAATACATCCAAGACATGCTCAAAAGGTTCAAGATGACGGATCTCAATGGCGTTGCTACCCCAATGCAAACAAAGTGTCATCTTGAGCTCAATCCCAAGGGTAAAGATGTGGATCAAAAGGTATACCGATCCATGATCGGCTCTCTCCTTTACCTCTGCGCATCTAGGCCCGATATCGTGTTAAGTGTAGGAGTGTGTGCAAGGTATCAAGCCGCTCCTAAAGAAAGCCACTTAGTAGCGGTCAAGCGAATCTTCCGATGTTTGGTTCATTCCCCAAATTTTGGGTTATGGTATCCCAAGGGTTCAAGTTTCTCTCTGTGTGGTTACACCGATTCAGATTGGGCTGGTGACAAAGATGATAGGAAATCAACCTCTGGTGCATGCCAATTCTTGGGCAGGTCTCTAGTGTGTTGGTCATCAAAGAAACAGAATTGTATTTCACTCTCAACCGCTGAAGCTGAATATGTTGCTGCTGCAAGTGCTTGTACTCAATTGTTATGGATGAGGCAAACTTTAAAGGAATATGGTGTCAATTGTGACAAAGTGTCTCTTTTATGCGACAATGAAAGTGCTATCAAAATTGCTTACAATCCTGTGCAGCAAACAAGAACAAAACATATAGAGATTCGCAACCACTTTATTCGGGATCATGTTGCTCGTGGAGATATTGCTCTGTCCTTTGTGAGCACGAAGAACCAACTTGCTGATATTTTCACGAAGCCCCTCGATGAAGCAAGATTTTGTTATTTGCGGAATGAGCTAAATATCGTAGATTCAAGGAGCTTGGCTTGACTATTCTTGCACACTCACTTGCTCTTATTCATGTATTTGGTTTAGATGCGGGCATAGACATAGGTGGAGTGTGATCCTAATTGATTGGGCCAACCCTCCCCCCATAATGCCGAAAGCAAGTAAAATCATTTCCCTTAATATCATTTTGTGATATGTGGGTCATCGATGAGCATTGGTTTTGAACTCAAGATACATCTTCGCGGTGTCATGCCATGCGCTCCAACATGGTGGCTTCGGCCACCGCCCTCTTCCTCAAGAAGAGTTGGTTTTTCATGGGTCTCGTTGGATTTTCTTGCATACCTCTTGTTCTTATGGAAAACACACGAGGATGAGGAGGAGTGATCTCCAGGGGCGTTAGCATCGCTCTTCTTCCTTTTTGGCGTTTCGATGCCAAAGGGGGAGAAGTAGTTCTAGTAGGTCACGTGGATTTGCAAGGGTCGGGCACAAGCTCTTCGGTTTTAGTCGTTTTTATTTGCTTGCTTGTGCCTTTTCTAGCGTGAACTTGTTTGCTATTTGTGGTTGTTTGTGTAAGACTATGTCGTACTCCACAGTTTGGTACTAAGTTTGGTATTCATGGATTTCTGGATTTATCTATCATGGACCCCATGGAATTCTGGAATTATGGAGCATATTTGATGACATATGGATTCATGGGATTATCTATGTATGCCTTGGCTATATATTCCGGTGGTATGACTTTCTTTCACCAAACCTTAAAGTAGTGTTCTACCTAGTGTGTGTATTTGTATTCAAATGCAAATCTTAAATATGCACACATCTAGGGGGAGCGTCTTTCATTATCTAAGGTGGCACTTGCCGGTTTCATTGCAAATCCTAGTATTGTCATCTAACACCAAAAAGGGGAGATTGAAAGAACATTTCTTAATCCCTAGTGTTTTGTGTGTTAGATAACAATACCAAGGATCTTTTAATGTGTGTTGAAGTGTTGCAGCTCAGAACTCTGCCTTTGGGGGCGGATAATCCGGCCCCACCAGGGGCGGATAATCCGCCCCTCCCTCTGCCCATGCAAGCGCAAGCCCCAGAAGGGGGGCGGATTTTTGGCCGGACTTTCCGTCCCGGCCGGATAATCCGCCCCTCAGGGGGGCGGATAATCCGCCCCTCCTGCTCATCGCCAAGGCGCAAGCCCCAGAGAGGGGGCGGAGTTTCGGCCGGACTTTCCGGCCTCGCCGGATAATCCGCCCCTCAGGGGGGGCGGATTATCCGCCCCCCAAGATTTTCTCCAAGCTTCACCAAGGCGCAAGCCCCAGAGAGGGGGCGGAGTTTCCCCCGGAGAATCCGCCCTTGGGGCGGAATTTTCCCAGGGGGCGGATAATCCGCCCCAAGTGGGGGGCGGATTATCCGCCCCCAAAGTTGGGCAACGGCCAGATCTGGGGAGGGGGTATTTAAGCCAGCCTTTCCCCTCCTGCCAGAACTCTTGATTCATCTCGAAAAAGAACAGATCAGATCTCAAAAGTTCATACAAGAGTGCTCCACCTAGATCCATCCAAACGCCCCATCCCTTTGGGAATCGAAGGAGGAGAACTCAACCTTCATCATCAGCAATCAAGCGCTTCATCTCCTCTCCATTCATTTGGAGAACCTCCGATCTAGTATTTCTTGCAAAGATCTAGATCCTTGTTGTTGTTTATATTGATAAACCTTGTTTTTGTGATAGCTTGTTGTCATCCCGGGAGCCCCCAATTCGGTTGTGGGTGTGTGCCCCGATAGTGTTGTAAAAGGCACCGGTTCCCGCCTCGAAGGGATCCAATAGTGGAGAAGGTGGATCAGGCCTCTCGTGGCGAGATCCATCGGAGAATAGGGTGAGGCCTATTGTGGCGTGGTGGTCTTAGAACCGCCCACCCCTCCAACGCAGATGAACTTCCCTTAACAAGGAAGGAACTGCGGTAAAACAAATCCCTGTGTCTCCGCGTGCTCCACTACGGTTTCCTCGTTCCTCTTTTACGTGCTTAGTAGTTAGGGTTACATATAGGGAAATTCTCGTAGTTGCATATCTAGAGAATTTACTTTGTGTCAAGCCTAAAATTGAAAAAGTATATTAAAATTGGTTAGCACCTATTCACACCCCCCTCTAGGTGCCCATACGATCCATTTCAGCATGGCATAAGTACATGATAGTAATAAAGCCCCCAACTACTTTGTGGCCCCAAGAAATAAATATGACTCAAGCTCTGGCTAGGGGGATTCATGGTACCACATGCGGATAGTGCGAATATTCAAAGAACAGGTATCAAGTACTCGGGGTCCTACGGGACACAAGTGGACGGTTAAAAACCAAATAACATCTATTGCCCACATGTGCCTCTGCATTATTTACCTACTTCAATTTTAGTTATTAAACGGTAATTAAAGTTATAATCATCTCCAACAATAAACATGCAGCATTACTCCAACAACTATGGAACATCGATGGCGCGACGCAACACCTGCGGAAGCAACTACGACTCGCAAGGCTGACTATCTACCAAACAACAAGTAATATGATGTGTCCAAGGAAATTTAATGGCTGCAAGGGATATCACGGGTACGAAAAACTAGAGCATCGCATCACAGATAGCAATAGATCAACAGGAGGAAATAAAGACTATAAAAGTAAGATGGGTAGAAAGGGGGAGAATGCTCGCCTGAAAACATTGTCGAAGGTTCATCTGAAGATCGGGTCGACACTCTCATCAACTCATCGGCCTAATCCGTGAAGAAGCAAAGCACTAGAAGAAACATCGGTTGCACTATTTAATACTACGGCAGAAGATCGGGCATGATGTATGACATGTCAAAGGTGCGATGCAATTAGGCCATATTAAGAGGAACCGAGGTCCCAACAATTATTTAATAGTTTCAAGTTGTTTAGATACCCCGCAATTTAAATGTTGTCTTAACAAGGCAAAATATAACACCGGTTCGCTACACAAATTTAAATGGAGCCAATATTAGACTAGATTCGCCCGCATATGGCCTCCATATTTAATTAGGAGGTGAATCGGCATAATGCCCCCAAACCACAATATGTATGCAAGCATGACAATATGCAACAAGTATATATATTATATATTATAAAAATAAAGGTCTCAAGAAAAGGATCACACATGGGGAACTCAGCGATCTTGGGGGATCGAGGTTCGGTCTTGCCGGGATCGGTCTTCGGACTTCGGATCCGTGAGGTAGTTCCTGGAGTTCCGAGATGGAGTTCTTGAAATTCCGCTTTGAACGATGTTGCTGATCTTGGACCGATGTTGGGTCTTGACAAGGACGGATCCGGAGACAACGCTTGGCGTGTAGATGAAGCTTCTGAAGATCTTGGTGAGTCCCTCGTGGCAGTGACGCAAACACTCGAACACCGCCACCGGACAAGGGCAAAACAATCAAGGAGAACACCGGTGTTCAAGGCTTGCTAGCAAACTGGCCATGTACCAATCTTATTCATTTGGACAGAGGCCCGAACGCCTTGTGGGCAGCAACCAGAAGACCAAAGAACTCGTTCGTGTGGCCTCCAAACATCAGGAACAGGAGGCGAGCTGGCCGAACGCGCTCTACAGGGAGGAGGAGAGACAGTAGAGGAGGTCGGCGATAGGGAGGGTGCGGCGCTCGCGGTCGCGACGAGGAGGGCGATGGACGGCGCCATGGGGACGGCGGGAGGCGCACGACACATGACAGCGAGGCAGAGTGTAACACCCTCAGAATCGGACCTATGCAAATTTGGGCAAAATTCACCAAACCCGCATAGAAACGATTCAAAGGTGCCCACCAGGCACTTTCGTGCGGGTGGAAAACGAAGTAATAACATTACACAACAGTCCTCGATGGGACCCACAGAACGGATATATATAACAGCGACTCAAAGAGTCAAGAATACAAATATAATGTACAAGATCCAAATCACCTTGAAAATGATCGAGCGTCCGACTACGGACAAGATGCAAATGGGGCTAAGAGCCCTGAAGAATAACCAATGGCGTCCATAACCCTGCCCAGGCCAAGCCGGAAGGGTAACCCTGCTAACGGCGTCGATCTCGAAACCTGCTCAACAAAAGGGGTGCCGACAAAGGGCAAAGCAGAAAAACAAAGAAGGAGCGTCAGTACTGAGGCCAGTACACGGCGAGGCTAGAATTCGGCGGTCCTCGCCTACATAGGTATGGTGGACTGAGCGGCAGCGACAGCATGCACTAAACAACCTATAGAGACTCGATACAACTGGCGGACATCAGAGAGGGATAAGAATGACCTAGCCGGATCCAACCTGAAGCTATCACCAAACAAACCCATCCTGGTGTTTCCCCCTCGAGACCAAACGAGGAAGTCAACCGAGGAACTCACACAGTTGGCAGTTTTATTTATTCAGTTATCGTTGCAGTAATTACTAGTCAGGTATAGATAATCATCCTGATAAAGTAAGCAGTGGGCACTTTTAGTTAACCATTCCGTTATAGTTGTAACACTTACTAATCAGATACAGATAGCATGAGATAACCCAAAAACCCAGCAGTTGTTGGTACTTTTATTCAGCCATTCCGTTGTAGTTGCAATACTTACTAGTCAGATACAATTGTCGCAAGCGACAGCCAAACAAGCAGTTGTGGGCAGTATTAATTAGCCATTCCATTATAGTGAAGCTGATTACTAGTCATTATAAGTCAAATTTATAGCAGTAAACTTTAGTTATGCTTGTCTATGATCGAGAAACTGTGCTCCAAGTCGTCCATATCCGCGGACACGGCTTTCAGAAAGTTTTACCCGGCCGGGGTGCACCAATAGCAACACACACTCGATCAACCTCGGAAAAACCAAATCAAAACCCAACGAGGCTTTCACGACAAAGCAATCACAAGATTCAGAAATATTTCAGGGGGCCACCCCTCAAGTAGAACCCGCAACGGAGTAGGCAAGCTCCGAGACGGCCTCAAGGTCTGCGACAATGGCTGTAAACGACTGGGAACCCGAAAGTGTGGCTGGGCTTGTCGATACCGCGTAAACATTCCGCTTCCAAAACAGTACAGTGTGCAGTACCTCGCACAATCGTAAATAAAGCGGTAAAGCATGGCATAAGTACAGGATAGTAATAAAACCTCAAACTAGTTTGTGGCCCCAAGAAATAAGACGGAATCAAGCTCTGGCTGAGGGGGGTCCCATATACCTCCCGGATGTGGATAGCGCGATAAATCAAGGAACAGGAATCAAGTACTCGGGGTCTTACGGGACACAAGTGGGCGTTCGGAAAACCAAATATTATCTATCACCCACCGATGCCTCTGCTTATTCAATTTTAGTTGTTAAACAGAAATTAAAATGACGATAAGTAAAACTAGCATCATCTCCAACATCAACATGCGGCAATACATCAGCAACTGTGGCATATGACGACACACATCAGCACTTGAGCAAGCAACTACGACGCGCAAGTCCAACTATCTACCAAACAACAGGGAATAGGGTGTGTCCAAGGCAATATACGGCTGCAAGGGGATATCACGGGTGCGAAAACTAGAGCATCGCAACACAGATAGCAATAGATCAACACGTAGGAGTAAAACACTATAAAAGTAAGATAGGTAGAAAGGGGGAGATGCTCGCCTGAAAACATTGCCGAAGGTTCAACCGAAGATCGGGGCGAAGCTCACATCAACTCAACGGCCTTATCCGCGAAGAAGCAAAACACTAGAATAAACACCGGATGCACTATTTAATACAACGGCAGAAGATCGGCATGATGCATGTATGATGCATGGCATGGCAGAGGTGCGATGCAATTGGGTCATATTAAGTGGAACCGGGGTCCCGACAATTAATTAGATGGTTCAAGTTATTTAGAACCCCCGCAGTTTAAATGTTGTTTAACAAGGCAGAATATATCACCGGTTCGCTACACAAGTTTTAAATGAGGCCAATATAAGGCTAGATTTGCCCACATATGGGCCCCATATTTAATTATTAGGTGAATCGGCATAAGGCCCCCAAACCACATGATAATATGCATGCGAGATAAATGACAATTCAATATGCAATCAAGTTGTTATTATGTTATAAAATAAGGTTTCGGGAAGGGTTCACACATTAGAGGGGGGGGCTCGACGATCTTGTTAGGGTTCGACGAACTTGGGGTTCCGGGGTTCGGGGTCGGTCTCAGGGTCCAGGGTTCGACGGAACGTTCTCGGACTTAGGGGTAGGTCTTGGCGCATCCGGGGCCTCGATGTTCGGGGAGCAGAACTTGGGTCGGTGCCGTTCTCGTCATCGCGAAGGTCTTGCCGTTGCGAGGGTCTTGTCGGGCCCGCGCCATCGAGGCGGTCTTGGCGAGAGAAGAAGTACTTGGCGTCTCTGGGACGGTCCTGTCGCATCCGCGGCCGTCGGTTCGCGTCGACGGTCTTGTGTAGAGGTACTTGGCGTGCCGATGAAGAGCTTGGCGTCTTGGGGTCGTCGGGGTTCAGTCGCGCCGGGATCGGTCTTCGGGGCTACAACCATCGGCTCCGTGGGCAGATCTTGAGGTTCCGGCGAGGTCCTCGGAAGATCTTGGCAACATAATGTCGTATTGTCGTTCCTTCCGACGGGATCGTTGCTGAAAGGTTGGCCTTGAAGATCTTGTCTACGCGGGACCTGGAATCCCATTAGATTACGAAGAAGAGCAGGCATCCAACTAGGACGCAGCGATACAGACAAGAGGACAAGGGCTAGAGCAGCGTGGCAGCTTCTGGACAAGGGGACAAGGAGCACTGCGGACGCGTCAGAGAGGGAGGCCTCAAGGACGAGCGGAGAGATGGCGACAAGGGCCCTTGCGGCGGAGATGAGCAGAGGCACACGGGCGCTGCGAGAGGTGGCGATGGCGAGGAGGAACCCAACGGCAGACACGGGGAGGCGAGGCACCGGCAAGAGAGCCTAGAGGCGCGCAGGCAGATGGCGTCGCGGCGGGGAGGGCGCCGCTGGCGGTGGAGCTAGCGGGAACAGAGGGAGGCGAGGAGGACGTTGGCGAGAGGGGGTGGCCGGAGCACGGGGAGACGCGGGGACGGGACTCAGAGGAGAGGCAGGCCACGGCAGGGAGCGGGTCGGGGCCGGGACCAGCGGAGGGCTCGGGCCGGAGGAGGAGGTGGACGGGAGCGGCGACGCCTGAGCGGAGGATGGGGTCGCCGGCGGCGAGCTGGCTCGGCGGAGGCAGGTCCGGGCGCGCGACGGAGAGCCGGGGCGGGGTCGCAAGCCTGTAGGAGGAGTCGCGGGCGCAGGGCGAGCCGACGACGCGGCGGACGGCGCTGGCGTCGGGTGCGGCCGGGCCGCGCGGGGGGAACGGAGGGGAGGAGCCGGAGCTCGCGGAGGTCGGGGCCGCGCGGGGGACGCCGTCGCGCCCGGCGCGGCGGCGCGCGGCCGGAGAGGCGAGGGTGCACGCCGGCGAGGGGGGCGCCGAGGCGGGCGACGGAGGTGATGGAGCGGGGAGGCGAGGACGCGAGGGCGCGCGAGCGTGCTAGGCGGGGAGGGCCGGCGAGCGGCGGCGTCCTGGCGGGGGTGGCTGGGGTTGCCAGGGCTGCGCGCGGGGTGCAGGCGGGCTCCGGCGGCGAGCTTGTGTGGCGAGGAAGCTAGGAGGGAGGGGGAGCACGGCGAGGAAGCTAGGAGGAGGGTCTCGCGCGGGGAGACGGAGGAGGTGGCCGGCAGGAGTGGTGCTGCGTGCGGAAGGGAGGAGCAGGGCGGGTGCGGGCCAGGCGCATGGTGGGGTCGGCCAGGGGTAGGGCGTGTGGGGCCTGGGGGAACGGGCCAGGAAGGGTGGACCTGGTCTGGGGCCAGCTGGGGTGGTGGGATCCGGTGTGGGGGGAGGTTGTGTGGTGTGTGTGTTAGGCGGGTGGGGCAGGGAAGGTGAGAGAGAGAGGAAGGGGTGAGGGGTGAGGGTGACGTGGCGAGAGCTGAGTGGTGGAGGGAGAGGAAGGAGGTGAGGTGGCAGGAGATGATAGGTGGGAGTGAGGTGGAGGGATAGGTTGGGTAGAGAGCTGGGTAGACTTAGGATTTAGATGGGGATGGATAGGTGAGGTGGCAGGTGGGTATAGTTTGGGTGAGAGGGTGAGGTGGCAGGCTGCCGTTGGTGGGTAGGAATAGATTGGGTGGAACTAGGATTTAGCAAGGCTGGTTTGGGTTGGACCGATTTAAAAACCCGGGGTGGTCGTTCGGGTCGATCTGGCCCGTTCGACTGCCCCGACTAAAAATTAATAAAACTTTTATTTGTTTTAAACGGGCCGTGCGCAACCCGATAGCGGCCAAAATAAAATATTCCGGGGACCCGGTGTTCGGTGTTTGAATAAGATGGGGCGTTTGGAAAACAAATCGGGGTTTTCGAAAATAGTTTTGGCAACCAATGCATGATGATGACGATGCAATGCACAAATTCAACGCGATTTTCTAGTAGTGGTTTTGCGGGATGCCACAATTCGACACCACTAACAATGGATCTCGCCCTCGAGATCCGCCTCATGGTACCGGAAGGAAGGTCGGCGTTCTCTGTCTTCTCGCTTCGTGTAGATCCTCGCGACACCACTAACGAGGGTTCCTTCTTCATCTGGGAATCGGCAACACCACCAACAAAGGGTCGTTGGTCCTGATCGTCGCGAGAGCACTCCGGGAACAAAAGGTCGAAGGTAGAGATATCGCAAATAAAGCCACCTCTAGCTTCGATGGAAGGAGGGAACCGATGCATTCTCGTCCACTTCAATGTACAAAAGCGAATAGAAAGGGTAGTCGGCATGGGGGCCAATCCATCACGCACCCAAACTATTACTCTGCACAATCAGTAGAAGGGAGTGCAACCATTCTCGGAATTAGACTGAAGATCTCGACAAGCGAGGTTCGGAACAAAGGGGTGATGCAGACTCTGCATCGGATCCGGCGTAGAGGATGTCGTCGCGTCGGAAAACACCGGAAAACACGAGAAGGAACAAGAGAAGTCCACCAGACGGAGGATTCCTCGGATAGCAGGAAAACCAGATGTAGCGACACCGTTAACAAAGGAAGAAGCGGAACCCTAAAGGTACGACGGAAACCCAACCACGAGAAATCCTGGACTCGAAGAAAAGATAAGAGAGCGGATTCAAAACACGTCGAGATAAGAGGAGATCAGCAGAGAGATAAGGAGTAAAATCAGTCCTAATCAGAACTATCCAACCGATTTTCGAAAATAGTTTTGACACTCTACTTCGGCCGTTAGCTAGGTTATCCTACAGGCTGGACTTGTGGGGTATCGCAACTGCTGAGCTCTGATACCACTCTGTAACACCCTCAGAATCGGACCTATGCAAATTTGGGCAAAATTCACCAAACCCGCATAGAAACGATTCAAAGGTGCCCACCAGGCACTTTCGTGCGGGTGGAAAACGAAGTAATAACATTACACAACAGTCCTCGATGGGACCCACAGAACGGATATATATAACAGCGACTCAAAGAGTCAAGAATACAAATATAATGTACAAGATCCAAATCACCTTGAAAATGATCGAGCGTCCGACTACGGACAAGATGCAAATGGGGCTAAGAGCCCTGAAGAATAACCAATGGCGTCCATAACCCTGCCCAGGCCAAGCCGGAAGGGTAACCCTGCTAACGGCGTCGATCTCGAAACCTGCTCAACAAAAGGGGTGCCGACAAAGGGCAAAGCAGAAAAACAAAGAAGGAGCGTCAGTACTGAGGCCAGTACACGGCGAGGCTAGAATTCGGCGGTCCTCGCCTACATAGGTATGGTGGACTGAGCGGCAGCGGCAGCATGCACTAAACAACCTATAGAGACTCGATACAACTGGCGGACATCAGAGAGGGATAAGAATGACCTAGCCGGATCCAACCTGAAGCTATCACCAAACAAACCCATCCTGGTGTTTCCCCCTCGAGACCAAACGAGGAAGTCAACCGAGGAACTCACACAGTTGGCAGTTTTATTTATTCAGTTATCGTTGCAGTAATTACTAGTCAGGTATAGATAATCATCCTGATAAAGTAAGCAGTGGGCACTTTTAGTTAACCATTCCGTTATAGTTGTAACACTTACTAATCAGATACAGATAGCATGAGATAACCCAAAAACCCAGCAGTTGTTGGTACTTTTATTCAGCCATTCCGTTGTAGTTGCAATACTTACTAGTCAGATACAATTGTCGCAAGCGACAGCCAAACAAGCAGTTGTGGGCAGTATTAATTAGCCATTCCATTATAGTGAAGCTGATTACTAGTCATTATAAGTCAAATTTATAGCAGTAAACTTTAGTTATGCTTGTCTATGATCGAGAAACTGTGCTCCAAGTCGTCCATATCCGCGGACACGGCTTTCAGAAAGTTTTACCCGGCCGGGGTGCACCAATAGCAACACACACTCGATCAACCTCGGAAAAACCAAATCAAAACCCAACGAGGCTTTCACGACAAAGCAATCACAAGATTCAGAAATATTTCAGGGGGCCACCCCTCAAGTAGAACCCGCAACGGAGTAGGCAAGCTCCGAGACGGCCTCAAGGTCTGCGACAATGGCTGTAAACGACTGGGAACCCGAAAGTGTGGCTGGGCTTGTCGATACCGCGTAAACATTCCGCTTCCAAAACAGTACAGTGTGCAGTACCTCGCACAATCGTAAATAAAGCGGTAAAGCATGGCATAAGTACAGGATAGTAATAAAACCTCAAACTAGTTTGTGGCCCCAAGAAATAAGACGGAATCAAGCTCTGGCTGAGGGGGGTCCCATATACCTCCCGGATGTGGATAGCGCGATAAATCAAGGAACAGGAATCAAGTACTCGGGGTCTTACGGGACACAAGTGGGCGTTCGGAAAACCAAATATTATCTATCACCCACCGATGCCTCTGCTTATTCAATTTTAGTTGTTAAACAGAAATTAAAATGACGATAAGTAAAACTAGCATCATCTCCAACATCAACATGCGGCAATACATCAGCAACTGTGGCATATGACGACACACATCAGCACTTGAGCAAGCAACTACGACGCGCAAGTCCAACTATCTACCAAACAACAGGGAATAGGGTGTGTCCAAGGCAATATACGGCTGCAAGGGGATATCACGGGTGCGAAAACTAGAGCATCGCAACACAGATAGCAATAGATCAACACGTAGGAGTAAAACACTATAAAAGTAAGATAGGTAGAAAGGGGGAGATGCTCGCCTGAAAACATTGCCGAAGGTTCAACCGAAGATCGGGGCGAAGCTCACATCAACTCAACGGCCTTATCCGCGAAGAAGCAAAACACTAGAATAAACACCGGATGCACTATTTAATACAACGGCAGAAGATCGGCATGATGCATGTATGATGCATGGCATGGCAGAGGTGCGATGCAATTGGGTCATATTAAGTGGAACCGGGGTCCCGACAATTAATTAGATGGTTCAAGTTATTTAGAACCCCCGCAGTTTAAATGTTGTTTAACAAGGCAGAATATATCACCGGTTCGCTACACAAGTTTTAAATGAGGCCAATATAAGGCTAGATTTGCCCACATATGGGCCCCATATTTAATTATTAGGTGAATCGGCATAAGGCCCCCAAACCACATGATAATATGCATGCGAGATAAATGACAATTCAATATGCAATCAAGTTGTTATTATGTTATAAAATAAGGTTTCGGGAAGGGTTCACACATTAGAGGGGGGGGCTCGACGATCTTGTTAGGGTTCGACGAACTTGGGGTTCCGGGGTTCGGGGTCGGTCTCAGGGTCCAGGGTTCGACGGAACGTTCTCGGACTTAGGGGTAGGTCTTGGCGCATCCGGGGCCTCGATGTTCGGGGAGCAGAACTTGGGTCGGTGCCGTTCTCGTCATCGCGAAGGTCTTGCCGTTGCGAGGGTCTTGTCGGGCCCGCGCCATCGAGGCGGTCTTGGCGAGAGAAGAAGTACTTGGCGTCTCTGGGACGGTCCTGTCGCATCCGCGGCCGTCGGTTCGCGTCGACGGTCTTGTGTAGAGGTACTTGGCGTGCCGATGAAGAGCTTGGCGTCTTGGGGTCGTCGGGGTTCAGTCGCGCCGGGATCGGTCTTCGGGGCTACAACCATCGGCTCCGTGGGCAGATCTTGAGGTTCCGGCGAGGTCCTCGGAAGATCTTGGCAACATAATGTCGTATTGTCGTTCCTTCCGACGGGATCGTTGCTGAAAGGTTGGCCTTGAAGATCTTGTCTACGCGGGACCTGGAATCCCATTAGATTACGAAGAAGAGCAGGCATCCAACTAGGACGCAGCGATACAGACAAGAGGACAAGGGCTAGAGCAGCGTGGCAGCTTCTGGACAAGGGGACAAGGAGCACTGCGGACGCGTCAGAGAGGGAGGCCTCAAGGACGAGCGGAGAGATGGCGACAAGGGCCCTTGCGGCGGAGATGAGCAGAGGCACACGGGCGCTGCGAGAGGTGGCGATGGCGAGGAGGAACCCAACGGCAGACACGGGGAGGCGAGGCACCGGCAAGAGAGCCTAGAGGCGCGCAGGCAGATGGCGTCGCGGCGGGGAGGGCGCCGCTGGCGGTGGAGCTAGCGGGAACAGAGGGAGGCGAGGAGGACGTTGGCGAGAGGGGGTGGCCGGAGCACGGGGAGACGCGGGGACGGGACTCAGAGGAGAGGCAGGCCACGGCAGGGAGCGGGTCGGGGCCGGGACCAGCGGAGGGGCTCGGGCCGGAGGAGGAGGTGGACGGGAGCGGCGACGCCTGAGCGGAGGATGGGGTCGCCGGCGGCGAGCTGGCTCGGCGGAGGCAGGTCCGGGCGCGCGACGGAGAGCCGGGGCGGGGTCGCAAGCCTGTAGGAGGAGTCGCGGGCGCAGGGCGAGCCGACGACGCGGCGGACGGCGCTGGCGTCGGGTGCGGCCGGGCCGCGCGGGGGGAACGGAGGGGAGGAGCCGGAGCTCGCGGAGGTCGGGGCCGCGCGGGGGACGCCGTCGCGCCCGGCGCGGCGGCGCGCGGCCGGAGAGGCGAGGGTGCACGCCGGCGAGGGGGAGGCGCCGAGGCGGGCGACGGAGGTGATGGAGCGGGGAGGCGAGGACGCGAGGGCGCGCGAGCGTGCTAGGCGGGGAGGGCCGGCGAGCGGCGGCGTCCTGGCGGGGGTGGCTGGGGTTGCCAGGGCTGCGCGCGGGGTGCAGGCGGGCTCCAGCGGCGAGCTTGTGTGGCGAGGAAGCTAGGAGGGAGGGGGAGCACGGCGAGGAAGCTAGGAGGGAGGGTCTCGCGCGGGGAGACGGAGGAGGTGGCCGGCAGGAGTGGTGCTGCGTGCGGAAGGGAGGAGCAGGGCGGGTGCGGGCCAGGCGCATGGTGGGGTCGGCCAGGGGTAGGGCGTGTGGGGCCTGGGGGAACGGGCCAGGAAGGGTGGACCTGGTCTGGGGCCAGCTGGGGTGGTGGGATCCGGTGTGGGGGGAGGTTGTGTGGTGTGTGTGTTAGGCGGGTGGGGCAGGGAAGGTGAGAGAGAGAGGAAGGGGTGAGGGGTGAGGGTGACGTGGCGAGAGCTGAGTGGTGGAGGGAGAGGAAGGAGGTGAGGTGGCAGGAGATGATAGGTGGGAGTGAGGTGGAGGGATAGGTTGGGTAGAGAGCTGGGTAGACTTAGGATTTAGATGGGGATGGATAGGTGAGGTGGCAGGTGGGTATAGTTTGGGTGAGAGGGTGAGGTGGCAGGCTGCCGTTGGTGGGTAGGAATAGATTGGGTGGAACTAGGATTTAGCAAGGCTGGTTTGGGTTGGACCGATTTAAAAACCCGGGGGTGGTCGTTCGGGTCGATCTGGCCCGTTCGACTGCCCCGACTAAAAATTAATAAAACTTTTATTTGTTTTAAACGGGCCGTGCGCAACCCGATAGCGGCCAAAATAAAATATTCCGGGGACCCGGTGTTCGGTGTTTGAATAAGATGGGGCGTTTGGAAAACAAATCGGGGTTTTCGAAAATAGTTTTGGCAACCAATGCATGATGATGACGATGCAATGCACAAATTCAACGCGATTTTCTAGTAGTGGTTTTGCGGGATGCCACAATTCGACACCACTAACAATGGATCTCGCCCTCGAGATCCGCCTCATGGTACCGGAAGGAAGGTCGGCGTTCTCTGTCTTCTCGCTTCGTGTAGATCCTCGCGACACCACTAACGAGGGTTCCTTCTTCATCTGGGAATCGGCAACACCACCAACAAAGGGTCGTTGGTCCTGATCGTCGCGAGAGCACTCCGGGAACAAAAGGTCGAAGGTAGAGATATCGCAAATAAAGCCACCTCTAGCTTCGATGGAAGGAGGGAACCGATGCATTCTCGTCCACTTCAATGTACAAAAGCGAATAGAAAGGGTAGTCGGCATGGGGGCCAATCCATCACGCACCCAAACTATTACTCTGCACAATCAGTAGAAGGGAGTGCAACCATTCTCGGAATTAGACTGAAGATCTCGACAAGCGAGGTTCGGAACAAAGGGGTGATGCAGACTCTGCATCGGATCCGGCGTAGAGGATGTCGTCGCGTCGGAAAACACCGGAAAACACGAGAAGGAACAAGAGAAGTCCACCAGACGGAGGATTCCTCGGATAGCAGGAAAACCAGATGTAGCGACACCGTTAACAAAGGAAGAAGCGGAACCCTAAAGGTACGACGGAAACCCAACCACGAGAAATCCTGGACTCGAAGAAAAGATAAGAGAGCGGATTCAAAACACGTCGAGATAAGAGGAGATCAGCAGAGAGATAAGGAGTAAAATCAGTCCTAATCAGAACTATCCAACCGATTTTCGAAAATAGTTTTGACACTCTACTTCGGCCGTTAGCTAGGTTATCCTACAGGCTGGACTTGTGGGGTATCGCAACTGCTGAGCTCTGATACCACTCTGTAACACCCTCAGAATCGGACCTATGCAAATTTGGGCAAAATTCACCAAACCCGCATAGAAACGATTCAAAGGTGCCCACCAGGCACTTTCGTGCGGGTGGAAAACGAAGTAATAACATTACACAACAGTCCTCGATGGGACCCACAGAACGGATATATATAACAGCGACTCAAAGAGTCAAGAATACAAATATAATGTACAAGATCCAAATCACCTTGAAAATGATCGAGCGTCCGACTACGGACAAGATGCAAATGGGGCTAAGAGCCCTGAAGAATAACCAATGGCGTCCATAACCCTGCCCAGGCCAAGCCGGAAGGGTAACCCTGCTAACGGCGTCGATCTCGAAACCTGCTCAACAAAAGGGGTGCCGACAAAGGGCAAAGCAGAAAAACAAAGAAGGAGCGTCAGTACTGAGGCCAGTACACGGCGAGGCTAGAATTCGGCGGTCCTCGCCTACATAGGTATGGTGGACTGAGCGGCAGCGGCAGCATGCACTAAACAACCTATAGAGACTCGATACAACTGGCGGACATCAGAGAGGGATAAGAATGACCTAGCCGGATCCAACCTGAAGCTATCACCAAACAAACCCATCCTGGTGTTTCCCCCTCGAGACCAAACGAGGAAGTCAACCGAGGAACTCACACAGTTGGCAGTTTTATTTATTCAGTTATCGTTGCAGTAATTACTAGTCAGGTATAGATAATCATCCTGATAAAGTAAGCAGTGGGCACTTTTAGTTAACCATTCCGTTATAGTTGTAACACTTACTAATCAGATACAGATAGCATGAGATAACCCAAAAACCCAGCAGTTGTTGGTACTTTTATTCAGCCATTCCGTTGTAGTTGCAATACTTACTAGTCAGATACAATTGTCGCAAGCGACAGCCAAACAAGCAGTTGTGGGCAGTATTAATTAGCCATTCCATTATAGTGAAGCTGATTACTAGTCATTATAAGTCAAATTTATAGCAGTAAACTTTAGTTATGCTTGTCTATGATCGAGAAACTGTGCTCCAAGTCGTCCATATCCGCGGACACGGCTTTCAGAAAGTTTTACCCGGCCGGGGTGCACCAATAGCAACACACACTCGATCAACCTCGGAAAAACCAAATCAAAACCCAACGAGGCTTTCACGACAAAGCAATCACAAGATTCAGAAATATTTCAGGGGGCCACCCCTCAAGTAGAACCCGCAACGGAGTAGGCAAGCTCCGAGACGGCCTCAAGGTCTGCGACAATGGCTGTAAACGACTGGGAACCCGAAAGTGTGGCTGGGCTTGTCGATACCGCGTAAACATTCCGCTTCCAAAACAGTACAGTGTGCAGTACCTCGCACAATCGTAAATAAAGCGGTAAAGCATGGCATAAGTACAGGATAGTAATAAAACCTCAAACTAGTTTGTGGCCCCAAGAAATAAGACGGAATCAAGCTCTGGCTGAGGGGGGTCCCATATACCTCCCGGATGTGGATAGCGCGATAAATCAAGGAACAGGAATCAAGTACTCGGGGTCTTACGGGACACAAGTGGGCGTTCGGAAAACCAAATATTATCTATCACCCACCGATGCCTCTGCTTATTCAATTTTAGTTGTTAAACAGAAATTAAAATGACGATAAGTAAAACTAGCATCATCTCCAACATCAACATGCGGCAATACATCAGCAACTGTGGCATATGACGACACACATCAGCACTTGAGCAAGCAACTACGACGCGCAAGTCCAACTATCTACCAAACAACAGGGAATAGGGTGTGTCCAAGGCAATATACGGCTGCAAGGGGATATCACGGGTGCGAAAACTAGAGCATCGCAACACAGATAGCAATAGATCAACACGTAGGAGTAAAACACTATAAAAGTAAGATAGGTAGAAAGGGGGAGATGCTCGCCTGAAAACATTGCCGAAGGTTCAACCGAAGATCGGGGCGAAGCTCACATCAACTCAACGGCCTTATCCGCGAAGAAGCAAAACACTAGAATAAACACCGGATGCACTATTTAATACAACGGCAGAAGATCGGCATGATGCATGTATGATGCATGGCATGGCAGAGGTGCGATGCAATTGGGTCATATTAAGTGGAACCGGGGTCCCGACAATTAATTAGATGGTTCAAGTTATTTAGAACCCCCGCAGTTTAAATGTTGTTTAACAAGGCAGAATATATCACCGGTTCGCTACACAAGTTTTAAATGAGGCCAATATAAGGCTAGATTTGCCCACATATGGGCCCCATATTTAATTATTAGGTGAATCGGCATAAGGCCCCCAAACCACATGATAATATGCATGCGAGATAAATGACAATTCAATATGCAATCAAGTTGTTATTATGTTATAAAATAAGGTTTCGGGAAGGGTTCACACATTAGAGGGGGGGGCTCGACGATCTTGTTAGGGTTCGACGAACTTGGGGTTCCGGGGTTCGGGGTCGGTCTCAGGGTCCAGGGTTCGACGGAACGTTCTCGGACTTAGGGGTAGGTCTTGGCGCATCCGGGGCCTCGATGTTCGGGGAGCAGAACTTGGGTCGGTGCCGTTCTCGTCATCGCGAAGGTCTTGCCGTTGCGAGGGTCTTGTCGGGCCCGCGCCATCGAGGCGGTCTTGGCGAGAGAAGAAGTACTTGGCGTCTCTGGGACGGTCCTGTCGCATCCGCGGCCGTCGGTTCGCGTCGACGGTCTTGTGTAGAGGTACTTGGCGTGCCGATGAAGAGCTTGGCGTCTTGGGGTCGTCGGGGTTCAGTCGCGCCGGGATCGGTCTTCGGGGCTACAACCATCGGCTCCGTGGGCAGATCTTGAGGTTCCGGCGAGGTCCTCGGAAGATCTTGGCAACATAATGTCGTATTGTCGTTCCTTCCGACGGGATCGTTGCTGAAAGGTTGGCCTTGAAGATCTTGTCTACGCGGGACCTGGAATCCCATTAGATTACGAAGAAGAGCAGGCATCCAACTAGGACGCAGCGATACAGACAAGAGGACAAGGGCTAGAGCAGCGTGGCAGCTTCTGGACAAGGGGACAAGGAGCACTGCGGACGCGTCAGAGAGGGAGGCCTCAAGGACGAGCGGAGAGATGGCGACAAGGGCCCTTGCGGCGGAGATGAGCAGAGGCACACGGGCGCTGCGAGAGGTGGCGATGGCGAGGAGGAACCCAACGGCAGACACGGGGAGGCGAGGCACCGGCAAGAGAGCCTAGAGGCGCGCAGGCAGATGGCGTCGCGGCGGGGAGGGCGCCGCTGGCGGTGGAGCTAGCGGGAACAGAGGGAGGCGAGGAGGACGTTGGCGAGAGGGGGTGGCCGGAGCACGGGGAGACGCGGGGACGGGACTCAGAGGAGAGGCAGGCCACGGCAGGGAGCGGGTCGGGGCCGGGACCAGCGGAGGGGCTCGGGCCGGAGGAGGAGGTGGACGGGAGCGGCGACGCCTGAGCGGAGGATGGGGTCGCCGGCGGCGAGCTGGCTCGGCGGAGGCAGGTCCGGGCGCGCGACGGAGAGCCGGGGCGGGGTCGCAAGCCTGTAGGAGGAGTCGCGGGCGCAGGGCGAGCCGACGACGCGGCGGACGGCGCTGGCGTCGGGTGCGGCCGGGCCGCGCGGGGGGAACGGAGGGGAGGAGCCGGAGCTCGCGGAGGTCGGGGCCGCGCGGGGGACGCCGTCGCGCCCGGCGCGGCGGCGCGCGGCCGGAGAGGCGAGGGTGCACGCCGGCGAGGGGGAGGCGCCGAGGCGGGCGACGGAGGTGATGGAGCGGGGAGGCGAGGACGCGAGGGCGCGCGAGCGTGCTAGGCGGGGAGGGCCGGCGAGCGGCGGCGTCCTGGCGGGGGTGGCTGGGGTTGCCAGGGCTGCGCGCGGGGTGCAGGCGGGCTCCGGCGGCGAGCTTGTGTGGCGAGGAAGCTAGGAGGGAGGGGGAGCACGGCGAGGAAGCTAGGAGGGAGGGTCTCGCGCGGGGAGACGGAGGAAGTGGCCGGCAGGAGTGGTGCTGCGTGCGGAAGGGAGGAGCAGGGCGGGTGCGGGCCAGGCGCATGGTGGGGTCGGCCAGGGGTAGGGCGTGTGGGGCCTGGGGGAACGGGCCAGGAAGGGTGGACCTGGTCTGGGGCCAGCTGGGGTGGTGGGATCCGGTGTGGGGGGAGGTTGTGTGGTGTGTGTGTTAGGCGGGTGGGGCAGGGAAGGTGAGAGAGAGAGGAAGGGGTGAGGGGTGAGGGTGACGTGGCGAGAGCTGAGTGGTGGAGGGAGAGGAAGGAGGTGAGGTGGCAGGAGATGATAGGTGGGAGTGAGGTGGAGGGATAGGTTGGGTAGAGAGCTGGGTAGACTTAGGATTTAGATGGGGATGGATAGGTGAGGTGGCAGGTGGGTATAGTTTGGGTGAGAGGGTGAGGTGGCAGGCTGCCGTTGGTGGGTAGGAATAGATTGGGTGGAACTAGGATTTAGCAAGGCTGGTTTGGGTTGGACCGATTTAAAAACCCGGGGGTGGTCGTTCGGGTCGATCTGGCCCGTTCGACTGCCCCGACTAAAAATTAATAAAACTTTTATTTGTTTTAAACGGGCCGTGCGCAACCCGATAGCGGCCAAAATAAAATATTCCGGGGACCCGGTGTTCGGTGTTTGAATAAGATGGGGCGTTTGGAAAACAAATCGGGGTTTTCGAAAATAGTTTTGGCAACCAATGCATGATGATGACGATGCAATGCACAAATTCAACGCGATTTTCTAGTAGTGGTTTTGCGGGATGCCACACAGAGGTAGGGACGGTGGAGGAGGCGGGGATGACAGCAGGATGGAGGCGGGCGGCCGCACAAAACAAAAACACGGCGATTTTCTAGTAGTAGATTTACACGGGGTCCTACAATGCAAAACTTTTCGGCAACTCTGCCCCAGCTAAACGTTAAGTGAGCAACGTTCTCCTTGACCACCCGGAACACCTCCACGGTGATAAGAATTCAGATACTGTGTCTGCGACACAAAGATAAGACCTACATATATCATCTGATGGCCTGGCAACGCTGTTGCCTGTCAAAACCCACCGGCGAGCAGCGACGAGCAACACGAAGAGCCGGGAGGCTCCGAGAACTGCTGGTGGGCCCTGGTCCCTCGGGCAACGGCCTGCAAAACTCCGGCACACGTCCTGGCTTGGTTCGAGGGCGTGCCACCTGACCTATACCTGGTCAGGAAGGTGAAGGATTGCTTCGATTGATTTCCTGCATGGTAAACAAGTATACGTAAAATTCGAGCCGTGACCGGCTCCCAGGTTTCCCTGTGAATCGGCTCCTAGAGCCGATTATCCCATGGTTCTTCATTAGATTTACGATAACATGGGGTTTTGCTTCATCATTACAAGTTAAATCGATCTACGACAGTTTAACGTTTTCACCACGTAATTGGAACGTCATACACGTAATTGAGCCTGGCAGATACAAAACATGATAGAACACTAACCCTAGAGGAGGCCTAACAACCGACGTAAAGTCAATTACCGGAACAACTTCTCTAGAACTAGTAAACCACGTCCTTACGTACTACTGGATCGTTCAACCCGTTTGCAAGGCCTGACTACGTGAATATCAAACTAAACCTTGGAGAACAAGGAATAACCATAACAGATCGAATCAGCTAAATAAAGATCAAGCAAGATGCTACCCTTACACCCGGGAAAAGGTGCAAAGGTAGCGAGGTAACTAGAGGTAGCATAACTTAAACAATTATAGCGAAAAGCACCGATGCTAGCCTCAACAAATCTATGATAATAGTATTACTCGCCATCAACAAGGCTTCAGTACGAGTAACACCAAATAACGCATAAGCAAAAATACTGCCTAGATCGCAAGATGCAATCTAGGCAGCATGACACTTACCCGAAAGAAACCCTAGAAACAAGGGGTGGCGATGCGCCGAGATTGTGTTTGTTGTGAACGTGATTGTCCTCTTTTTCTTGATAACCTTAGGTACATATTTATAGTCCGGAGACTTTCTATCTTTGGAATAACTCTACAACTCTATCTTTACCTAAACTGAAACGGAACCTACTACGATACACAGATACACGGGCAATTTAGCCCAAATCCACGCAGAAGGCCGATCCAACAACACGTCGCATATACGTATCTTCCAAGCCCATCTTGATTACGGCCCATCTCCTCCTTTGGCCAAAATATGGCGATAACACATGCCCCCCTGGTTTTGGCAATAATAATTCCAAAACCACTCTGCTGATGTTTTTTCTTTCCCCTTCCTCTTTTTTTTCTTCACATCGGGTTACGTGTTGCAGAGCAGAATCGTCACGCCACCCCTTCATCATGATGCCCTGTCTTCTCAACTCCTTCGCAGTGCATGATTTAACGATTTTGGCAGCACATTCTGGGAAACCGCTATGGCATTGAACCGCCTCCACTATTCTCCTTATTTAAATTCATCTGAGCAGTTCGCAGTCCCCATATTCCTCCAGCAGCCAAAAAACCCTCTTTCTCCGCCGAAAAAACCCTCTTCCTCCGCCATGGCCTCCTCTTCTTCCGCCCGTTCCTCCCAGTCTTCCAACACCATCAGCGACCGGGAGCCGACGCCGGAGCACCCGCCCACGGCGGCGTACGAGACCCTCGCCCCACAATGGTGGGACGAGAGGGATTGGAATTTCGTCGCTTGGTCGGAGGACGACGCGTCCTTGACTGACGGCAAGGAGGGCCTGCAGTTCCTCGCCGACAGGGAACTGGAGGCGGAGAGCAGCGCGACGCCTGGTCCTGGGACGGCGTCGAGTCCTCCGTCGAGGAGGAAGAGTCGGAGGAGGACACCTCCTCCGACGAGTATCCACCGGTGAAGCGCTTCCGCGCCGGGTCCAGCGAGGACACCGAAGACGACGACGAGGACGAGGAGGCCCCCGCTGGCTTCTTCAGCAGCAGCAGCGAAGACGACGCTGGCAGCAGCGCTGACGACAGCGAACAAGACGGCGGCGAAGACAGCGGCGACGACCTCGGCCTCTAGATTAGGAACTAGTAATAGTAGTAGTAGTAGGTTTTCTTTTGTAATCAATCAACCTTTTGTAAGCAATCAGCTTTTGAATGAATGAAGATTACTTTTCCAAATCGAAGATTGCTTTTCCGACCCAATTTCACCGATAGTCAAAATAGGTCGATGCTCCAGAAGCCGATAGTACTGTACCGGTCTTCACCACACTGCGTTCAATCAGTCAAACAAGTCAAATTTCAAAGAGCCGATGGCAACGCATCGGCTTTCCCAAAAAACGTTGACAAGGTCAAGACTTGGTCGCATACTTAGGCAAATCTAAACGGCCACTTTTCAGTTTCAAACGGTAACCTGCGACCCTCTTCAAAAAGGGCGACCCAGATCTCCAATTACCCACCAACTAGATTGAGCTCACAGCGACAAGAACCCTCGATCCCCAACTGCATAGATCCATCTCCGCCGGCAAACTAGATGGCGGAATCGTCCAACACCAACCCAGAGGTCTCCGGTCTGAAGGTACGCCTACTCCTCGTAGTATGAACGCGATCAAAATTAATGGCGAACACCTGAATTAATGTCTTCTTCCACCATTAAATTTTTTAGGTTTCAGACATTCTACTGCCATATCCTTCTCTCCCAAGTTCTCTCTGCCTTGGCCCTCGTACAGAATCTAGTCCTGCCCATCTGATTTCTTGCGAAGCCAACAGAATCCCCTTCGTAAGCCAAGACCTAGATCTGAACTCTTGGGCCGACTGTCTGCGAGCCTGTCCTAATCCCCCTGAACATTGGGTCTCTTGGTTCAGTAGGGTAGCTAGAGCTTACCAATCCCAATGGGAAACCACGGGAATAGCCGATGCCCTGCATTTGTCATTGTCTCCTCTTGAGAAGCACGAGAACCTCCTAAAAACCATCGGCTACTTCTGGTCTGACGCTCTGAACTGCTTTATGTTCGGTCATGGCCCCATGTCACCAACTTTGTTAGACGTGGTAATGATTACTGGTCTGGATGTCACATCACCCAGCCCCTCTGCTTTTAAACTGACCAAGGTCCCCTACAAACTGTCTTCTAAAACAGACTGCACGAACTGGGGTGCCTACCTCCAACGCCAAATGAAAACAAAGGGCCCTGTCACAGAGAAAGAACACACAGCCTTTCTCAACTTCTGGCTGGAACATTTAATATTATGTGGCCCTTCCCTTGCTCCCACCAAGAATTATCTCTCCTTAGCCCACGAACTGGCCAAAGGCACTCAACTTGGCATCGGCAAGCTGTTCCTTGGAGAGGTCTATCGATATCTCCAGTTGATGTCTGTCAAGCTGTTCTCTGGCATAGCAGTCAAAACAGGTGGTCCTTGGTGGTTCATTCAGCTATGGGCTCAGCTGTATTTCCAAAACCACATCCCAAACTTCCCCCTTTTGGCGAGTTGCACCTTCCCAGATGTAAAAGGGAAGCAGATCCGATGCACCAGCTATGGCCAAGCTTTGTATAGACTGCCAGGCAGTAAGCTGACCCCTCAGGAAGCGTCTAAATGGTTCAGTATTTTCTTTCAAGGACTGGTCAATCCTATCTTCTTTCCTTACATGGAAGAATCCGAACATTTTGAAAACCCACTCTCCTTCAGGCTAGACAATTTTGCCGATGACACCAGCACTCGGCAGCTCTTTTCTACTGTGATTCCTCCCTGTTTCCTTCCAGTTGGCATGAGTACATCCAATAGGATAATCAAGCCTGGGTATGAATTCTACCAGCCAATCGTAGTGGCTCGGCAATTTGGCCTTGGACAGGTACCTCCCCATTTCTTTCTCCACCACCTTACAGAGAGCAGAGCCGACCTGCCTGATCCTCTCACCAGCCAAAGGTGTTATTCCTTCTTTGATGCTCTAACCATCTCAATTCCCAACGACCTCACCTTCGCCTCATCAACCGATGGTTTTGAAGACTGGTGGTCGATGTGGAAGACTCACGCCTTCAGGAGAGCTCTGGGACCGTTGCTGAAACAGCTCGATGCTGACTATGACATCCCCGTGGAACAGGTACCACTACTTGTAAGTTTTCTTGATGCAGCTCACAAATGATTCTTCTATTAATCCATTCTTTCTTTTTGCAGCAACAAGATGGCCCTGAACCTACGCACAGTGATGGCTCCCCCTTCGAGTTCTTTCCGCCAGCTCCTGTGGTTCTTCTCTGCAAAAACTCGCCACCTCTGAAAAAGGTCATAATGCAGAAACAGCCGATATCACCACAATCGGCTTCCAAGAACCCAGCAACCTCTAAGTCAGCTGCCCCTCGAGTTCCAACCAAAACAAGAACAATGGCGAGGAAGGTAGATGCCAGGAAGACCTTGAGGCGCCGGAGCCCTTCTCCGGAAAGCTCGCATGTAGGGTGATCCATGCCCTGGTCGATCCTTCTAATTCTTCCATCCTTGCAGACATGCTCGTGCTCACTGGTTCTCCTTTTTTACAGGCTTCCGTCGAAGACACCTCCAGCGAGAACACTCAGACCAATCGAAGAGAACTGGGCCCAACAGATTCTGAGAGGACCATCACACCGAGCCAGCCAGATTCACCACCATCGGCTTCCAGGAAAAGGTCTGTTCCTGAACCTACTGCCCCCCGAGCACCAGTCGAGGCGGGGCCAGCTGTGGGTCTCAAGAGAGCCCGCAAAGGACTGCAAGCTTCTTTGTCGAGCCAGGAGGTTTCCAAAATCATCACCCTTCATGCTCTTACCACTTACTCCTTTTATCCGCCGATTCACCATCAATTACATCGGCTAAACACCTTCTATGCAGACGACTGACGTTTCTAGTGGGAAAGCTGGGGCAGTGCCGATGCCTTTAGCCAAGCCAGATCTAGCAATCCCCGAAGGTGCAGATGAAACGGCTACTCCTTTGGCCAAGCCCCCAGCAACCACACACAAGCCGATCGTCTCCTCATCTGCTATCCCCTCGATCTTAGGAGAGGTACGTTAGCTTCTTTCGGCTCATTCTTACACGTTTGGACGCATACTGACGCTTTTTCGGGCTGCCAGAGTTGTGATATTTTAGGCTTGCTGACGTTCGATCCTGAATCCATCGAACCAACCCCCTCTGTTGCTGCTGATGAACCACGAGCCAGGGTTGTTCCACCTCAATTCCAGCGTCTTAAAGCCCTGATGTCCTCCCCGATCGAAGAGTTGATCGAGGGTTCTGAGGAGGTGAAGAGCGTTCTGGCTGAAATAAAAGACCAACTCCCAGTAGCATTGCAGGTGAAGCTTTGGCCAGTCGTAACCCTGTCTTTCTATGGGTCAAGGGTGAAGTTAGCTCGTGAGAGGATCAGTCTGCGCCGCGCCCAACTTCCACTGAAGGCCAATATCGCAGACAGATGCCAACAGCTCAACGAGAAAAAGGCGTCTCTGGATGCCAAAACTGACACCTCTGTCAGTACCGCCGAGCTTGCATCCTTGAAAAGGGAGTTAGAAGATCTTGAAGAGAAGGTCCGGGCAACTCAACAGCTTATTCGCGACAAGGAAGAATCCATCGCCCGCTCCCAAGACGAGGCAGAAGGCCTCAAAGCTCAACTGAAGACCGATCTGGCAGAAATACGTGCCCTGAACAAACAGCTAGTGACGGGCAAGGACGAAGATGACGAAGCCGAGATCGCTGAGGTGGATCGTGTCCGTGCTGACGCCCTCCACGCCTTCGAGGCATTTCTTCAGTAGCTCGTATGTGTAAACTGGCACCTGTTTGTACCAGTTTGAACCTCTAGAGTCGATGACTGTGCATCGGCTATATATTTTTATTTTTTATTTGGCCGATTTCATGTATCGGCCCCCACATTTCACTGTCCATCGTCTCACGTGCTTTTTTACTTGGCCGATTTCATGTATCGGCCCCCATACTTTACTGTCCATCATCCCACATGCTTGGGAAATATTTCTTGAGATGTTGACCGTTGACCGCCACTGGGAATTTTACGCCGTCCAGCTCCTCAAGCATGTATGCGTTTCCTCTTAAAACTTGATCGACCCTGTACGGCCCGTGCCAATTTGGAGACCATTTACCATATGTTGCATCCTTAGTCCCTAATGGCAACACAGCTTCCCATACCAGATCACCAACGTGGAACTCCTTTGGCCTCACTTTCTTGTTATATGCACGAGCTACCTTGGCCTTGTTCTCTTTGATTTTCTCAAGCGACCACAGCTTGAGCTCAGTTAAATCCTCAACACTGTCACTCATCAGGGTTGCGTATTCTTCAGTTGTTAGATTGTCCTGAAAAGTGACACGTCTCGATCCAGCCGTAATTTCCCAGGGCAATACGGCTTCTTGTCCATAGACTAGATGGTAAGGCGAGGTTTTTATCGCCCCATGGCATGACATGCGATAAGCCCATAACGCCTCCGACAAAACCTCGTGCCAACGCCTAGGGTGCTCATCGACTTTTCTCTTGATCAGCTTGATGAGGCTCTGGTTGGACGCTTCAGCTTGCCCATTTGCTTGAGCATAGTATGGAGATGATCTAATCATCTTAATCCCCGTGTCCTCACAGAACTTTCTAAACTCGTGAGAGATGAAGACCGAACCTCCATCGGTCGTGATAGTTTGGGGAATCCCGAATCTATGGATGACATGTTCTTTCACAAAATTGATAACATCCTTTGAGTTCACTGACTTCATCGAGACAACCTCCACCCATTTAGTGAAATAATCAGTAATGGCCAAAATCCACATGTGGCCTTTGCTTGATGGAGGATTGATCTTGCCGATCATATCCATGCCCCAACCTCGGAATGGCCAAGGCTTGATGATGGGGTTCATTGCTGACGCGGGTACCATCTGAATTTTCCCAAATTTCTGACATGCTTGACACCCTTTGTAGTACTTGAAGCAGTCTTCAAGCATGGTGGGCCAATAAAACCCTGATCGCCCGATCAACCATTTCATCTTGTGAGCCGATTGGTGAGTTCCACAGGCGCCTTCGTGTACCTCATGTAGGAGCCGATTGGCCTCGGCTGTCCCCAGACATTTGAGCAATAACCCCTCCAGAGTCCTGTAAAACATGTCGTCCCCGATAAGCACATACTTCATGGCCTTGTATCTTATCCATTTAGGTGCCCCCCGAGCCGAATCCTTCAAGTAATTGAAGATATCGGCTCTCCAGTCGTCTGCTTCCAGGAACTGTACCTGAACATCGGCTCCCTCTGCTACGTCTTTGTAGCCTGAAGCCATTTGTGCAAGATCATTTGCCTCGGTATTCTGCGATCGCGGGATCCAGGTGAAGTTTATGAACCGGAACTGTGCCATCAGCTCGCGGCATTGCAGCCATAATGGGAAGAGCGACTCACTCTCACACTTGTATTCCTCCGTGAGTTGAGAAATCACCAACTTGGAGTCTCCAAAAATTTCCACTGCTTCTGCTCCAGCTTCGATGAGCAACTCCATTCCCTTGCGTATTGCCTCATACTCAGCGACGTTGTTGGTGCGAGGGGCAGATAACCTGATGGAGAAGGAAAATGTTGCCCCCCGGGGCGACACGAGTAGCATGCCGATGCCGCACCCATCGTCACAAACCGATCCATCAAAAAACATAGCCCACGCTCGTATAGACAGTGCTGCTATATTAGTGTTGATCCTTTCAGCGATAAGGTCGGCCAATGCCTGTCCCTTAACCGCTTTCGCGGGTTGATACCGGATGTCAAACTCCGATAATGCAAACATCCATTTGCCCAGTCGGCCTTTCAACATAGGAGCCGACAGCATGTGCTTTATGACGTCTGATTTGCATATGATGACAATCTCCGCTGATAGCAAGATGTGACGCAGCTTGGTGCAGGTGAAAAACAGGCAGAGGCACAACTTGTCGATCTCAGGATACCTTGTTTCTGCGTCCAGCATCCTTCTGCTGATGTAAAATACAACTCGCTCCAGTCCATCATAAACTTGTACCACTACTGAGGCGATGGACGTGTCAGCTACTGACAGGTAAATGTAGAATGGTCTGTCCGGCTGGGGCGGAACCAACACTGGCGGCTTCGTTAGATATTCTTTGATCTCGTCGAAGGCTTGTTGTTGCTCTGCCCCCCAGCGGAATTCCTCGTCAGATTTAATTTTCACCAGTCCCATGAACGGCTCTATTCTTCCTGACAGATTGGAGATGAATCTTCTGACGAAGTTGATCTTGCCGATGAGAGACTGCAGTTCTTTCTTCGTGGTAGGTGGCTTCATTGTTCGTACTGCCTCCTAACTTTTTAGGCCGATCTCAATTCCGCGTTCATGGACCAAGAAACCCAAGAACTGACCGGCCGTCACCCCGAAGGCGCACTTCTTTGGATTCATCCGTAGCCCGAATTTTCTTGTTCGGTCCAGGACGCGTTGCAGATCGTCCAAGTGTCCTTGCACTGAAGCAGACTTTACCACCACGTCATCGATGTAAATTTCCACCAGCTTGCCGATCAGATCATGGAAAATATAATTCATGGCTCTTTGGTACGTGGCGCCGGCATTCTTCAGTCCAAATGTCATCACTACATATTCAAACAACCCCACCGAACCTGGGACTCTGAACGCAGTCTTGTGTATGTCTTCTCGAGCCATAAAAATTTGGTTGTAACCGGCATTGCCATCCATGAAGCTCAAGATCTTATGACCAGCCGCTGCGTTGATTAACGTCTCTGCTACCGGCATCGGATACTCATCCTTTGGAGTAGCTCTGTTGAGATCCCGAAAATATATGGCAACACGCCAGCGGCCGTCCTTTTTCTCTATAGGTACGATACTAGAAATCCACTCAGCATACTTGCATGGCCTGATTAACTTGGCTGTCAACATTTTCTCGACCTCCTTCTTGACTTCTTCCAGAATTTCGGCCTTCATCTGTCGTGCTCGCTGCTGGAATGGCCGAAATCCTTTTTTAAGCGGGAGTCGATGCTCAATGATGCTCCTGTCTAACCCAGGCATCTCTGTATAGTCCCAGGCGAAGCAGTCTGGATATTTTTTCAACAGGGCTATCATCGGACCCCGCAGACTCGGATCTAACTTTTTGCTGATAAATGTTGGTCGTGGCTTATCCCCCAGACCGATGTCGATCTCTTCTAGTTCATCAGCGGATGTAAACCCATACCCTAGCTTTCCGTCACCTGTCAAATCGATGCTAAACACAGGGCAAACAGTGGGTGAGGATAACAAAAATAATTTGGGCCGATTGCCTGAATCGGCCCCCTTTTTTATTGCAGTAGTCAAGGACGGTTTACACCTTATTGTTTTACAATGGCAGGGAATCTCCCTGCTACGACTACATGATCTGCTTGTCGTAAGGTTGCTGCTTTTTATTTTTTGTGGTCGATCGCAGGGATCGTCCGTACCACGTACGATCGTGGACTTTGCTACTCTGTCAGGCCAGTGGACAAGACCAGCCTCACCCCGTTTTTTGTAGCTTCAATGCGCTCATAGCCGTCTAGACTGATTCCAGAGATCGGCTCTTGGTCTTCTGCTTCCCAGACGTTCATGCCAGCTATGGAGATCTCGATAGAATCCTCTGCATGAATGACCTCCACCTCATCTCCATCCCACTGTATTAGGCACTGGTGCATCGTGGATGGAATGCAGCAGTTAGCGTGAATCCAATCTCTCCCTAGCAAGACAGCGTAGGTGCTTTTGCTGTCCACGACGAAGAATGACGTAGGGATGGTTTTTCTGCCTACGGTCAGATCCACGTTCAGTACGCCTTGCGTTTCTGAAGTTTGGCCGTTGAAGTCGCTTAATGTGACGTTGGTTTTGATCAGATCTGCAGTGGAGCGTCCCAAACGCCGTAGCATGGAGTATGGCATTATATTGACTGCCGCTCCGGTGTCCACCAACATCTTGCTGACAGGCTGCCCATTGATGTAACCTCGTAGGTACAGGGCTTTCAGATGTTTGTAGCCCTTCTCACGTGGCTTTTCAAAGATAACCGGCCGTGGGCCGCAGTCAAACTGCGCCACTGGTAGCTCGCTGGTTCTTGGAGCGCAGAACTCTGACGGAAGTACGAACACCATGTTTGTGCCAGCCGATGTCTTTGGATCGGCTTTTACCGGTTTGGGGCGCCACTCTTTCCTTTTCGGGCGATCTTCCGTTTCCAAGGTCTGCTGAATTTTAACGGCCAGATCGGGACGTGCTTTCTTTAAAGCGTGGAGATACTGCGCTTCGGCTTCCTCCAAGTTACGCAGCCGCTGCACTCTACGCTTTTGGGTGTGTCTGAGTCCGTCGGGACACCACCTTGGACGGTGATATCTGTCTTCTTCTTTGTCATCCATTGGCTCCTCGAGATATTTTGCTCGAGCGGACTCCCTGTATCGGCTCCGAGGTGGAAGAGGCCCTAGACGTTTGAACACTGAAACTGGCCCCGTGTCCTCCTTCTGCTGTCCACATTCCGGGCAGTTATCGATTGTAGGCAATCGGCTCATTCCCGCATCCCAGCAATACTTGAAGAAAGGACAATCCCAATGCTTGTCTGCGCCTTCCTTTTCCTTTGACGGCCCCCTATCGAGGTGCTCATATCCTTCATCGTCTCTATCGCTCCGGCGACGTCGATCATATTGACGCTCATACTTATTCAGGAGGTGCGTGGAGTGTGGCTTCTGATATCGCACGCTTCTGACCTGTTGCTCAGTTAAGTACCGCCTGTCATCGTGGTTGGGCCGGTCGCGTGGACCAGCCTCCTCTCTTTCTTTGCCTCGAGAGCGACCGCCTTCCTCCTTGTATGTGCCATGGTGGTACCCAGATCCTGCCATATTAACATCGAACGAGAAATCCAGCTGGCGCCTCGTGGAGTGACTGTGTTCTACCATGTTGACGCCGGGAAATGGGTTTGTGTCTACTTTCATGGCGAACTGTCCCAGGATCAGACGGCCTTGCTCTATTGTTGTTTGGATCTGGCGACGTAGCTCTTTGCAGTCATTGGTGGTGTGGGTGAACGAGTGATGCCACTTGCAATATGGTCTCCCGTTCATCTCCTGAGCCGTAGGGATTTTGTGGCCTTCGGGTAACTTCAGCTGCTTTTCTTTCAGCAGTAAATCAAATATCTGCTCAGCTTTGCTCACGTCGAAGTAGAACCCTTTTGCAGGCCCCTGCTGCTTCACCCATTTGCAGGACACAGGATCTGCCCCTCGAGCCCATTCAGCCACGGCCACCTCCTGGTCTTGTGTAGGATCATCTTCTTCTGTATCGACCAGGGTTATCGGACGTTTGAACTTGTCTTGGTACAACTCAGGGTGGCGCTGTTCATACATCGTCAGTTTCTGGGCCATGTGCGCCAATGAGTTGTACTCTACTTGGAAAGCCAGATCCTTGATGGGTGCTGAGAGACCCAACACTGCCAGCTCGACTGCTTCTTTTTCAGTTAAACGAGCTGAGTAACATCGGTTCTTGACAGTCCTGAAGCGCTGGATGTACTCGGCTACAGTTTCTCCCCGCTTTTGCCGCACCTGTGCTAGGTCTGCAATGCCAGCCTCGGTAGCCTCTGAATGATACTGAATGTGGAACTGCTCTTCCAGTTGCTTCCAGGTCTGAATCGAATCAGGTGGCAGCGAAGTGTACCACCCAAAAGCTGGTCCTGTCAGAGATTGCGCAAAGAACCTTACGCGCAACTGATCCGATGCTGAAATCATGCCTAGCTGTGCCAGGTATCGGCTCACGTGCTCGATCGAGCTCGACCCTTCTGATCCGCTAAACCTTGAGAACTCGGGGAGCCGATACTTGGGTGGCAGCGGAATCAGATCAAACTCGTTGGGGTACGGCTTTGAATAGCCGATTGTCCTTCTCTTCGGCACGAAGCCGAACTGGTCTCTCAAGATGGTACGGATTTGCTCCACTGTTTGAGCTGCAGGGGCTAGATTCTCATGACTCGTTCCAGTGGCATACTTGGCTAGCCACGCCTGTTTGTCGGCATCCATCCCAGACATCGCTGCTCCAGAAACGCCTGCTGAAACCCCTGCTCCAGGAACTCCTGCCGCAGAAATCCCTGTGGTTGCAATCTGGTTGGTGCGTGTCAGGTTATTGCAGTCCGGCACGTAGGTGCACACATATCCATGTGGGATTTCTTTAGGTGGCTCAAACAGGAACTGGCAATCGCCTGGGTCGCCTCCGACCTTGTAGACGACGTACGCCGCTGCCCCTGGTGGCTCCGGAGCTGCAAGCGTGAATGGCAGCGGTGGCCTGGTCTGAAGTGGTATTTCTCCCTGGTGAGTCCCCAGAGTAGGCCCCGACGGAGAGTACTGATGTTTCATGATCTCCTGAACTACGCGAACTGCGATCCGCTCGAAAGCGTTCACCAGGCTCTCAGAATGGCGGTGAAGAGAATGAGCCACCATGTAGTTGACTTCCTGTCGCAGAGCTCTGGTGCGCTCCTCTGAAGGAACAGACAGATCCACCTCATCAAGAGCACCTTCAGGTGAGAAACCTTTCCACCTGATGCCATGCTTACGGGTCCTCTCAAAAGAGCCGATGAGATCGGCTTCGAAGAGAGCTTTGATGTCATCATACTTCGCCTTGTGCTCCTCAGGCAGCTCGTCGTACGTGACTGGTCTGTCCCCCATCTCAGCGTCGGATGTTGATGCAGATGTTGTTGATCGTCCCACCGGGCGTGCCAGAATGTGTTGCCTGTCAAAACCCACCGGCGAGCAGCGACGAGCAACACGAAGAGCCGGGAGGCTCCCAGAACTGCTGGTGGGCCCTGGTCCCTCGGCCAACGGCCCGCAAAACTCCGGCACACGTCCTGGCTTGGTTCGAGGGCGTGCCACCTGACCTATACCTGGTCAGGAAGGTGAACGATTGCTTCGATTGATTTACTGCATGGTAAACAAGTATACGTAAAATTCGAGCCGTGACCGGCTCCTAGGTTTCCCTGTGAATCGGCTCCTAGAGCCGATTATCCCATGGTTCTGCATTAGATTTACGATAACATGGGGTTTTGCTTCATCATTACAAGTTAAATCGATCTACGACAGTTTAACGTTTTCACCACGTAATTGGAACGTCCTACACGTAATTGAGCCTGGCAGATACAAAAGATGATAGAACACTAACCCTAGAGGAGGCCTAACAACCGACGTAAAGTCAATTACCGGAACAACTTCTCTAGAACTAGTAAACCACGTCCTTACGTACTACTGGATCATTCAACCCGTTTGCAAGGCCTGACTACGTGAATATCAAACTAAACCTTGGAGAACAAGGCATAACCATAACAGATCGAATCAGCTAAATAAAGATCAAGCAAGATGCTACCCTTACACCCGGGAAAAGGTGCAAAGGTAGCGAGGTAACTAGAGGTAGCATAACTTAAACAATTATAGCGAAAAGCACCGATGCTAGCCTCAACAAATCTATGATAATAGTATTACTCGCCATCAACAAGGCTTCAGTACGAGTAACACCAAATAACGCATAAGCAAAAATACTGCCTAGATCGCAAGATGCAATCTAGGCAACATGACACTTACCCGAAAGAAACCCTAGAAACAAGGGGTGGCGATGCGCCGAGATTGTGTTTGTTGTGAACGTGATTGTCCTCTTTTTCTTGATAACCTAAGGTACATATTTATAGTCCGGAGACTTTCTATCTTTGGAATAACTCTACAACTCTATCTTTACCTAAACTGAAACGGAACCTACTACGATACACAGATACACGGGCAATTTAGCCCAAATCCACGCACAAGGCCGATCCAACAACACGTCGCATATACGTATCTTCCAAGCCCATCTTGATTACGGCCCATCTCCTCCTTTGGCCAAAATATGGCGATAACAAACGCACACGACTGCGCTCTGCTAGTAAAAACCCGTGCTAACAGGTGCGATGAAATATCCCGACGGACGCGTTGGGTACATCAATTAAATTTACTGGAATTCCACTCCTGTAAGTCATCCGCAGCTTGAGTCGAATTACGCCAGCATATGTTCTAATTTCGAGTTGAGGGACTCAAACCTGAAGAAGATCGTGTTGTTTCGTCCTAAGACAGTTAACTGACCCTGATCCGTCGGGTGATTCAGGCACACGTATCAACAATCCCTACACCTGAACTATTGAAATAGATAGTCGCACCCGAAGGATTGAAGAGTCCTCAGCCGAATCTGCGATTCGACTGATCACTCGGGGGCTACTGACATGGTTATACCCCGCGGGTACATGATCTCAGCATACCTGATCTAGCCCAAGGAAGGCCCACGGCAAATATATGCCGGCCCATGAAGACTTTCGGGTGGCCCAGGCCCATGACGCCTTCGGATCCTTGGAGAGCAAGACTAGAGTAGATAGGAAATTCAAAGGGGTAAAACCCTAGAACTTGTAACCGACTAGGTCTATGCCCGAGACCTGCCTATTTCTATATAAAGTCCAGGAGGGCACGACCTAGATCTCTCGACTCATACTTTCGCATACACACCTCCACGCCAGATTGCATCTGCGCACCCCTGTAATCACCGGTTCCGCCGTAATCAAGAGCAGACAAGCAGGAGTAGGGTTTTCCCCCGGGGGCCTGAACCTGGGTAAACCTCATGTCCCGTATTGCTTGTTTGCTAACCGTTCCGCGATCTCCGGCATCCCCATCTTCTCCAAAACCCAAGTCCATAACAATGGGCATTGATGAGATCAAACCTCGTAAGAGTGTGCAAGGGTAGTCAAGCCAAGCTCCTTGAATCTATGATATTTAGCTCATTCCTCAAATAACAAAATATTGCTTCATCAAGAGGCTTCGTGAAAATATCAGCAAGTTGGTTCTTCATGCTCACAAAGGATAGGGCAATATCACCACGAGCAACATGATCCCGAATAAAGTGGTTGCGAATCTCTATATGTTTTGTTCTTGTATGCTGCACAGGATTGTAAGCAATTTTGATAGCACTTTCATTGTCGTATAATAGAGGCATTTGTCACAATTGACACCATATTCCTTTAAAGTTTGCCTCATCCATAACAATTGTGTACAAGCACTTGCAGTAGCAACATATTCAGCTTCGGCGGTTGAGAGTGAAATACAATTATGTTTCTTTGATGACCAACACACTAGAGACCTGCCCAAGAATTGACATGCACCAGAGGTTGATTTCCTATCATCTTTGTCACCAGCCCAATCTGAATCAGTGTAACCACATAGAGAGAAACTTGAACCCTTGGGATACCATAACCCAAAATTTGGGGAATGAACCAAATATCGGAAGATTCGTTTGACCGCCACTAAGTGGCTTTCTTTAGGAGCGTCTTGGTACCTTGCACACACTCCTACACTTAACACGATATCGGGCCTAGATGCACAAAGGTAAAGGAGAGAGCCGATCATGGATCAGTATACCTTTTGATCCACGTCTTTACCCTTGGGATTGAGCTCAAGATGACACTTTGTTTGCATTGGGGTAGCAACGCCATTGAGATCCGTCATCTTAAACCTTTTGAGCATGTCTTGGATGTACTTAGCTTAATTAATAAAGGTTCCCTCTCTAAGTTGTTTGATCTCAAATCCAAGAAAGAACCTGAGCTCACCCATCATGGACATCTCAAACCTGTCAGTCATAAGCTTTGAAAATTCATCGTTAAAAGCTTGGTTAGTAGAGCCAAAAATAATGTCATCTACATAAAGTTGGCATACAAAAAGCTCCCCATTAACCTTCTTAGTAAAAAGAGTGGGATCGATTTGCCCAACTTTGAATCCACGGTCTAGCAAAAGCTCTTTAAGGTGCTCATACCACGCACGTGGGGCTTGTTTAAGGCCATAGAGCGCCTTATCGAGTTTGTAGACATGGTTCGGAAATTTGGGGTCCTCAAAACCCGGGGGCTGCTTGACGTATACTAACTCATGGAGAGGACCATTAAGAAATGCACTCTTAACATCCATTTGCTGTAATTTAAAATTATGATGGGCTGGATAGGCAAGAAGGATACGGATGGACTCAAGACGAGCCACAGGAGCATAGGTCTCGCCAAAATCAATTCCTTCCACTTGAGAGAATCCTTGAGCTACGAGTCTTGATTTATTCCTCACAACAATGTCATTTTCATCTTGTTTGTTCTTGAAGATCCACTTGGTACCGATAACATTGCGGCAGTCCTTGGGTTTCTCTACGAGCTTCCAAACTTTGTTGCGTTCGAAGTTATTTAATTCTTCATGCATTGCAACAACCCAATCGGGGTCTTCAAGAGCATCAAAGACCTTCTTCGGTTCAACCATGGAAATGTGAGCTTGATGATCACAGAAGCTTGCAAGTTTTCTTCTAGTAGACACCCTTCTTCGTAGATCACCAACAACCTTGTCAAGAGTGTGACCCCTTAGTTCAAGGTTTCGATCAGCACGAGCCTTGCGACGAGTCTCAATGTCCTTATTGTTTCTAGAAGGAGTTGATTCAGTATTTGTATCCTGGTCTTGACCATTGCCTTGCCCTTGATCTTGATCTGAGTTAACACCAGGAGATTGCTGCTAAGTTTGTTCTTCAAGGCCGGATAATCCGCCCCTTGGAGGGGCCGGACTATCCGACCTGGGAGGTGAAGCACCAGAGCCTTCTTCCTGAGAGTGCCTGACAGGAGTTGGAGACCCAGGGCCGGATATTCCGCCCTCGGAGGCCGGAGAATCTGGCCTGGGATCTTCAGAGTTGTTGACTTCTCCTCCGGATCCTCTGGAACGAGTTGGAGTGCCAGGGGCGGATTGTCCGCCCCTTGGAGGGGGCGGATAGTCCGGCCTGGGACTACCAACTTGTCCAGGGGACAGATGATCTTCAGCAGATTGCGGTGTTGGTGCAGGATTTTCTCCAACAGTAGGATCTTGTTGATCTTGTCTAGATGAGGGCTCCACATGAGTGGAGCATTGTCCTTCCCGATCCGCCACAAGGGGTTCCTCAATGGGGCGGAAAAATCCCACGCCCATTCTTCTTATGGCATCTTGGGGTATTTCAACATCTGCATCACAAACATCAACTTGCCCTACAAAGGAGCCGTTATTTTCATCGAACTCCACACTACAAGATTCTACAACAATCCCAGTGAGCTTGTTGTAGACTCTATAAGTGTGGGATTCGACACCATAACCAACAAAAATACCTTCTAAAGCCTTGGACTCAAATTTTGACAAACGGACACCTTTAATAAGAAAGAAACACTTACACCCGAAAACCCTGAAGTATGAGATGTTGGGCTTGTTACCGGTAAGTATTTCATATGGAGTCTTGTCCAACATATTTCGGAGGTAGAGCCGGTTCGATGAGTGACAAGCAGTGGATATGGCCACAGCCCAAAAATTATAAGGAGACTTGAATTCAGCCAACATTGATCTTGCCATATCCATCAAAGTCCGGTTCTTCCTCTCGGCTACACCATTTTGTTGAGGGGTGTACACAGCGGAATATTGATGTCTAATCCCCTCTTCGCTTAGAAACTCATTCAAAGTGTAGTTCTTGAATTCGGAGCCGTTGTCACTTCTTATTGCCAAGATAGGAACATTGTGTTGACGTTGAACTTCATTGACAAAGTCAATGACAGTTTGTTGAGTCTCACTTTTTAGCTTGAAGAAATAGACCCATGTGTATCTTGAGTAATCATCGACAATGACCAAGCAATATTTCTTCCCACCAAGACTTGCATGATAAGGAGGGTCAAATAAATCCACATGAAGTAATTCCAATATCCTCTTTGATGACACAATAGTCTTCCTCTTGTGGGGAGAGTCATGCATTTTTCCTTCTACACAAGCCGTGCAAACACGATCTTTGGCAAAAGAGACATTGTCTTTTAGTCCAAGGATGTGGCCACCCTTCTGGAGACTTTGCAAAGTTCTCATGTTGACGTGGGCTAAACGGTGATGCCATAGCCAGCCCACGTCGGCCTTTCCGAATAGCCACATCGGACCCGAAGTGGTTTTCCTCGAGAAGTCCACCACATACAGGTCATTTTCGACGTATCCAATGAAAGCGACCTTTAGAGACTTGCTCCACAAGAGTACCACCAAATCATCATCGATAAAAACAGCAAAACCCATCTTGCCAAGGGCACGAACAGAAAGAAGGTTGTAACCGAGGGTCTCAAAAAGCATGACGTCCACGAGAGAGATATCGTGGGCAACCACAACCTTGCCAATACCCAATACCTAAGATTTAGACTTATAATCATAGGAGACTGTGATATTATCATGATTTGGATGCATCTCCATGATGATCTCCTTGCTTTCGGTCATATGACTAGTGCAGCCACTATCCAGCACCCATTTGGACCCACCAGAAGCGTAGCCCTCGGAGCTTCTTGCCATGAGACAAGTAGCATTCTTGTTGATGATGTTTTCGTTCGGAGAGTCAAAGAGAGAAGTTGATGTAGATGTGGTGGCTATAGCAGCCACCTCCTGAGAGCTATCGTCCTCGTCCTCATCTTCACTTCCCGATGAATATTCGTCTTGAGCCACTAGAACAATCTTTGGTTGCTTCTTGAAAGGAACATTCTTCTTTACAAACTGTTTCTTGCGTGGAACCTTTGACTTGTCCTTGAAAATGAGTCTTCCTCCATTATCTTCCCTACTTTGATATGGACACTCAGCTACGAAGTGCAGCCGGTCACCACAGTTGAAACATGTTCTCAGCTTGGGACCATTTTCTTTTCTTCCATATGCTCCACTCTTGCGTTCCAGTTCAGATTTAGCCTTGGCTGGATCTTTCCAGAAGTTTCTAGCATAAAGAGCCAAGTATTGTCCATGAATCCTTTTTATGTCCTCAGGACAGTCCAGACCTTCTAGGGCATATTCATCATGATCAATCACACTAGTCTTCAAGGCCACGTTGATCCCTTTTTGCATCCCCGTAGCTCGAGCACGAGCATCTTCGGCATTCTTGGCAACCACTTTGAAGGCGACCATTTCTTGCATTACCTCATTGGATGTCATGAGGTGATAGTTATGCCTACCTTGGAGACTCTTCAAATCTGTGGGCTCAAACGGCATAAGAGCACTGACATACTTGCGTTTGATCCATGCATCATCAACATGAGCGGCACCATGATTTATGAAATTTGTGGCTATAGCCTTAAGCCTCCTATACATGTCTTCATGGTCTTCTCCATCCAACATATAGAATCCTTCAGCTTCGTTGCTCAATGCATCATATCTATTCATTTTCATACTTTCATTTCCGATGAAGATCTCGATGAGAGCATCCCAAGCTTCCTTCGCTGTACTAAGATGTTGAATGTGTGGCATATCTTTGTCACCTACACCAAGCTGTATCATGTGTAGAGCTGTAGCATTGAGTTGGCTATCGACCACTTCTCTTCTTGTGAGATTGTTGGGATTTCCAACATGAAGACCATTTTCGATGATCTTTCACAACTCCATGGAGGAACTGCACACATGAGATTTCATCAAAAATTGCCATTGAGTAAAAGTAGATGCAGAAAGCTTGGGTGGATCACCCCTATTATGTATATGTGGGTGAGGAATAGGTGGATCAGGGGAATACACATGAGAAACCTCATTGTATCCATCCTTACCGCTATCCTTTTTCGAGGAAGAGATCTTGCTAGTGTCATCACCAACCACTTCGTTATCTTTAGAAACAGTTTTACCCGTTTCCTTGGATTGCGGAGTGGTATCCTCAGAGTTAGATGGAGGTGATGTTGCGGATGTGGAGAGACGCATTATCAATTGACGCATCTCTTCCATCTTAGCCTCCATTGAACTCACCAAGGTTGTTTCCAACGTCTTGAGATCGTTCATGGTGACTACCTCCGGAGCATCACTACCATCTACCTTGGAATACATACTTCTCTTAGGCGGTTAAGCCCGAAATAAGAGACGAGGCTCTGATACCAATTGAAATGGATCCTATGGGCACCTAGAGGGGGGTGAATAGGTGCTAACCAATTTTTAATACTTTTTCAATTTTAGGCTTGACACAAAGTAAATTCTCTAGATATGCCACTACGAGAATTTCCCTATGTGCAACCCTAACTACTAAGCACGTAAAGAGAGGAGCGAAGGAACCGTAGTGGAGCACGCGGAGACACGGGGATTTGTTTTACCGCAGTTCCTTCCTTGTTAAGGGAAGTACATCTGCGTTGGAGGGGTGGGCGGTTCTAAGACCACCACGCCACAATAGGCCTCACCCTATTCTTCGACGGATCTCGCCACAAGAGGCCTGATCCACCTTCTCCACTATTGGATCCCTTTGAGGCGGGAACCGGTGCCTTTTACAACACTATCGGGGAACACACCCACAACCGAATTGGGGGCTCCCGAGATGACAACAAGCTGCCACAAGAACAAGGTTTATCAATATAAACAAAAACAAGGATCTAGGTATTTGCAAGAAATACTAGATCGGTGGTTTTCCAAATGAATGGAGAGGATATGAAGCGCTTGATTGCTGATGATGAAGATCGAGTTCTCCTCCTTCGATTACCCAAGGGACGGGGCCTTTGGGTGGATCTAGGTGGAGCTCTCTTGGATGAGGGTTGCAGATCAGATCTCGTCTTTTTCGAATTAATCAAGAGATTTGGCAGGAGGGGGAAGGATGGCTTAAATACCCCCTCCCTAGATCTGGTCGTTGCTCAACTTTGGGGGCGGATTATCCGCCCCCTAGGAAAACTCTGCTCCAAGGGCGGATTCTCCGGGGGAAACTCTGCCCCCTCTCTGGGGCTGGCGCCTGCGAAACTTGGTGAAGATCTTGGGGGCGGATAATCCGGCCCCCTCCAGGGGCGGATTATCCGGTCGGGCCAGAAAGTCCGGCCAACACTCCGCCCCCTCTCTGGGGCTTGCGCCTTGGCGATGAGCAAGGGGCGGATTATCCGGCGGAGCCAGAAAATCCGGCCAAAACTCCGTCCCCCTTCTGGGGCTTGCGCCTGCTTGGGAAGAGGGAGGGGCGGATTATCCGCCCCCCAAAGGCAGAATCCTTCTCCCTTTTTCTCAGAGAGAGATGCAACACTTCAACACACATCAAATAATCCTTGATATTGTTATCTAACACACAAAACACTAGGGATTATAAAATGTTCTTTCACTTGTTGTGCAAATCAACTAACTAGGAAAGAAAGACTTAAAGCAGCTTCTATAAATTTTGGCAAAAAAACAGGTTCTATAAAGAATGTCAGCACACACTCATATATCATACACCTTGTTCCTATAAATATGACAACAACCTAGGTTCTCGCCTCTTGGACAATAACATATCCAGGATGTAAGCACTATTAATGGTGTGAATATTATACAATCACACAATAAGACTCTTGGGCAACAACATATCCAGGATGTAAGCACTATTAATGGTGTGAATACTATACAATGACGGGGCAACTGGATAAGAAACGGCCTTACCACCATTCAATCACAAACTATTACATTTTGCAGGAAAGTTTATAACCTCTTCTAAAGCATAATGTTTATGCAGACCAACTAAGTGGTCAAGAAGCATATATGTGGGGTGTTTGTGCTGTCCCCCAGCGTTCTACTTTCTGTGTGTATGTGGAAACGATTTGAAACTTTGTATGGATGGTTGTTTTATTCATAAAGCTGAGCGAAAGCTTATTTCGAGAATATAAGTCGGATTCACCAGAATTTATATACTTTCTCTGGTGGCAACAACTTTGTCTAGACTCTAGATACAAGTACATTTAATCTAAATACTTAACTAGATACATATGAATATATATAAAGTTGAGGCCATTAATATGAACCGAAGAGAGTAACTCATTCTCAACATCAACCAGCGAGTAGCAACGACAACAAGAAATACCTTCAAAATCAGTAATTCGATATTCGACAATAAGACCAAGCAATGCCCAAGCACGTAGCTTAAGAACAGTAAAATGCACGCAAAATGAAATACTAGTCAAGATCAGTATTTGGATATTAGCTGGCATACACATCAAAGGAGCACATCCTATGAAACTTTACATATGGAGTGGCAGACCCAAAAATTATTCAAGGCATGGACAAATAGTGTATTTTAACACTAATAAGAGTACTTTTTAATCATGTGTCTGGGCTTAGAAACGGTTGGATCTACCTATGCACATATGTACTAGTAAATCGCAAAGTGAGAACAGAGCTGAAGCATCCCTATGCTATAACTCGTCCTTAGCACTTTGACAACAACAGGCCCTCTGAGTAGGGTTGCAATTGACAACCCGCATTTAATTTAAACTAGACAAAAATTATTAAAAAATTAATTAGACTAACAAATTATGGCTACGAAGCGAGACATTGGTGTCGCTTTGTAACCCTACCTCTCAGGCAATAACACAAACACGTCGCGCTCACAAGCAAACAACCCAACGCAACAGCCGAGGGACCCAGCCGGGGCGTGGCGGAAAATATGGTAGCACACGTGCAGGGCAGGCCGACGCACGGCGAGTCGGGCGTCACCTTCGCCGCCGGTCTGACGACCTGACCGGACACCTGGTAGGGTCGAGTGGTTTTGGGCGGCAGAATCATATATAGTGCACCTTTCTAGTTAGTTTACCCGTCCAGCAAAATACGCCCAACTTAACTGGACTAGTGGAACCTCCGGAATTTTCATGTGGCACCACCACACCGCTACAAGTTAGAACTTTGGCGCATCACTAATCGTAAATTGAAACCCCGCCCAAATTTCCCGCCAAATTTTCAACTGCGCTTGCGAGACACTGAATTCAGGGAGCGAAGGCAATTCACGGCATCTGAGTTTGCCGAGCCCAAGAAATCAAACTGTGGCTCCAAACCCAGAGATTCGTGTCCTGTGCCAGCAATTTTCAGCGCAACCAAGTAGCCAACAACACAATTTCACAGTACCAAAAATTCTGAAACTGAAGGAACAAACACAAAACAAATGCAAAAGCAGATCAACATTTCTGAACAAAATTCAGGCGACATGGATGAGATCAAACGACACGAATCAAAATGAATCTAACCGCGCGACACGGCTGAAAAGCAGCCTAACACAGTTCAACCCACAAACCACAATACAGTCGCACAAAAAATGATCCATGAGAGTTACAGGCACGATTCAGAGTGACACGACAACATTACTATTTCTTCATATCGAAACAACAGTGATGTTCCGACAACCACCACAACCGTTACAGTATGCAAAAATTCAGAACGAACACTAAAAGGCTAACTACAGCGTGCATCTGAAACTTGAAACTGACAGTGGAACCAGACAAGAACAGTCTACGAGGACGTGAACTTGGTGACGGCCTTGGTGCCCTCGGACACGGCGTGCTTGGCGAGCTCCCCGGGGAGGACGAGGCGGACGGAGGTCTGGATCTCCCGGGAGGTGATGGTGGGCTTCTTGTTGTACCTCGCCAGCTTGGCGGACTCGCCGGCGAGCTTCTCGAAGATGTCGTTGATGAAGGAGTTCATGATGGACATGGCCTTGGAGGAGATGCCGACGTCGGGGTGCACCTGCTTCAGCACCTTGAAGATGTAGATCTTGTACGTCTCCACGCTCTTCTTCGCCTTCTTCTTGCCCTTCTTCCCGTCGCCGCCGCCCTCCTTGGACGCCGGCAGCCGCTTCTCGGCCTTGGGCTTCTTGCCGGAAGGGCTCTTCTCGGCCTTCTCCGCCGCGGGATCCTCCTCCACCGGCTTCTTTGCTGCCGGCTTCTTCTCCGCCTTGGGGGCCATCGGTGCGGCTGCTGCTTCGACGGGGAAAGAGAGAGGTGGGGTGATGTTGGCGGCCGGTAGGGTGGGGAATTGCAGATGAGAGTTCTGAGAAGAGCAGGAGGGGCCGGGATAGTTATATAGAAGGGCGGAAGTGGACGCTGATTGGTGGAGGGGCGGGTGCCGCGGATCGATGACACCAAGTCATTCCAGCCGTTCGCCTCTGTTTGGGATGTACGCACCAGATGCAACATAAGCGCATTTTGTTCCCTTCTATTGACAACGGAAACAGCCACACCTGGCGTCAAAGAAAACGAATGGCAAGTCAAAAAAAAAAAAAGAATGGCAATCATGTCAAAAAATGAATGGCGGTCATGTAAAAAAAATGAATGACAATTATTTGTGTTAAAGCGGTCATGACAAATCAACACAACACACAAGAGCACATCGATGGAGTGTCCACACAGATCAGAGTGAGTCTCTTCGGAACATCATCTAGATAATTTAACAAATCGAAAATGTGGGTGAACAGAATCGCCATCGGCTCTCCGTGGGCACCTTGAGGGTCGGCGTCGTCAAGTTCTGGATTTAGGGCGCGTCTTGGGGCGCGACCCCCGCATTTCACACGGGTAAAGAATTTGTAAAACACTATTATTCATTTAGAGAAATTGGTAATAAGCAAATAAAAAATAAAGAACAAATAAATATCTGTTTCATTTTACTATATAGACAAAAAAGTATTAGATGAGCCGGAGGATAAACCATTCCACTGATCAGGGGTGGCGTGACATTTTCTAGGATGCACAGATAGGTCTATGAGCCAGCCATGGACAAAAAAACAATTAAACATCCATGGAAGAAATAGAAAAATATAATTATACACGAGGGTGGCTCGGTGAGATGATGGTAATTTCACTTTTTTGCATTCCAGTGAGACATTGATTCCAGACTCTCCTAGTCTTCTGTATTGCTCACGGCAACAATGATGCCAAAGGTATAATTTTGTCATCGAAACAAAATAGTGTTAATCTTTGAGTTGGTGCACTACAGACATCCGTTTGGATGCCACAATTTATTTAAAAACATCATTCTAGATTTACCAATCAAATTTCAAGACCCCATCGATAGTGAGGCGAGTCCCGATTTGTCGGCTCAATTTCTTAGAGGTGCTCATAGGGGAGTGTGCGTTCATAGGGGTGGGTGCATGTACGTGTTGTGAGTGTCTTTGTGTGTACTGTGTTTCTCAACTAGAAAATTTACCAATCAAATTAAACATAATGTATCCCACATAAATATTTGACTTAGCCATTTAATCCATCATCTGACTCGAATTGAACCGTAATGCAATCAACTTCTGCACGGATCATGAAAGAAAAAGATCAGCAACAAATTTCATATCTCAAATGCATGGAATGATGTGCAACTGCCATGGTATTAGTATTAATTTTATGCTCAAATTATGATTGTACAATATAATATACAAGCATGGACCTAACTGATTTGTACAATATAATATAATATTGAAGTTTACAAGTCTTCTGATGGGAAATCTAACAATAACTGCTATTGGAGGTGCCAGGGTCAAGTCATATCCTCATACAATACAACAGATTGAAAGAGTATCCATATTATTAGTGAAAAACATTACTAATTCTTTGAACTGCTAAGAGCATAAGATAGGCAAATCTCCAGTGTATCCAAAGTCTTAGCCGAGAAGATAATTTAAAAACCCCTCGGTAGACGGTGCGCTCTTTTTGAATTGCATAAAGCCTGACTTGGATATGGTGATCTTTCAAATGTTGTCAAACTGTCGGGGCACATGGTAAGATGTACTTCCTCCGTTTGGAAATATAAGATGTTTAGGTTTGTAAAGAAAATGAGTATCTAAGTACTTGTCATTGACGAGTAAGAGATTATACAATAAGTATCAACCACTACTTGTGGATCTTGGCACTATACCAAAAGCAACCCAATTAGTTTGCAAATGATGTTTTTTCATCACCTGCATGCGTACCAACGGGAAATATTTCCTTTTCTTCAGATCTTCAAACAGTTGGTGTATGTAAGCCCAAAGCAACTCATTTATCCTTTTGGTCTGGTAGTACAAAATACGCTCTTACATGCAAGTTGTTTTCTGCGGTACCGGAGAAAACATAGTTTTAAACAAAATACCAAAAATCGCACCAAAGCTGAGAGAGAAAACACGAAATATGTTTTGATCTAATTGCTCGCGTTCTTCCAAGGAAAGACTCGGACTGAAGTAGATCTTTGCTATATGCATACGACTGCCATTGAACATTTTATGTTTTGTATGCGGAACAAAGGAAAAATGAGTTACAGCAGTATACAAAGGGTCTACGTCTTGGCATACCCAGAAAAAACTTGACGACATTCCCAATCCCAAGAAAGAGATGGACCGAAAAAACGTATCTAACGAAGATGAGGTCTTTCATGCGAGGACACACTGACGCTGGAGATTTTGAATTCCTCGGCGGGATGACCTCCAGCATTTGAATCTCGCCGGCGGCGTGTCCTCCCCGGGCCGGCCGGCACGTCGGCCCCCTCCCGGCGCCATGCCTCCCCCCCCCCCCCCGGCTCCCCTCCCTCTGTGCTGGCGTGCGTCGGTCCTCGCCGGCTGCCGACCGGGCTGGTCGCCGGCGACCCTCCTTCTGCGGGCGGACGACGACCGGCTGGTCCTCCTCGATGCCGCCGGCATCGTCGTCGACGCGCGGGACCGCCGCCGGGGCGAGTTTGTCAGGCAGGGGGGTTCCCTCGGATTCCAAACGCACAAGGTCATGGTCGGGGCTCGGACGGTGCCCACGCCAGCGCCAGGTGCTCGCCGGGCTCGATGTCCGCCGCCGCCGCCCCCCAACCCCCTCCCGCCGGCGCAGGTCGCCGCCCTCGCTGACCTGCACGGCCTCGCGTGGGGCGATGTCGAGGACGAGCCGGGGGTCCCCCCTGTGGTGGCACCTGCGTCGGAGGGGCCGCCGGCGCCGGTGCTTGGGGTCCGGCTGGACGGAGATCTCTCGGACGGTGAACGGGGCGTCCCGCGGTCGTGCTGTCCCTCCTCCCTCCGACCGTCGTCCTTGGGTGACTTCCTCCCCCTGGCCAGGGCTGCCGCCCGGTGGACTCGCCGGCGGGGAGGGTCCCAGGCCAGGGCTGCCATGGCGGCGCCCCAGCAAGGGGTCGGTGGTCTGGGGCGAGGTCAGCGCCGTCCGGCGCCTGGGCTGGCCGGTTGGACCTCCTGTGGGCCGAGGCATGTGGGGGGCCTGGCCCAGCTGGCCCAGGGGGACGCGGGCAGGCCGACTCGGGCCACCAGGGCCCCTCGGCCCACGCGGCCCACCCCTCCGCAGAGGGAGTCACCCCAGCCGCGTGCCCTAACCTCCCTGTGCCCCGCCCCCGACGCATGCCCCCTGCCCTCTGTTCCCCGCCGCCGCCGCCGTCTCCTAGCTCCCACCCCCCTCGTCGCTCCTACTTGGCGGCGCTGATGGCGCCCCGCCCGCGCAGTCCCCCGGCGGAACACCGCCAGGCCTCGCCACCTCCGCGCCGCTCGACCTCCCCCGCGCGCGACCGCCGGCAGCCTCCTCCCCCGCGCGGCCAGTACGGCGCATACCGCCATCCTGCACGTCGTTCGCCGCCGCCGGCGCGCGCCTCCGCCGGCCGCCGTCCCTCTCGTTCCCCCCCCCCCCCGCGCCAGGCGCCGTGTGGAGGACGGCCGCCGCTCGCCCCCGCGCCCTGCGGCTGCAGACAGGGACCGCGTGGAGGACGGCCGCCGCTCGCCCCCGCGCCCTGCGGCTGCAGACAGGGACCGCGTGGAGGACGGCCGCCGCTCGCCCCCGCGCCCTGCGGCTGCAGACAGGGACCGCGTGGAGGACGGCCGCCGCTCACCCCCGCGCCCTTCGGCTACGGACAGGGACCGTGAGGAGCGCCTCAGGTCGGCTGCGCTGCTGTCCCGCGACGGGGTGGCGCAGGCCTGGCAGGGGGGCGGCCGCGCGGACTTGGGCCCCTGGCGAGAGGCGGCTCCCCCGCACGCCCCCACGCCCGTTGTGCCGGCGCGCCGCGGGGTTGGGGTGGACGCGTCGGCGGCCCCTAAGAAGAAGAAGAAGAAGAGTAAGAAGAAGAAGAAGGGCTCCTCATCGGCCGCTGCCGACACGCTTGGGACGTCCGCTCCCCTGCCCGCCCCCGTTCCCTTGGCGTCGCGTGGAGGGGGCAGCTTGCTGGCGGCCGCCATCCCTCGGCCCAGGGAAGCTCTGGAGTACTACGGCCACGGCGTCGACGGGGGCTTCTACTACATCGACCTGGGAGGTGTTCAGATGATGGTCCCGGAGACCGTGGCGAGGGTGTCGATCCTCCCGGACCAGGTGCCTCCTCTCTCGGTGGCAGTGACTGAGTCCCTCCTCCAAGAGGAGCTCAGCGCGGTGCTGCCGGGTCACGAGTGGCCGGTCCGCCGCATCTCCGACTCGGAGTTTGTGGTCTCCTTCCCCTCGGTTGCGGTCCTGCGCATGTGCGCCCTCAGATCCTCCTTCACGCTTCCCATCCACCAGCTGAAGGTTTCCATCCAGCCGTCCTCGGCGGCCCAGGAGACGGTGGCCACTCTCTCGGAGGTCTGGGTGCGCCTCCTCGGGGTCCTTGTCGAGGCTCGGTCCCCGGAGGTGGTGGCGCTTATCTCGCAGGCTGTTGGCAAGCTGACAGAGGTGGACTTGGGTTCCCTGGCGGGGCACGGTGCGATCAGGCTGCGCATTCTCTGCCCTTCCACCTCTGTCTTCCCGGTCTCGCTTCCCCGCTTCTTCTTCGACCGCGTGGGCCGTGACCTCTTGGTGGAGCTAGAGGAGGCGATGGCCGACCCGGGAGTCAGCCCCCCGTCCAGCCTCCCCCCACTGCTGGCGACGACCCGGGGGCGGGCCGAGGGTCGGAGCGCTCCGACGACAGTGACTCGGACTCCAACCCCGAATCACCGCTCACCACCAACGCGTCGCCGCCCCCGCCTCTCCCCGCCCAGGGATCCACTGGTGGTGGCCCAGCCGCCACGCTGACGGCAGGCCTCGCCGAGGGAGGTCCCTTCTTCCCCGGTAGGCGTCCTCTGTCTCTGAGCGTGCCGGCTAAGCTGGCCCCGGTTGACCTCCCTCGTTGCTGCCGTCCTGATCCGCCCATCTCCTTCGACCTCAACATCGCGCAATACGGCTCCAACCTCGCCAGGGCCTCTTCGTCCCGCCCTGCCTCTCCGGGGGCCCTGTCCCCCGCGGAGCTTGAGTCCTCTGGGAGCGAGGGACTGGTTGTTTGTGCCAACCTGTCCCCGCGGTCCCCCGGTGTGGTCTGCTACTCCCTCGCCCCTGACACCCCGACCCGCTGGGTCTCGCGCAGACCGCCGGTGACTCTTCCTCCCCTGCGGCGGCTTCCAAGCTGCGCCGTTCCAGGGCCCCCCGGCCTCCTCCCCCGCCGCCCTCCCGCCACAGTGTTCGTCTCGCGGACTCCCGGACAGGCCTGTCCGGGCCCGAGCCGACGGTGGCGGAGAGGGCTGCACGTCGGGTGGCGGCGCGTGATGACTTCTCAGGTACCTCCTCTGATCCTGCTCCCCCTTCCCCTGCCCTGGGCTCGTCGGGTTCGCTTGGTTCTCCGTTCTGTGTGCTTTCAGAGGTTTCGCTGGCTCATCTCGGCGAGGTCGCTGCAGACTGCGGGCTTGTGTTCAGGGGCGAGAGGGGCCCACGGATCGAGCAGCTTGCTGCCATTAAGGCACGGGAGGGGTATGCGGGGGCGATCGCTGCTGCCCGGGCGCGTGACGCCCGGGAGCGGGAACGCTCCCGGATTCTTACCGAGGACAGGTCCAACAGACCTGACCCCAGTGGGGATCCCCCTCCTGCCCCTGATGTGCGGGAGATCGCCCAGGCGCCTACCTCCGTGGGTAGGCCACGTGGGAGACCTCCCAAGGCAGCTGCGCCCCGCCCCCCTCCCCCCCGCGCCCGTTCGGTCCCCACTAAGGGGACCGCCCCGGCCTAAGGATCCGGATGGACATCCTTCGAGCCTTCCGGATGTTCATTTGGAATATCCGGGGGTTCGGGCACGACGGCCGGCGCCGCCAAATCAAGGACTACATCCGCCAGGAGCTGCCGAATATTGTCGGTTTCCAGGAGACGATTCACCAAGACTTCACCATTTCCGAGTTGGAAGCCCTTAGCCGCTGCAAGTTCTCCTGGGCCTGGCTCCCTGCTTCTGGCCACTCAGGGGGTATTCTCCTGGGAGCGAAGGAGGATACCTTTGAGATTGATGATATGGACCGCGGGGACTTCTTCGTGAGCATGGCCTTCGCCCATAGACAGACTCGCTTCAGATTCAAGGTGATTATTGTCTATGGCCCCGCGGACCATCGGAGGTCCACGGAGTTTTTGCTTGAGCTCAAGACCAAGGTGGAACGGACTGATATCCCGGTGGTGATAGCCGGCGACTTCAATCTGATCCGCTCGGTCCAAGACAAGAGCTCGGCAAATGTGGACCTCCCTAGGATGCGTATGTTTAACGACTGCATCGCTGATCTCGCTCTCCGCGAGATTGCACGTGTGGGCGCTAGATATACGTGGACAAACAAGCAGCTCCAGCCTGTCCGCAGCGTCCTCGACCGTGTCTTTGTTTCCGTTGAGTGGGAGGTGGCCTTCCCTCTGTGCGCTCTGAGGGCGGTCACTAGGATTGGGTCCGATCATACCCCGCTCCTCTTCTCTTCTGGAGGAGTGCGGCCTCCTAGATCGAACCGCTTCCACTTCGAGTCCTTCTGGCTACAGAAACAGGGCTTTGTGGAGGCGGTACGGTCTAGGTGGCTAGCTGCGGCCGTCTCGGTCCCACGTGTCTACTGTGCTGTTGACATCTGGCACCATTGTGCCAAGATTTCTTGCCAGTTCATGAGGGGTTGGGGGGCCAATATGGGGGCGGACCTTCGTGCTCAGAAAGCGTCGATTCTAGGGGCGATCCAATCCTTGGATCAGGAGGCTGATCTCCGCGGCCTCTCGGCCAAGGAGTGGTCCCAGAGGTATTCCCTTGAGACCTCCATTATGGAGATCTATAAGGGAGAGGAGGCGTTCTGGCGGCAACGGAGCCGCCAGAACTGGACGGTCCAAGGGGAATCTAACACGGCCTACTTCCATGCCGTTGCGAATGGTAGGAGGAGGAAGTGTTCGATCCCCTGCCTCTGGGCGGGCGAGGTCCTGTTGGAATCCCCACAGGCACTCTCCGCCCATATTTATTCATTCTACCGAGACCTCTTTTCGGCTGCCCAGCCGTCGGGTATCTCGCTGGCCCCAGACTTCTGGTCGGGGGCCAGACTGGTCTCCCAGGGGGAGAATGAGCTCCTCACCCGCCCTTTTATAGCGGAGGAGGTGACGGCGGCCCTGAAGTTCATGAAGGCTGGCTCGGCCCCGGGTCCTGATGGGTTACCCGTGGGCTTCTTCCAGACCTTCTGGCCTCAGCTCCAGCCGGTGGTTCTACAGATGTTCTAGGAATTCTATGTTGGAACCCTGGCAATGCCTCGCCTAAACCTCGGCGTTATTACCCTGATCCCCAAAGTAGTGGGGGCCACGGACATCCGCCAATTCCGCCCGATTACTGTGATTAACGTCATCCAGCACTTGTTCGCCAAGGTCTGTGCTCTCCGCCTCGCTCCGGTGTTGGAGCGGCTGACCCACCCCCTTCAGTTCGCCTTCTTAAAGGGCCGCCTCATCCATGACGACGTCCTGGCCTTCCATGAAATTATTCATGAAGTCAAGACTCAACGTCAGCGAGGAGTCTTTCTCAAGCTGGACTTCCAGAAGGCCTATGACCGCTTGGACTGGGCCTTCTTGAGGTCGGTGCTGGAGAGGCGGGGTTTTGATGACCGTGTGATCCGCTGGATCATGCGGTTCGTGATGAGTGGACAGACGGCGATCAACATCAACGGGGAGATTGGCCCTTACTTTCGGCCATCCTGCGGGGTCAGGCAGGGGGACCCGATTTCCCCCTCATGTTCAACGCGGCGGTGGACGCCCTGGCTGAGATCTTGGACAGGGCCAGAGTAGCTGGCCACATCTCGGGGGTGGTGGACCATCTGATCCCGGGTGGGGGTATTTCTCACCTCCAGTACGCTGATGACACCATGATCATGGTTCAGGGCTCGGACCTGGACATTATTAACTTAAAGTTCCTACTTCTATGTTTCGAGTCTTTGTCCGGGCTGACGATCAACTTCGACAAGAGCGAGGTGATGATTCTGGGGTACTCCGACTCAGAGCGGCAGCGGATCGCTGACAACCTGAATTGTAAGCTGGCTGACTTCCCTATTACCTATCTAGGCTTCCCCATCCGGGAGACTAGGGTTTTGATCAGGGATCTGGCTCCCTTGATCTCGAGGGCACGCTCGCGAGCGGAACCCTGGCGGGCTCGCCTTACGACCAAGGGGAGCAAGTCCATACTGATTAACTCATGTCTCTCGAGCCTGCCCATGTACCAGATGGGCCTGTACCTGCTGCCTGAGGGGACCCATGCTGACTTCGCCAAGGAGTTATCTAGGTTCTTTTGGGCCGCAAGGGACGGCCATCAGAAATATCATATGGTCAAATGGGCAGATGTTTGCACCCCCAAATGTCTTGGGGGCTTAGGGATCCTTGACTCGCGGCGCTTTAATGTGGCGCTGATGCTGAAGTGGGTGTGGCGCATCCTTAAGGATGATGGGGGACTCTGGCTGCAGCTCATTAAGGCCAAGTACCTCCGGGGTCGTCCCATTTTGGCGTGCGAGAGGCGGGAGGGCTCTCAATTCTGGAGAGCCATCCAGGAAATCAAACACTTCATTGGCCTGGGAGTGTCTTTTGGGGTGGGGAGTGGCCATGGAGTGCGGTTCTGGCTCGATCTGTGGCTACTCCCAATCCCGCTGGGGGTCCAGTACCCTGGGCTCTTCGCCATCTCTTCCTCCCCGGCGGCGCTGGTGGCGGAGGCCTTTGGCGATGGTCACTGGACCCTCCAGTTCCGGCGCTACCTCAGCGTGGCCGAAGCCGCGGACCTGCTGCAGCTTCGGGGCTCCCTCCCGGCAGCCTTGGCTACGTCCCCGGATTCGCCCACGTGGCAGCTGCTGCCGTCCGGGGAGTTCTCCGTGAGCTCAGCGTACCGGGCCCTATTCCAGGGCCCGGAGCTACCCTGGACCGCTCCCTTGTGGAAGGCCCCCCTTCCACTTAGTATTAGGATCTTCATCTGGCAGCTCCTTCGGGACAGGTTACCCTCGGGGGTCGAGGTGGCCAAGCGCCACGGCCCGGGTTCCGGGTTTTGTCCCCTATGTGGGACTCCGGAGACATGTGCTCATATTTTTCTCTCCTGCTCGGCGGCTCGGGCTCTTTGGTCCTTTGTCCAGGAGACTCTGGGGCCTGCGTGGCAGGCGCAGGAGCTCGGGGAGTTCCTGCAAACCCAGGCAAACAGGGCCGGAGGAGGGCGCCGCCTCTTCTGGCTCGTGTTTGCAGGCATCTCTTGGACCTTGTGGAATGTGCGTAACAAGATGGTGATTGAGAAGATCTTCCCATCCCGTGTGACTGATCCTGTTTTCTCCTTTCTTGGATTCCTTCAGCAGTGGTCTCCTCTGGTGCGACAGCGTGACCGGTTGACCTTCGATGACACTCTTCGGACCTTGAGGACAGCGACGCTCCCCCTCTCGGCCCCTGCCCCGTCGACCCCTTCGGTGGCCTGAGTGTCCCTCCAGTCGCCTTGTCATACCTTTTTGCTTTGCGGTTTGGGCTTTTCTTGTGCTGTGGCCCCAGCGGACCATCATCACCTTTTCTTTTATGTTTGGCTGCGGCCCTCTTGGATGTTGTATGAACTTGTTTGTGGACGTTGTTTTATTTATAAAGCGGGACGAAAGCCTATTTCAAAAGAAAAAACTTGACAAAACCGAATGTGGCAGAAAATATTTTGTTCCCCCTGTCGCCAACAAGGTTTCTCTGAGGCATAAGTCAGGTGACCATGAAACCCTGGCCCTGGCATGTACACATACCTGCCAGAATATTAATTACACTTCTCTAATAGTATATCAGAGACATGGAACGTGCAAAATGGAGTGTGTTGAGAGTCAACAATGAAATTTAAATTTTACTTCTGACCAAATCAACATCTCGTCTGAATTTAACCAATTAGCCTCGACATCTCCTACATTCCAAAAAAATTCCTCTCAATTGAATATTCTGTAGTATTCCTTATAGCTGGCCTTGCGGACTCTTTTCTTGGTGGATCTTGATTTATTTTTCCGAGGAATAGCATGCAGACCACTATAGATGAGAATGTGATCCGAACACTCTTGATCGTCGTCACTCTCTTCATCAGAAGCAAAGGGGACCAGCGTAGGCTTTTGCGTCGTCGTGAAAGACAGCCTCAAGCGGTCAACCTCGATGTTCTTGACTTTGTTCAGGGAAAGAGAATGGAAAGGGAACTGATACATGGAGATTGGTGTCCCACTCTTGTTGATCTCTTTCACCACATTGTGCTGTTTCCCTTCTGCTCGATGTCCTCCAGCTTCTTGCTTGCTCGCAGGCCACACCATCCCTTCAGATATCCTCTCTCTCTGTCGGTGTGGGTGGGGGGGGGGGGGGGGGGGGGGGGGGGGGGGGGATACGAGTTTGTTTCTCTCTGTATGACCCAAAAATGGTCTTGCTGCTCAAGTGATGTAGTAGTTGCGACGCTTATAAGGGGGAGAAAAGAAGAAGCTGAGGAGGGAGATGCGTGGAGAAGGAGTGGAGCTTCGTGTCCAAGATGAAAACGACGGTTGTGAGCGGAAGCACCAATTTGTTGACTTGGTGTGTCCCTGTCCCTGATGCATGCCTCCTTGGTTCCCAAGGCACTTCATTTCTGACTTTCCTAGCGAATCTCGTTGTCACTGTCAAGGTGAAAGCGATTCCAAAATGTTAAAAAAAAGACTGTCAAATCTCGTGATGCCTGAGTTCATCCGTGCATGTGAGTTTCTCTATCTCGCGTGGTTTGTACTTCCGGCCGGTACCGCCAAATAAGTCTCCTCTGACTGATGATTTGAGGTTTCTATATATCCTGAAAACTTCACTTCAACTGATCTCGGTGTTTAAACTTTATTTGATCCATAGGTAAAATTGTGATTGCAAAGTTAAAAATATTTTTCTTACAGCGGAATTTCAGCTCAAGAAGAGGCTCCAAGTTTATTTTTTAGCCGAGACAAAACTTTCATGAATTCACTTTTGATCTTAGAGAATATCTAACAATTACCGTAAAAGAGCGATTTATAAACCGCGAGTTCAAGCCATTGAATTCATGTTTTTGACCACGCAGAACAGAGTCCATAAACCAAAACTGAAATATAGAATATGCAAAATGATAAAACACAAACACAAAACTCATACAACAACTGAGCATACAATAACTATCCAAATTATTATAACAATGTCTCAACCAAATTACAACAATAGTTTTTCAAATAAATAAAAAAACAAACAAATGTTTTCCGACACTACTAGAGAAAAGCTTATGCGAGACGCACCTAAAAGCCTATCCGAGGCGCATATCATATGCGCTTTAGCTTCAAGCCTCGGATATTTTTTATGCGAGGCATATGCGCCTCCTATAATTCACATATGTGTATGCGATGCGCCTCGCATATGTGAGGTATAGGAGACGCCTCGTATATTTATAGTATATGCGCCTCCTATAGTATCCTATATGCGCCTCCGGTAATATTTTCGAAACTCAAGTTTTACATACCATTATAAATAATAATATACAGATATTCAAATATACAATATAGTCCAGAATACAGTATAAAGAGCACAGAATTTTTCAGAAACTTGCAATTTGCCAAAGTATAATAGAACCAACATGAATACAATACATTACACATCAATCATGACATACAATATATTACATTTCCCGAGTGTTGTTTTACATATATATAAAGTAATCTTTGATCCAAGTACAAATCGTCGTCTTTGAGAATCTTGACCATCATGTCCAGCCCAGCACCTATAGTCTGAAATCATATTGGAAGGGGCTGCACCAAGTACTAGAGAGTATATCAGTGAATATTGTAACACCGACCCAGAATAAATCTCACTAGCAAGTCTGAATAGCTGCTTTATCACTAGCAAGTCTGAAACTTTTGTGATTTTTTCTAAATAACTGGTTTAGAAACAGGCTGTGTGCATCTCTTGGATGCAGAGGACGGGGCGATCTTCCCCCATTTCGGACAAAAAACCGGTTTAGCATTGTAATAATATATGCAGACTTGTAGAGCATATAGGTGTAGATTATACTAGTGATAAATCTATCGAAGCAAGTTTTCGTGCGCCCTTGATCCTTCGGTTAATGCATAATAATAATAATAATAATAATAATAATAACTTACTAGAAAACCAAAAAACATGCCAAGAACGATACTAGATAATTATGCAATTTCTCCGACACTTCTCGCCACAGAACAATATAATCACGACGCATCCATTATTTCCGTTCAGCCGAACGAGAGAGAGAGAGAGAGAGAGAGAGAGAGAGAGAGAGAGAGAGAGAGAGAGAGAGAGCTCACCGTCGAGAGCGCTCCCTCAGCAATGGCGAAACCGGAGCCAAATAGGAACTCGGAGACCTCGGCGACGAGACCCTTCTCGTATCGCGTGCCGTACCCGCGGAGGACGTGCTTGGCTACGGCGGGGTCGCTGACGATGACGAAGTCGCGTGGCCCCACGGCGAGTCGGTAGACAGGCCCTTCCTCGCGGAACCACTTGAAGAGCGGGAGGAAGAGCGCGCCCCCGAGGAGGTCCTGCACGTCGTCGAGCTTGGCGGACGCGACGGGGATTCCCGAGTCGTCGTTCCCCCGACCGAGCACCGATCGAGATAGTGACGTGAGCCAGTCGGGACTGACCCACGACGTGGTGGGCTTGTCCCCTCCCCCGCCGCCGCCATTGTTGCTGCTGCTCCTTGGCGGGGGCAGCCGGAGGCTAACGTGGCGAGGAGGCGGTCGTGGGGCCCACGGGGGAGGCGCCGTGAAGGCGGAGGCGAATGTCGCGGAGGGCATCGCGCCGGCCGCCGCGGACTACTGTTTGGGTGAGAGAGAGACTGGAGCGAGCGGAGTGGAGTCGTCGGGGATTCTGGGTGCGGAGGAGGGAGAGAGGATGAGGTGGAGCCCACCTGTACCCTCTCCCTTCTAAAATTTGTTCAAATCCTAACTTCTTTCAATTCATTAGATTTAAGTGGTGCCATGTTATAGGAGACGCATATTGCACAATATGCGCCTCCTATAATTCAAACTATAGGAGGCGCATATAGCAATATGCGCCTCGCATATGCGGCCACCTACCACCGCCCGGACCCGCAGGAGTTACCTGGCCATATGCGCCTCGCATATTATCAAATATAGAAGACGCATATAGCCATATGCGCCTCGCATATTCGTACACTACCAACACGCGGGCCCACACAGATTATGCGAGGCGCATTCTGTCCATATGCGCCTCGTCTATCTGATATATAGGAGGCGCATATGACTAGAATGCGCCTCCCATAATATGGGGCTGCTAGATTCTGTCCGTACAGGGATTATAGGAGGCGTATTCTTATCATATGCGCCTCGCCTATTTTTATACTAGAGACGCATATCGCAAAGTGCGCCTCGCCTATTTTTATAGGAGGCGCATATGTCTAAATGTGCCTCGCATAAGCATGTCTCCTATAGCCTTTTCTCTAATAGTGCGAATTGTTTATCTCACACATACAAGACAAAGAATTGATGGAAAAATAAATGGAAGGGAAAATCATGAGCAACGACCATGCAGCTGCCAGTGGTGTATTTTGAGATCATGAAAAATACTCATAGGTGTAATCCACAGGGACCCATATGCAATCACGCAGAATTTTTTTGGTAGGCACTAAAACCCATCTCGCCAGCAGCATTTCTACATTGCTTGAAGTAGGTCGAGTTTGCCTCGCAAGCCTCGACATTTTTCACGAACAAACTACGTCGTATACGAAACCTCCTATAGAGTAGATGAGCCGGGTATGTTGGTACCTCCGCGAAATAGTCGTCCAAAAGAGTGGCTTGGCCGAGGGAACGGTTCCGCTGGATGTACGTGCGGCCCATCACCGAGCCACGCCTCCGACACAGCAGCCGCACGCGGTCCTCCAACTCCTTCACGGCGATGATATGATGGTGGTCTCTCAGTCGTCGTTCTCGTGCTGCAGATCCTTGATGTTGAAATCATTCGAGGAGGACGAATCAGACAGATCGGCCTCGTTGAACTCCTCGGTTGAGTTCATCCTCGATTCGGACGGCGTGGCAGCGGGCGGACCGCGGAAGCGAGGGAGAAGGCAGGGAGGGATGCGGGGCAACCGAGGGGAGCTCCGTGTCGACGGCGGAAAAAATGGAGGCCGGTGACGGCGCACGAAAGGGGGAAAGGGAGCGGGTGGGAAGTTGAAACTTTAGCGTTTGTTTTGTGCGGGTGCGGCGTTCAGGTCGCCCTCCCAGCCCTTGAATACACAGGCTGAAGTGCGTTTTTTTGCGCAGTGCGTAAAAAGTTTTTCGGATTGGCCCATTTTTGGAACCAAACCCTCAAAAAGCAATTATTTTTTAGTTCTCTCTTTTTTACGGTAACTGAGATGCGCTTAGGTTCATAGGCTACCTTTACCAAAACCAAACATTTCAAATTGTTGAAAAAATTGCGAAAATATTCGCGTGTTCATCTCCACATTCTATGTGCTTACATAAACTTTCATGAAAACCCGATATTTTTATGCTTCGTATAAATAAGAATAATGTCTCGTGAAGAGTCTTATTTAGCATCAAATTTTGTCTTTTCTACCCATGCCACATAAAAAGTTGTTTTTTGGGGAAACGGCCTAGAATATGGATATGTACCGGTAATTTGTTTTGGAATTTTTTGATATTTCAAAATATTTTTATAATACATTTAAAATAAAAGGGAACATATGCACCCAAGAGTCAAAACACCCCATCTCAAAAGTTTGGCCTATATACCCTACATTCGATGTTTTAAAACAGTAAGATTAGTAGTGGTGGATTTGTGTCCTCAGGCTCCGCCGTTGCGGCGGCGTTTGCTCTAGCGTCGGCGTGGAACCTAGGAGGTTGTCCAGGTGCGAATGCAAATTATAGTCTGCATCGACGGCATTTGGAAGATGGTGGATCGTGTGCTGAGTCCGTGGTTCCTGGATGGTAGGCGTGGCTTCCTCCTTCGACGTCTTAGTTGTGCGGGGGTGTTAGATCTGGAGTTCGATGGTGTGTCCGGGGCGTTTCCCTGGTCTGATTCGTTCAACGATAATGGTTTTACCTTGGATGAGCCACCTTGGAGGTCCACAAAGCTGCATGACAGCGATGGAGCCGCATCGAGCTCAGGTGAGGAGGTGGTCTGTCATTATTTTCTTTGGTGGCTGTTGTGGTGGTGCCAGAGGTAGGTGACGGATGTTGGCGTCAAGCTCAGAGGTTTTTTAGGTTTAGATTGTTTTTTTTCTTGGCTTGTGATCCTTTGTGCAAATGCTTGCGTTCTGCTGTTTTTTTGGTTTTGCCTGGTCGGTGTTTACGTGACTTGTATTATGATCTTTATGATATATAAATGAGACACGTGTTACCATTAAAAAAACCTCTCTTCATATTTTCTGTTATTTGGAGGATACTAGGCGTTAGTGGACCATGACTTATTTTCCATAAGCATGAAGAGTTGCGGTTTTGGGGGTAAGCCATATATTTTCAATGTGTTAGTAAGATTTATTTGTGTTAATTCCCAGTTGTCTGAATTTTTTTCCAGTCACCGCATATTCTAACTAAGTGAGCCTAAAATTGCACATCTGAAATAGGGCAACATTAATGCAGGTTTTCATCAATGTTCCTTGTCTATATAATGTAGGATGGGATGGAACACGGTTGGGTATTGATCCGAGGGCTTAAGAAAACGGGACTGGGATATACAAATATTTCATGCAACTTACAAAAACGACACTCTCGATAAACTTTTACTCATCAAAGAACGACTACCACAATCCTCATCAATTCTAAGAACGACTACCACAATCTCATAAGAAATTGGTTCTTATAAGTACAAAATTATTAATATTCATAAGAACCAATTCTAAGAACAACTACCACAATCCTCATCAAAGAATTTTGCCCTCTCCAAACATGCCGACTCCGACGGGAAAATCCCGACACAAACCCTATATATACTATGGTCCAGGAAAGAAGTTGGGATCAGAGCAACCCGGGGCGAGACTGGAATGGAAAATGATGCGTCAGTATAGGAGCCCCGCTCTTCTTCTTCCCCTCCTCCTTCCCGGCAAGCTTCACCCGATCGCCTCCCGTCCGCTTCGCCTCGCTGGAGGCATGGCCAGTCGACGCCTCCTCCTTCGCCACCGCTCTCTGCTCCTTGGCTTCTGCCCCTCCGACTCCGAGCTGCTTGCTTGCCGGCGACACCTTCTGTTCAGCTCCAGGAGCACCGAAACAGTTCATGGCCAGCACCATCTTTGCTCTCTTCTCGGTTAGCTGATGATCTTGTTGTTGGCTGCTAGCCTGCTATGATGAACTTGTTGTTGGCTGCTAGCCTGCTATGATGATCTTGTTGTTGGCTCAGCTTGTGTTATTGTGATGCTCTTGTAGAGTGTTGTGGTGGCTGCTTTTATAGGGAGGGCGAGGCACGTGTTGCAGGGGGAGGAAGGCTTGGAAGTTGGAAGCTTCGTGGTGCTCGTTTCGTGGAAGATAAAAGCTTGGAGCTTAAGCACGTGGTCAGAAAATTCGCTGACCTGATAGATTGCCTGTTGCTGCTGCCTTGGCTCCAAAGCTTCTCCGCTGCTGACTTATCTGACGACGTTTTGTCCCCTTATCTGTTGACTGGGTGGTCTCTGTCCCTGCATGCGTCGCCAAGGCACATCGTTCCTGAGTTGCCTCACGAATCTTGTTGTCGCTGTCCAAGTGGAAACCACTTGCAAGCGAAAATGGTCGTGATGCATGAATCCCATTTGTGCGTCTGAGTTTCTGGATCTTGCGTACATACGTGTTCCTTATACTTCCGGCCCGTACCGAACATCTTTCGAAAACCAAAGCTTGTAGATTGGTTACGAGTATATATCGAGTCCATGAAACTGCAAATGGAGGCTGATCCCAAGGCTTGTAGATTTTATTTTTTTGGATGTAGTCACCGATCTGTACTAGAAGCATGCAAAATTCCAATGTGAAATTCTCTGCATTCCAGGCTAGCTACAAACAAAAATGACACATTCTAGAAAAGAAATCTATAATTTTGAAATATGCATTATTCGACTATAATCACATCCCCACTTTCGTCATTATTTTGGAAGGCCAAAATACAAATAATTTAGCAGCATTGTGCACGTTTCTAACGTATATCATCGAATCCATCATTTCCCTGCAATTTTTTTTACTATATCAACTAAAACAATTCTAGTCGACTAGGAAACACCGGAGCCTTTTATTAGTTAAGCCTTATAGTAGTACATAAATTAATAAGATACTCCCTCTGTTTGGGTTTGTAAGTCCTCAATTTTCCATCCAAACTTTGAACATGATTTAGAGAGTAACAAAACATGTGTTAAACCCCACAAACATTACACCATTAAAACCTTTCGGGAATACATATCGAACTGTATGTTTTTTGTATCACATAAATTATGTTCTTCTTACTCCCTCCGGTCCGGTTTATTAGGCAACACGTAGTTTAAGAACAACTTTGATCATTAATTTTGGTCAATAAATTTTACATAATTTGTCACAAAAATTATACCATTGGATTCATCTTCAAAAGTAGTTTTTAATGGTATATTTTTTAGAATATATATTGCATATTCTTTTGGGGTCGGGAGAAATCCCTATTGGTTTGGCCGACATCGACATGGTGACGCCTGTGGGCGCCGCCCTTCCTTCTTGAAGGGCGTTGGGCGCACCTACTCCCCTATGTGTACCGCAAGAAATCTCAGGCCTAGTCTGGACAGCAGAGTCGTCGTCGTTGCATTTCTTCTTGCAAGTTGCGGTTCATCTTCGCTTTTATCAACCCAACACCGTCAACATTAGCCTCTTTCTATTTCTTTTGTTTTTTTTTCGCTTTGGGGGCTTGTTGTGTTGTTTTCTCCAGCCATTAGGTCCAATTTATACTGTGTTGTTTGTTATATTAATATATTAGAATGAAAACCAGTTTAAGATATTACCAAGCATGCCCAATCTATGGCGCAAACAACACCACAGACAGGCGTGCCAATAGAACACCACCATACTTCAGATAAGCACCCAAGGACCATCCTCTGCACAATTAGGTTGTCAGTGGAATCCCATCAAGACTTTGACTTTAACGGAATCCCACTTGACACCATATGCAGAATGCACTCAAGCTGTCAATGCAATTTGAGCGCAGGTTATTTTCGGTAGTAACTTTATTTATGAAGTTAGAGGAAGGTTTCAAAAAGTGAGTGGAATATACAGATATTTCAGACAAATTAAAAAAAGACCCAATAAGACGATATAATTAAAACATACACACGCGAGACAATTCTAACTTGTAAGGTTGACTAGCTACCACAGTCCTCATCGAACAACTTCTGGCTCTCCAAAAAAAAAAAAAAAGGGAACTCCGGGGACAGAAGCCGTATCTTCCACGAAGGATGTTTTGAATTAGAGCAATCCAGGACGAGAATGGAAGGGAAAGTGATGCGTCAGTATAGGAGCCCCACTCTTCTTCTTCTTGCCCTCCTCCTTCCCGGCAAGCTTGACCTGATCACCACCCATCCGCTTCGCCTCACCGGCGGCATGGCCACTCGATGCCTCCTCTTTCTTCTCCACCGATTCTGCTCCTCCGACTCCGAGTTGCTTGCTTGCCGGCGACACCTTCTGTCCGGCTCTAGGAGCACCAAAGCAGTTCATGCCCAGCACCATCTTCCTCTCTTTCCGGTTAATCAGACACCTAGGATGATCTTGTCGTTGGCTCAGATCGTGTTACTGTGATGATCTTGTAGAGAGTTTTGTGGTGGCTCAACTTATATAGGGAGGAGAAGAGAGAGAGGCCGAGGCACGCGTTGCCGCCGGGGGGAGGAAGGCCTGGATGGAAGCTTCGCGGTCCTCGTTTCGTGGAAGAAAAAGATTAAGCACGGGGTTAGCTAATTCGCTGACTTGATTGCTCTGTTGCTGCTACTGCCTTGGTCACAAAGGTTCTTCGTTGCTGACTTATCTGACGCCGTCTGGTCAGACTGGTGGGGCGGAGGTGTGCTGTAGATACCGCAAACGTTTCTGTCGCCACAAATGGGTCCGTCGTCGTTGAGTTAACATCGCCGGTGGTTCACTCTGAAGTATCAGCACGGGCCTGGTTCAGTGGTTCCCTTTCTGATTATGACCAGTGCGGACGGGCCTGGGTTCGGCTACGACAGCAGTCACGGGCCTGAGTGGAACGTTTACCAACCGATGATGCAACCTCAAAAAAAGAATACTCAGCAAATTATGTGAACTGTCGACAGGAGTCACGGGCCTGAGTGGATTTTTTTTTTTGTTTATAGGTACAACAAGAAGAAGATAAGAAGAATAGAAAATTGTAGTGTAGATAGGACGAGCAATCCACAGCTGGCAGCACCCGGGCACCCTGGTGCCCGGTGTTCCAAAAATTGAAAACCACATTTCCAAAACCTCAAAAGTCTGAAAACAAATATATGCACTAACATATACACATTATAAAGGTATGGTAGAAATTTTGGCAAAAAATTAGTTGTATTTCGGAAATATAAAAGAGACAAATTTCTGACAAAAAAAATGTCTTTTTTACTCCTATACAGTGATTTTTTTGACTTTTTTGTAGCCCGAAATAAAAAGAAATTTCTACTGAAACTTGCTATGGGTATTCGAACCATGTACATGTATCCCCAGAATAATTTTTTTTGAATTTTTAAAACCAAAACATACAAATTTTAAAAATTTCAAATAAAGGGCACCATGGTGTCCGGGTGGTGCAAATCCTCTCTCAGATAGGACTTGTAGTTTCGTACATGATTTTATTCTTCTTTTGTAATTTTATCTTTGATCTCTTATTGTAATAAATATTGTAAAAATACCCTCAATAATAAAAAATAATCTTATGATCATTGTGCTGTTTTCCTTTTATTTCTCTGGAATTTATTTGTATTATTGTGATTATTTCAATGAACTCAAGTTTGAAGGTAAGATTCCAACTCCATTTTGAATTCAAATGCTTATTAATAATTAAAGATTTAGTTGAGTTAATTATTTCTATGTACTGTGTTATGAGTCAAAAACTCATCTTTGCTTTAAATACCAGAATTCTTAAAATGCAAAAATATCATGTTGAATTTTATAGAAATCTTGTTATGGTCTAACTCTAGCTCAACAAGATTGAAATCTCAATCACTTTGCCTTTTAAATTCAAAAGATCAATTTTTTTTCACATTTTCAGATGCATGAGATGCAAATGCCCAAATTCTAATACTACCATTTTATGTCCTAATTCTTCGGGATGTTAAAAGAGAGAGAGAGGGGGGGCTAGAGATACTTAGGGGTTGGCCTATGCCTAATTTAACAGTAAATACAAACATAGTGAGAATTTAGTGCCAGGGTTAGGACTTACTTTGGGTCCCACCAGTCAGAAATGGATTGTTGTTTACTGCTAAACTACTAGTCTGAAATGATGATTTTTGTGATTTTTTTGTAGATTAGTGGTTTTCTGAAACTCCAACCTTAATTGTGTTAGGCTTCCTTTTGTTTTGTTGGATGAAGACGACAGCCGTGGGCGGATGCTCGAGATCAACCAATGTGTTGACTAGATTGTCTCCATTCATGCATGCTTTCTTCGTTGCCAAGGTACTTCGTTGATGACTTTCATTACGAATCTCTTTGGCGCTATCAAAGTGAAAACAACTCCAAAGTGAAAAATCTTATTTAAGAATAAATCCCATTCGTGCATGTGAGTATCTAAATATTGTGTGTTCCCACTTCCTTGTACTTCGAGGCTTTCGACGATCATAAAAATTTTAGTTCAAGCGACCGATGTTTAAACTTAAGTTTATCCAACCAGGGGAGGGCTCAGACCCTTGAGTACGGGTATTCAACTTTATAAATTATTTTAGTATATAATTTTTTTAAAAATTACTAGAGGCTGAACTAATGATCACAATTATCTCATATGTGTTCCAGAAACATCATAATGAAGGATACATGTGCTTTAGAAACATATAAATTTACCAAAATTATAGTAACAATATATAAATTCTAACAAAGTTCTATCTAATGAAGTTAACATGAAATATAATAGGTGTAGAAGAAATAATAATGAGATTTTATAATAATATAATACATGCAAACAGATTATTTTAAAAAAATGCACTCATGGAATTTGAAGACACAACCTAACGATTCAACAAATCCTTCCAAATGATTGAGCTATTACATCTTCAATGTCATCATCGGATAGTTTATATATCTCATAGAACATCGATCTACCACTATTCTGTGAAAATATTCTGGTATTCAACTAAATACTGTTGAATTGAAGCGGACCTAACCCTCATCACGATTGAATTGTTCTTATTCCACTGATATGGTGGTTCGAGAAGAGACCCCAATTTACCCTTCCTTAGCAGAGGCAAAAGCTTGCCTATTTTATTAAGGAATTGATTTAGACCAGTCAATTAGGGTTTTTATGGAACCAACCGATTTTTGTAGTTTGCTCTCCAATTGCACATTTGTTGTACACATATTATCTTTAAGAGTTCTATAACAATGTCTTTCTAATGTGTAGTATGATACTTGAATGTGCAAAATAACTTAGTTACACTAGTTAAATATGTTCTGATAATTTAGTTTTGTTTTGTACTTTTATTTGGTTGGTTGAGTATACTGTGATTGCATATTTTTATATACTGAACTTGCTTTCTTGTAAATGAGTAAATGATTTTTTTATTATTGAGTATGTTTTACATTTTGTTTCTTGCATTTAATTTTCCAAGTTATTTACTTTGGTCGCCTAGAATTGTGCATTCTTTATGGGATAATATATTTTGTACAATTGATTTTTTTGTGTGTGTTTCTTGACCGGAATTAAAACGATTCCAATCAGCTGGCAATCGTCAGAGTCTTTTTAGTAATTATTAAGCTTTATACAAAAAAAAAAGATACAGTGCTGAGCACACGTGACTGACGGCGCAAACAACACAGCAGACGGTCGCACTGCTACGCAAGTTTAGTGCAAGTTTTTTTGGGGAGGTACTTTTATATGAAGTTAGAGGGGATGAAAATGGTTGGATAATGATCCGAACTCGGAAGGCTTCCAAAATTGAGTGGAATATCCGAATGTTCAGGCAACTTACAAAAAAGTCACATTCCAATGAACTTCTGCGATATTATTAACACACACGCGCGCGAAACAACTCTAATTACGAACTAATACCGCAATCCTCATCAAAGAACGTAGCACTCTCCAAAAATACGAACTCCGGCCAGGGAGAAATCCCTGACAGAAAATCCTACGGTCCACGAAGGAAGTCCGGAGTCAGAGCAATCCGGGACGAGAATGGAAGGGAAAATGATGCGTCAATATAGGAGCCCCGGCCCCGCTCTTCTTCTTCTTCCCCTCCTCCTTCCCGTCAAGCTTCACCTGAGCACCTCCTGTCTGCTTCGCCTCGCCAACTGCCTCCTCTTTCTTCCCCTTTGCTTCTGCACCTCCGAGCTGCTTGGTTGCCGCTGTCAGCGACACCTTCTGTCCGGCTCCGGGAGCACCAAAGCAGCTCATGCCTAGCACCATCTTCGTCTCTTCTCGATTAGCTACTGTGATGGATGATCTTGTCGTTGGCTCGGCTTGTGTCGCTGTGATGATCTTGTAGAGTGTTGTGGTGGCTGTATTTATAGGGAGGGGAAGAGAGGCCGAGGCACGTGTTGGAAGCTTCGCGGTCCTGGTTTCGTGGAAGACCAAGCCTTGGCGAATGGCGATTAAGCACGGGGTCAGTAAATTCGCTGACTTGATTGCTCAGCTGCTGCTACCTTGGTCACAAAGTTTCTTCGTCGTTGCCTTATCTGACGCCGTCTGGTCAAACAGAAGTGGTGGGGTGGTGGTCTCGCGCAGGATGCTGAGGACGTGTGTGGCCACAGATGGGTCGTTTTTTTTTTTTGAGGGAAGATGGGTCTGTTGTTGCGTTAACATCCATCGTGGTTCACTGTGACGAATCATCACGGGCCTGGTTTATTTTCTGGGCTACTATGCACACGGGCCTGGCCTGGTATTTGCTTAGGTACAGCAGTCACGGGCCTGGATGAAACGTTCCCAAACAACAGAATCCAATCAACAGTCTGCTAGTTCTCAAAAGAAAAAGAAAAAAACAGTCTGGTTTTCCACATTTTCCCAGAGACGAAAATTTCTGTGAACTGTCCAACTATCAGAGCGAGCAACACCCAACGTGATCATCCACAGCAGAGAAACATGACAAAACTGGAAACGGAAGGAAATACATTAGCTGAACTCTGGACCACTTCGTTCCGAGATCAAACCGGAAGAGAAAACCTCAGAACAAAGCACCTCAGAATTCAGAACAAGAACATCATGCTCATACCGTGTAACTCATAGATGCAGCATTATAATCATATACTATTAAGGCCAAAACGTAGCTCGTGCCACTGTTCCGTCGGTAGGAGGTAATTACAGATACTGGAGGGGCTAATACTACGCTACTGGCTCAGGAAGGTACGATGACGGTACACGGGGAAGCATATCACATCACCGATGAGTTGTCTGATCTCACCAAGGCAGGTTCAGAAACCAGAAACCACCCCCTAGCACTTATTACATCCATTGGAGGACCGAGCGAAAGCAGGCGAGGAAACCTAGTTCTACATGCGGATGATGCAGCGGATGCCCTCCCCCTTCGCCATCAGGTCGAAGGCCTTGTTGATCTCCGAGAACGGCACGCTGTGGGTGATGAACTTCTCCACCTCCAGCTCCTGAGGACAATAATAGCAGGTTGTTCAGCACATCACATTTCAGGCTATGATAACACCTCAGGAACTTCACAGTTGGTACTTCCTGATTACCTTCTTCATGTACATCTCCACGACGTTGGGCAGGTCGGTGCGCGGCTTGAAGTTGCCGAAGAAGGTGCCCTTCAGAGTCCTCTCGTTCAGGAACTTCATTGGGTGGGTCTTGAATTCCGCATCCTTGTGTGGCACACCCACCAGCACAGCTACACCCCAGCCCTGCATACAGATAGCAGATTCAATGATTCCATCGTCCAGGGGAAAGAGACAGACCCAAATGATCATGTTTAAGTGGATGGTTGCTGGTGTCTTAGAAGAAGTCATACATCATGAACACATTCAAATGCTTGTATCATGGCATTAATGTTGCCAGTGCATTCGACACTGCGGTCAACTCCGCCATTTGTCATCTCAATGAGTACCTGAAGCAGAGTAACATTCTATGTTATGATCATATCACCATTAAGTGTATAGAGTATATTTCCCTGATGTGAAAAAACTAACCTCTTGAACCGGCTTGGTGTGATCTTTCGGGTTCACAAATTCTGTGCAGCCAAATTTTCTAGCTGAACATGGGCACAATAGAAAACCTTAGTGACTTCACAGAAACAACAGGCGAAAACTCATGATCTAGTAAAAGCAGGAGTATTTACCTTCTTCAAATCTGTTGGCGTTCAGGTCGATACCAATGATCCTTGATGCTCCTGCAATCCTTGCACCTTCTGCAGCCTACATCGCATGAATATGAATGGCAAGTAAGTGCAAGTCCAGATTGCAGTTGTACGACAATTATGAGAAAACTTACAGCAAGTCCAACAGCTCCTAGACCAAATATGGCGACTGTCGAACCCTTTGGCGGTTTTGCAACATTAATCGACGCACCAAGACCTACAAAAGGAGTGGCAACTCAGCATCTCAAGATAGGATGTAACCATAACAAGCATACTACATCAATATACAAGTCAACTTACCAGTAGAAATACCACAGCTAAGAACACAGACTTTGTCAAGGGGAGCCTCAGGGTTGATCTTCGCAACACAACCAACATGCATGACAGTATACTCACTGAAGGTGGAGGTCCCAACGAAATGGTAAATTGGCTTGCCGTCAATAGAGAACCGTGACTTGCCATCGCCAATCATCACACCTCTGTCAGTGTTGATCCTGAGCAGATCACACATGTTGCTCTCCGCAGACTTGCAATGGGGACATTCCTTGCACTCCCCAGTGAACACAGGGAGGACATGGTCACCAGGGGCAACCTCAGTCACACCCTCTCCAACACTCTCCACTATGCTGTTAACATAGTAATAAGTTCAGGGGAAGTACAACAGAAAAATTCGGCCAGAAAATCAATATAAAAGGACTTCATATCCGAGTATCGCAGATAAACAAATACTTTAAAGGACATACATACTAGGAAACAAGTCAACTAAAGCGCCACCAGACAAATTCCTTATGGTGACATATGAAACTGTCAACCAAAAAACAAGATCAATTGATGATGTCGATGCCCTGGTGTTGACACTTACTCCTTCAAGCTCCAACGGCAAGGCGATGCCATTGTGATACAAGTAAAACACAATCCTTATACTATAAGGTTGCGACACAGGCCACACAATTCTTATGTTTCTCAATCCCGAAATAAAAATTTCTTATGTTTCCTTCACATGTTTAGGGGTTTTATTAACATACTTTTCCAGGTGTACCTATGCTTTCGCAACAAACAATTACCACAACTGAAATCTAGAAACCCTAAAGCAAACACGAAATTAACAACATGGTAAACATGCATAGAAGTATAAATTCAGTAAATCAGCAAAGAAGGTGGTGCGGAAAAAAACATACCCTCCAGCTTCATGACCGAAGATCCGAGGGAACACGGGAGTCTGCCCCTAAGCATCGGAAGCCACGGAGGCGCAAGTCAACCACAAAATTGACGGGATTTAACAATTGACCGGAAGCAAACACACAAGGATGGCCGTGGCATGCATACCTTGGCCTCCCAGAAGTAGACGTCGGTGTGGCAGAGGGAGGTGAAGAGGATCTTGACGCGCACCTCCATGGCCTGCGGCGGCGCCACCTCCACCTCCTCCATCGACAGCGGCTTCCCCGCCTCCCATGCCACCGCGGCTGCACGCACAGATCCAAGAAAAGGACATCAGAATGGAGGCTTTTACAAAATTGGTAAAATCGGCCAGCGAAAAGGACACAAGCAAGGTGCTTTCAGTGAGGCCTAAAGCTTGCCAATCTGAAAGAAAACGCCGAAAAGAAGAAGAAACAGAGCAGACCTTTGCACTTGATCACCTTCCCCGCGGTCGCCATTGTTCTGTCGCCTACAAAAATCCCACCGGAACGAAAACCACAATCTGAGCAAGAAACAAAGCACAAATCGCTTCACTGGATGAAATCCGTGGGGGAACCGAGCGTGGGGAGGCCGGGCTATATATAGTTCCTACCTCGGCCCTGAAGAGGAGGAAGGGAAAGGAGGGGTGCGGTTTCGCCACGGCCGCCTACCCTGTTCTTCTTGGGCAGCAAACCACGGGCGCGCGGCGTGGCGTGGCGTCGAAACCGGGGCCTCCTGCCTACACCTGGAAGCCGTGGTTTGTCTCGCTCTCTCTTTCCTCGGTGGTGGGGGAGGGAGGATCGTGGTGGTGGGCGTGGGTCAGGATGCGCGGCGCACTCGCGTTGCACGGACGGACACAGGTGTGTGCTGAACTGCCGATAGTGTAGAGGAAAAATTGTTCCGGGAGTTCTAGACGCCGCGCGAGCGTGGAAGAAGAGAAGACAGAAGGTGTCAGCGTGTTAGCTGAGCTGACGATTCTGGTTTCCGTCTCATTTTTTACGAGTTCAAGTGTTTAATTATTATTAGTCTTTTTTTAGGGAAGTTTAATTAGTCCTTGTTTTGTTTGCTTACTCTCTTTTTTTGGGGTAAAATGAAACTTCGTTAAACAGGCAGAGTTACAGATATGTCAAGCTCATGTTCGTGACGTGCAACGTTAGAAACAGAACGCAACCAAATAACAGTGTGACGCTTCACTCTTGTAAAATTCGCAAGACAATGACTAACCCTAACCTGCGGACGTTCCGCTTTTACAAATACACAAACTCTATCACACCTAGCAAGCTTTTTGATCGCCGAGATAAAATGGAAAAATAAAGATCTATTAGGTGACCTGGACTTCACCGCTTCGATCAACTGGAGGCAATCAGATTCAACAATAATCGGCGTTTGAGAAAATTGCAGTGCCTTGTCTAGTCCATCCAAGCAAGCTTGCAGTTCAGGTTCAAGTGGTGAAACACAGAACGCCATATGACAACATGCTGAGAAGACGGGGTGTCCCTGAGCATCACGCAAGATAGACCCCGCTCCAGCTGAATTATCCGTAGCACAAAACGAACCATCAATAGAAAGCTTCAACCACCCTTTGGGTGGCCTAGACCACCACTTGACCGACGTCAGGAGTCTTAGATGATCGAGCTCCTGTCATGATGATCGGTTGTTTTCCTTTGATAGTATTCTCCACTGAAGTGTTCTTAACACCACTAATCAATGAGAGATAATTAGAAAAGAACCTTTTGGATCCTTCTAAAGATGGTAAAGGCTTCTCATGAGTCACTTCATTCCGACAATACAAGATCCTCCAGGTTAACAGCAAAAAGGGATCAATCATATGTGCAGAAATATGATTAAGGATGTAACGGAACCAGTTGTCAGGCGGCAAACAAAGTTCAACATTCGTAGGTAAATTCCAAACCTTCCTCATATCAGACCACAAACGATTTGCATGAGCACATCTGAAAAGCGCATGAGGTATGTCTTCCAATCCGCACAACAAATATTACAATAACCAGTGACCCTCATGTGGCGTCGTATTTTGTTTTCTTTCGAAGCTAGTCCATTGAAGACGGCTTTCACACAAAGATATTTACCTTCGGTGGTACAACAGCCTGCCAAATCCTTCCCCAACATACATCCTCCCTATTAGGGTTCTCACTCGTCGATGCCATAGAACATTGGTCTGGATGATCTTCCAAAGCAAGTTTATATGCACTTCTTACAGAGAAGACTCCATTACATTCAAGTTGTCATGCAATAACATCATCATCACTGTTTCTGGAAGTTTTAATTTTTAGAATTGCCTCAGCATCCACCGGGACAAAAGTAGCACGCACCGGATCTTCCTTCCACATACCATCAGCATCCAGTAGCTGTGAAACACGGCTTAGCCGCGTATTTCCCCCCGGGGTTAGAAATTTACAATAAGAAGATCGAGGTATCCAGTTGTCCATCCATACTCTTATATTTTTTCCATTATCGACTCTCCATATCAACCCTTTCTTCAGTAATTCCAGACCATACGAGATTGTCGTCTAGGTCGAAGAGGGATTACCAGTGAACACTGTATCCATCAAAACACCGTTCGGATAATACCTTGCTTTCAGTACACGTGCACAAAGACTATCAGGAAAAGCTATCAACCTCTAAGCTTGACGATCTAGTAGAACCTGGTTGAATAAACGTATGTCCCAAAATCCAAGCTCACCCTATGGCTTTGAGTGATTCAATCTAGGGCAGCTAATCCAATATATCTTTCGTTTTTCATTCTCGGTACCCCACCAATAATCGTGTATTAATTTAGTAAGCTCATCACACACACTGACATAGGCAGTTTGAAAACACCCATAATATATGTCGGCAACGCTTGTGCAATGGCTTTAATCAATACCTCTCGAAAACTTTGGGCCAATAGGACATCTCCCCATTCAATCAACCTCATACACAACCGAGCCGAAAGGTTAATGAATTTCCTTTATGCATCCGACCTTCCAGCGTAGGCAAACCAAGGTATTTTTTCTCAAATTCCTATTGTTCCACATTCAACAATGATCGGATTGAAGTTTGGATTTCCTGTGGACAATGAGCATTAAAAAGAATATAACATTTGTTAGGATTAATAAGTTGGCCAGTGCATGAAGCATACTTGGCCAACACGTTCCTCACACATGCTGCCTCCACCTCCGATGCTATGAAGAATAGAAGCGTATCATCCACGAATAATAGATGAGATATCCCCGGAGCTCGTCGACAAACTTTAATAGGAGAAATCTGATTCTGGTCTACTTCATGTTTTAGAAGTGTAGAGAGACCATCGACCACAAACAGAAATATAAAATGAGATAAAGGATCTCCTTGTCTTAACCCTCGCGTTGGAGAAAAAACTTCCAATAAGTTTTTATTAAATTTGATCGAATACTTCATCGTGGTAATACAAGACATTATCCACTGTACCCACCGGTACGAAAAACCCATTTTATGCAATGTATTCTCCAAGAAAGTCCAGTCCACTCTATCATAGGCCTTGGAAAGATCCAATTTGTATGCACAAAATGATGTGTTTTCCGTTGTACCATGCTCCATAAAATGCAAGCACTCAAAATCTAAGAGTGCATTATCCGTGATCATAAGTCCGAGCACAAAAGCACTTTGATTTTTAGAGATTACTTCCCCAATCATAGGGCATAACCTATTCACCAAGCACTTGGAGACCACCTTGTAAAGAACATTACATAGGCCAATAGGCCTATAATCCTTCGGCTCCATAGGATTTTTAATCTTCGGTGTTAATACAACCGAAGTATCATTTACTCCTTCTGGCATAATACCCGTGATGAAGAAATGCTTGACCGCTGGAATCACATCACCACAGAGCAGGTCCCAATTTTCTCTGATAGAATCTAGCATGAAAACCGTTAGGACTAGGCGCCTTGATCGGTCCGATCTAAGAAATTGCATCGCTAATTTCATCATCAGGAAATTCCTTACACAAATCAATATTCATCTCCTCTGTAATTTGAGTACGAGTAAGATTGACAATAGCTTCACTCTGAATGTTAGGATCTCTAGTGTATAAGGATTTGAAATAAGAAACTGCCACCCTCTGCATATCAGTAGGTACGGACTGCACCATACCATCAACATCCCGTAGTTTAGCAATTTTATTCCGGTGAGCCCTCCAAACTGCCTGGTGATGAAAAAATTTAGTGTTGTGGTCACCCTCCTTGAGCATCAATTCTTGATCTTTGCATCCACAACATTTCCTCGCTATACAAGATTTCATTCATCTGATCAGCAGTGATCCGAATATCTTCTCTAGGTGCATCAGTAGCATGCAAAGCTTCCAACTTCTCCCTAAGCCGACCTAGCTCTCTAGAAATATTACCAAATTTCTCTCTCCCCCATGAGTGTAATTTTCTCATTAAGATATCCAGGCCAGAATTAATAGCACCCAAGTCAGATTCCACTGCCAAACCTCTCCACTCTTGATCAATAACCTCCTTTAACGCTGGCTCATGTTCTCAGTAAATTTCATAGTGACGCTGATGCGTTGCTTCCGGCCAGACCAGACAACAGCCGTAGGATTGGAGGCAGGTGGTGCGTTGATTTGAGTTGGCCTTCCGCGCGCGCGTCGGTCGCGCGGTTCCGTTTAGTTGCACCGTCTCCCGTCACCGTTAGAAATCAAGTGGTACCTTACCCGACGTTAATGCTTCCTTAACGGACGCCTAGATTAATTGGTGCCAGTTTCTTCATCTCCTACAGCTGCCCTCTGCGCCATTTCTTGCTTCCGTCCAGCGTCTTGCATCCCAGCTCGCTTTTGGAAGGAAAATGGCACATCTGAAGGAGAACATCAAATATCCATCGTATCTTAATCCCTTTTTCAGGCGTGCTTCGTGTGTGATAGATCCTTTGTTGAAAGCGAGGCTGGGTGGAGCTCTGAGGGGTGGAATTCCTACAAGGAACGAACATCTTGGGAACCCCCCCTGTTGTTTTCCATGGAGATGGAGAGGTACAACCTATGTTTCTGAATTACTTGTGCCTCTTCCGATGTTTCTATCGGTATATATTTTTATTGTAATCTACGACTTGCGTGTGTTCCATGGAGGTGTTGTTGTAGTCGGTTTGAAGCGAGATTGAAAGGAATCCTCAATTGTGGGTTGCTAAAAGATTAGACGCGCATTGCTGTGGGAGTAGTTGATAAATAATACATGCATTTGGTGGTAGCGTTGTTTGTGTATTGTGGAAGATCTGACAGTCATTAGTAGAAGCCAAAATATTAGTGTAAAGAAGCTGGATTCCTTGGTCATGTTGGAATTGTAATTGTAATGTTTTGTGTCCTCAGGATGAGTCATAGGTATTGTACTATAAGTGTGGTATATATAGGGGAAGCATTAGAAAATACCAGTTGAAGATAATATATTATGACTTGAAAAAGAATAGATGTCATTAACTAATAGTATGGAAGAAACTCCAGTCTCCTGTTGAAAGAGCATTTTCCTATCCCTCTGATTTTGATGTTTGATAACAACACACTTATCGGTTTAATCGTGTGCTAAGTGTATCACAGGGTTGATAAGGGTGTGACACAAATATTGGCATAACAGTTCCCTTTGCGAAAAACCAATGTGTCAAACGGTAGTACCGGAAATACGACCGGTACTACCGCTTGACACCGGTACTACCGGTTCAAGTACCGGTTGGAACCGTGCAAAACTGATAAGGGTGGATCTTAGTCAGTACCACCCGGTACCACAGAGCAGCACTACCGGTCCAACCGGTAGTACCGCTTGAGACAAGCGGTACTACCGCTTGGACACGGTACTACTGCTCGGCAATACCGGGTCGTTCTGAAGAAAAGACACCCTTCTCTGTTTTGCTCAGTACCAAGCGGTACTTGGGACCGGTACTACCGCCCGGACCGGTACTACCGCGTAATATGACCGGTACTACCGCTTGGGGGTAGTACCGCAAGGGCGATACCGGCCAAACCTGAAGAAGGCTCGACCAACTGAAGCATCTCCGGTACTTGGTCCGGTACTGGACCGGTAGTACCGCTTGCCAGCGGTACTACCGCTTAAGTACCGGTACTACCGGTGCATTAATGGCTCCAACGGCCATATTTCGTGGAGGGGTATAAATACACCTCCACCTACCTTGGGACAAATTGCTCAGCCACATTAAAGTCAAGACCACCATTGGAGCCACCCAATCTTCAAGATCTCCTCATTCCACCACCCAAAGTCCTTGATCTTTGGGGAATCGAAGGAGGAGGCCCCGATCTACTACTTCACCAAAAGAGATCTTCATTTCCCCCTCATTTCATTGAGGGCCCCTTTGTTCTAGTGTTTTCTTGGAAACCCTAGTTCTTCTTTTGGTTCTTACAAGCTTGTCTTTGATTGCTTTGACAACTTGCTTGTATTTGGGAGCCTCCGATTAAGTTGTGGATGTGTGCCCCAAACTTGTAACGGTGCCGGCTTCCACCTTGAAGGTTGCCAATATAGTGGAAGGTGAATCGATACCGTTCGGGTGAGATTCATCGGAGAACAAGGGAGGCCTTTCGTGGCGTTGGTGGTTTGAAACCACCCCCTCTCCAAACGTAGACGTACTTCCCCTCAAAAGGAAGGAACTACGGGAAACAAATCCTTGTGTCTCCGCGTCCACCACTTTGGTTACTTCTATCCTTTACCGCACTTTACTTACTTGTTCCTACTTTGTGTTGTGGTTGTTCTTGCATATTTGTAATATAGGTAAATTCACCTTAGTTGCATTATCTAGAGAATTTACCTTATTGTCAAACCTTAATTTGAAAAAGAAGAAAATTTGAAGTAGCACCTATTCACCCCCCTCTAGGTGCCCATACGATCCTTTCAATTGGTATCAGAGCCTCGGCTCTTTATTCGGGCTTTACCGCCTAAGAGAATATGGGTAGCAATGATGGGGATGGTGGTAGTGAGCCGACCCCGGTGACCATGGAAGATCTCAAAAACTTGGAAACAAGATTGAGCTCTTCCTTGGTCAACGAAGTCAAGAAGATGCTTGAGCAACTTCTTAAAGACAAAGAAGGCTCATCACCCCCATCTCCTCAAGAGGATCAACCATCCATTTTACCTAAGGGGAATACGTCAGTATCCCCCGAGGGTATGGTGGTGGGGGGTAAACTAGACAACGTTAATTCCTCCACACACAATGATGGTGGGAAGGGTGAGCACCGTGATTCATGATACTCTCCCGACCCTCCAATCCCTCACCCTCATGTATACAATAGAGGTGACCCAACTAAGCTTGAAGAATCTGCTACTTTTGCTCAATGGCAATCACTAATGAGGACTCATATGCGCAGCTCTTGCATTGAACTATGGAACATCATCGAGCATGGACTCTTTATTGGGGATCCAAACAACTTGACAAGAAGAGAGATTGTTAATAGTCAACTCAATGCCACTGCTTTGCATATGATTCAACAAGGTTTGGGGACAAAGGATTATCCACACATTGAGCACTTTAGCATTGCCAAGGAATCTTGGGATGCTCTCACTGTGTTGTTTGTTGGAAATGAGAGTATGAGGAGGAACCGATATGATGATTTAAGCAATGAAGCCGAAGGCTTCTACATGAAAGAAGGTGAAGATCACGAAGACATGTACCGAAGGCTCAAGACCACCTCACCGCTTTTAGGAATGTGGGTGCCTCACATGTGGATGATGCATGGATAAAAAGGAAATATGTGAGTGCACTCATGCCTTTTGAGCCCACCAACTTGAAGAGCCTACAAGGAAGACACGACTACCATCTCATGACCTCAAATGAAGTTATGCAAGAGATGGCCGCTTTCAAGGTTGCCGCCAAGAATGCCAAAGATGCCCATGCTCGTGCCCTTGGTATGAGCAATGTTGTCAATGTTGCTTTGAAGGCCAAAGTTGTGGAACATGGGGATGAAGATGATAGTGATGAAGGGCTTTCCATGGACCATCCCGATGAAGTCAAGATTGCTCATGGTCAATATATGGCTTTCTATGCAAAGAACTTTTGGAAGAACCCCGCCAAGGCCAAGATGGAAATGCAACGGAGAAGCAATCCAAATGGGAAAAGAGAGAATACCACTAGGTTTAGAACTTGCTTCAATTGTGGTGACCGCTATCACTTTGTGGCAAGTTGCCCCTATGAGAAGAGAGAAGATCATGGTGGTAAGCTTGTGTTGAAGAAGACTCTCAAGGCACCTTACAAGAAACCCTTCATCAAAAAGAATCCCATCAACAAGAAGTCGGGAGAAATTGTCTTGATCACTCATGAAGAATACTCCTCCGACAATGAAGATGAGGAAGAGGAAACTTCTCATGGTGTGGCTGCTCTAGCCACCACCTCTACTCCGACATTCTCACTCTTTGATTCTCCAAATGAGAACTCTTCCACCAAGAACGTCACTTGCCTTATGGCAAGAGGAACGGAGGTATCCTCATCATCCCGCTCTACTCACTTAGATAATGATGAAATTGATGATGAGATGTCTCTTGATGTTAAAGCCTTTTATGAGTTTATGACTAACCTAGAAGGTGATTCTAAGCTACATTTTGGGAACATCTTATATCAACTCTCACATACTCAAGAGCTTCTAGATGTAAGATGTAAACTTGGGCATGAACATATGATTGAGCTAGAGGCTTTAAACAATGCTCTAGAAGAAGAACAAGAAACTAGGTTGTCACTTGAATTAAAACTTGAAGGGCTTGATGAGGCCAATGACATTATTGTTAACAAACTCATCAAAGAGCGTGATCATGCTATTTCTAAATACAAAAGGGCTAAAAAGGACAAGATTGAGTTTGGTGTGGTTCATGAAAAACTTGTCGAGGACTTTAGTTTGCTTAACAAGGCTCACAAGGCCTTGGAGAGTGAACTCCTGTCACTCACAAAGTCCCATGAAACGCTTCAAACTCAATTGTCCAATATTCCTTCACCTAGTAACTTCATTCCATCTAGTAGCACAACTATTCTTGAAGAGAATGCTAGGTTGAAGGGGGAGCTTGCTAAGGCCACATTTCCACAAGGCAACAAGTCCATTGATGATATTTTGAGCAAGCAAAGGCATAGTGGTGATAAAGGGGGCATTGGTTTTGTTTCCAAAACCAATAAGAAGAACAATAAGAAGAAGAAGGACAAGCCCGCACAAGATACCAACAAGACCATTGTGGAGAGTAAGACCACAAGTGGTAAAACTATGTCTCATGATGATTTTGCGGGAAGTGCTAACCCTCACTATGTTCTAATGCGTGATTATTATGGTGATGTGTATGCACAATATGTTGGCCCTTATGATGGTTATATTGCTTGGTCTATTTGGGTTCCCAAGACCCTTGTTGCTAACAAAAGAGGACCCATTGAAAAATGGGTACCTAAAAATTAGCTTGATCTTTTGTAGACTTATGCTTCCGGAGGGTCAAAGTGGGTTCTTGATAGTGGTTGCACAAGTCATATGACCGGAAGCTCATCTATTGTCCAGGACTTAAAGCCAAATGATGATCAAATCACCGTGACATATGCCGACAAGTCAAAGTCTAAGGTAATGGGTTTCGGCAAGGTAGTGGTTGCTCACGACATTACACTCGTGAACGTCATGCTTGTTGAGACCCTTGGATACAATTTACTTTCAGTACGTGCTCTTGGAAAGATGGGCTTTGCCGTCTTTGTTGATGATGATATTATGGTCCTCATGTGGAGCAAGTCTCTCAAGGTCGCTTTCGTTGGGTACGTCGAACATGACTTGTATGTGGTGGACTTTTCGGGGCAGGCCACTACAGGTCCGATGTGCTTATTCGGAAAGGCCGATGTGGGTTGGCTATGGCATCGCCGACTAGCCCATGTCAATGTGAGAACTTTGCAAAGTCTCCATAAAGAGGGCCATATTGTGGGACTAAAAGAAAATGTTTCCTTTGCCAAAGATCGTGTTTGCAGGGCATGTGTTCTAGGGAAGATGCATGACGCTCCTCACAAGCCTAATAACCAAATCAAGTCTACCAAGATCTTGGAACTCCTCCATGTGGACCTATTTGGTCCTCCATCTCATGCAAGTCTTGGTGGGAAGAAATATTGCTTGGTGATTGTTGATGACTTTTCAAGATACTCTTGGGTTTATTTCTTCAAGTTGAAGAGTGAGACTCAAAAGACTTTTATCGACTTCATCAACTTGGTTCAACGGCAATACAATGTTCCCGTGTTGATCATAAGAAGTGACAACGGCACCGAGTTCAAGAACTACACCTTGAATGATTTCCTTAGTGATGAGGGGATTAAACATCAATATTCCGCTACATACACCCCTCAACAAAATGGTGTGGCCGAAAGTAAGAACCAGACTCTTATTGAGATGGCTAGGACCATGTTGGCGGAGTTTAAATCTCCATACAACTTTCAGGCCGAAGCCATCTCCACCGCTTGCCATGCTTCAAACCGGCTCTACCTTCGCAAAGAAATCAACAAGACTCCATATGAAATACTTACCGGTAACAAGCCCAAGATATCTTACTTCCGGGTGTTCGGTTGTAAGTGTTTCTATCTCATAAAAGGTGTTCGTTTGTTTAAATTCGAGTCTAAAGCATTAGAGGGTAATTTTTTGGCTATGGTCTCGAATCTCACACTTATAGAATCTATTACAAGCTCTCTGGAGCCGTCATAGAATCTTGTAGTGTGACCTTGGAAGAATATGATGGTCCCCAAGGGGGGCGTGTTGATGCTTGTGATGCAGATGATGAAATGCCTCAGGATGCCATAGGAAGAATGGGTGTGGGATTTATCCGCCCCGTTGAGGAACCCCTTATGGTGGATCGAGAAGAACTATGCTCCACTCAAGTGGAGCCCTCATCTTCATAACCTCAACATGCTCCATCCACCGAAGTGGACATTGACTCAAGCCAAAGACAAGATGTGGACCCTCAACATAGCGATCAAAGTGTGAACTCTAGTCAAGGGGAGCTTGGTCCATTCGATGGGTTGTCAAGTGGTGCCAAGTCAATTTGTCAAGGAAGATCCATACAAACTGTTTTGAGACAAGCTCAAATTGATGCTAGAAGAGCACTTGATCAAGACCAAGGTCAATCCTTGCCTCCCAATGTAGAGGATTATTCTAATAATGATCAAGGTCAAGATGATGGTCAAGACGAGGATCAAAATGATGAAGAGGGTCCTCCAAGAAACAATACGGTGATCCACGCTCGTCGCGAAGCTAGAAAGGAAAGAATGTTGGAATTAAGAGACCACACCCTCCAAAATGTTGTTGGAGATCTAAGGAAAGGTATCTCCACAAGAGCACAATTGAAGAGGTTCAGTGAACACCAAGCACACATCTCCATGATTGAACCAAAGAAAGTGTGGGAAGCTCTTGAAGATTCGGATTGGTTAGAAGCTATGCACAAAGAGCTCAACAAATTTGAGAGAAACAAAGTGTGGAAGTTAGTTGAGAAGCCAAAGGATTGCCGCAATGTTATTGGAACAAAGTGGATATTCAAGAACAAGCAAGATGAGCATGGAATTATAGTAAGGAACAAGGCTAGATTGGTTGCACAAGGGTATTCTCAAATTGAAGGCATTGATTATGGAGAGACTTATGCACCTGTGGATCGCCTTGAGTCCATCCGTATCCTTCTTGCTTATGCGACACATCATAACTTTAAGTTGCAACAAATGGATGTAGAAAGTGCATTTCTTTATGGTCCTTTAAATGAATTGGTATATGTTAAGCAACCCCCGGGATTTGAGGACCCCAACTTCCCAAACCATGTCTACACACTTGATAAGGCACTCTATGGGCTCAAGCAAGCCCCACGCACGTGGTATGAGCACCTTAGAGAGTTAATGTTTGACCGTGGCTTTGAGGTTGGGAAAATCGATCCCACTCTTTTTACTAAGAGGGTCAATGGGGAACTTTTTGTATGCCAAATATATGTTGATGATATTATCTTTGGCTCATCTAACAAAGCTTTTAATGATGAATTCTCAAAGCTTATGACTAGTAGGTTCCGGATGTCTTTGATGGGGGAGTTGAGAGTATTTCTTGGCTTTGAGATCAAGCAAGTTAAAGGAGGTACATTCTTCAATCAAGCCAAGTATACTCAAGATATGCTCAAAAGATTCAAAATGCAAGATTTGAATGGAGCTCCTACTCCCATGGCTACAAAGACTCATCTTGAACAAAATCCAAATGGTAAAGATGTGGATCAAAAGGTATGCCGGTCTATGATTGGTTCTTTGCTTTACCTTTGTGCATCTAGACCCGATATTGTGTTGAGTGTAGGTTTGTGTGCAAGATATCAAGCGGATCCTATGGAAAGCCATTTAATGGCGGTCAAGAGAATCTTTCGATATTTAGTTCATACCCTATTTTATGGTCTTTGGTATCCTCGAGGCTCAACATTTGCTCTTTGTGGATACACGGATTCGGATTGGGCGGGGGATAAGGATGATAGAAAATCAACATCCGGGGCTTGCCAATTCCTTGGTAGGTCCTTGGTATGTTGGTCTTCTAAGAAGCAAAATTGTATATCTCTCTCCACCGCCGAAGCCGAGTATGTTGCTGCCGCTAGTGCTTGCACTCAATTGCTATGGATGAGGCAAACTTTAAAGGAATACGGTGTCCATTGTGACAAAGTTCCTCTTCTATGTGACAATGAAAGTGTCATCGAAATTGCATACAACCCGGTGGATCACACAAGGACAAAGCATATTGAGATTCGTCATCACTTCATTAGAGATCATGTTGCTCGAGGTTATATTGATCTATCCTATGTTTCAACCAAAGATCAACTTGCCGATATCTTCACGAAGCCACTTGATGAAGCAAGGTTTTGCTACTTGAGGAATGAACTAAATATCGTAGATTCAAGGAGCTTGACTTGATTATCTTGCACTCTCACCTAATACTCGACCCATATTTGGTTTATGTGTAGGCATGGACATAGGGGGAGTGCTGTCCTAATTGATTGGACCATCCCTACCCCCATTATGCGCAAAGTAAACAAAATCATTCCTCTTAATATCATTTTGTGATATGTGTGCTTAATGATGAGTTTCGGTAATGGATCCAAGATATATCTTCGTGGTGCCAAGCAGAGTATACTCAAATATGGTGGCCTAGGCCACCGCCCCATCTCAATCGAGAGGTTGATGTGCGTACTCGTGCTTGTCATTTTTTATTTGATTTTTACTCATGATTGTCATCTTGTGAATTGTCATCACCGTTCTTAGTCTCATGAACTCTAGTTTGGTTTTTAACTTCCTTTTTCTCGATTTTTAGAGTGCATGTGCTTCCCAGCTCACAAGAATCACCTCTCTCTATCCGCACAAGAATCACCTTTGTTTCATGGCTTTGGAATCAGATGGGACCGGTACTACCGGATGTGCGAGCGGTACTACCGGACCTGGCTAGTTCCCAGGTCGTCTCCTGGAAGAACTGCTCCAGGAACGGTACTACCGCCCACATGTTCGGTACTACCGGTCACCGGTACTACCGGTTGGGGAACCGGTACTACCGCTTCAGCAACCGGTACTACCGGTCGACGTTTTTCTGGTATATATTGGACGCGCTTGGGGAGGCACCCCTCTGTGCCTCATTCATCCCCATGCCCTCCACTCATACCCGCGTAGCCGCCGGAGGCCTTGAAGCCGCCGGAGGCCTTGAAGCCGCCGGAGCCCTGCTGCGCCCTCCTCTCCCCGGATCCCCCTTGGATTCGGCCTCTTGGCGGGCTCCCACTTCTTTCCACCGCCATGGATCCCGGTACAACCGCCCTTTATCTCCCCGTTTAATTTCCTCATTGGATATAGGTTTTGGCTTAGATCTGTGGAGAAATTGACACATTGTAAGGTTGTACTGCCATATGCTTCCCTTGATACTGAGTAGAATCATCTATTTACAGTTTAATGCCGTCACTTTGGTCCGTTTCCATCAGATCTGACGAACTCGTGTCGCTCAACTGGTAGTATTGGAACTTTTTCCAGTACTACCGCTTGCAAGCGGCACTGCCGGTCGTCAGGTCCGGTAGTACTGGCCCAAACTGACCGCATTTTTCTGCTTAATATTGGATTCTCTCGTTTGCTCCTTATGATTCTTGTGCCCTTACCCCTTGCTATCCTCCCTCGTGCTTTCACAGATGCATGTGGTTCTCGGGGTGCGCGCAAGCATTCCAAGACTAGCCGTGAGATTGTTGAGGAAGAGACGGAGTCTTAGGAAGAGGTTATGCCACGGCCAAGACACCGTTCCAAGTTGCCTTCCACTCGAGGTGGCCGTGGGAGTCGTGAGGGGGTTACCAAGCGCTCTGCTGGGCGTGGCAGCGCTCCTCCCTCTCTCCCCTTCCTCCGGGCGTACCAAGAGTCTCAGCTCAGGGCCATCAGGGCCAAAGAAACTGTCTGACATCTCTGAGTCGGAGTTTCGGGCTCTCCGGATTGAAAATCCTTACTCCCGCATCCGGAGCGAGGCCAGAGAAGACAGTCTTTTCTTCGATGATTTCCAAGAGCGTGTTTATCATGAGGTTCTTTTGAACAATATCCATATGGTGGTGCCTCAGCAGTGGATTGACATGGGGCACATTAACAAGAATCTTGACTACTTTGTTGAAGCTAAGGAAATCTGCTCTCACCTTGGCTTGTTCCCCATTATGGAGTTCCAGTATGACTATGATCCACTCCTTATTGCTCAGTTTTATGCCACTGCACATTTCCACACTGGCCGTACTCGGAAGATCACCTGGATGACTCAAGGTGCTGTCAAGGAAGCTACACTTGCGGAGTTTGCTGCAATATTGGGGTATGAAGATCGCGGCCGGGACATTCCTTGTGGTTTTCGCTTCCACATGCAGGATCACCCCTCCAAGAAGGATGTCCTTACACCTCTGTATATCCAGGGCCTGGGATTGCTGGCAAGATCAAGGATTTTCTCCCCACGTATGACATTCTCCATCGCATTTGCCGTGAGACTGTTGCTCCTCGTGCGGGAAACAAGGATGAGATACATGGGTTCTCTATAGACTTGATGTTCAACACCTTCCTCAACCGAGACTCAGGCACTCCTCTTGATGTGTCAGACTTCATATGGAATGAGATGGTTGCTGCTGCACACTCTCGGAGGGTTCCACCATTTTCTCCTTATATTATGGCCCTCATTGTGTCAAAGTGCCCCGTCATTGCTAGGACACTCTCCACTCGCTCTCTCATTGTGCACAGGCCAAAGGCACTCAAGATCAAGACACATGCTAAACCCCGCGTTGCAGCGGGTGAGGAGGAAGAGGATGACTCTGAGGATGCTGACAGTGGGCATGACACTGACTATGTTGTCTCCCGTCGCAAGAATGCTAAGCCCACTTGGGCCAAAAGGATGGAGGTCAAGCTCAAGAAGATCTTCTGCTTCCAGGTTGACAACCAGAAGCGCATGTATGAGGCGCACGTGTATGCCAAGAAAGCTAGTGCTCGGCAGAAGGACATGATGGCTGCTCAGGGTTTGATCGTCTCCGAGGGGTCCGAGACCAACATCACTCTAGAAGATTAGTGGATCTCTCAGCACAGCCGTTGGCACGATGATGTCTCTTCCTCGCACCGCGCCCCACCCCCTTACGAGGAGGACCTTGAGGATGAGGAGGAGGAGGATGATTGACTGTCGGGACGGTAGTCTTGCACTTGTCCCTTTTTGGCGTCTTGATGCCAAAGGGGGAGAAGTTGCACTTTAGGCACGGGTGTTGCATGGGAAGTCACAAGCTCGTTCTTATTTTGATCCTTTTATTGCTTGTGAACTTCAATTTCCCTCTATTTATGTGTGAGACTATGTGGTTATGTTGTGGTTATATCATGGATCCATCTTATGAGACTATGTCGTTTATTTCATTGGATCCATCTTGTGATTATATGCGTTATCTATTGTCTATATATTTCTCATCACATGTTATTATGCAAAGGTATGATTTTCAAATGCTAGTATCAATATTTGAGCACCCATGTTGGGTTTGTAAAATAGAGGGGGGGGGGTTGTCTCCACACATCTAGGGAGCCCTGTCTCTATTTTACAAATCTCATATGCTTCCTATTTAAATCATCTTGCAAAAGTGTATTGTCATCAAACACCAAAAAGGGGGAGACTGAAAGAGCATTTTCCTATCCCTCTGATTTTGATGTTTGATAACAACACACTTATCGGTTTAATCGTGTGCTAAGTGTATCACAGGGTTGATAAGGGTGTGACACAAATATTGGCATAATAGTTCCCTTTGCGAAAAACCAATGTGTCAAACGGTAGTACCGGAAATACGACCGGTACTACCGCTTGACACCGGTACTACCGGTTCAAGTACTGGTTGGAACCGTGCAAAACTGATAAGGGTGGGTCTTAGTCAGTACCACCCGGTACCACGGAGCGGCACTACCGGTCCAACCGGTAGTACCGCTTGAGACAAGCGGTACTACCGCTTGGACACGGTCGTACCGCTCGGCAGTACCGGGCCGTTCTGAAGAAATGCCACCCCTCTCTGTTTTGCTCAGTACCTAGCGGTACTTGGGACCGGTACTACCGCCCGGACCGGTACTACCGCGTCATATGACCGGTACTACCGCTTGGGGGTAGTACCGCAAGGGCGATACCGGCCAAACCTGAAGAAGGCTCGACCAACTGAAGCATCTCCGGTACCTGGTCCGGTACTGGACCGGTAGTATCGCTTGCCAGCGGTACTACCGCTTGAGTACCGGTACTACCGGTGCATTAATGGCTCCAACGGCCATATTTCGTGAAGGGGTATAAATACGCCTCCACCTACCTTGGGACAAATTGCTCAGCCACATTAAAGTCAAGACCACCATTGGAGCCACCCAATCTTCAAGATCTCCTCATTCCACCACCCAAAGTCCTTGATCTTTGGGGAATCAAAGGAGGAGGCCCCGATCTACTACTTCACCAAAAGAGATCTTCATTTCCCCCTCATTTCATTGAGGGCCCCTTTGTTCTAGTGTTTTCTTGGAAACCCTAGTTCTTGTTTTGGTTCTTACAAGCTTGTCTTTGATTGCTTTGACAGCTTGCTTGTATTTGGGAGCCTCCGATTAAGTTGTGGATGTGTGCCCCAAACTTGTAACGGTGCCGGCTTCCACCTTGAAGGTTGCCAATATAGTGGAAGGTGAATTGATACCGTTGGGGTGAGATTCATCGGAGAACAAGGGAGGCCTTTCGTGGCGTTGGTGGTTTGAAACCACCCCCTCTCCAAACGTAGATGTACTTCCCCTCAAAAGGAAGGAACTACGGGAAACAAATCCTTGTGTCTCCGCGTCCACCACTTTGGTTACTTCTATCCTTTACCGCACTTTACTTACTTGTTCCTACTTTGTGTTGTGGTAGTTCTTGTATATTTGTCATATAGGTAAATTCACCTTAGTTGCATTATCTAGAGAATTTACCTTATTGTCAAACCTTAATTTGAAAAATAAGAAAATTTGAAGTAGCACCTATTCACCCCTCCTCTAGGTGCCCATACGATCCTTTCACCTGTGTATCTGAATCTGCTGTGATACTACTTCTGAAGCTAGTAGGGGTAGCACTAGTGTAGTAGTAAAAGATGATAGTGGAAGCATTGGTTATTAGGTTGCAAGCTGTTTTTAATTTGATAGGAAGCCAAAATTGGGAGGGAGTACTTGATAAGTAGTACAGGGATTTGGTGGTAGCATTGCTATGTACTGTGGAAGCTTCCACATTTATTAGTAGAAGGCAAAATATTAGTGTTTAGAAGCTAGTTTCCTCGGTCATGTTGGAATTGTAGTAGTAATGTTTTGTGTCATCATGAAGATTCATAGGTATTGTAATATAGGTGTGGTATATAGATGGGAAGCATTTGAAAATATTTCTTGAAGCTAATATATTATGAGTTGGAAAATATTGGATGCCACTAGCTAATAGTACCGAAGAAACTTCAGTCTCCGGTGTAACTAAATCTTTTTGTGATATTGTTTCTGAAGGTAGTTGGGGTAGCACTATTGTAGTATTAAAATGGATGATAGTGGTAGCATTGTTTATTAGTTTGGAAGCTATTGTAAATTTTACGGGAAGCAAATATATTATACTGGAAGTGTTACTTTCCGTGGTGCTTTTGATTAGCAGTTTTATTTTACGTGGTCCTATGATAGTTTATTTGGTGTTATAGTACTAGTGTTCATCGCAGTTGTAACATCCCAGCATTTAGGAACTAACGAAGGGTAGATTTAGGAATATGGAATGTTGCATGCATTCATTTGTGAAAATGTGGGTAAAATTTTCGCCAAATAAAAATCTTAAGTGATCAATGTTTATTTCATACTTTGAGATTAGGTTTAGTCTTAAAGGATGATTTTTATAAACTTTGAGATGATCTTTAAGGAGATATGTGTGTTTTAAAATGATTTTGAATTTTAAACTTGAGTGTTTGAATTATAAATTCAAATGAATTAGGGATAAGTTTTGAATCTTCATTTAATTAAGAAATAAGTATTATAACTTAAATTCTATCCAAAGAAAAACAATAATGAATATCAAATTTATTTCATATTATCAATATATAAACAAGTTACAAAGAATGTAACTTATTGAAACTATTTTCAAACTTCACAATTTACAAAAGAATAAAGAATAAAAATATTCTTTATTAATAATAATATAATCTTTATTACAATTGAATAAAATAAAGATTACAAGAATAATAAAAGAAAATTACAAAAGAATAAGAAAATTACATTGGAACATTTACTAACTATCCTATATCTAAACCTAAACTAAATCTTCATCTTTATCTTTGTACATGCAAAACAAAGACTAAATAAAAACAAAAGAAGATTAGTGTTAGTATTATTTCTCTCAGATATGTCAGTGAAATGCACTTGACAAATTCATCATTGAGAAATTTATAAAAAGGGGCAAGTTTCACCAATATGAAAGAATCCATCTTTCATCAATTCAAAGCCAGAAGTCTAATAACAGCCAAGAGGGACAAATTCACCAGCCAGGTGAAAGAAACCTGGTAAGAGTTGTTGGAGATATGCCCAAGAGGCAATAATAAAGTGGTTATTATCATATCTTCATACTTATGATAAATGTTTACATACCATGCTATAATTGTATTAACCGGAAACATTAATACTTGTGTGATTTGTAAACATAAAAGAGTCCCTAGTAAAGCCTCTTGTTAAACTAGCTTGTTGGTTAATATATGATCATGGTTTCATGATCATGAACATAGAGATGTTATTAACAACAGGGTCATATCATTAGGAGAATGATGTGATGGACATACTCCTATAGATAAGCGTAGCATATAGATCAAGTCATTTAATATAGTTCATTTGCTATAAGCTTTCTGATACATAGTAACCTAATTCCTTCGACCATGAGATCATGTTAATCACCATCACCGGAAGGATGCTTTGATGACATCAAACACCACACCGTAACTGGGTGGCTATAAAGGTGGCATTGAGTGTTCAGAAAGTATGGGTTGAGGCACATGGATCAAGAGTGGGATTTGTCCATCCATATGACGGATAGATATACTCTGGGCCCTCTCAGTGGAATGTCATCCAAATAGCTTGCAAGCATGTGACTAGCTCACAAGGGATCCCATATCATGGGAACGATAAAAGAGTACTTATTGGTAACGAGGTTGAACTAGGTATGCAGAGATACCGACGATCAAAACCTCGGATAAGTAAACTATCGTGAGACAAAGGGAAATTGGTATCGTATGTAAGTGGTTCATTCGATCGCAAAGTAATCGTAGAAATATGTGGGAGCCATATGAATTTCCAGATTCCTCTATTGGTTATTGATCGCAGAAGTGTCTCGGTCATGTCCGCATAATTCACGAACCGTAGGGAGACACACTTAAGGATTCGATGTTGTTGAGTAGTTATGGAATGATGAGTAAGATACCAAATGTTGTTGGAGTCTCAGATAGGATCCGGTATATCACGAGGAGATCCGGAATGGTCCGGAGAATAAGATTCATATAAGGAAAGTCTTGTTTCGGAGTTGGGGAATGATTCCGGTGTTTTCATCGGGAATGTTCTAGAAGGGTCCGGAAGGTCCGGCACTCCGGAGGGGAAGGGTACATGAATGTGTCATGACAATGTGGAATGGTTGCATCATATACTAGGTCACTTGGCTGGGCAAAATAAAGGGAGAAATCAAATCCTAGTTTGAAAGTCAAACGCCAATTTGAAAAAAGTCAAACGGCAAGTTTGCTTGGTGGAGGGAGAGTAGGAAACCTACTTGGGGAGGAAGTCTCCTCCCTCCACCCGCCGGCCAAGGAGGAGGAGTTGGAGGAGGACTGAGTCCTCCCAAGCCGCACCCTCCCACCTATAAAAGGAGGGGCAGGGGTGCCCCTCTCACACGCACCAAAACCCTAGCCTCTAAGTCGTCGGCCACCTCCAAGCCGCCGCTGCCTAGGGCCTCCTCTAAACTCAACGAGTTAGGGTTTCCCAAACCCTAGCCGCCGACTAAGCCCTCTCCTTGGTACCCTCTAAACCGTAGATCGCCAAGGCCTCTCTCATACTCCACCATACTCGCTCCGGCTTAAGGCGAAGCCCTGCGAGATCTCCCCTCTACTTCCGGTACCACGCCGTCGTGTTGCCGGAATTGCGAGGAGAGTGCTGCAACCTCCGCTGACTGCTGGAACAAGGGAGAGGAAGGTATTCATCGAGTACCGAACGTGTGACCGACTGCGGAAGCGCTGCCGGAACGCAGCGCCGGAAGGATTGTCTACGCGATCTTGAGATCGGAAAGAGTACAACTACATCACCCACGAGAATCTGCTCTCGTTAACCACTTTGGATCTTCGAGGGTTAGTACTCTATCGACTCGTTGCTACAATCTAGTAGATAGATCTTGACTTGTGTGTGTTCATGCGATAGAAATTTTTTGTTTTCCATGCTACGAACCCCTATAGTGGTATCAGAGCTGTGTCTATATGTAGATTTGTTGCATGAGTAGAACACAATGGTCATTGTGGGCGTTGATGCTTTTGTTGTCGATTACTTCTTGTGTACTTTGCATCTTGCGGGATGGTGGGATGAAGCGGCCCAGGCTAACCTTACATGACATCATTCATGAGACTTGCTCCACGCTTGACATGCAACTTGTATTGCATAAGTGGCTTTGCGGGTGCCTGTTTCTCCCAACATAGTTGAGATTCAATTTACAACGGGTGATTGACAATACTAGTATCAATGTTGTGGTTCTTGTTAGTAAGTTAGAACGACACTTATTCAAAGCCCCAAACCACGTAAAACATGCAAAGAAAATTAGAGGCGTCTAACTTTGTTTTGCAGGGGTGTGCCGTGATGTGATATGGACATGATTGTGATTATATATGATGTATGCAATGTTCCTTATTGTAAGTTGGCAACCGGAAGGAGCCATATGGTTGTTTCCATTAAGTCCTGCATGTCTAATGGGGATGCGCCTACCGGGGTATACCTAGCAGGACTTTTCCGACTGGCCCAAGACTTGGCGAGTGGGCCTGCAGGACAGCGACTGGATCAAGGCCCGGGGTGGATCCAAGCGACTGGAAGCTGAAGGCCCAGGCGAGTAGATAGGCCCAGTCGGATTAGGTTAAACGAGTACCAAAGCCTTAACTGATTCGGTTGAGATATGTAAACCCTAGGGGAGGTGAGCCTATATAAACCTTCCTGCAGGGCGTGTAGAGATACGTTCCATCATACACCCAAGCGACTCGCCGCCTAGCCGCCGAGCTCGCCCATTGTACCACCTCCATAACACAATCTAGCAGGAGTAGGTCTTTACCCTCCGGGGGGCCGAACCTGGGTAAACCCTGTGTCTCCGCCCTCATCTCGCACCGCAGATGGCTGGCCGCCCTTGCCCCTTGTTCTACTACTCGCTGCCGATTGCAGCATCTGCCGTGACCATTCCCACAACAGTGGCGCCCACCGTGGGGCCTGGCCGGTGTTCTGCAGCAAGATCCAATCTTCCCATCAACGAGATGGTCGCCACCGGCCACATGATAGCGATCGGCGAGATGCTCCAAATCTTGCCGAGCAACTACGTCCCGGCGGCGCGACCCGTCACGCACAGCGTGATCCTGCCGGTCGGCACGATCAGCCTCTTCGTCGGCCTCACCGACGTCATCTTGTCGGAGGACTCGGCTCGCGTCCGCGAGTCGCCGCCACGCGATTGGCTCTCCGAGAGCCAGATCCGCACGATCCATCGCCTCGCTTCTGAGTACGACTCGGCCCAAACGACGTGGCCGAAAACTCAGCGGCCGCAGAAGACACGGCCCTCAACGATGATGCCGACTCGGCGACCCCGGCATCACTCGCCGGGTCCATCACCGCGGCTTCACCCGCGGGCTCCATCACCCAGGTCTCCAACGTGGGAGACTTCGAGGACCCCTCCATCCTCGGGATCTTCGAATTCTAATCCGGACCGGAAAACTCCGCCGACCTCCGCGACGGAACCGGTCGCCACGCCGCGACCTACATGGCGACCGGCACCGAGCCGCCGGAGGACCCCTTCTCCACCCCAATCCCTCCTAACGCCACAGCGACGGAGGTCGAGGAACTCCGCCTGAAACTGGCGGAGGCGGTGCGCAAGGAACAAGCTGAGCGCGAAAAATTTCGCCTCGAGCAGGTGACGGCGCAGGAACTATCGCGCTACCATCAGCAGCAGATCAGGTCGCGCCTGAACCCCACCGTTCAGGGGCGCGCCCTGAACTTCGACGAAGAAAACGACCCGGCCCGCGTGGCCGAGCGCGTGATCTGCGAGAACGCGCCACCAGGAGGAAGCGCCCGACCCCCGCCAGGGTCGACGGCGATGGGCGCCCCACCTCCACCCAACCGCACACCTCCCAGGGACCAGCCGCGGATAGTAGTCTCCTCACGGGAGCGAGACGCAAACGGCCTCCCACTATTCTCCACCCCGATGGACAACCTCGTGGCAGGCCCAGCAGCAGCCGACAACATCACGGCCACGGGCGACGGCGCCCTACAGATCCAGTACGTCAGGGCCCTGCTCGCAAAGGCCGTCGAGCAGCAAAACGCGGGCGCCGACTCGCAGGGTCGAGTATACTCGCGTTCTTCGGGAAGCAGAGCGGCCTCAAGCGGCCGCCCTGTGGCAGCAAACACCCTCAACTGCCCACCACCGGAGCCACTGCAGCTCCAACACCGACCCGCGAATGCGGCACTCTCCACCAACGACCCTAGGCCAGCGACCAACTTCGTCGCCGCCAACGGTCAACCCATCGACGCCCGCACTCACATCATCAACAACCAAAGCTGGCGCGCACGCCAGCCCGATGACCTGCGACACACCCTTACCAATCGCCGCGACGGCGAGCCCATGGGGTCGCTCAGTCGACTCGGCCCCAAGTGCTTCGGACCAATGATCCGAGGCGAGAAGTACCCGCCAAACTTCAAGGCGCCGAAGGAGATAGAAAAGTATGACCCCTCGTACGACCCCGCCGTTTGGCTCGATACATACCTCATGGCGATGGGGATCGCAGGCCACACCGACCTGCTAGCCGCCCGTTACCTCCCCCTGATGATGGAGGGGACGTGCAGGCAGTGGATCAACACCCTCCCTCAGGACAGTATCGACTCCTGGGAGGAGATGCGCGACGCCTTCGTCAGGCACTTCGAGTGCTCCTACACCCGCGCCACCACCATCGAGGACCTGGAGCGATGCGTCCAGGGACCCCGCGAGTCGACCCGCAACTGGGTCCAATGGTGGCAAGAACTCTGGTACAACACGGTCGGCATCCACCCCGACACCGCGATCCACTGCTTCAAGACCTTGTGCCGCTACGAGCCCCTGGTCGCCAAGCTCAAGCGACACTCTCGCACACTCGACAACATCCCGGACCTCCTCGAGATCGCCAAACAGTACGCGGAGGAAGATCCAAACCAGGAAACCGACGACGAGTCAGGAAGTCAACGTCGCACGAGCGGCAACGACAGCGGACGGCGGTCCGACCTACGCTACAGCAACACTCGCCTCACCGGCAAGCGCCGTAGTGACGGGCGAGTCGACTTCGTCGCCAACACCGGGCACGCACAACGCGAGCCCAAGAGCTTCCGCCGCGACGGAGGACAACGCCGCGACGACGGCAACTACAAGGCCAAGCCAAGGTTCGACCCCGCGGCCCTCCTTAACCAACCGTGTGCGTTTCATAGCAGGGAAGGGAAGCCCGCAACACACACAACCGCCGACTGCCACACCCTCAGGGAGATCGAGAAGGCACGGCGAGCACGGGAGGACCCCGACAAGGACCCGCCAAACAGCGGAAAATTCGGCAAAGTGGCCGGCTCGCTCCATACCTTCACAGGCTTCAACACGAAGCGCGAGAAGAAGGTCATCGCCCGCGCCGTCGCCGTCAACGCGGTGGCCCAGGTGGACGTTCCCTAGTTCCTCAACTGGTCGGAGCAGCCCATCACCTGGAGCCGCCAAGACCATTCGCCACGCATCGAGTACCCAGGACGAGTCGCCCTGGTGGTCAAGCCTAAGGTCGGCGACTACTGGCTCCCGAAGACATTGATGGACGGCGGCAGCTCCATCAACATCCTGTACCTGGACACCTTCAGGCGGCTGCGGCTCCCGCAGTCGATGATCGAGATGACCCACACCATGTTCCATGGCATTGTCCCCGGTCGGAAGGCGTACCCGATCGGCAAGGTCACGCTGCCAGTCACCTTCGGCACACCAGCAAACTTCCGCACCGAGCGGATCGTCTTCGAGCTGGTGCCCTTCGACAGCCCCTACCACTGCGTCCTGGGGCGCCAGGCGTTCGCCAAGTTCATGGCAGCGCCCCACTACGCGTACAACGCAATGAAGCTCCCCGGGCCATGCGGCGTCATCACCATCAACGGCGACCCTGACATGGCCACCGAGTGCGAGGCCAAAGGAGCCGAGCTCGCTGACGCCGTCATCGCGGCGGAGACCAACCACGCTGATGAGCTCGCCAAGTACGCGAGCGGGGTCAACAACGACGACCCCACCATACTCAAGAAGCCCAACTCGGAGGGTGCAAACACCTCAACCTTCGAGGCGACGACGCACACCCGCACCGTCGAGCTGGTCCCGGGCGACTCCAGCCAGACGGTGACGATCGAGACGGGCATGAGCCCAGCATAGGAAGGCGCGCTCATCGAGTTCCTCCGTGAGAACAGGGACATCTTCGCATGCAAGCCCTCTTACATGCCTGGTGTCCCTAGGGATCTCGCTGAGCACAAGCTAAACGCCGACCCCAAAGTGCGACCCGTCAAACAGTCGCTGCGACCCTTCAATGAAGAGCGCCGCCGAGCAATCACCGAGGAGGTGCAGCGTCTACTCGCTGCAGGCTTCATCCGGCCAATCAAATACTCCAAGTGGCTGGCGAACCCAGTCCTGGTCGAGAAGAAGAACGGGACCTGGAGGATGTGTATTGACTACACAAACTTAAACAACGACTGCCCAAAAGAGCAGTTCGTCCTCCCGCGGATCGACCAAATAATCGATTCCACCGCGGGCTCGGAGTCGCTGTATTTCCTCGACGCCTACTCTGGGTACAACCAGATCAAAATGGCCGTCGAAGACGACGTTCATCACACCATTCGGAGCCTTTTGCTACACCGCCATGACCTTCGGCCTCAAGAACGCCGGGGCGACCTACCAGCGGTGCATGCAAGAGTGCCTCGCGAGCCAAATTGGCCGCAACATCCACGTCTACATCGACGACGTGGTCGTAAAATCCGCTCTCCAGGGTGACCTACTCGCCGACCTGGCGGAAACATTCGCCAACTTGCGCAAATACAAGATAAAGCTTAACCCAGGTAAATGCACCTTCGATGTACCAGCAGGACAACTACTAGGGTACGTCGTATCCAAGCGAGGAATTGAGGCGAACCCCACGAAGATCGACACGATCGCCCGGCTCGGCAAACCCGAGTGCCTGCGCGACGTCCAGAAACTGGCCGGGCGAGTAGCGGCTCTCAGTCGCTTCATCCCCCGCCTGGGCGAAAAGGCGATTCCCCTATACCGCCTGATGCGCAAGAACCCAACCTTCCAGTGGGACAAGGAGGCGGATGACGCTCTCCGCGACCTCAAGAAGGTGCTACTCGCCGCACCGCTACTCGTCGACAAAGAACCCATGCTGGTTTACGTCGCGGCTTCCGAGCGCGTCGTTAGCGCCGTCATGGTCGTCGAGCGACCGGAGGAAGGAAAGGAGCGCCCAGTATAGCGACCGGTGTACTACATCAGCGAGGTCCTTACCGAGTCGCGCCAGCAGTACCCGCAGTACCAAAAGCTGGTATACGCGGTCTTCAGAGCTTAGCGGCGCCTGCCGCACTACTTCCAGGAGCACCCGATCACAGTCGTCTCCTCAGCACCACTGCAAGACATCATCCGCAACCGCGAGGCGACTGGACGGGTCGCCAAGTGGGCCGTCGAGATCGGCGTCCACAATATCAAATACGAGCCACGAAAAGCAATCAAGTCGCAGGCCCTAGCGGACTTCATCGCCGACTGGGAAGAGGCCCAGCATCCAGAAAAACTGCCATACCTCCATTACCGGAGCCTGCACTTCGACAGCTCCAAGAACGCGGACGGCGCAGGCGCAGGGATCGTGCTAACTTCACCGAAAGGCGACAAGCTCCGCTACATACTCTACCTCGACTTCACACCCTGCACCAACAACATGGCCGAGTACGAGGCCTTGCTCCACGGCATGCGAGCTGCCAAGGAGATGAATGTCAACCGCTTACGCTGCTACGGCGACTCCGACCTCATCGCGGGGCAAGTCGCTGGCACCTGTGACGCCGTCTCCCCCACCATGGCGGCGTATCGCCAAGCAGTGGACAAGTTGGGCGGGCACTTCACAGGCTACTCCGTCGAGTGGATCGACAGACGGAAGAACGAGGAGGCCGACGCCCTCTCTCGCATTGGGTCGGCTCGACTCGCACCACCCGCCGGCGTCTTCCTCGACACAATAACCAAGCCATCAGTCTCTCCCCCGAGGGAGATCGACATCGGAGTCCCGTTGCAGCCGGAGGCAGCCCTGGTCGCACTCGTCACCGAGCCAGATGACTGGACCAAGCCCTACATCGCCTACCTGGAGGCCGGCACCCTGCCGGCAGGCGAGACGGACGCTCGGATGATCGCCCGCCGATGCAAGGCCTACACCATCATCGACGATGAGCTCCACAAGCGCAGCGTCACCGGCGTGTTCCAACGTTGCGTCCAACCCGCCGAAGGACGCAAGATCCTCCACGATATCCACTCCGGTGACTGCGGCCACCACGCCGGCGCCCGCTCTCTGGTCGCCAAGGCTATGCGGCATGGCTTTTACTGGCCCACCGCACACGCCGATGCTCTCAACATTGTCCAGCGGTGCGTCGGGTGCCAGAAGTACGCCAACCAGACGCACGTGCCGAGCTCAGTGCTCAAAACAATCCCCATCACCTGGCCATTCGCTGTTTGGGGCATGGACATGGTAGGCCCCTTCAAGAAGGCTCCCTCCGGCTACACCCACCTCCTGGTCGCGGTCGACAAATTCACAAAGTGGGTGGAGGCCAAGCCAGTCCGGAAGTGCGACGAGAAGACCGCCACCAAATTCCTACGCGAGCTCATATATCGCTACGGGTTCCCAAACAGCATCATCACGGACAACGGCACCAACTTCGCCAAAGGAGCCATGGCCAAGTTCTGCGAAGAGCACCACATCCGGCTCGACCTCGCGTCGGTCGCCCACCCGGAATCCAACGGCCAGGCAGAATGGGCCAACCAAAGCATCCTCCACGGCCTGAAGCCGCGACTCCAAGTACCACTCGAGCGCACCGCCGGGTGCTGGGTCGAGGAGCTGCCCTCTGTCATCTGGGGGATCCGCACCTCGATCAACAGGTCGACAGGATTCACCCCCTTCTTCATGGTATACGGCGCCGAGGCAGTCATGCCCACCGACCTCGAACACGACTCGCCACGGGTCGTCCACTACACGGAGGCCGCAAACGAACTCGCCCGCCAAAGACGGAGTCGATCAACTCGACGAGGCACGTGACCTCGCTCGGTCACGCACCGCCATCTACCAGCAGGGACTCCGCCGCTACCATAGCCGGCGGGTGAAAACTCGCACCTTCCAAGAATGCGACCTGGTGTTGCGCCTCATCCAGGACAAGAAGGGCATGCACAAGCTCTCCCCTCCGTGGGAAGGGCCATTCGCCATCGGGCGAGTACTCGGCAACGACGCCTACTACCTCATCGACGTCCGCGGGGACGGCGAACTCGACGTCAAGCGACCATGGAATGTAAACCTCTTACAGAAGTTTTACTCCTAAAACCCCACATATGTACTCTCTAGTTGCTATGAAATAAAAAGAATCGATTGTCGCAAATTGCGCCTATTCTCCGTGTCTTGTGCCACTCGCACTCGTAATAACAGCGTCAAGCTAACCGCAGAAGTCAACCTTTGGTCAAGCGATCGACACGGCTAAGTAGTGCGATGCACAAGCACTGGGTCACCCCAGGTTGTGCATCGTCCACGAAAAACGCCTACCCGGAGCCCCACTGGAGTCGCCTAGCCCGACTGGCTCTACGAGCCAAGACAACTGCCTTCGTTTCTCACAGCGACCAACGATCCTCCGCATCCTCGACATAGCGACTCGAACGGCCAAGTACCACGTTCGGGGACTGACGACTAGTTCATCGCGAGCGGCTCGGGAAAACGCCAAGTAGGAGAGCATGTCCAGGACTCGCCACGCGACTGACCCAACGGGACAGGCAGGAGTGACGCGCCCAAACTAATACGCCAAGTCCTCACCCACCCTCGAATGGCGCCTAGAACAACCAAGTACCACGCTCGGGGACTCGGCCACCTAACCCCGTTCGCGCAAGGGAAAACGATGAAGTACAGAGCGTTCAAGGGAGTCGCCCTGCGACTGGCTCGTCGAGTCCGGGCGAGTAGACCACAGTCACAAAATATTCAAAAACAACATATCACACACGGGGTAAACCCCACAAAAGGGCGGACGCGCTCGGGGACTCGTTCAAAACTCAATCACAAAACACACGACAAATCCCAAAACAGACATGATGTCTCATTCAATAGCATGTCGCACTGTCTCAAATTACAAAATATGCCCATACGGCAGACCTGCTACTAACGCCCCAGGGCAAACTATCCTATTCTGCAGGCCTCGACGACGACTTGCCAACACCTCGGCGATTGCGGATGAACGGCGTGTACGGGTTCGACGGATATGTCGTAAGCTCACCCGCCATCGCCGCGCGGAAGGGCTGCTCGACCTTGAAATCCCGATGTGGTGGCTCGGGGTCGTTGGGCGCGACGACCGTCTCCTGGTACGGAAGGAGGTCGCCCATTGCCCAGACACGCTCGGAGTACTTCGCGGCGCGGTCCGTCAATTTGAGCACCTCGGAAAGCTCCACCGCGCCAGTCGACGAAGGATAGCCACTCGTCACATCGTCGAGGTCGAAGTCCTCCGGGAAGTGAGCAAGTCCAAGGCTAAGCGCCGTCGCTGCTCCGCGCCGAATCGCCGATCGCGTCATGAACTCAACGACCGCGGGCGCCTTCTCCAAGTACTTCCACACCTCGACGAGGTCGCTGGGAATTACTTCCGTGGGCGATATCTCCTGGAGATAGGCTCGGATGCATGTCGCCGACAACATCGCCGAGTCGACGAGAGTGGTTACACACTGCCGCGCGTCGAACGAGTTTGCTTCTTCCGAGATATCAATGATGCGACCTGCGAGTAGAAGACAACAATGAATACGACGGACGTCACAAAAAGGCACACACTACTGGCAGAGGAAGATGCGCTTACCAATCAGCGGGCGGGCGAGATCCGTGATGAAGCATTGAAGCGAAGTGTGGTCGTCCTGAAGCCCAGCAACAAGGGCGTCCGACACTTTACGATCCTCTTCGGCGGCCGTAATGGCGGCCTTGGCTCGCCCATCAGCCAAGCTCGCTTCCTCCTTCACCTCTCGCAGCTCGCGCTCGAGATCCGCGATCCGCTTTTCAGCCGAGCTCAGAGCCGAGTGCGCCGCTGCCAATTCACCCGCGGGGACAAGTCCCTGGCGAGCTTCCTCCGCCTTCGTGGCAACCGCCTGAAGCCCCTTATTCGCTTCCTGGACGGTGGCCAGTTCCTTCTCCGCGCGGTGCTTCGCTGCCAATCAGTCAGCTGATTCATGTTGCAGACCTTGCACATCATTCAAACAGTTAGCCGAAGCGAAATCCTAAGTGCCCACCCGCTGAAATTCAGCGAGTGCGCACTCGGGGACTGGATGCAAAAAATCCTAAGTGTCCACCCGCTGAAACTCAGCGAGTGTGCACTCGGGGACTGGCAATCAAGAAATCCTAAGTGCTCACCCGCTGAAATTTAGCGAGTACGCACTCGGGGACTGGCAATCAATAAATCCTAAGTGCCCACCCGCTGAAATTCAGCGAGTGCGCACTCGGGGACTGGATGCAAAAAATCATAACAAAATGCTTAAAGAATCAGACCGTTGCAAAACACCAACCTAAACCTCGGGGACTGGACATACCTGGATGTCTGCGCCAAGCATGCCATGGAGTTGTATCGCATCCACGAACGCGAGGAGAGCTGGCGTGTACCCACGACGCTGGTCGACTTCCGCATCGGCGACCCCATGTGCACGGCTCGATGGCGAAGTTCCACTCGCCGTAGCCGCTTTGGCCATGAAGCGCGGGAATGTCACGATGGAGGCACCCGCCCCGAAGGAGGTCGGCTCGGCCATTCCAGGCGAGGGAGCGCCCTCCTTCGTGGATGCGGCCGCCTCTGTTACGGGATCAGTCAGCGCGACCGCCGTGTCGTCAGAAATCGTGACGACGTCATCGCCCTTGGACTTCTTGCCGCCATCCGTAGGGACGACGACCTCGTCCGCCTTCCTCTTACGGGAAGGATCCTCCTCGCTGACGACGGATGGCACTTTAGCCACGGTCGGGTGGCCCATCCTCTTCACTCCGGTCCTGTACATCAATCATGTAAGCAAGATAATTCAAGCTGCTATGGAGGACAAAGGAAGGTGAGTGTACTCACTTGGCGACGGGAATGAAACGTATCCCCATGCGGAGGGCGGCCGGCTTCTCCAGTTCAGGGCCTAGTCGGCGGCTAAGACCCATCTCCAGGACATCGCGTGCCCAAGACACGGACGGCTTCTTCGTCGTCGAGGCCGCGACCGGAGCCTCTGGGACATCTCCGGCAGGAGCCTCCCTGCGAGGCGAAGCCGCTGCAGCCGGAGCATCCCCTAGCCCAGAGACTGGGGCGAATGGCGGAGGCATCGAAGCCAGTGGCGCCTCGACGGTGGCCGTGTCGAGCACGGTTGTCGTCGGCGGTGCCTCGTCCTTTGCCTCCTTCTCTTTCTTCTTCTTCTTCTTCGACGGAGTAGCCTGGCGGCGCGAGGTGGTCTCCGGAAGTTCTTCGTCTTCATCGTAACGCTCGAGTCTTTACTCGTCTCAAGCTCGCGTTGTCGCTGCCCGCGGGTCTTGCGAACCAGTGGGGCAACCTCCTCCTCGGACTCGTCGTCGTCGTTGTCCTCGTCGCTCCCAGAATCGCCTTTGGAGGGAGGTGACTCTCCCATGTCCTGGACGGACGAACTCGAATTCTCGTCATCCGAAGGTGGGAGCCATCCTTCCACCACTTGGAATAGCTGCAATGAACGCAAGATGAAATTAGAATTACCGCGACTGCAGAGACTGCGACTGCGAATGAAGCGAGGTGATTACCATTGGGGCTGGACGCTTTGCGGTGTACGGGGCGACCCCAGCTTGTGCGTCCAGGTACACCGCCTGGGTAATCTTCTTCAGTGCTGCGGTGTAGTCCTCGAGATTCCACTCGTCGAGGCAGGACTTCGTCGAGTCCTCCCGGCCGGCGTACTGGTACATGTAGTGCTCGCGCCGAGCCAGCGGGATGAGCCGCCGCCCGAGCCAGCAATTGTACAAGTTGATCGCCTGGAGGCCCTTCTTCTTTAGACCGCGGATGGTTTGGAGCATTTCGTCCACAACCATCCGCTGGTCGCTGGGGAGCTAGCCGGCTTGAAGACGGCACGGTTCGGACCGGTTGGCGGAGTACCTTGGGATCACCGTCTCGCCCTCCGGGGTCGCCTCGGCAACATAGAACCACGACTTCTTCCAGTCACTCGCTGCCTTGGCGGGCAGCATCAAGTCAAAGAATGAAGCCTTCGACTTCAGCTGGAAGGTTAGGCCGCCCGCGGCAAGCATTGGGCCGCCCGCCTCCTCGCGGCTGATCCGTCCGTGGAACAGATCTTGCCATAGAGGGAAGTAGGGCCGGCAGCCCAAGTAGCATTCGCAGAACGCCACGAAGATGGCGAGCTGCTCGATGCTGTGGGGGCCCAGATCTGATGGCTGGATCCCGTAGTAGGCGCAGAAGCGCCGGAAGAACAGGGACGTGGGGAACCCTAGCCCCCATTCTAGATGGCTGGTGAAGCAGATGAATTCCTTCTCTCGCGGGCTCGGGGTCACCTCTCCGGCCGCGGGGATGTGCCAGCAGCCGGCTCGCAGGATCCCGGCCTCTTCAAAGTAAGCCAGTTGCGTCCTCGTGCACTTAGATCTACCCCAAGGTTCGGTGGAGAGGGCCATGGCGGAAAGATTTGTGGGGGATCGGAGGATTTCTGGTCGGCTGGATCGCGATGCGAAGGGAGGCGAAAGTGCGCGCAGTCGGAGGAAATGGCGAGAAGGTGGTTCTCTGATCGCCTGCCATTCCCCTTATATAGCGGTTGTTACCCGCCAAATCAGGGAGCCGTTACTACGCGGTGATTACGCCAAAAGTTACCGTTGGGTTACCCCAACGGCTAGTTTGACCACGTTTAACGGTCCAACTTCAGCCACTCGGCTCGCCGACCCGACAATGTTGCGCCAACTCGACTCGCCAAAGCTGCGATCTGGATGATTAGTTTTCTCCTTTATACAGGAGCCCGCCGACGATTTGACTGGATATCTACTCTGAAGCCGTATACTCCGACTGCCAGCAGCCACCTACGCCTAATCGACGACGGCCTCGGGGACTACTGATGGGTATGCGCCTACCGGGGTATACCTAGCAGGACGTTTCCGACTGGCCCAAGACTTGGCAAGTGGGCCTGCAGGACGGCGACTGGATCAAGGCCCGGGGTGGATCCAAGCGACTGGAAGCTGAAGGCCCAGGCGAGTAGATAGGCCCAGTCGGATTAGGTTAAACGAGTACCAAAGCCTTAACTGATTCGGTTGAGATATGTAAACCCTAGGGGAGGTGAGCCTATATAAACCTCCCTGCAGGGCGTGTAGAGATACGTTCCATCATACACCCAAGCGACTCGCCGCCTAGCCGCCGAGCTCGCCCATTGTACCACCTCCATAATACAATCTAGCAGGAGTAGGTCTTTACCCTCCGGGGGGCCGAACCTGGGTAAACCCTGTGTCTCTGCCCTCATCTCGCACCGCAGATGGCTGGCCGCCCTTGCCCCTCGTTCTACTACTCGCTGCCGATTGCAGCATCTGCCGTGACCATTCCCACGACAATGTCTATTATTCAAAGTAGTTGTAATAGTTGATGCTGGTGGAATACAACCATGAAGCGGCGCCATTGACCTTGACGCCACACCGGTGATGATGGAGATCATGTTCATGCTTGAAGATGGAGATCGGAAGCACAAGAAGAAAGGCCATATCATATCACATATTATGAATTGCATGTGATGTTAATCCTTTTATGCATATTGTATTACTTAGTTCACGATGGTAGCATTATAATATGATCCCTCAAGCACACAATTTCAAGTTTTAAAGTGTTCATCCTTAGTAAGCACCATTGCTAAAGCTCGTTGTTTCGAAGCACCACGTGATGATCGGGTGTGTTAGATTCTGCGAGTGTATACAACGTGAGCAAGCCAGATTTTCTCATGCGGAAGCTAAGGTTTGATCTTGACGAGCCTAGCATGTATAGACATGGTCTCGGAACACGGATCACCGAAAGGTAAAGCATGAGTCATATAGTAGATATGTTGAACATGTTGATTGTTCGCCATTGAAGCTACATCAACTCTCGTGATGATCGGTTTTGATGTGGTGGATTTGGTTCGTGTGATCACTAAAACAATGTGAGGGATATTGTTTTGAGTGGGAGTTCAATGGCAATATGATTAAACGTTGAACACTATTTATCATAAATTAAATCAAAGTGAATTTGCATAATTGTTGTAGTCATTGGCATCCGTTTACCACCTTGCGCTTAGTTATAATTGAGATGATAGAACTATAGAATTCTGGTTAGTTACTTTACAAAATGGTATCGTATTGTTTTGAAGTGTTAATCTAAAGTTTAAAAGTCCTATTGCAAACTTTCAGTAAGTTCTGGTTACTCCATGAAGTTTAATAATAGGTATTAAATCAAGAGTGAAAATTCCAACTGTTAGTGTATGAGTATCATGTTTGTCTCCATGATTCTTGATATTCAAAGGATTGTCTTAATATCAAGGTTATCTAGGATCTGAAAGAGTTGTTTCAGAAACCATGATGTGTGGAAGATATTGTGATATCTGAAACGAATTTTTGGTTGCAACATGATAGAGTATAATATGGAAAAAGTCATGTTCTCATATTTGATGAGAATTTGCAAAAGGTTGGAGACGCTGGTCGTCTTAATTCTCCAAAAGGTTTTGGAGAGCAACATTATACTCGCGATTCACCGTTATAAGCTAAAGTAGCTTAATCATGGATAATTCCATGATAAGGGTGAATATTTGATGTAGGTAAAATGTTTACTACACCAAGAGATTACTAAAGAAAGGAATTTGCAAGAACACCAAACATTTGATGATGGTAATCTACTTCAAAGTGCAAGTCCAAAGACATTGGTATTTAACTATACACGCTTTGGACTATGTGTCATGTGTATGGCTCCACTATTGATGTTGATAGATTCTTTCAAACAGAAAAGAAATACTGAAAGAGAATCTCATAAATATATGGCAGAAAAGAAAAGACTAGAACTGTTCAGCTTAGGTATATAACGGATATACATGTTATGTCTGTATTCTTTGCTTGTTAAATAATGTGGTTCTTAAGTATTGGATACTGAATTTGTTGGTATGAATCGTCATACGAAACAACTAAATTCATGAACTACAATGGCCTAAGTAACTACCAAAAGAATATGTGATGATGTTCATCGAGAACAAATAAAGGCTTATTGTGCTGCTTGTTAAACATCAAAGCTTGCCTTCAAGATTTGTTTTATCAAGTATTATGAGAACAAAAGGGTTGTTCAAATAATTGCCGTAATCCATAAAAGATGGATGATTCACAAATCTCGTTGGAGAAATCACATCCATAAAACTAGTGCTAAAAGTGTCGAAAGACAAATTGATTGTTAGATCACTTAGGAAGTGACATCGCCGTTTAAATTATATTGGAAAGAAAACATGAAGAAACTCCATGTGGATGGAATTTTGGAGTCTTTTTGATTTTTGATCAAATGACGCTTGTGAAACTTTCCTAGAGATAATTAAAACTTCGTTCATAGGCCAAAAGGGAACGAATGACTAGCTTATTGGAACTTGTACATATTGTTGTATGAAGTCCATTATGTGTAGTCAAGAGCGATGGATTTCAACTTCATATGCTTTCTCCGAAAATTTGAGTTAATATATGAATATTTACTTAATAAGGATGAAGTATGAAACATTTGAAAAGTTCAAAGATTTTCAAGATGAAGTGCAAAATCATTGTAACAAGAATATAAGTAGTTTATGATGAGATCATACAGGAAGATATTTGAGTTAGGAGTTTAGCATAATACCTAAGATTTAAGGAATCGTTCTGTGGATTTGCATTTCCCGAAACACCATAAGAGTATGGAGCGTTCGAGATATGTAATTAAACCTTGTTTGACATGGTAAGATCAAAGGTGTAATTCATAAAACTGTCATTATATTTTAAAGATTAAAAGCTTTAGAGACTATCGTTTTTCCACTAAAAAGAGCTCCATCATGATCCGTTGAATTGAAACCATATAAAGTTATGGTTTGGGATAAAACCCAAGTTGTCCTTTCTTAAACATTGGTATGTTATGCATAAGAAAGATGTTTGCCACCAAAGTCGGATGAACCTGTCTTTGTATGTTATTTCGAATAACTGTTCCTCCATAACATCGGAGACAAAAATGTTTTTCGCTTAGAACGTCAAGTTTCTTAGAGAAGGAATTTTTCGTGAAAAGTTAAGTGGGAGGACAATAGAACTTTGATAAGGTTAAAAGAACCTTAGCTATATGTGCAAAGTTGCATACCGCCGAAAAGTGTTCCGGAGGTAGCAACAATGCTCATGGCTCACGTGCCTCAAAGGTTGTGGTCACGGAGATCTAAGTTCCTATTGAAACAAGTAGGTCGGGTAAACAATCAAATACCAAGATTTGAGAGTTAAATCATTATTTGACAATAATGATCCGACTACATGCAAAGAAGCGATGATGGGCCCTGACTCCGTCAAATGGCTTGAAGCCATAGAATCCGTGATAGTTCCAGATACGAGAGATCAAGCTTTGAACTTGAAAGACCCTATGGAAAGGTACAAGACCTTATAGTCGTATTTGGATATATAAAGAAATAGACATGGATGTTTCACATCTATGAAATTATCGACATGTCGGGAAAGATTTCACGACAATGTTCAAAGAGTTGACTATGACAAGATATGATCTTTCATTAAGCGATATTTGGTCTAGACGGATTAATGTAGCAACCACTACATATAATTTTGTTATGTGATAGTTGAATAAACAAAACAAGTTCTTCTAATAGAATGGTTACCTAATACGTGTGCATGACACGGTCCAAAGGGTTTTGTTAATTCAAAGGATGCTAAAAGCATATGCAAACTTCAATGGTTGAAGTAAGCATCGCGGAGTTGGAATCTTTACTATGATGAAACTGTTAAAAGAGTTTAATTTCATCTGAGACGATGAAGGTGCTTGCATTTTCAAGAAATTAAGTGGGAGCGCTAAGACATGTTTCTAATACATTATGTGAAAGACATATTGTTGATTGGAAATGATGTATATTTTTATTAACACAAGATAAGAATTTCATCTCGATGAAAGGCTTAGGCAGAACCCGAATATTTGGCATCAAAGTCTATATGGATGAATTGTGATGCCAATATGGTTGTGCCAGAAGTACATAGATGAGATATTGAATGAGTTCAATATAGAAACTACAATAAAGGTTCTTGTTGCACAGGAAGGATTGAATAAATATTTAAGTATTTTTGATACTTGATAGATAAAATAACAAAGAGTATTTTATCAATCATGTTGTGATATGTATAAATCCAGATATGTCCTATGCTCTAAATGTTATGAGCATATACCAGAATGATTCATAAGATAATTATTGGACGATAGTAAATATATTCTTATGATATTGTAAAATAACTAAGAATATATTATTTTGTAGAAGTGACAAATAGATGGTTAGTTCATTGTAAATGAATTACATTAATACTAGTTTTGTCACAAAGTACAAATTAAGTTTATCTCAATCTAAACTAAGGGTGGCACAATATAATGGAAAGTAAGTTCCATAATGAATTTGGATGAGTTCCAAGGTTAAGACATTGTGACAGATACTACAACAAAAGGTTAAGTATATAAACGCTATTATAGCAGCAAAAGAGGGCATTTGTGTCAAGTAGTTTGTTATCAAACTAGGTGTAGTTCAAAGCAGGGATAATACTATGAAGATATATTGTACGACAATATTATCAACATGATTTAACCCCAAAGAACTAAAGGTCACACCAAAGAACCAAATTTGTACGAAGCCATCTCATTAGAGAATGTGTGATGCGTAGAGACGCAAATACATGCAATTACACGCGGACCTGGAAGTGTCAGATCCGGATATCAGTTCACCACTAGCAATCATGTACATACGACACCAGAAAGCCATAGGTGTTGAATGCACAAAGGTTTGAAACTAGATTATTGACTCTAGTGCAAGTGGGAGACTGTTGGAGATATGCCCAAGAGGCAATAATAAAGTGGTTATTATCATATCTACATACTTATGATAAATGTTTACATACCATGCTATAATTGTATTAACCGGAAACATTAATACTTGTGTGATTTGTAAACATAAAAGAGTCCCTAGTAAAGCCTCTTGTTAAACTAGCTTGTTGGTTAATATATGATCATGGTTTCATGATCATGAACTTAGAGATTTTATTAACAACAGGGTCATATCATTAGGAGAATGATGTGATGGACATACTCCTATAGATAAGCGTAGCATAAAGATCAAGTCATTTAATATAGTTCATTTGCTATAAGATTTCTGATACATAGTAACCTAATTCCTTCGACCATGAGATCATGTTAATCACCATCACCGGAAGGATGCTTTGATGACATCAAACACCACACCATAACTGGGTGGCTATAAAGGTGGCACTGAGTGTTCAGAAAGTATGGGTTGAGGCACATGGATCAAGAGTGGGATTTGTCCATCCATATGACGAATAGATATACTCTGAGCCCTCTTGGTGGAATGTCATCCAATTAGCTTGCAAGCATGTGACTGGCTCACAAGGGATCACATATCACGGGAACAAGAAAAGATTACTTATCGGTAATGAGGTTGAACTAGGTATGTAGAGATACCGACGATCAAAACCTCGGATAAGTAAACTATCGTGAGACAAAGGGAAATTGGTATCGTATGTAAGTGGTTCATTCGATCGCAAAGTAATCGTAGAAATATGTGGGAGCCATATGAATTTCTAGATTCCTCTATTGGTTATTGATCAGAGAAGTGTCTCGGTCATATCCGCATAATTCACGAACCGTAGGGAGACACACTTAAGGATTCGTGTTGTTGAGTAGTTATGGAATGATGAGTAAGAGACCGAATGTTGTTCGGAGTCTCGGATAGGATCCGGGATATCACGAGGAGATCCGGAATGGTCCGGAGAATAAGATTCATATAAGGAAAGTCCTGTTTCGGAGTTGGGGAATGATTCCGGTGTTTTCATCGGGAATGTTCTAGAAGGGTCCGGAAGGTCCGGCACTCCAGAGGGGAAGGGTACATGAATGTGTCATGACAATGTGGAATGGTTGCATCATGTACTAGGTCACTTGGCTGGGCAAAATAAAGGGAGAAATCAAATCCTAGTTTGAAAGTCAAACGCCAATTTGAAAAAAGTCAAACGGCAAGTTTGCTTGGTGGAGAGAGAGTAGGAAACCTACTTGGGGAGGAAGTCTCCTCCCTCCACCTGTTGGAGATATGCCCTAGAGGCAATAATAAATGTAGTTATTATTATATCTTTGTGTTTATGATAAATGTTTGCATTCATGCTATAATAGTATTAACAAGGAAACATTAATACTTGTGTGATTTGTAAACTTAAATTGAAGTCCCTAGTAAAGCCTCTTTATAATACTAGCTTGTTGGTTAATAAATGATTGTGGTTTCCCTATCATGAACATTGATATGTTATTAAAAACAAGATCATATCATTAGGAGAATGATATGGTGGACATACTCCTATAGATAAGCGTAGCATAAAGATCAAGTCATTTTAATAGTTTAATTGCTATATGCTTTCTGATACATAGTAACCTAATTCCTTCGACCATGAGATCATGCATATCACCTTTACCGGATGGATGCTTTGATGACATCAAACACCACACCGTAACTGGGTGGCTATAAAGGTGGCATTGAGTGTTCGGAAAGTATTGGTTGAGACACATGGATCAAGAGTGGGATTTGTCCATCCATATGACGGATAGATATACTCTGGGCCCTCTCGGTGAAATGTCATCCAATTAGCTTGCAAGCATGTGACTAGGATCTCAAGGGATCACATATCACGGGAACGAGAAAAGAGTACTTATCGGTAACGAGGTTGAACTAGGTATGTAGAGATACCGACAATCATAACCTCGGATAAGTAAACTATCGTGAGACAAAGGGAAATTGGTATCGTATGTAAGTGGTTCATTCGACCGCAAAGTAATCGTAGAAATATGTGGGAGCCATATGAATTTCCAGGTTCCTCTATTGGTTATTGTTCGAAGAAGTGTCTCGATCATGTCCGCATAATTCACGAACCGTAGGGAGACACACTTAAGGATTCGATGTTGTTTGAGTAGTTATGGAATGATGAGAAAGAGTCTGAATGTTGTTCGGAGTCTCGAATGGGATTCGGGATATCACGAGGAGATCCGGAATGGTCCGGAGAATAAGATTCATATAAGGAAAGTCCTGTTTCGGAGTTGGGGAATGGTTCCGGTGTTTTCATCGGGAATGTTCTAGAAGGTTCCGAAATGTCCGGCACTCCGGAGGGGAAGGGTACATGAATGTGTTATATCAAGTTGGTATGACTGCATCATGTACTAAGTTACATCGCTGAACAAAATAGAGGATTTAATCAAATCCTTGTTTGAAAAGTCAAACGCCAATTTGAAAGTCAAACGGCTATTTTTGGGAAGTGGAGAGGGAGGTGGAAACCGAGTTGGGGAGGAGTCCTTCCTCCACCGCCGGCCCACTTGGGATCCGATTTGGGGAGGGATTCCCCTCCCCTTGGCCGGCGCCTCCCTCCTAAGAGGAGGGGCAGGGCTCCCCTCCTAGCACACAAGATTTCCCCCTCTAAACCTAACCCTAGCCGCTGCCGCCCATCATAGCCGCCGCCTAGGGTTTCTCCCCTAGCCGCCGACTTGGGCACCTCCAAGCCCTAGCCGCTGGCCCTAGCACCCCCTCCTTGGTGTGTCTAAACCCTAGAACACCAAGGGATCTCTCATAGTCCACCATACTCGCTCCGGCTTAAGGCGAAGCCCTCCAAGATCTCCCCTCTACTTCCGGTACCACGCCGTTGTGCTGCCGGTATCGCGAGGAGAGTGCTACAACCTCCGCTGCCTGATGGAACAAGGGAGAGGAAGGTCTTCGTCGAGTACCGAACGTGTGACCGACTGCGGGAGCGCTGCCGGAACGCAGCACCGGAAGGATCGTCTACGCGATCTTGAGATCGGGAAGAGTACGACTACATCACCCACGAGAATCCGCTCTCGTTAAACACTTTGGAATCTTCGAGGGTGAGTTATTCCATCGTCTCGTTGCTACAATCTTCGAGGGTGAGTTTCCCAAACCCTAGCCGCCGACTAAGCCCTCCACTTGGTACCCTCTAAACCGTAGATCGCCAAGGCCTCTCTCATACTCCACCATACTCGCTCCGGCTTAAGGAGAAGCCCTGCGAGATCTCCCCTCTACTTCTGGTACCACGCCGTCATGCTGCCGGAATTGCGAGGAGAGTGCTGCAACCTCCGCTGCCTGCTAGAAAAAGGGAGAGGAAGGTCTTCATCGAGTACCGAACGTGTGACCGATTGCGGAAGCGTTGCCGGAACGCAGCGCCGGAAGGATCGTCTACGCGATCTTGAGATCGGAAAGAGTACGACTACATCACCCACGAGAATCTGCTCTCGTTAACCACTTTGGATCTTCGAGGGTTAGTACTCTATCGACTCGTTGCTACAATCTAGTAGATAGATCTTGACTTGTGTGTGTTCATGCGATAGAATTTTTTTGTTTTCCATGCTACGAACCCCTACAAGAGTAAGCTCAAAATTCGGAACATATCCACAAGTGCATAGCAAGCACATAGGCAGGACACACACCAGCATGCATGTGGTGTGTTTTCAGCCTCACAGAACATCCCAATCTCACAAAACCACAAGCACAGCCGTGGGAGGCACTATTGCATCACTCCACTGCACAACACACAAGAACAGCCAGTGTAGACAGCAGCTAAACCAAGCACCACAGCCAGCAACCAAACCAACTAAGGATCAACCAAACATCACCAGGATGGTGACATAAGGAGGGGGTGGATCAGGTGGATAGCAAGATCAAGCCCAGGAGCTAGGAGGAGCAGGATTAGCTCAAGATCAAGCACATGATTCCAGCAAAACCAGATCACGATCATCATCACCAACTTACTACACCATCATCATATTTTGTGGTGAGTTTCATAAAACCTTCACATGATCTAATCATCTTATTCAGAGAGAAGCATGTGTTGTTTTATAAAACAAACCCTCAGAAGACACCCAAGTGGGATGAATCCATCATAGGGATTTCTGAAACTCTAAAGGCAAACAGCAAAGTACCAGAATCCAACCAGAGCTTAGAGCAACATCCTTGCTCTGGTTGTCAAACTATATTTTACAATTTAATCATACATATACCTATAATATAGCTCTAGGCACATCCCTAAAGGAAGGGTAGCACCTTAGAAACAAATCTTTGGGATCCATAGATTGATCAAGCTCACTATCATTTTTTCAAGCTTTGATTCAATAAAGAATAGTTGGTACCATTACCAGGACTATCTAGATGAACCAATTAGATAATATTTGAATACCTAAGCCTCGGACCAACATCATTTGTCTTAGGGAATTCAGAGAAGAGCATCTCTATTTATCTTATAAAGCCAAGTTTGCCTCAAGCCTCAAACAACCTAATCAATGGATTAGAGTATTCTTGTGTGCCATATCATGATGGTGTCACAAGAACAATCCATTATGAATCAGGAAAGACAGTAAATCATCATAGATTCAGACAATCAACTAACTAATCATTTTCCTGTTAACACAGGAATCATAACTAGGATATTCCTATGATACACTTCACTGTTTGAGATCATGATGATCTCAAACCACATGTTAATTCCCAAGCTAACAGCACTAAGACAGTAGTTGTATCCTATCATAATCATGACCATGAATCAAATAAACAGTGGAAAGCTATCAAATCATTGGCTTTACCAAGCATGTTTCCCAAACAATTAGATCATCTGAATCAGATGCAATCCAAGCATCAAATCATCTAGTAAGCCACCAGAAACATCATCTATCATTTTAAGAAACAAGCCTCAGGACAATAATCATTTAGCATGTGTACAAACCATCCAAACATGATTCAATTCATCCAACACATGATAAATCACATCACAGGAATCCTAAATGGATAATCATCCTAATCCGAATTAGACAGTAGCTAGAGAGGACACTGTCAACATCTAGCATCGAATCAGCAAGCACAGAGAGCACCAGGGGAAGGGAATCAAACTCACCGTAGGTCCTCGCTGAAGGATAGAAGAGGAAGCAGAGGGGCCGATGACCATGGTGGCACGGGGAGCACCCTAGAGGGGGCGCTGCAACCCGCATGGCGCCACGGCAGCGACCCTGATCACGCCTGGAGGTGTAGAGCATCACCTCGATGCACGATGACCACGACAACACTTGAATCCATGCCAACCCCCAAACCCTAGGGTTTGGGACGACATCGATCTATCGCAGGAGAGCCCTAGGCTCGAATCCAATTGGATAGAACGAACGGGCATCATCGACAACCCCCTAATGCACCACGGTGGCGACCAGAATGGCCGACGGCGGCGGGAATCGCCGGTGGCGGCCTCGCCGGCCACAGGGTCGGGGTCAGAGGAGGAGAAGATGAACGAGAGAGAGAGAGAGAGAGAGAGAGAGAGAGAGAGAGAGAGAGAGAGAGAGAGAGAGAGAGAGAGAGAGAGAGAGAGAGAGAGAGAGAGAGAGAGAGAGAGAGAGAGAGGAGTGGGCCGAGCTAGGCCAGACCCTTCGGGGTGGCTCTTTTGCCTAGGACTAATGGGTCACCAGGGCCCAATAAGTATAACCAGCCCAGAAACAGTTCCAGGCCTGTTTTAATAAAAAGAAAAAGACCAAAATACCCCTGACCTCAATAAAATTCTAGAAAATAAAATAAAAATCCAAAAATTATAAATAAAATATTTTGGATTTACAATAATCCATACTATTAAAATAAAATATAAAATTTTAGACAATTAAAATTTTATAAGAATTTTGTAATTTATATATTCCTTATGAAATTTTACAAAATTATTGAAAGATGATAAAAATAATAATCACTTTCATTATATATTAATATTGTAGGATTTTTGAAAAATACTAAATAAATATTTTATAACAATTTTTAATGTATAATTGATAATTCCTAAAAGAATTATTAAATCAATAAAAGTCAAATAAAAGGGAAATAAACTAAAATGATTCAATATATGTTATAAATATTAAAAAGTAATATTTATAAATCCTTCATTATTATTAAAAAGAACCTTGTATAATAATACGGTAAATGCATATCAAATTAAATAATGCATTACATTACTTGCATAATCATTTTGCTTCTTTAAATATTGTCCTTACCGGGCAATAATGATGTTTTTGTGGACATAGAAGCTCAAGGTCCAGTGCAAGCATCAGACTTCACTACCTTGCCATCACAAGGCAAGTTCATCACTTGCTCATGTCCTTTGAAGAGTCTTTATCAAAGTATTTGCAAATTGTGTGTTGTCATATATGCTATAAATGAAAGAAAATATTATTTTCACAAATAAAGAAATCATAGATGTCATCCTAAGTGGTGATATAATGGAGCAATAGAACTTAGAGTTCTAATTGCAACAATGATGATCAAGTAGGGACTTAATAACCCCTGACATCAGTGATTCTAGCGTCGTATATCACGCATTAGCCATGAGATTTGGAATGGGACAGAGAAGTCAGCTGTATCTTCTTCCTCTCGCATGAAGCCGGATGTGCAGGTCGTGGCTGTTATCCTCGTAGCGTGCATATTAATTGGTAATTCGCAGAGGATATGCAGCATATGGGTGGGAACCCTCATCGTCCCACGATAGTTCTGGCATCTAACGGTTTGTACAAACCATTGCCGTAATTCATTATGTGGGCATGGTGTACACCAAGAAGGCATGCGGGGTCGTGAAGTGGGCAGTGATTGGCTTGGACCAACTACTGGGCCCCACATCATGGAATTGTGGACGGGAAAGTACGCCCGGTTGTGCAACAAGGAGTTGATCTCTCATGGGTAAAGTAACACACCTCTGCAGAGTGTAAGAATTGTAACTTGTTACTCCCTGTTTCGGGAAGGAGCTACGAACGCGGCAGGAAAGGAACTCCATGAAAGTTCTGGTCAACCTGTGAAGGCTGATTGTCATAGTTTTTTCAGAATAAAATCAATCTTTGAAGAAATATTTACAAAAATTGCATAGTGCCAAGTATTTATAATCCGAGGTGGTAGTTAGAGCATCAAACTTCCCACCGTGCATATAATGAACTTGTTGGGTAACGTTGTTACTCATTCTTTCCTTTGATCCCTTGCTTAGACTCTGAGGATCCCGAAGACGTGCCAATGTATGCAACCGAATGCCAAAAAGATGTGTTCTACGAGGAACCTGATCTGTCCGGAGGAGTTGAAGGAGTGGATTACACGATCCGCTATGGTGTCGATGATAACGTGTCCAACTAAGTATTCCTAGTTAGTAGTAACCAACGGAGCCGAGCGGCATGAACTCTATAGAATAGGCTGCTGAGCTCAACTCCTATTCAGAGTTGTTGCTTTTAAATTCCGCTGAAACACTTTATATTTTGGTTTGTAAGTTGGATCTTTTATAAGTCTTGAACTTCCGATATTGTAATAATAATAATGTGTGTACTTTTGTAATATGGACCCGCAATGTTTCGGTTGTACCACTCTGAGGGATGTGATATTTACGGAACGGTATTCTGTGGATGTCATGTCAACGACTATAGTGTACTACACATGCAGTGGTATACTGGGTCACCACAGCAGTGCTCCATATTTATAATATTACTACAAACTATTATAATTGTGTCTCCTGAGATCTTCAAACTGTTGTAATTTAGGTCTAAAGCTATGTTATTCCAGTCATCATGTATGGAAGTGATTCGTCATTTTTGTAGAAACACGAGGATGAATTCGTGGAAGCTAAATGTATTATTTTGTTTCTGGTTTTTATTTAGTTGTCTTCCGTGTGCAGGATGTTCGGATGCATACGCAAGACAACTCTTCGATTCTAGAACCAGGAGATGGTGAAGGCTCGAGTCAAGTGTGTCCGCAAGTAGGAATGGTTTTCAACATCATTGACGAGGCGCGGATATTTTATAATACATACGCGGAGAAGATTGGTTTTGGTAGCAGGATTGGATGCTCAAGAAGGAGCCAGAAAAAAGGATGTGAACATTTAATTAGGAGGGACTTCGAGTGTGCTCATGCAAGGAAGGACAAGGTTGATGTGGGTTTAGGTGTTGGGGCAATGGATCCAGAAGTGTTGGATAAGGTGGTGGAAGCAACGAAAGCAACTTCTGAAACTCAAAATTTCGACAGTGCGCCGGTTCCGGGCAAAAGGAAAAGAAACAAGCTAAAGCGTCATGATTGCAAAGCTCGCATGTCAGCTGGCTTAAGGAAGGATAAATGGGAAGTAACCATTTTTATTGAGGAACACACACATCCATTGATGAGTAGAGAAGAGTGAACAAGGTATTACAGATCCCATCGAAAGGTGCCATATGAGGACTACATGTTGATCAAGACATTGCACAATCGGAACACCGACACATCTCTTATCATGGCCACGCTGGGTGACCTTCATGGAACACTGAGGACATTTCCGTACATAAATCGTGATGTTACAAACATCCGGACAAAGCTGAGGAACGAGGTTTCTCATAGTGACATGTCCAAAATAGTTGAGTATTTTCAGAAGCTACAGGCGGAGAGTCCGCAATTCTACTATGCTATCAAGCTAGATGAGAACAATGCAGTTAGGGCGCTATTTTGGGTGGATGGAAGGACACATGAGTTGTATCGAAAATTCAAAGACTGTGTCTTCTTTGACACCATATTTTGTACGAACCGCTATGATATGCCTTTTGCACCAATAGTTGGGATAGACAACCACATGCAAAGCATTATGCTCGGTTGTGCGTTGATACCAGATGAGAAAAAGGAAACGTTCAAGTGGGTTTTTTAGGCTTGGATGTATGCAATGGGTCAAGAACATCCAACCTGCATAATGACTGACCAAGACCAAGCAATGGCGGGAGCTATAGATGATGTTTTTCCTGGCATGGTGCATTGTTGTTGCTTGTGGCATGTGCTTCGGATAGCAAAGGACAAGCTTGGCACACTCTTCCGTACATGGTAAGGTATCAAGAAGGAGTTTTTTTATTGTATTTATGGATCAAATACTGTTGAAGAATTTGAGAACATGTGGTAGGTGATGTTGTCGAAGCATTGTTTGGTCAGTAATGAACACCTTATCAACATGTGGGGTTGTAGGCATACTTGGGCACCTGCATTTTTCAAGAAGAATTTCTTTCCTTTCACTGGTACAACTGGGAGGTCAGAAGGTCTGAACTCATTTTTCAAGAAGCTCGTGCATCCACAGGACTTTGTTTAGCAATTTGTGAAACAGTATGAGTACATTCAAGAAACAAGGTTGGATCAAGAGGACAACGCTGGTTTCCTAGGGGAGGCGACAACAACATCCGTTTGGTCCAGGTGTGTGTTAGCAATAAAATGTGACCTCGGATTTTTAATTAATATTGTTTAGTTGTTCTCTTATGAAGCTTTGTTCTTTTTTTGCAGTTACAAGATGGAGGAGAAAGCTTCTAGATTTTATAATAGAGCTGCATTTGAAAATTTTAGGGAATTCATGGAGATGACAACATCTTATAGCATTTACCCGGTTGCCGGGGGTGGTTTGAAGTTCGAGATCAACAGGAATGATCCTAGAGCACAGAAGAGAATGATTGTAACTGTAGAGCAGCAGGAAAATGCTTACATGTGCACTTGCAACCGGTTCAATATGAATGGGATGTTGTGGCACCACATTCTGAAGGCTATGGTGCACACAAACATGTAGGAAATACCTGAGAAGTACCTGCTTCATTGATGGTCTGAGGCTGCTACAATTTGTGAATCAAAGAGCAATATATTTGTTTCTGGCAGAAGCGCAATTCCAGATACAAGCACACTAAGGTATAATGCCCTATGCAAGACGATGAATCAGTTGGCGGCAAAAGCGTGTGTTGGCACGAAATCATACAAGATTGTGGAAGGTGGGGTGGAGCATTTGAACTCTTTAGTGGATACTTTCCGATTGTCTGGAGGCGTGATGGGATCTGAAACAGGCGAAGATTCAGAGGCAGCTGAGAAAAATTTGCAGAATCCGCCGCGGTCTGCCAAGAAAGGCTGTCGTGCTGATAAATAAAAGAGGAGGAATCTATTGGTGGAGATTCGCTAGGAGGAGGCAAAAAATAAGGTACATGAAAGGAAGAATTACGCATGCTCGAAATGTCATGAAGAAGATCACATAAGGAGGCATTGTCCATATTTGGCTTTGGAGAATAAGAAAAATGCTGAGCGTGAGGAAAAGTTAAGGCATGAGACTGAGCTTGCACTATGAGGATGCCGAACCATTTAGTGTTAAATATGTTCTGAAGCATATGAATTATTGTTTGTAGTTGTTAGAAGGCACATATTTAATCCTACTTGCACTTTTCTCCTTCAAAAAGTTCTTGTGAGATTTATGGAAGTTCTTCACGCTTCATGTGACCAAAATGAAGCGTGTGATTCTGGTTAAGAAGCAACAAAAATAATTATATAAAACACAGATACCCGGTAGGAGATTACAGGAGCAATAGCTGAACGATATTGCAATTTCATATTAGTTCTGTGTGGTGGATGTGCTTCAGATGGAATAAGCCTGCGTGTGTAGTGTTAGAAGCGTGTGACTTATAATGAAGTAACTTGTTAAGAAGCAATAAAAATAATTATATGAAACACAGAAGCAATAGGTGAACGATAATGCGGTTTCATATTAGTTTTGTGTGGTGTATGTGCTTATGATGGAAGAAGCAGACGTGTGTAGTGTTAGTGGCGTGTGACTTATATTGTAGTTACTTGTTTACATCCTTTTTTAATTTCTTGTGAGATTATTATCACTTGAAGCAATAATTTAATGCGAACCAACATGAAACGTGTGATGTGGCTATGAAGCATGAAAATAATTATATGAAACTTAATAACCTGTTAGAAGATGGGAGAAGCGAAAGTTGAAGGTAAATACTATATAACGGAAGCAAAGTTGAATGATAGTATGGTATCATATTAGTGTTGCATGATGCTTGCGCATCTAATGGAAGAAGCGTTCGTGTCTAGTGTAAGAAGCATGAGATTCATATTGAAGTAACATGTTTATATCCCTTTGTTACTAGATGTGAGTGTATTACCTGTGGGAGCAAGAACTTCATGTGCTCAACTTGAAGCATGTAATTTTGTAGAGGAAGCATGAAAACAGTTATTTGAAACATAATCACCTGGTAGAAGATGATAGCAGCAGACTACCTGGTGGAAGATGCAACTAGAGAAAGTAGAACAAATTTGAACAGACTACGGGAAAATGGTCGAGGGATCAAGCAAAGTCTATGAAGCGCAGCTCTTTTCTAGACATGCTATCGAAAATATTGCATACAAGGTAGATATGGAAAAGAGATGTATAACATAATTCACTCGACATTTGGAACGACGATAACACTAAGATAAAATTACGGCCATCATTCACAGGTTTTGACCAATTATTACAATTTGCGAAATGTTTAGGATAACAAGAAAAACAGCTGATGCTCCGTCTAGGCGTAGTTTGTGGTAGTAGAACTCGAAACTGTGGAGACATGAATGTGAATAGAGTTTATTTCTTCTTTAGCACCCACGTTGGATTCGCCTTGTTTAATTTCGATGTCATGAGCATGTAGGTTATCACCATGCGGTGATCCAGAATATCCTGCATGCAAGTCAGAAGATACATAATAAGTTGTAGTAGTATCAAAGTGATGTACAGATAGTCAGATATGTGTAGGAAGCATTGTAGTGAAGCATGTGGGATTTTTGTTAAATAGTTTTATTTTGTGGACAGACCATGCCAAAGGGCTTCATCATCTTGCCATACCACATTTTCATGAATATCATTAAGAAGACTCCGCAGTCAAATCTGGACACATGAAATTAGAAAAATAATGTTAGAGAGCAGCAAAAAAATTGAAAAATAATTTTCCTCAGTTTTGGATGTGTACAAGTATCTTACATTGTGGTTTGCTGGCATATGTCCTGAGGATTGTGTTGGACATACTGACTAAAGTTTGCTTTTGGGAATGCTTTGGCATGTGTGGCTAGTGTGATAAAATTATCGACCTTTGAAGAAGAACCCAGAGTGAGTGGAAGTAATGTTGAGAGATTGTTAGAACAATTAATATGGGATTTTGTAGGGACTGGTGCATAATGTTATTTTGCTATATTGTCTTATGAATCACTAACTGTATTCGTCAGAGTATTGAAAAATAGTATAATCAGATTGCAATTAGTATGAAGCAAATATGAATGATAGGTAGCTAAATTGAATGATAGGAAGCTAACACAGTGCAATTAGTATGATTGATAGGATGCAAGGGGCAATTCCAAATCTGATTGCAATCAATATGATAGGAAGCCAGGTTGTAATAACTAAGTTTAAACATGAATGATACGAAGCATATTACTAGGTTAGTGGAAGCAAAAAAAAATTATGGAGCATGTACCAGGTTATGTGCTTTCTCATATACTTTGGTCTTCCTTGTGCTGATCATAGAGTTGAGGAAATTAACTTGTTTGTACAGTAGGTTGATGGACACTAGCATCCAGTGTTCATTGTCGACTACAGCAAAATATAGCTGGGAAAACGATAAAAAATGAAGCTCATTTGTGCATTATGTGAGCAAGTATAACATACTTAAGAAACTGATTTTAAATGGACATTGGAAAAAATACCATGTCCTTTGAGTTGAGCTTATTAGCTTTGTATGCCTCCAAGAATTCTTTCAGGGAACCTTTTGGGTCAAATTTTCCTTCAGAAACACATAGTTTTGTCTACAAAAAATGACAACGTAGCATATGAAAAATAAAGTCTAGAAACACAATAAATTCGGTTGGACATAATTTGGGTGTTTATAGGGACGTACAGTCAAGATTGGGAGAATACAAACTTTGTGCATGTAGGCTCGCTGCTTGTGACTTTGTTAGTAATTGAGTTGAAGTGTCTGATGAAAAGCTCCATGACGTGTGTGTGTCAATTCTCCCTTGAGGCTTGAGTGATTCGCGGAAGTCTTCATATGATATATGATATTTCCCAAAATCAACAAAAGGAGGCCTAATGAAGCACATGCATTGTATTATTGATCGAGTATATTGAAGGGGATGTTTGAAATTTGATGTTAAATGGTTTAGTTGAATGGTACCTTTCTTCTCCATCTAAAGGGGGCCTGATGCACCTTCTCATAATGTATGTATCATATATATCCTTTGATACATCACTAGCTTTGAGTTTCTTGAGAATCTTCTGGTTCGCATCATCATTAATGCCCAAAAAGGCTCTCTTTTTCCTGTTTTTCTTCTCTTGAGTTTGAGTCCCAATAGTGCACGAGACTATGATTTGACGGGGTGGTGCATGAAACATAAACGTAATTGTTAGGAAACATGGAGTTTGGGGTTGGTATGTGTGTTACTATCAATCTTAACAACAATGTGTAGTTACAGTCAGAAGGTAGTGTCGATTACGTAAACATAAAATTATAGGTTTTAGGAGGATATGTGTAAAGTTTTTTGTGTGCTTCCATGGGAAACTTTACAATTAGTGTAGTAATGGAGGAGTCTTGATTGTTTGTACTGATAAATACTGACAAAATAAGATTCATGTGATTTGTTTACGTCATCGTTGTTAAAACAAATGGAAGCTAACATGTAGTAGTACTTAAGCAAGCAATAAGTAGGTATGGAGCAAATTCTTGACAGTAATAAGCATACATGTATTTGTACTTCAGAACTGAATTTATTGAAATGTAGCTTACATTTTGAGGACTAAGTGAAAACTGAGAACGCGCTTACCTAGTTGTGATGGTTCGCCATCGTTGGGAGATGAAGGTAGCTGCGAATATTGTGGTTCTGTAGACCCATTATGTTTGTCAGAATGGGTTGGTGTAGTGGTAGCCACGTATTTTTTACCAGGACCTTTCTGGATCGCCTCTCTCGGTTGTGCGCCTGCAATTATGTCTATTATCAACCATGTGAAGGGTAAAACATCAATGTCAGGAAGCGTCGAGGTTGGAAGCACGGGTTGTGTAGTCGGTGCGAGCCACATTTGGGACAAGTTTACCTAGGTTTTTTAGTTGGCACTCATTGGGAGATGGTGGCTGCTTAGAAACTAGGACACAAGAAGAACCATATTGACTGTCCTCAGGGGTTGACGCTGTAGAAGCGATTTTATTTGCAGTACTATCTACTTGGATCACCAGATGCGTGTGTGTGCCTGCATTTATGTGAGTAATCATATATTATGTGGAAAGTAGTGAAGTAGTAAAAGGAAAAGTAAAGGATGCTACAGATGTTATCTAAGATCCATATAGTTATGGAATTTTTATTGAAATACATGTGGTATAGGATGGAAGCATCATTATCATTCATGAGGCACACAAATTTTTCCATTCTAGTGGGAACAAGAGAACATGAAACTATATGTTGTAGTGTGTGTGAACATAACTAATATGTATGAATAATTTTGTGTTTCAAGTGGACAAGTATGCATACTTGTGTTATTCTTCCCCATTGCTGTAGGGTGTCAAACATTGGTAGACGATGATTGCATCAAATTTTGGAGGTCCGAAGAAGCAGAGTGGTTGTGAGCAGGTGTTCTTTGAGTAGTTGCAACCTTACTTGCAGCCAATACTTTTTCGGTGGCCAGCTCGGCGCTTGGAGTATGGTGAACAGTCTTGTGATGAGTGTCAAGTTCAGACGACACTAGCAAGGAAAGGACATATGTTACATAGATGATTGATAGTTAATAAACAAAAAATAATTGTAGATGTAGCGTGTAGAAACTCGGATTAGTGTCAGCCATTACCTGAATTGACATTTGGTACTCCCAAGATAGGTGTCGATCTGTTGCGGACAGAGTCTGAGTTATGTTGATTATTTGTTACAAATTGTTAGCTCCAAGTTTCCCCTGGCGGCAGAAGATCGAATGAAGGGCATTCGATGTCATCACCGTGACGGATTGTACGAGTTGTTGCGATGAAGGATTCATCTGCTGTATGGTGATGGCTGGAAGAAGATGGATCCTTTGTATTTGCTGATTTGCTAGCGCTTTTCTCTACTTCATCAGCAATCTTGCTGGCCTCCACCCAAAATTGTGTATTTGGTGTTGTTGTAGGATCAGAATTGTGGACACCTTCTCCAAACACGAGTTGGTTACTAATTGGCGAGGAGTTTATGGGAGTGGGATCACTAGGTGGGGAAGCAGCGGGCATGGGGGCTCTGGGCGGGGAGGCTAAGCCATCTGGAGTGGTGGCATTTTGCTTGATAGCTGCAAGCAATTCAAAAACAAATTGGGTCATGCGATTGTCATGAAGTTTTGTCAACCTATCAACTCCTTCCTTCCATAAGGAGTTGTACTTCTCCTGGATCGTCCTCAAGTATTCAGGGAGATCCTGCACAAGTGGATTAAAGATAGTTGGTAGATTGAACAACGGGTTTAGCATGTATGAATCATAAAAAATCTTGTTGAAAAGTACCTCAGGTGAACTGAAGGTTTGTGTAGTGTGTTGCTGAGATGCATCCTGTTGGAAGCAAAAAATGATCAGAAAAAATTGCATGGTATCTACTGCACGTGTATTTGAAGCATGAATTATTTGCTTAGACATATGAAACATTCAGTTTTAAAAAGTACCTGGCCAGAATGGCTGGGGTGTGCTTCTATAGGCTGTGGTAGAATTGGTGTTTCAAAATCTTTGTTTCCAAGATTTGCATCCACAACATCGTAGGGGGTGGCGTTGAATGGACGAAACTACAAAATAAAGAGTTTTGCATAACAAAAATAATCCCGTGCAACGCAAAAGAAGGTATTGGGGATAAAACAATGACTCACTGGTCAGACACCATATGTATTTGGAATTAATGTCGGCTTGTTTTTGTCATGCTTCACAACAAACATGAAGTCCGCATCTGATATATTGGAGGCTTGCGGGATGGCATAATTAATCCGATGAGCGGACAAAGTAGACACGGGGAGGTCCAGGTGATCCATGTAGACAATCTGGACAAAAAATTGTTGCACAAAAAATTAGGCCCATTTTTAAGAATTAAAAACAGCGTGAAAGGACCTTTTATGAATGAATAAAATACATGGGATATGGCATACCACGATCCATGGTAAGCAACCACCAGCCCATAATGGATTTGTGTTTCTAGCTTTTTTTGCTTTCATGCATCTTTCTTGGAAGCACTTTATTCCCGATATTGTATGTCTGAAAATCTGGTCAGCCCAATCGTATTCACAAACAAGATTTGAATCGCCGAGACTACCTAGGTACTCTAGAGGCAACATGCTGCTGGTTCCCGGGAAGAAATATGTACCAATCACCACTAGGTAGAATGTCTTGAACCATGTTTCATCGTCCAGTTCATCATTTTCTAGCAAATGTTTGGCGTGGTAAATTGGTGACCTCATTCTAGTTGTTTTGTACCGAATTCTATAGAAATCACGGTGTGGTGACTCTTCATGTTCACCGGTGAGAACCACTGGCCTAGTTCCACGAGGAAGACCGAGGGCTTTAACAACCATTTCTTTGTTAAAGACTATGTGAGTGTTGTTGCGAGCATTCCTATATTCACCGAGCTCAGGATCAATCTTCGAAATTATCCATTCCAGCAAACCCTTGGGAGTAGAGAAAGAGCCGATGTCCAGAAGAACCCCCCACCCTCGAGCTATGATGAGATCTGTCCGTGGTTTCTTTAGACCCAGTATTATGTCCCTCAATCGAGGCCCTGAAAAACAAGACTTCAGCAAACATCCTGGATCGTCATCGTTTTCTGTCTTCGCAGCTTTTCGCATGTTGGAGGTGTGTCCTGCGAAAAGGTAAATGGAATCTTATTGGATTGCAGTTGTAATTTACTATATATGGAATTAAGGAATGATAGTTAATGCAACATATTTGTAGTGTGTTGGAATCATGGATGATAGAAGCATGTATTTTTTTTTGAAGCATGTAGGGATTTATGTGAAAGCAAAGCACATGAGAATCCATATTGGTAGGTTGGAATCGTGGATGATAGAAGAATGTGGTTGATTGTATGCAACGGGTTTAAAATTGTGTGGAAGCATGTATATTTAAAAAGTGAGATAGTCAAACATTGTTGCCAATCTAACCGGAAGTGTACCCAAAATCTTCAAAACCAACCAGCAAAAACAGAGAAACATAGTATATATGAAGCTTGTTTTTAGATCTGGCATAGCATGAAAAGCATTTTATGGAAGCGTACATAGGCAGACTAGTATTAATCCAATAATAAAATGTCTATATGCCGAAATCTAAACCAGTCTAGAGCCTCAGATGTGAGCACATACTTGCGAATTAACTACATAGAAAATGCACATATGCATGTATAAGTGGATCTAGTGCCCGAGAAGTGTAGGAAACAAATCACACATTTAGAGATCAATTTCATCACCTTGGCCCAATCGTGTCGTCGTAGTGGGGATGCCGCTTGCTAAACCGTGAGGAATCGACAAAGAAAACCACCAAGAAATCCCCACTAAACCTTAATCGGAGCCCCGAAACCACCAAGAACTCCCCCTGACCTCTCTGCTTCCGTGGGCGATGCCGCCGCCGACCCGCAGCCCCGAATCCACCAAGAACGCGACGCCGCCGATGGATGCTGAAGAGGATGCACATCGGTGAGGGACGGACGCCCAAACCTATTCGGATGAAGCTCATGAAGCAAAAAATCCGGGGCTCACCTTTGTTTCTGTCGGCCGCTGATCACCCCGCCGATGCCCCGCAGCCTCGGAGCTTCATTCGCGCCGCCGTGGTGGTTGCTGAAGAGGAGACACAGCTGAGAGGAAGCAAGCAGTGCTAAGGGGGAGCAGGTGATTCCGGTGTCGGAGGGTGCTCCGAGGCGGATTTGCGGGAGGAGGAAGGCCGATGGCGAGGCGTTGTGACGGGAGTGGACTGTCGGGGGCGGTGCTGCGATTACAGAGCCGTTTTCGGTCGGTAGGCTAATTAATTGTGTATCACGCCGTTTATTAGCTAACGGAGGAGGCACATGGTGATTGATTAAAAAAACGCCTAAATGAAAAGTCGGATTGAATTGGAATCGACGTCTGTTGGATGCTCCGATGGTTGCCTTCCCATCGGCCCCCGTAAGATAGTATTTACCAATTTCATATTACATGCAGCGTCTAGAAGGGCTGTCACGAACCTTCTTGGCCAGTGTAAATACTACTAGACTGTTTTGCGCGCTTCGCCGCGCCGTTTGCCTTGTGTTGGTGCAGATGATGTGCCGTCTGATGTGTCATGGCGTCATAAGGGATCCTTTTAGCAGGAAAGCTGTATGAGGAGATCTACTCGAGCGTATGGAAAATACCAGACAGCAGAGAAAGCTAAAGAAAAAGTAGCAGAAAGAATGATTCGAACGCTAGAGAAAAACTACAATTTTAAGACGTAAGATCTAAAAACTACAATTTTTAAGGTGTAAGATCTTAATTGGCTGGATAAGCGCCATTTTGATCTGTACAGCACAAACTCCTGCACCAGGTGACGTGCCGCACAAGAGGAGATCCAAAACATGAAGACGAATGTGGAAGCTCTTGCAAAGGGATGACTGGCGTGCCGCATGAGAGGAGATCCAAAACATGAAGATGAATGTCGCCACACAAGAGGAGATCCAAAACATGAAGACGAATGTGGAAGCTCTTGCAAAGGGGTGACGTCACATGCTGGAAGAAGTCGATCACGCCGATCACGCGTGTAATCTAGTGGCATCTCATCAGGTTGCTAGTCCAAATGAAGCTGTTCATGGTTGCGCTTCTCACAGTTCGATAAAATAGTCAAAAAGTTTTAGTATGTTTGCTGAGTGTGTCGCCACACCTATAGTGTTGGCTCAATCTGGCCGAGCTAGGTAGAAGTTTCAGTGTAAGCTTAATTCAGCCTATGCTGCCGAAGAATAATGGATGTGTACTGTACTATAGTTGTGTTCCCAACTTTCTGCACTTTCACCTGCCCATCTTGTATGTTATTCTATAATGTAGTAAGTATGGCATAATCTACCTTTTGTGTTAAGCCTAATCTTTTCAGGTCTGCCATATATTAGTTTTTAACTTGTTCACATAATGCAGCTCCATGCAAAACTAACACATAAAAAAATTAGTTCTACAATAACCACTACTTAAATATACAGTGTACATGGGCAAAGAGACAGTCTTTTTTACAAAGGCTTGCATGGAATGCAACTCCGATTGTTGAAATTGTAAAGAACGGTGTCTCCATGCAACAGTAACACATAAAAAAAATTAGTCCTGCAATAACCACTACTTAAATATAGTCTACTTAAATATACAGTATTACATGGGCAAATAGACCGTCTATTTTACAAAGTCTTACATGGAATGCAACTCTGGTTGTTGAAATTGTAAGGAACGGTGTCTAGGGATGAAATTTTCGCTTCAGAAGCTTCCTTGTTGTTTGCTTCCTCTACCCAAGACGGCCTCATGTAATCATATAGATGCCAGATTTTCCATCAACTGGAAAACAAAAGGATGGCCAACGTACTATGTTGATTGAATGGCTACCTGTCAACCATCCTTCTCCATTACCATGTGCCGTAAAAAAAAGTGTCTTGCCATGAACCAATTTAGAGAAGGATGGATTAACCAAGTGTAGAAAAATAAAAATACTGTGCTTACCTGATTGAGCTACATTCACAATATCTTGAGCAACTGTAAGGTCTGTTTCTTGCATACTTCGAAACAAACCTCTTAACCAGTGTCATGATCTGACCTTTTTTATCATCTCCAAACAAGCCTATCAATATTTATTTGTGACCCGCCGCTAGTAACGTCGATATACGGACAAATATGACGGGCGTATCAAGAGTATTGCCTATTCCGCAGCTGGACCTGCTGGTTTTAACATAAGGAATTAAAAGGTACACCCAGCGCAAGTCTAAATTTTAAAGTGGTGGTACATGAGTAAGACATGAATACTCTCCTTCTGAAACGTATTTAAAATGTGGAACAAACAACAACAAAATAGGAAGAAACAAATGGTTTGTCTGCAATATACAGGACAACAAAGCACATGATGATTTCATACATTCGGTCTACCTTTAGTATCAAGGTATATAGATATAAGATAGTCTATAGGGTCCAAAGGGAAAAAAATCCATGTCTGAACCTAGACATAAAAACAATAAAACAGCAAAAATAACCCATAAATATTCATGGACGCCTAGAATAAAAAGCTTTAGGGTTAATCCAACTGCTAAACAACAAAATGCGCCTGCTCAACCCTTGAGCTGCACCAAATTTCACAACATTAACTTTGTGCATACATCATTTGCATTGTTAATTTAGTCCTAACCATTACTTGGTAACACATAGACATAATCTAACTTGGTCTTAAATTACAGATCAAATATTGTATTAAAGTTTTGTTATGCAAAGGAACACACTTTATAATATGTATACTCCCTCCGTCTCGAATCAGATGTTTGAGATACGTTTAGATTTGCATGTATATATAGACTAAAACATGTCTAGATACATGCGAATCTCAACCAATCTCAAACATATTATTCAAGACGCAGAGAAAAGAATTTTTTAACAATCTTAAAAAAGAAGATTGATCCAATCTGAAACTAACCAACAAAACAGGGTCGATACTTTATCTGAAAATATATGTCAAATATCCATCATACATACTGTAGATGAACTCTCCTATCCGTCATAAAAATAATTAGTTAAAAAGATTTAACAATCCATCATATACAACTGTTGGTGGAAAACTTATATCTCTACATAGAGGACAACAAAAAAAAACTGCATTTTTTCTAGAATAACAACCTGTTCTGAATATACTATTTCCATTTCTTGTTGCCAACATCAGACCAAAGAAAGCTAACCACAAATTTTAAGTAATTCATATAGGGTGCATAAAAAAGACTAACATGCACAAGAAAAGAACTTATGTCATACATCATTCATCACATGTCGATGCATATTTACTCAGAAAAGATATGCATAATCCTGTTTTACACATAAACAGAACATCAATCTAAAAAAAAAAGAAACAGAACATCAGCCTGCTAACCGAATTATATCCAAAAAAAAATGAATAAATGAATAGACAACTTTGATATTTTTCAACAGCACGTCTAAGTACTCCCTCTGTCCAAAAATGTAAGGCGCCTAAACTTAGTCAAAAGTCTACATCTTCTAAGTTTGACCAAGTTTATATAAAAAAATACAAATATCTGCAATATCGAATGGACATATTGAGAAACTATACTTTATGGTGAATCTATTGATATTGATTTGATATTATGGACGTTTATATTTTAACATATAAATTTGGTCAAACATAGAATATGTTGACTTTTGACTAAAATTTAGGGGCTTTACATTTTGGGACGGAGAGAGTACTATCCTTAAACTATAAAGCCACAGAAAGAAACAGTAGACCGTTCTCTAAAAAGCTTTATCAGCAAAAGAGTAAAGGAATAAAAATTATCAGTTTACTTATAACGACCCATGAAAAACACTACTTCTTATTCTGTCAGCATGGGCAAACAACAAATCATAAGAAAAATAAGAAAAACTGAGTGAACAGATAGTGCCAAGAACTATACAAACAGGAGAGAAGCAACAATACAATCAAAAGGTCTGGGTGCACTCACCGGTCTGTCGCCGAGATACATTTCATTAGCAGGAACCGCAGATCTGGTCAACACCGGATGCCGCATGTCGCCCACTCTGGCAAACGCTGCAGCAGGCATAGGAGGATCAGGAACCTGCATCAGAAAGGGAAGAAACACCTTCAATCTGTGGTGACAGAAAAGATCCATGGCAACTGAAAAACAAAAGACGATCCTCCTGTCAGTGAATCTCGCCCACGCCATCAAGAATGTCCATGTTTCTCTCTGCTGAGTCAAGACAACCAGAACAAACACCAAGAACCGCACCATCGCCAAGAAACCGAGCGCCGCCACCGAGAAGTTCAACCGCGGGAGAAATCCCCACACCGCGGCAGCAGAGAAATCCGTCCGTGCTCCCGACAACTCGCACGCAATGTAAGAAAGACAACTCGGACCCATCCACCAAGAAACGACAGGCGTGGCCCACACAGCACGGCCCACATGTCAGCAGGAAAAAAATCAACCGCACACCTGAGCTTTTCCTACAGCCAACACGTGACCAAGCCAGGCCACTACATCACGCGCCCACGCACTAGTTTACCGCGTCTGACAAGCAAAACAATTGGAACCACATGCAGAGACAGAGAAGAGGCAATGTGATCGGCAAATAGCTCAGATCGCTCGACCAGCACCACACTTAAGCTTTTAAGGAATACCGTGGCCTCCACGCTTAAGGAAATTTGCAGTCAAACAAAGACGAAGGGCTATTAGCAAATTAGAATTCAGCAGATTTCACATGAAGTATAGAATGCCATAGTACTGAACCTTAATTTGGCGGAGTTTATAGGAAGTGTAGAAAAATACAATTGCTCAAGAACTGAACCATTCTTTATTGTCATGCAATATATAATTTGAGCAAATGTAGCTGACCTAAATCAGATAACAAATTGAGCTTCTCCTACTGACCAACGTAAGCTGACCAAATCCATGTGGCAAATCCAACTTGACAAGCATGATATCTTATCCTATAATCCAAGAATGCAGAAACAAATCTGGTACTTCGTAACTTTTTCTTGAGCCGAATCTAGCAAAATAAAAATGGAAGCAAATCAGATCCGAAACAAATCATATGGATAATGTGTGGAATCAAGTCACATCGGTACAAATATTGATTAGCCATGGAGGATGGGAAACAAACATCGCATCTTGATTGAACGGCATGAATCAGCAGGGGACGGCGAGCACCAGCTGGGCCATCGGCTCATCCGTTCAATCCGCTACTTGCTCGATGGAGCGGCACGAAGCTCCGGTAGCCCGCACGCCGATCACGAATGGCCAGCTCCCAGCCAGATTAGGGGCATCTCAGGTGGCCTGGAGAGGGCCTCGCCGACAGAACGGGATGCGTCAACGGTGTAGCACCGTTCCAGGGCGACAGTGGCGGTGCGGGGGCTTGAGCAGGTCGGTTGTGGTGGGATCTGGATCAGGGCAGCGGCAGGACGGCGGCGGCGAGGGGATCTGGTATAGGGCAACCATCGGGAAGCAGTTCCTGCACTCGGAGGTAAGCTGGAGGCGGCTTCGAGGATCTGGGGAGGTTGGAGGTGGCGAGCAGGGATGGAGGAGCGGGGATCAGGGCCTCCCGACCGAAGCCATGTGGCGGAGCAGTTCAACATCAACCGAGAAACTCAACCGCGGCAGCAGAAAAAAAAAAGCAAACGTACACCCGAGCTTTCCCTACAGTCCCTACAGCCAACGCGTGGCCAAGCCAGGCCACCGCATCACGCACGACGCACACGTACCAGGTCGCCTCTTCCAAAAAGCAAAACAACGGGGACCACACGCAGAGACAGAGAACATGCAATACAATCGGCACGCCCAGCGACCTCGTCAACCGACGCGCATCGCGTTCAGAGGCGAGAAGGCCCACAAACAGCGACCCAAAAAAATCAGGCGTGCCGCAGGAGGCGTGAGAGCTCTCCCTGCATCTCACGCTTAAGTAATTAAGTAACTAGTACACTATGGTCCGAACAAGGTGATACCACATGAACTATCGTGGCTGCAGAATAAATGTCCCTCCAACTATCCTCTGCAAGCACCCGACCCAATCGTACTCGCACATTATGAATTCCAGCTCTTTTATTGTCATACGTATAGGGAAGCCCTGAAAATCCCATATCTTTTAATTCAAATACTTGCACACAATCCCTGAACGCCACCATCTGTGCCTCTCTGCGGGGAGTATGCGAGAGGTGCTCGAACTGCCACAACGCCTCATTAAAGTTGCCTAAAACAATCCACAGAAGAGATGATGATGCTTTGTGCGAGGTAAATTGACTCCACATACGATGTCGGTTTCTCTACTCTTGGTTTACCATGGTACATGTATCAAGGGTTCGTCAGGTGTTGTCCGAATATAAGCATCAATATAGTGTTCAGTGACCTCCTTGATATCCACATAATAACTCTCATGCCATAGAAGGACCAATCCACCACTCATTCTATTGCTGTCTATACCAGCAAAACCTCTCAGGCCTAAACGACTTCACAAACGACGAAGGCGATCACTTTTTTTGTCTAGTTTCAGAAAGGAAAATCAGTTGGAAACGATAGGTCCTCTGAAGGATGCACAGCTCTCGAACTGTCGTGGAGTTTCCGATACCACGACAGTTCCAGCTTCCCCAATTCATTGGACCCGGCTGCCATCCTCGAAGGATGCCACAGATCGTGAATTTACTAAAACTGAAGTACCACTCGTCGTTGTGTACCTCTTAGAATTTGCGTTAACCTTCTCCTCCTAACCCTCAACACCAAGCAATGACTTCCCCTCCACAACCATAGTTGTGTCTGGTGCAATGACCAAAAGCGCATAGATTTCCGCTTCATTCCCAGACCACGGCAAGTCAAACCTAGTGTCTTCATTGCAACTACCGACATCCCAATCATGCACGCCAGCGGACAGGAGTTGTCAAAACTGTTTCACGAACCACTACATTCTTTCCAGATCGGAACCAAGGAGCAGATGAATCTACCCCCATAAACGAAGACTCAAAAACCTTTATCCAGAACTCCAGATCAGAACTGAACTTCAGAAAACTCACCACCATATGGGATCCGTGGGAGGACAAGAAACCTAGACGAGGACAAGGATCAACGCCTGCCAAAGACAGGCTCCACAACACGCAGCCGCCAGCGGCGCGGCAGCGGCGGTCGTCACGACCTAGATCGCCTCGTAATCACCATCGCGAGACAAAAAAACGTTTCGACTCTTTCTTTAGCCTTGCATCATTGCTTACTGTAAATTTATGATAATAATAATAATTGATAATTATATAATGACAGAATACAATGGTTTATATAGGAGAAGGGGGGGAGAGGAGGTGCAGCGCACCGGCCTAAACCCTAACTTGATATGCAAGTAAATATAATCTAACATTCCCCCGCAGTCTCAACCGTGGGCTCGACAACATTGAGACTGAAAAGAATCTCTGTAAATGGTGGAGTAGCAAGTCCTTTGGTAAAAATATCTGCAAACTGGGCCGTAGAAGGCACATGAAGAACACGCACTTCTCCCAAAGCGACCTTCTCTCGAACAAAATGGATGTCAATCTCGATATGCTTTGTCCGCCGATGCTGAACTGGGTTCACAGACATGTAAACAGCTGAAATGTTATCACAATATACCACAGTGGCCTGACCAATAGGTCGATGTAACTCAACAAGTAACTGACGCAACCAAACTGTTTCAGCAACTGCGTGAGCAACAGTACGGTACTCAGCCTCTGCGGACGAGCGATAAACCGTAAGCTGACGCTTCGAAGACCAACAAATTAAATTATTGCCAAGAAAAATACGGTATCCTAAAGTGGATCGACGAGTGTCTGGACAACTAGCCCAGTCTGCATCGGAATATGCTGTCAATGATGTGGGTGATGAGTGGTTGATATGCAAACTATGATCTAATGTACCTTTGAGATATCTAAGTATGCGTTTGACATGGTTAAAATGCGGGACTCTTGGATCATGCATGTAAGCTTGCTGGACAGCATATGATATTTCTGGACGTGTAATGGTGAGATACTGAAGGGCTCCAGTTAAGCTACGGTATAGAGTCGGATCAGGAAAAATATCACCATCCGAGGAAAATTTAGAAGAAGTATCTACAGGTGTACGGGATGGTTGAAAATCTAACATTCCAGCCCTAGTTAGGAGATCAACCGAGTACTGACGTTGAGAGAGAAAACGACCAGAAGAATCACGAGTGACAGCTATACCTAAGAAGTGATGAAGGAAACCTAGATCAGTCATAGAGAATTCAGTTTGTAGGAGAGAAATAATATGAGTGAGAAAAGTTGTGGAGGAGGCAGTGAGAACTATATCATCAACATAAAGTAGGAGATATGCAACCTGGGTGTTAGAGTGGTAAACAAAAAGAGAGTAGTCAGAACGAGAGGGAATGAATCCTATAGTTTGAATAAAGGTAGAAAAACGTTGAAACCAGGCTCGGGGTGCTTGTTTGAGGCCATAGAGAGATTTTTGAAGAAGGCAAACGTGATCAGGAAAAGAAGAATCTTCGAAACCGGAAGGTTGTTGAGAATAGACGACTTCGTTTAAGGAACCATGGAGGAAAGCATTTTTTACATCGAGTTGATGAATGGGCCAGGAAGAGGAAACAACAAGACTAAGAATGGTTCGGATGGTGCTAGGTTTAACTACTGGAGAGAAAGTTTCGTCTTAATCGACACCGTGTTGTTGAGAGAACCCACGACAAACCCAACGCGCTTTATACCGAGAGAGAGTGCCATCAGAATGAAATTTTTGATGGAACACCCACTTTCCAGAAACAACATTTGCATTAGGAGGTCGGGAACAAGTTGCCATGTGTTATTGGATTGGAGTGCTTGAAACTCATCGCGCATGGCAGCGGACCAGTTCGGATCAAGAAGAGCAGATTTGTATGTTTTGGGAAGAGGTGAGAGAGTTGGAGAAGCATGAAGATTGAGGCGTGTTTGAGGAAGTCGAAAACCAGACTTGGCACGTGTGCGCATGGAATGGTCGTTGTTAGGTGCAATAATGGGAACGGCATGTGAAGGAGTAGCTGCTTCATCCGGCGCAGCGGAGGAGGAGGACGCAACAGCATGAGGGGCAGAGGATTGGGTAGTTTGATTGTCGGGTGCAGGAGTTTTGTGGCGGCGAGCGGAAACCTGGGTTATGGGTGGTCGAGACACGGGTGCTGATGGGGCTGTCGGGGAAGCCGAGTCAGCCGGGGAAGGGTTAGGGACTACCGTGGCAGGAGAATCAGGAGCGGTATTGGTCGAGGGAGGGTAATGGGCAGCCGTGGCAGGGTTGTAGGGCAGGTTGGGAACGAAAAAGTGAGGTTTTATGGAATTGGCTGGGCGAGGGGTGGATGTGGTGGGAGTAGATGTAGGGGTTCTAGTGGCAAAAGGAAAGGTGTTTTCATCGAAAGTGACATGCCTAGAGATGTGAATGTGACCGGTCACAAGATCAAAACACCGGTAGCCTTTGTGTTCATCTGAATAACCTAGGAAGACACAAGGAAGGGAACGAGGAGAGAGTTTGTTTGGGGAAGTTGCATAGACATTGGGAAAGCAAAGGCAACCAAAAACGCGAAGCTCAGTGTAGTTTGGGTGAGAGAGAAAAAGGGAGTAGAAAGGTGTGGTGTTTGGGTTAGTGCTAGATGGTCGAATATTGAGGAGATAGGTTGCGGTTCTAAGAGCTTCAGCCCAAAACGTGGAGGGCATAGATGATTGAATGAGGAGTGTGCGAACTATGTCATTGATGGTGCGGAGTGATCGCTCAGCCTTGCCATTTTGTGGGGAAGTGTAAGGGCAAGAGAAACGAAGGAGAATGCCATGTTGGAGAAAGAAAGTACGGTTTGCAAAGTTGTCAAATTCTTTTCCATTGTCACATTGGATAAATTTTATGGGTAAAAAGAAGTGTGTGTTGACATAGGTTTTAAAGTTGATAAAAAGGGAGTGGACATCAGATTTGTTGCAAAGTGGAAAAGTCCAAACAAAGTGTGTAAAATCATCTAAAATAACTAAGTAGTATTTGAAACCGGAGAGACTCACAGTTGAAGAGGTCCATAGATCACAATGCAAAAGTTCGAAGGGATACGTACTATGAGAAGTAGAATGCGCAAATGGTAAACGAACATGTTTACCTTGTTGACAAAACTCACAAACGGAGGAATTATGAACCTCTTTATTACAAGGGATCGCAAAAATCACTAAGTAGAGAGGATAAAGTGGCTTTATTCGGATGGCCTAAGCGTTTATGCCATAGATCTACGGAGGCGAGCATGGATGATGGAGGCGAGGCCGCATGAGCGCCATGAACAGAGTAGAGGTTGCCAGAGCTATCGAAGCGAGCGACCTTCGCCTTGGTCAGGAAATCCTTCACAGACAAGCCAAAAGGGTCAAATTCGACGGAAACATGGTTGTCTTTGGTGAAACGATGAACATAGATTAAATTTTTAATGAGGGCTGGTGCAACTAAGACATCTTTAAGTAGGAGTGGTTTGGAAGTGGAAGATGCAAGGTTTGTATGACCGACACATGAAATTGGTATGGAGGAACCATCGCCTAATGTAATGGATGAAAAATGAGATGGTATGCAAGTTGACAGCATAATATTCGATGAAGACATGTGACTAGAAGCACCAGAATCGAAAATCCAATCAGTACCTGAGTTACCTTGAGCAGCAAAATTATTCATGGCCTATAGAAATGCAGCTTGGTCCCAACTCGGAGTAGAGGGAGTCGGTGCAGTTGACGGAGCAGGTACTGGCGCAGGTGGTGGCGGTGCAGCAGGAGTCGAGTACATGGTGTATGGCGAGTAGTAGCCTCCAGGATTATAAGTGACCGGTGCCGAAGGGCCATAAGGACCCATAGCAAAGGGCATCGGCGAGTGCATAGGGAGCCGGCGATGGTGCAGCATACATGGGCGCTGAAGGAGCAGCGTAATGAGCTTGTGCAGGGACCCGTGGTGCAAGGAGGCCAGGTGAGCCTGTATGAGGATGCACGCCGGGCTGCCACGAACCAGTGTAGGCAGGTGGCGCGCCAACAGGAGAGGGCGCGGTCCAGGGCATTGGCCAAGCCTGAACCATGCCAGTCCAAGGGTCCTGAGAAGATCGCCAAGCTGGTGCTGCAGGTGGAGCCGGTGGTGGTGCCGGGGCAGGTGGAGGAGCCGGTGCTGTTGGAGGAGGCCGTGGTGCAGGCGGCCGATAGATAGGCCGGGTGCCCCTATAGTTGGGGCTGGGGCGCCAACCTGGCGGTGGAACAGGCGCAAGCAGCGCCGGAGGCGGTGGCGGTGTAGGAGGCCTTGGAGCAGCAGCATAGGCCTGAGGGCGAGACTCTTGAGTGGTCATGGCGTGGTCCGCCCAGGAGAGCATGGAGCGGACTTCTGCAAAGGAAGGAGACGGCCGCATCATGGGGATGATGGACTGCTGCTTGTCGAAGCGCTGATTGAGGCCGACGAGGAGGATCTTGATGAGCTGTTTGTCCTCAACGAGATCACCGAGTTCACAGAGTTCATCGGCGATGGTCTGGAGGCGCTGGCAGTATACCCCCACGGGCAAGACGCCCTGGGCGGTGTTCCGAAGCTCTGTGTGGAGCGTGTTGACACGGGCGTCGGCGTTGTCCTGAAAAAGCTGACGGGGGGCTGCCCAAAGGGCGGCGGCGCTGGTGGCAGCCCTGAAAACGAGATTGAAAATATCGGTGCTCACCCGCTGGTAGATCCACTGTATTACAGCGAGATCATCCTTGACCCAGCGGGGATCCGAGGGAGACGGCGGGATGTTGGGGTCGACGTGCGCCATGAGGTTGCAGCGGCCCAAGTGCACCTCAAAAAGATGCCTCCAATGGTAGTAGTTGTGTTTGGGGAGATCTAAAGTGATGGGAATCAAGGGAGTAACGTTGGAGATTGTATCGGCGAAGTTGATGGTGGTGGCGATAGGAGGTGGGGCGGATGAGGTGGATGGTTTGATAGCCGCGACGGCGGCCATGGCGGCGCGTCACTCGAAGAACCCGGGAGGGGGCGGCGGCGGCGGGGTGGGAGGCGTGGGAGCCATGCCTTAGAATCTAACCTTAATCTGATACCATGTAAATTTATGATAATACTTGTGGCATCCCGCAAAACCACTACTAGAAAATCGCGTTGAATTTGTGCATTGCATCGTCATCATCATGCATTGTTTGCATAAAACTATTTCGCAAAGCCCGTTTTGTTTTCTAAAACGCCCCGTCTTTTATTCAAACGCCAAAACCGGGTCCCCGGAATATTTTGTTTTGGCCGCTATCGGTTTGCAGACGGCCCGTTTAAATCAAATAAAATATTTATTTATTTTGGCCGGAGCAGTCGAACGGGCCGACCGACCCGAACGACCGCCCCAGATTTTTAAATCGGTCCACCCCAACTGCCCCTCTAATCCTAAACTCACCCACTAGTCTACCCAACCCAACCCTCCACCTCACCCTGGCCACTCACACGTTGCCACCTCAGCTTCCCCTCTCCCTCACCCAATCAATCACCGCCACTTGTCCCTCACCCCTCTCTATCTCTCTCCTCTCTCTCACTCAGCACACGCACACAACTCACACGACGCACGCCTGAACCTCACCTGCCGCCTGGCCCCACGCGCACAGGACCCTCCCCCAGCCACCAACCGCGCCCTGCCGCTGGGACCCACCCGCGGACCCCCTTCCCCCCCACTCCCTCACAGCGCTCGCGCGCGCGCCCCACCGACGCTGTCCCCACGCCCGGCCCCACCACACACCCCACCAACCGCACGCTTCCCCCTGTTCCTCTTCAACCTCCTCTCCCTCTGCCCGCGTGCACCCTTGCCCCGCCTAGCTCGCTCGCCGGCGACGGCCCGCCGCCGCTCCCCTCTTCCTCTCTTCCTTCGCCGGCGCTCCACCCCACCGCTCCACCCCGACGCAGCCACCAACCGCCCCGCCCCGTCCGCTTCGCCCTCTGCCTCCGCCGGACGCCGCAGCTCCCGCGGCGCGACGCCTCTCGCCGCTCCGGCCCCGACCGCCTCCACCTGCGCGCCGCCTCGCCGTCGCCGACCATCGCCTCGGCCCGGGCACGCCCCGCGTCGCTGGCGCTCCCTCGCCTCGCCGCGCAGCCGCGCCCCGGCCGCCTCGAAGCACCCCGCCGCCAGGTCCCTGGAGCCAGCGACCCGCCTCTGCCGTGCCCTGCGGCCCGCCTCTGCGGCCCTCCCGCGCGCAGCCCTCCGTCGCCAACCGCCTGAGCCGCCTCTGGCGTCTGCTCCCCGAGCCCCGGCCCAGCGCCTCCCCGCCGGCGCGAGCCGCGCCGCCGCGTCTCTCTCCCGGCGCCGCCTGCCGCGTGCGGCTCCGCCCAGGCACCCTCCGCGTCCCCGCAGCCCGCAGCTCCTGCCGCCGGCGACGCCCCAACCTCGCTCCGTTGCGGCCGTCGCCTCCGCGCGCTCGCCTGACAACCCCGCGCCCTCCTCCGAGATGCCCTGGCCAAGGTCGGCGTCAGCGCCGCCGCGGTTCCCTGTTCCGGCCGCGCCGCCGTGGAGCTCTGCCACCAACGCCAAGCCCGTCGTCGTCTCCGGTGCCTCCGTCGCTGTCACCTCGCTCCGCCGCGACTTCCTACGTGTACACGCCCGTGACCATCTCTGTGCAGGAGGAGACGTTTTGCTAGGGGTGAAGGTGAGCCCAGAGCTTCCGACAAACCCCCCCCCCGTCACGGACTTCAAGTTCCCCTTTGAACGCCACGACCGCACCACGGTAACCCAAGTACTCCGGCGACATCAAGACCGACCCCGTAGCGGAACGTCGAACCCCGGAAGCCGAACCTATCGGAGCGACAAGTACTCCCTCCCGGAACGCCAAGTACCCCGCGGGAGACGACATGACCGTCGACATGACCCGAAGACCTCGGAACACCGAGAACTACTTCCCGAACGCCAAGGTGGTCGACGCAGATGCGACAAGATCGTTTCTCGGGCGCGCAAAGTTCTTCCACCCGGACCCGGAGACCGTACCTTCGCTGAACAAGTTCGCGGCCAACGACCAAAGTCTGAACCCCAAGGTCGACAGCACAGACTCGGAGGATCCCCGGACGACAAGCACCTCATCTCGAACGCCAAGACCAACCCTGAGCTCCAAGAACGCTTCCGTCGAGGCCGAACCCGTCAACCCTGGACCCTGGACACTGTCGAACCCCGAACCCCGGAACCCAAGATCTGCCGAACCCTAATGTGTGAACCCTTTCCGAAACCCTATTTTATAACATAATAACAACTTGTTGCATATTTAATTGTCATTCTCGCATGCATATCATGTGGTTTGGGGGCCTTATGCCGATTCACCTAATAATTAAATATGGGGCCCATATGCGGGCAAATCTAGTCTCATGTTGGCCTCATTTAAACATGTGTAGCGAACCGGTTCCATCTGTTGCATCGCTAAACAACATTTAAATTGCGGGGGTTCTAAATAACTTGAACCACTTGAAATAATTGTCGGGACTCCGGTTCCGCTTAACATGACCTAATTGCATCGCACCTTTGCCATGTTATGCATCATACATGCATCATGCCGATCTTCTGCCGTTGTATTAAATATTGCATCCGGTGTTTCTGCTAGTGTTTTGCTTCTTCGCGGATAAGGCCGTTGAGTTGATGTGAGCTTCGCCCCGATCTTCGGTTGAACCTTCGGCAATGTTTTCAGGCGAGCATCTCCCCCTTTCTACCTATCTTACTTTTATAGTATTTACTTCCCTCCTGTTGATCTATTGCTATCTGTGTTGCGATGCTTTAGTTCCGTACCTGTGATATACCGTGCAGCCCTATATTGCCTTGGACACATCCTATTACCTGTTGTTTGGTAGATAGTTGGACCTGCGCGTCGTAGTCGCTTGCTCAAGTGCTGTCGCGTGTTGTCAAGTGCCACAGTTGTTGATGTATTGCCGTATGCTGTTGATGGAGATGATCATAGTTTTACTTATCGTCACTTTAATTTCTGTTTAACAACTAAAATTGAAATAAGCAGAGGCATCGGTGGGTGATAGAAAATATTTGGTTTCCGAACGCCCACTTGTGTCCCGTAAGACCCCGAGTACTTGATACCTGTTCCTTGATTTATCGCGCTATCCACATACGGGAGGTATATGGGACCCCCCTGAGCCAGAGCTTGATTCATTCTTATTTCTTGGGGCCACGAACTAGTTTGGGGCTTTATTACTATCCTGTACTTATGCCATGCTTTACTGCTTTATTTACGATTGTGCGAGGTACTGCACACTGTACTGTTTAGGATCTGTGACCCGTTTACGTGGTATCGACAATCCCCGTTTGGGGATCTGCTGTCGTTTACCGCCGGCCCCACAAACTTTGGGGTCCGTCTCGGAGCTAGCTTACTTCGTTGCGGGTATACTCCAAGGGGTGGCCCCCTGAAATATTTCTGAATCCTGTGATTGCTTTGTCGTGAAAGCCTCGTTGGGTTTTGATTTGGTTTTTCCGAGGTTGATCGAGTGTGTGTTGCTATTGGTGCACCCCGGCCGGGTAAAACTTTCTGAAAGCCGTGTCCGCGGTTATGGACGACTTGGAGCACAGTATCTCGATCATAGACAAGCATAACTAAAGTTTACTGCTATAAATTTGACTTATGATGACTAGTAATCAGCTCCACTACAACGGAATGGCTAGTTAATACTGCCCACAATTGCTTGTTTGGTTGTCGCTTGCGACAATTGTATCTGACTAGTAAGTATTGCAACTACAACGAAATGGCTGATTAAAAGTACCAACAACTGCTGGGTTTTGGGTTTATCTCATGCTATCTGTACCTGATTAGTAATTGTTGCAACTATCACGGAATGATTAACTAAAAGTGCCCACTGCTTATTTTATCAGGACGATTATCTATACCTGACTAGTAATTATTGCAACGATAACTGAATAAATAAAACTGCCAACTGTGTGAATTCCTCGGTTGACTTCCTCGTTTGGTCTCGAGGGGGAAACACCAGGATGGGTTTGTTTGGTGTTAGCTTCAGGTTGGATCCGGATAGGTCTATCTTACCCCTCTCTGATAACCGCCGGTTGAATCGAGTTGCTATAGGTTGTTTAGTGCATGCTGCCGCTGCCGCTCAGTCTACCATACCTATGTAGGCGAGGACCGCCGAATTCTAGCCTCGCCGTGTACTGGCCTCAGTACTGACGCTCCTTCTTTTTCCTTTGCCCTTTTGTCGACACCCCTTTTGTTTAAGCAGGTTTGAGATCGACGTCGTTAGCAGGGTTACCCTTCCGGCTTGGCCTGGGCAGGGTTATGGACGCCATTGGTTATTCTTCAGGGCTCTTAGCCCCATTTGCATCTTGTCCGTAGCTGGACGCTATATCGTTTTCAAGGTGATTTGGATCTTGTATACTATATCTGTATTCTTGACTCTTTGAGTCGCTGTTATATATATATCTGTTCTGTGGGTCCCATCGAGGACTGTTGTGTAATGTTATTACTTCGTTTTCCACCCGCACGAAAGTGCCTGGTGGGCACCTTTGAATCGTTTCTATGCGGGTTTGGCGAATTTTGCTCAAACTTGCATAGGTCCGATTCTGAGGGTGTTACAGAGTGGTATCAGAGCTCAGCAGTTACGATACCCCACAAGTCCAGCCTGTAGGATAACCTAGCTAACGGCCGAAGTAGAGTGTCAAAACTATTTTTGAAAATCGGTTGGATAGTTCTGAATAGGTCTGATTTTATTCCTTACCCCTCTGCTATTCTCCTCTTACCTCTACGTGTTTTAAATCCGCTCTCTTCCCTTTCTTCGAGTCCAGGATTTCTCGTGGTTGGGTTTCCGTCGTACCTTCAGGGTTTCGAATTCTTCCTTTGTAACGGAGGTGCTACGATCATCAATCTGCAACCTGTCTGTTGTACCCTTCCTCCAATCTTTTGTTCTTGAGCTCTTTATCCATATGTGTTCCTTGCTGGATATCAGTGTCGTCGAAAAACATCTGAGAAGGACGAGCTTTGGTGAAGTTGGAGTCGACCTTGAGCATGTGATGTTCATGCCAATGGAACCATCGCGAAACCTAATCAGTGTGGTTTTCATACGAATTCTGCTGGCAACACTCCCTTGTTTCCGAACCTCGCTTGTCGAGATCTTCAGTCTAAATCTCGAGAGTTGAGTTGCCTGAGTCTCCTACCCGTGTATAGCGTGATAGTTTGGGTCCGGGATGGACTGATCACCCTACCCGACTCTTACTGTTCGCTCTGTACATCGAACTGGTGGATCGATGTAACTTTTCCCTCTTCTAACGGAAGTTAGGGGTGGCCTTATCGTTGATGCCTCTATCTCCGTCTTTTGGTTCCCCTGAGTGCGCTCTCGACGATCAGGGACAACGACCCTTTGTTGGTGGTGTCGCCGATTTCAAGATGGAGGATGAACTCTTGTTAGTGGTGTCGTGAGGATCTACGCAAAGCGAGAAGACGCAGGACGCCGACCTTCCTTCCGGTACCATGAGGCGGATCTCGAGGGCGAGATCCATTGTTAGTGGTGTCGAATTGTGGCATCCCGCAAAACCACTACTAGAAAATCGCGTTGAATTTGTGCATTGCATCGTCATCATCATGCATTGTTTGCATAAAACTATTTCGCAAAGCCCGTTTTGTTTTCTAAAACGCCCCGTCTTTTATTCAAACGCCAAAACCGGGTCCCCGGAATATTTTGTTTTGGCCGCTATCGGTTTGCAGACGGCCCGTTTAAATCAAATAAAATATTTATTTATTTTGGCCGGAGCAGTCGAACGGGCCGACCGACCCGAACGACCGCCCCAGATTTTTAAATCGGTCCACCCCAACTGCCCCTCTAATCCTAAACTCACCCACTAGTCTACCCAACCCAACCCTCCACCTCACCCTGGCCACTCACACGTTGCCACCTCAGCTTCCCCTCTCCCTCACCCAATCAATCACCGCCACTTGTCCCTCACCCCTCTCTATCTCTCTCCTCTCTCTCACTCAGCACACGCACACAACTCACACGACGCACGCCTGAACCTCACCTGCCGCCTGGCCCCACGCGCACAGGACCCTCCCCCAGCCACCAACCGCGCCCTGCCGCTGGGACCCACCCGCGGACCCCCTTCCCCCCCACTCCCTCACAGCGCTCGCGCGCGCGCCCCACCGACGCTGTCCCCACGCCCGGCCCCACCACACACCCCACCAACCGCACGCTTCCCCCTGTTCCTCTTCAACCTCCTCTCCCTCTGCCCGCGTGCACCCTTGCCCCGCCTAGCTCGCTCGCCGGCGACGGCCCGCCGCCGCTCCCCTCTTCCTCTCTTCCTTCGCCGGCGCTCCACCCCACCGCTCCACCCCGACGCAGCCACCAACCGCCCCGCCCCGTCCGCTTCGCCCTCTGCCTCCGCCGGACGCCGCAGCTCCCGCGGCGCGACGCCTCTCGCCGCTCCGGCCCCGACCGCCTCCACCTGCGCGCCGCCTCGCCGTCGCCGACCATCGCCTCGGCCCGGGCACGCCCCGCGTCGCTGGCGCTCCCTCGCCTCACCGCGCAGCCGCGCCCCGGCCGCCTCGAAGCACCCCGCCGCCAGGTCCCTGGAGCCAGCGACCCGCCTCTGCCGTGCCCTGCGGCCCGCCTCTGCGGCCCTCCCGCGCGCAGCCCTCCGCCGCCAACCGCCTGAGCCGCCTCCGGCGTCTGCTCCCCGAGCCCCGGCCCAGCGCCTCCCCGCCGGCGCGAGCCGCGCCGCCGCGTCTCTCTCCCGGTGCCGCCTGCCGCGTGCGGCTCCGCCCAGGCACCCTCCGCGTCCCCGCAGCCCGCAGCTCCTGCCACCGGCGACGCCCCAACCTCGCTCCGTTGCGGCCGTCGCCTCCGCGCGCTCGCCTGACAACCCCGCGCCCTCCTCCGAGATGCCCTGGCCAAGGTCGGCGTCAGCGCCGCCGCGGTTCCCTGTTCCGGCCGCGCCGCCGTGGAGCTCTGCCACCAACGCCAAGCCCGTCGTCGTCTCCGGTGCCTCCGTCGCTGTCACCTCGCTCCGCCGCGACTTCCTACGTGTACACGCCCGTGACCATCTCTGTGCAGGAGGAGACGTTTTGCTAGCGTGTGAAGGTGAGCCCAGAGCTTCCGACAAACCCCCCCCCCGTCACGGACTTCAAGTTCCCCTTTGAACGCCACGACCGCACCACGGTAACCCAAGTACTCCGGCGACATCAAGACCGACCCCGTAGCGGAACGTCGAACCCCGGAAGCCGAACCTATCGGAGCGACAAGTACTCCCTCCCGGAACGCCAAGTACCCCGCGGGAGACGACATGACCGTCGACATGACCCGAAGACCTCGGAACACCGAGAACTACTTCCCGAACGCCAAGGTGGTCGACGCAGATGCGACAAGATCGTTTCTCGGGCGCGCAAAGTTCTTCCACCCGGACCCGGAGACCGTACCTTCGCTGAACAAGTTCGCGGCCAACGACCAAAGTCTGAACCCCAAGGTCGACAGCACAGACTCGGAGGATCCCCGGACGACAAGCACCTCATCTCGAACGCCAAGACCAACCCTGAGCTCCAAGAACGCTTCCGTCGAGGCCGAACCCGTCAACCCTGGACCCTGGACACTGTCGAACCCCGAACCCCGGAACCCAAGATCTGCCGAACCCTAATGTGTGAACCCTTTCCGAAACCCTATTTTATAACATAATAACAACTTGTTGCATATTTAATTGTCATTCTCGCATGCATATCATGTGGTTTGGGGGCCTTATGCCGATTCACCTAATAATTAAATATGGGGCCCATATGCGGGCAAATCTAGTCTCATGTTGGCCTCATTTAAACATGTGTAGCGAACCGGTTCCATCTGTTGCATCGCTAAACAACATTTAAATTGCGGGGGTTCTAAATAACTTGAACCACTTGAAATAATTGTCGGGACTCCGGTTCCGCTTAACATGACCTAATTGCATCGCACCTTTGCCATGTTATGCATCATACATGCATCATGCCGATCTTCTGCCGTTGTATTAAATATTGCATCCGGTGTTTCTGCTAGTGTTTTGCTTCTTCGCGGATAAGGCCGTTGAGTTGATGTGAGCTTCGCCCCGATCTTCGGTTGAACCTTCGGCAATGTTTTCAGGCGAGCATCTCCCCCTTTCTACCTATCTTACTTTTATAGTATTTACTTCCCTCCTGTTGATCTATTGCTATCTGTGTTGCGATGCTTTAGTTCCGTACCTGTGATATACCGTGCAGCCCTATATTGCCTTGGACACATCCTATTACCTGTTGTTTGGTAGATAGTTGGACCTGCGCGTCGTAGTCGCTTGCTCAAGTGCTGTCGCGTGTTGTCAAGTGCCACAGTTGTTGATGTATTGCCGTATGCTGTTGATGGAGATGATCATAGTTTTACTTATCGTCACTTTAATTTCTGTTTAACAACTAAAATTGAAATAAGCAGAGGCATCGGTGGGTGATAGAAAATATTTGGTTTCCGAACGCCCACTTGTGTCCCGTAAGACCCCGAGTACTTGATACCTGTTCCTTGATTTATCGCGCTATCCACATACGGGAGGTATATGGGACCCCCCTGAGCCAGAGCTTGATTCATTCTTATTTCTTGGGGCCACGAACTAGTTTGGGGCTTTATTACTATCCTGTACTTATGCCATGCTTTACTGCTTTATTTACGATTGTGCGAGGTACTGCACACTGTACTGTTTAGGATCTGTGACCCGTTTACGTGGTATCGACAATCCCCGTTTGGGGATCTGCTGTCGTTTACCGCCGGCCCCACAAACTTTGGGGTCCGTCTCGGAGCTAGCTTACTTCGTTGCGGGTATACTCCAAGGGGTGGCCCCCTGAAATATTTCTGAATCCTGTGATTGCTTTGTCGTGAAAGCCTCGTTGGGTTTTGATTTGGTTTTTCCGAGGTTGATCGAGTGTGTGTTGCTATTGGTGCACCCCGGCCGGGTAAAACTTTCTGAAAGCCGTGTCCGCGGTTATGGACGACTTGGAGCACAGTATCTCGATCATAGACAAGCATAACTAAAGTTTACTGCTATAAATTTGACTTATGATGACTAGTAATCAGCTCCACTACAACGGAATGGCTAGTTAATACTGCCCACAATTGCTTGTTTGGTTGTCGCTTGCGACAATTGTATCTGACTAGTAAGTATTGCAACTACAACGAAATGGCTGATTAAAAGTACCAACAACTGCTGGGTTTTGGGTTTATCTCATGCTATCTGTACCTGATTAGTAATTGTTGCAACTATCACGGAATGATTAACTAAAACTGCCCACTGCTTATTTTATCAGGACGATTATCTATACCTGACTAGTAATTATTGCAACGATAACTGAATAAATAAAACTGCCAACTGTGTGAGTTCCTCGGTTGACTTCCTCGTTTGGTCTCGAGGGGGAAACACCAGGATGGGTTTGTTTGGTGTTAGCTTCAGGTTGGATCCGGATAGGTCTATCTTACCCCTCTCTGATAACCGCCGGTTGAATCGAGTTGCTATAGGTTGTTTAGTGCATGCTGCCGCTGCCGCTCAGTCCACCATACCTATGTAGGCGAGGACCGCCGAATTCTAGCCTCGCCGTGTACTGGCCTCAGTACTGACGCTCCTTCTTTTTCCTTTGCCCTTTTGTCGGCACCCCTTTTGTTTAAGCAGGTTTGAGATCGACGTCGTTAGCAGGGTTACCCTTCCGGCTTGGCCTGGGCAGGGTTATGGACGCCATTGGTTATTCTTCAGGGCTCTTAGCCCCATTTGCATCTTGTCCGTAGCTGGACGCTATATCGTTTTCAAGGTGATTTGGATCTTGTATACTATATCTGTATTCTTGACTCTTTGAGTCGCTGTTATATATATATATCTGTTCTGTGGGTCCCATCGAGGACTGTTGTGTAATGTTATTACTTTGTTTTCCACCCGCACGAAAGTGCCTGGTGGGCACCTTTGAATCGTTTCTATGCGGGTTTGGCAAATTTTGCTCAAACTTGCATAGGTCCGATTCTGAGGGTGTTACAATACTAATAATTGATAATTGTACAATGAGAGAATACAATGGTTTATATAGGAGAGGGGGGAGAGGAGGTGCAGCGCACCGGCCTAAACCCTAACTTGATATACAAGTAAATATAATCTAACACTTACTCTTGTCCCTACAAGAAAATACTTAATTTTTTCAATGTTAGTTTGTTTGCCCGATTTCATATGAAAACTTAAATTGGGAGAAAGTTTTCATCAAAAAGAATCTTGGGAGCCTTGGTGTTCTTCACCTAGATAAATTTGCTCGCGTTGTCTCGTTGAAATGTTCTTGGTTTAGAGCCCGTAAACACAACCCGTAAATCCATGAATCCATTTACAGGCTGCGGTAAACCCGTTTCAGTGGTCAGCAAACGCATGGCGGAGATCAGAGCCTGTAAACACAACCTGTAAATAATTTAAGGTTTCATTTGCGGGCTTTGATCATCGTTGTTTGAGGGTGCTGGCCCATAAAACAGGGTTTTACCCACTTTTTACATATAAATGAAAATACAAACATCAACAAACATATAAACATCAAACGACGAGGAGGCGAATGGCCGTCTTGTAGTAGTCGTCGTCATGAAGCAGATCTTCGATGTCGGAATCGTCCGACGACGACCAATCAAGCAGATCTTGGTGCTCGACCGAGCTCATCCTCGAATGGCCGCTCGGCGGCATCCACGCGTGGATTCGGGCCGTGAAAGGAGAGAGGACGGCCGGGAAGGAGTCCGGACCTTCGGGATCAGCTGCGTGTTGGCGAGGAGGCCGAATCAGGCGTTTGGTGGTGGAAATGGCGGCGGCGGTAGCGTGGAAGGGGCGGCACGCATGGAAGGGGGCGAGTGGCGTCATGAAACTTTAGCGCGCCCTAGGGTTCTTCCGAGTGCGGGGTGGCGTCCGGGTCGGCCTCCCAACCCATGAATGTACTGGCCGACGGGCAGTTTTTGGGTTGGCCCTTAAATTTTTTTTAAAGTCGCTCCATTTAAGGGTGCTGACCACCTCTGTTTTCTCGTCGAAACCCGTATACTGGCAGTTATTATATGGGTTTTCCCTTTTTAAGAAATAACTTGCATTGCTCAACCTAAATATCACGTATTACAATATCTTAGGCATGTACTCGACAACCCCTCAGGACCTGAGGCGAGCCACAATGCCGTTCGAGCATGCGTTCTTGTATATTGAGCCATAAAATGACTACTAGTATTTTGGCACCTTCTAATATGAGCAATACAAGTTTGGCGGGCCTTTAGTAAGGCTTTGATCTCTTCTACTATCGACGCGTTGAAAGAACGATCCTTCTCTTGATTGTTGCATAGGCCGACGACCTCTTGACAATCCTTCTCAACGATAATCGGTTTATTACACCAATTCAGGGCTAGGGATAAACCCTCGTGGACAGCTCTCAGCTCTGCACCTAGGGCATCCGTGCAAAGAAATAACTGGCGACATGCTGATAATATGATCTCCCCTTCCTCATCGCGAAGTACCATCGCCGCACCTGCACTGCCTTCAGTAACAAAGGATCCATCTGTGTTCAGCTTGCACCATCCAGAAGGTGGCAAAGTCCACGCAGGGGAATTTGTTTCTCGCGGCACTCGAGTAGTATGGAACTCCTCTTCCTCTTTGTCCATGATAAATTTTCCTTTGGCGATATCCGTATCAGGGTGGTGTTTAATATGTTCAAGTGATTCCATGTAGCTCATTAGGAATTGTCTCGATGCTTCCAACGGTGGAGGATGTTTATCATGGACGATCTCGTTCCTTACATGCCATGCGCGCCATAGCGTCATCAAGACCCTGCTCCTGCTAATATCATGTAAAGTAGCCAAGAGATTTAGGAGCCACTCTTTACCCATATTTATGATTGTGGTTAGTGCCGAGATCCACCACTTTTCTGCCATGAAGTTCCAAAGCTGGACCGCCATTGGACATATAATAATGGGGTGAAAGTTGTCCTGTAGTTCGAGTCCGCAGACGGGACATTGAGCTCTGATCTCCAAAGTGCGAATACACTTATTTTTCCAAGTAGGAAGCGAGTCCATGATCAAGCGCCAGACGAAGTGTTGAACTTTTGGAGGTACTACAGATTTTACAGGTGATGTTAGTCATGCTCTTAGAATGAAAATCCCACCACAATTTAGGTGGGCATGGAAACCTTGCACACAATTCTACACGATGATGTTCTATGCCGCAACGCATATCACGGTCCAAGATGGGAAAAGAAATCTTTTGGAAAGCTCCTTGGCTTGACGGAGAGAATCTCAAAGCCATTGCCCCTCTTATTTTTGAGGAATCCTCCGAGAGGAGGTGGAGTGTTAAGAATCGTCGTGCTCAATAAAGTTTGGATTGGCAAAGTAAAGTTAAATTAAGCCTTCTTGTTTGAGCACGTTTTACAACTTGTTGATCTTTGGATCAAGCTTAGAGAGGTCCTCTTGTTGCCAATGTGGATAATAATATCATTTGGAAGCTTTCGGTGAATGGAGAGTACTATGCATCCTCGGCCGACAAAGCACATTTTGTTTGTGCCACACTCGCCAACATGAATATAATGGTGCGGAATATTTGAAGTACTCTGGAGATTAAATTTTTTGCTTGGCTTGCAATTCAAAATCATGTATGGTTAGCAGATCAGCTAGAAAAGAAGATGAACGGATTGTGGATTTTGCCCATTTTGCAAAAAGGATACAAGAATCGGTTGAGCATTTATTCGTCAAATGCGAGTTCACCACTAGGCTTTGAGCCTTCACCAACGATTAGATATGCCTTCATGATCTCCATATCCAACAATGGGCAACATTAATATCGATCAACTCTTGGTGGCACAAATTGCCGGATGATTCAACCCCCAATCATAAGTCATTGGCTTCGCTCACTCTTGTAGTTTCATGGGAAGTTTGGAACTAGCGGAAAGCACGAGTCTTCAACAACAAGCATGCCTCTCACCCTTCTTGCGAAAATGAAAAAGGAGGCTAGTCTTTGGTTCATTGCGGGTGTCAACCATTCGAGTGAAATATTGTCGGGAGAGTAAGCTTGTTTGTAATTCCTTTTTAATTATTATCAAACCGCTCCTTCTTAATTAATAGATTAGGCAAATCAAATCTTTTGCTCGCATTAAAAAAACATCTCCAATTCTGTGAGTAGGCCTAGGCATATCGCCAACACGGGGCATTTTTTCACCCGAGTTCTAGTTCGGAAGCTTGAAATCCGAAAAAATATGGAGATATGTGTACCGATTCACCACCTACTTTGAAAATGATTGATTTAATGCTTTTGGTGTAAATAGCTTTTTTTGTGTGTCCATAGGCCCCATGCTAGGTTTAGAAATGGATGGTTAAGCTTGGCAAAGCTCGGCCGAAACCTGGCCTCACAAGGGTTATCCTTCCATGTAGTAGGTGTGAGTTAGTTGTTGGTAAAATTTAACACATATGACGAATGATAATGGTCGCGAATAAATAAGGAGTGACAACATAATTGTATGTCATCCCAACAACAATAAAATGGCCCTTTAATTTCCTTGTTCTTCTTCCTACTATCCTATTAAAGGATGGTATATAATAGACCAATATAATCAGTCCAAGAAAATTTTATAACCACTTCGGAACATAGCCATAAATTACCAGATTTGTATACAATGAATTGATATACGTGCAGGATATGATGAACTTTGGCACGTTGAAGGCGCCCACGGGGACCTGGGTCATCAGAGTTGTGTTCAGGCCATAACGGTTCAGGAGGTAGATGTACATGGAGAAGTACTGTCTCTCGCGGCCGAGCGTGTGCGAAAGCTTCAACACCTTTGTAATCGGAATGGTAGGCGATGTACTCCCGCCCTCCGTTCCGCAGTTTGCTAGAAGGGCTTATATTATGGAACGGAGGTAGTATTTTTTAAGTTTCATTAATCTAGTATTTGAGGAAGAAGTGTAGGGTAATCACCAAAGTGAACATTGACTTTACCTTTTCCTAACTACACACATTTCTATTGGAGACCAAACTTTGAAAACGTTGTTCAAATTTTGTACTCCGTACTAGGTTTGTAATTCAGCATTGGCATTATAACACGTTGATTGATTGGAAAAAAGCTGGCAACTATATATGACGGATATTCACTTCGGCTCGCATGTGCAAATGCATCCATTATAAGAAAACATATTTTGAAATGTCAAAAAATTCAAATAAAAAACCTGCATATACATTAGAACATTTTATGTTGGTTCACAAGTTTTCGGGATGAAAGAATATTTTATGTGTCGTGTAAAAACAGACAAAATGTGTCACAGGAATACGACTATTCACGTGGCATTTTTTTGTATTTTTATACACATGTACAATGTTCTTTCATCCTAAAAACTTGTGAACCAACACAAAATTTTTGAATGTATATGCAAAAAAAATTGAATTTTTTGACATCTCAACCTGAGACATCAGCCAGTAACTCTTTCAAAGTTTCATTCAACTTTTGAATGCAAAGTGCCGGATCTACGACGTCAACGTAACCAACTAAGTGAGATCCATATGATCGGGTATCAACTTAGAGATCCTCCTCGGATTCATCTTCCACCTTGATCTTTGCCACAGGCAAGTTGGGTGGGTTTCTCAAATATCTGAAATCTACTGCCTGCCGGCTCCATGGTTAGATGAGATCCAGATTTTTCTTCCGCCTTGTTCTCTACCTCTGGGGCAGGCTTGGTGGGTTTGTTAGAAAACCAAAATTCTGCCGACTCCACGGACAGAGTAGAACCGGATCTTGCTTCCTCCGATGTCATCACCTCTGTGGTGGGTTGGGCGGGCTCCATTGTTGGTCAGTATCCCGAAGGATTGGTCGATCCGTTGAAGACGTGGATGCCTTCGAATGGCATGATGCTGTAGCTGGTGATGTAGCTGTTAGCCGAAATCTAGGTCTCGTGGTTGGGGACGATAGGAAGACCTCCGACATACAAAATGCGACTGATGGCAATGTTTTCGTTATTCCCGCAAAGTTGCTCGGATCCGAAGTCTTAAGGTCGCTTGCCTCACGGTGGGCGCCAACTATCGTCGTATTGATGACAAGTAAGCCATGAGGGGGTCCTCGAGGCATGAAAAGAGATGGGGTGTGAGAAGTAAGGATGTCCAGGACAGGGAGCACACACGTTTACCTAGGTTCAGTTTTGACTACGGTGGCCGGATCCTACTCCTGCTATCAATCCACTATAATCAGCAAAGCCGGAGGCTATAGTTGTTGGGGATATGCCCAAGAGGCAATAATAAAGTGGTTATTATCATATCTTCGTACTTATGATAAATGTTTACATACCATGCTATAATTGTATTAACCGGAAACATTAATACTTCTATGGTTTGTAAACATAAAAGAGTCCCTAGTAAAGTGCGGTGACCCAGCATACCACTGCATGATGTAGTACATTATAGTCGTTGACATAATACCAATGGAACACCGTTCCATCCGCATTATATCCCTCAGAGTGGTACAACAGAAACATCACGGGTCCAAGACAACACTTTAGATTACATATAACATATTACAAAAGATCTAGAGAACTTCCTCGAACAGTGAGGAATATTATACATAAAGAACCAGAAAGATCCATTCGGAGTTACTTTAGCCGTACTACTATTAATATATGTATAAGGCTTGAAAGTACTACTATAGTATTGTTCTACATAAGTAGGTTTTAGATTCTAGGAGTTTTATTTATATTCTACGCCTCAGCTTGTCTTCGATAGATTCCGGTAAGGTCTTCGACTCCGTTGATCTCCCTCAGATATCTTCAACTCTTCAAGTAACTTATTTCCTAGGAACGCCATTGGTTTCTCCGAGATCTAGCAAGGGTTAACATGATATATTGAGTACGAGCGTACTCAACAAGTTCACTAAAGAGAAGTGTTTGATGCACTATTTACAGCCACAGACCATAGGTCATAGGCAATGCAAGTTTTCATAAATATTTCTTCAAAAGTTGCTTTTATTCTGAAAGACTATGTCCATCAGCCTTCATGGGTTTACCAGAACTTTCATGGAGTTCCTTTCCCGCAGCGTTCGCAGCTCCTTCCCGGAACAGGGAGTAACAAGTTACAGTTTTTACACTCTGCAGAGGTGCGTCACTTTACCCATGAGAGATCTTAGCTTTGTTGCACATCCGAGTTATAGGCTCGTTCACACTTCCTTGGTGTGAGGCCCAGACTAAGATCCAAGCCAATCACTGTCCTTCTCCGCGACCCCGCATACCCGACGGATTGCACATCCGACCTAGGATAAAACTTGTTTCCATTATCAGCCTAAGGTGTACAACCCTCATAGATACCAGAAGCCGTGGGACGTTGAGGGATCCCACCCATAACCTGCTAACCCTCTATAAGAGGAGTTGCAACAACGGCCCGGTCATTCGTTGGCATGCGAGAGAGAGCCGATCCAGCTGACTTCTCCGTCCCATTCCAAATCTCATGGTTAACGCATAATATACGGCGCAAGAATCACTGGCGACATTGGTTGTTAAGTCCTAGAAAATATGTTCCTTTACCACCGGAACTTCCATAGAAGTTTTTTACCTCATGGTAAATAACCTATAATCATATTATTATAAAAATAGTGTTTCTGGCCTTTTTGAAATGCAGGTGATGACAACACTGGATTTGCAAAATACTTTATAGAAAATAATCAAAGGACATGAGCAAGTGTGAACTTGCCTTTTGTGATTGCAAGATTATGCACTCACGGTCTTCGAGATAATAGAAGATCCAATATTTGAAATCATCTTCATTGGTCCGGTGAGGACTAATGTTTAAAGAAGCAAGATGCCATTATGCATAAATAATGCTATGCAATTTTATTATTCCCAAAGTGAAACCCTTAGCATTTTAAATAAGTTGATCTTAGGTATCTTCTTTAAGATTGGGTATATTTTTAAGTTTATTACATAAGCAATGGCATTGATAAGGAAGTTAAGTGTTAACAATCCAAAATATACAAGTACGGATATAGTAATGTGATTATGATTAATTGTTATCTGGGGACTAGGATAAAAAGTCCTTGGGTTAAGTTCTTAAGAGCTGAAGGAACTATTATAGACTTGTTTGTGTGAAGTGGCAAAAAGAATAACATTTGAAGAAACTAGTGTTTAGTTAAAGTTAATCAGTCTTGAGGGTTATTTAGGTTTTACATTAAGGTTTGTGATGGTTATGAATGATGTTAAGTTATCATATTTTAATTGATGTTATAAGTGACCAAAGTTAACTTAAAAAAAAATGAATAAACTTCAAATGAGATGTTTATGATTGTTTAGACCAAAGTTAACTATAAAAATAGAAATGAATTTTAAGATATAATGAGTTTTAGAATATCATCTAGTCTTAGGGTCTTGACAAATATGATTATGGATGATCTTTTTTAATGTAAGTAAAATATGAATTTACAACATGCATCTTATTCATGGGAGCATAATTAGATGATCTTATAATTTGTTAGAGTTTAGAATCATTTTAAGAGTGATTAAGAGATGAAGATTATTCACCATCTTATACATGAGTGATATATAATATTTATTTAAAAGGAGTTTAATTTGAATTTAAGATTTAAAAACTTTTAAGGCTAATAGTTATATTTAAGATTTATTTTGATTATGGATTTAGACTTAATAATTAAATTTAAAGAATTTCTATTTTTACTAAGAAATGTGATTATTTCTTTCTTAATTAATAATTTTAGAGAATTAACAAAGTGGTTATTTTATTTTAGTAAAATAAGTAAATGAGTTTTATTATCTAATGTTATTTAAATGTTTTAGAATAATATATATAGTATTTTTGTAGTAAAATATATTCATTTAGTATCTTAAAAATGAATTTTATTTATTTTTAAGTATTACCTTTATTTTTATAAAATTCTTCAAAGAATTAAGTGTCTTTAAATATTTGCTTTATATTTTATTTGTAAAACTCTAAGTTAGTATTTTTTTATAAAATAGTAGAGTTATTTTTATACACAAAAATGATTTTTATTTATTTTTAGGAGTTTTTCTTATTTTATGAAATTTTACTCAGGATTTAATGATGTTAATATTTATGTGCTTTATATTTATTTTAAATAAATAAAGTTATATTTTTATTAAATAGATCTTATTTTTATCATAATTTTAACATTTTAAATGTATTTTTATGATTTTCTATAATTTTCTATAGATAAAAATGTTTAAAGGTTATTTTGGTAATATATTTGTTTTACTTTTATTTCATTTCTTATTCTAATTAACTTGGGCCGTTTGTTTGGGTATATGGGCTGGCCTGGCCCATTTAGGTTGGCCCAGTTTGGGATTGGGTCCAACCATCTCACCCCTGGCCCCTTTCTCCTCGCACCCAGGCACTCCACGCATGCCCCTGACCTCGACCCTGATTCCTCTCACGCGATGCAGCGAGGCGCCGCCGTCTCTGGCTCGATTCCGGCAAGGCAGGATGCAACGGTTGCCTCCGTTGGTTGTTGGAGCGCCGCCGCCTCCTGGCCGACTAGGCCATCCGATTCGATTGGTCAACGGGGCTCTTTGGACCTCGCCCCCAACCCTAATCTGGCGATGCAGCGTGGCGTCGCCATCACCGGCCTGGTTGGCTCCGGCCCTGGTCTACTGCTGCTGGCGGACACACGCTCCCTCCAGGTTTCTCTCTGGTTTCTCGTTTACCTCGACCCTGGTTGTGCATCCTTTGTGTGCTTCTGCTATGAACCCTAACCTCAGTTTATCTTACCGGCGTGGATCCTCTGTTCCCCCGTATCCCCGGTTGCTACTCGAGGAAGATCAGGATATCCCCTTTAGGTGCGGAACATATTCCTAGGTACTGGAAATCTTGGGTTTAATCTGTGGTGCTGATTGGATTAATATTTATCCCCAACATAGGTTATTTGGTGATATCTACACTGTGGAATTGGAATGATTAATACTAGTGGCTTGATTAATCCACTTGCAATTTTTGGAAGAGGATCTAAATTTTAGTTGTGCTCTATACTGACCAACTGGTCCAGTATATGTTGAGGTTGAACATATTCTATCTGTTTGTAGATGGTTGTGAGTGAGCTATTGATGTTGTGGAACAAACCTGTTTGAGCTACTGTTGTTATAGAACAAATCTGTTAAGCTACTGCTGTGGTGTGCTGCCTTGAATCAAAATGTGGAGGTGTGCAATGTGTATCTGAATCTTTGATTCAGTTACTCTTGTTCTAAAATGTAGAATGATTCTTGGATATTCTTGAATATCTAAGAAATTTATTTATTATTCTCTTGATGAAGAGCTAATGTTCTAGTTTAGAGACTAGATTAACGATTTGGTATTCCATTGTTGCTTGCAGATAGAATGGTATATCATCTATGTTTGATCCATATGGCAATGATGATTTTTTTGAATGATTCCTAATGTGTATACTTAGGAAAATGATTTGAATGCTTAATAAGTGAGGAAGTGATCAAATATGTATACTATCAACATGATAGTGAGATAATTATAAATGATACCAAGGATTTGGCTAGGAAGATGATTTTATTTTATTTGGGCTGATGTGATTGTCTCATTTAGCAAGGCTTATGCTTAATATCTACCACTGTGGTGCCTCCGTTGGAGTGTGCATATTGGTTTCCTATTTACATGAACTGCCGTGAGCTTGATTGACTAAAACTTGATAAGATCCTATGCCTGGCCTATGATGCAAAGGCTGAGGCCAAACTCTAAATAAGAACAGATACTAAAGTGTGGCTACCAGATTCTCTAGGATGAACTTGCATAGCATCACTACGCAAACTGAGAGAAATCTCTCCTTCTAATCCTCCTAGACAATCTCTAGTTGCAGGTTAGCTGGATTTTGATGAATTTGTAATAAGGCCATTATTATATTTGAACCTGATGGTGCAAATTATGAAAACAATTGCTATATGATCTGTGGTACTTTCATTTACCTTGTTGCCTTGTGTAGATGATAATTTATGGATTTGGTTGGCTGACACCAATGTATTTGATCTGATGTGGATGATCTGATTCATTTACTGCTTCATGTTCCTGTCCTTCTCCACCTAGTTGCTATACTTCACTTGTTCTTGATCTACTCCTGATGCAACTGTGGCCTTGCCTTCTTCTCCTGATGCTAATTCTTGGATGGCTCCATGGAGCAACCAGAGTTGGTTGATGGTGCTGGTCTAGATATGTGATCTTGTGGTTGTTTATGTGTGGGCTTGGGAGCTCTAGTGCTAAGAAATGAGCTGTGTGTGTGTGTGTTGATGTGCTATAGAGAGATATGGATCAGCTCTAGCTGAGCTGCTACGGCTGTGCTCTCCCTTTTATGTGCATTGGCCGCTGCTGTGGTGTTGACAGCACACTAGTGCACGTTGGTGAATGAGCAGCCTGCTTGCATGTTGTGGTTTGGGGATCAGATCAAGTAAAAGCGTGATATTTCCTGATGTTTTACCTCTTTACCTTCTTATCTGGCTTTGGTGAAACTTGCCCCTTTTAGACCCATGATGCTGTGCTGAGGTCATTCGATATAAAAAGAACAGATCCTACACTTGTTCTATTTCTAAACACTCTATGATGAGCTTAAGCATATCATCAGTATGCTAAATCTGAGAGTAAGTTACTACACTAACCCCTTGTTTATTATTTATCTTGCTTGTATCTTCCTGTTTATTGTTTTATGTTGCAGGGATCAAGAAGAGATGAAGATGTTGGAAGTGAAGAAATGTAGTTAGGAAATAGTTTTAGGTTTTCTTTTTATATATATATGTAATTTATTTTTTGATTGAATAATATTGAGACATTGTAATTTATATTTTGTTTGAAAATTGTAAAAACATTGTACTGTTGTATTTTATTCAATAAAGTTTACTTATTTCCTTCTTATTTTACAATTCATTTGTAAAGACAATGGCATATATATTTTGTTGTAATAAAGAATTCTATTATTTATTTAAATTATGTAATTATTTTTTCTACTTATTTGTTTCCTAATACTTTACTTTTATTTAACTATTGTAAAATATCAATATAATACTATATGTATAATAATATAAAGAACCCTTTTTATATCATCGTTGTAATCATTTAATTTCAAGTTATTAAATATTTCCATTTCCTATTTGTGAATTTTATAAATTCTTTTGAATTTCATATTTGAAATTCAAATACATGTTTGAACAAATCTTCCCCTGAAACAAAGAATTCTACAAAGGTCATGTAGAAATTTGTCGCACTTGCTCCAAAGTTTCCTTCAGTACAAGAGAGATCCCGATCCCTCTATAGATCTTTTAGTTTTGCGCGAAAATTCCCTGGATTTTCTTATGCATGAATGCAATGCACAAACATGTGTTCTCTCTATTTCCAGGTGCTAATCCTGGGATGTTACATAAAGCCTCTTGTTAAACTAGCTTGTTGGTTAATATATGATCATGATTTCCTGATCATGAACATTGAGATGTTATTAACAATAAGGTCATATCATTAGGAGAATGATGTGATGGACATACTCCTATAGTTAAGCGTAGCATAAGATCAAGTCATTCAAATAGTTCACTTGCTATAAGTTTTCTGATACATAGTAACCTAATTCCTCCGACCATGAGATCATGCTAATCACCATCACCGGAAGGATGCATTGATGACATCAAACACCACACCGTAACTGAGTGGCTATAAAGGTGGCATTGAGTGTTCGGAAAGTATGTATTGAGTCACATGGATCAAGAGTGGGATTTGTCCATCCATATGACAGATAGATATATTATGGGCCCTCTCGGTGGAATGTCATCCAATTAGCTTGCAAGCATGTGACTGGATCACAAGGGATCACATATCACGGGAACGAGAAAAGAGTACTTATCAGTAACGAGGTTGAACTAGGTATGCAAAGATACCGATGATCAAACCTTGGATAAGTAAAGTATCGCGAGACAAAGGGAAATTGGTATTGTATGTAAATGGTTCATTCGATCATGAAATAATCGTATAAATATGTGGGAGCCAAATGAATTTCCAGATTCCTCTATTGGTTATTGATCGGAGAAGATTCTCGATCATGTCTGCATAATTCACGAACCGTAGGGAGACACACTTAAGGATTCGATGTTGTTTAGTAGATATGGAATGTGAGTAAATAGACCGAATGTTGTTCGAAGTCTCGTATGGGATCCGAGATATCACGAGGAGACCCGGAATGGTCCGGAGAATAAGATTCATATAAGGAAAGTCCAATTCCGGAGTTTGGGAATGATTCCGGTGTTTTCACCGGAATGTTCTAGAAGGGTCTAGAAGGTTCACCGATCTGGAAGGGGAAGGGTACATGGATGTGTCATGACAAAGTGTAATGGTTACATCATATCCTAGGTCACTTGGCTGGACACTTGGAAGAGAGAAACCAAACTCTAATTTGAAAGTCAAAAAGGCAGTTTGAAAAAGTCAAATCCCAACATGGTTTCCGAGTTAGGGAGGGTTTCTAAGTTAGGGAGGGTTTCCACCTGGGTTGGGAAAACCCTTGGACGCCCCACCTATATAAGGAGGGGTGGGGGCGCACCCCAAGGTATCCCCCTTGCCCTAGGTGCCCAAGAATCCCTAGGTTGGCTGCCTCCCCCTTTCTAGTTGCGACCAATCTAGATCTCCTCTAAACCGCTACCGACTAGCTAAACTCTAGTTGCTAGCTACCTCTAAACCTAGGCCCTCTAAACCCTAGATTGCCGGGGCTCCCTCTACTCCACCATACTTTCTCCGACTTAGGCGAAGCCTTGCGGGATCTCCCCTCTACTTACGACACCGCGCCATCGTGCTACCGGAATCGCGAGGAGAGAGCTACAACCTCCGCTGCCTGCTGGAACAAGGGAGAGGAAGGTGTTCATCGAGTACTGTACATGTGACCGACTGCGGGAGCGCTGCCGGAACGCGGAGCCGAAAGTATCATCTACGCGTTCTTGATATCGGCAAGTGAACGACTACATCACCTACGAGAATCTGCTCTCATTAACCGCTTTGGATCTTCGAGGGTTAGTACTCTATCAACTTGTTGCACCGATCTAGTAGATAGATCTTGGCTTGATCATAGATTAGATCTTGATTGTGTGTTCACGCGGTAGAATTTTTTCGTTTTTCATACTACGAACCCCTACAGTGGTATCAGAGCCGTGTCTATATGTAGATCTGTTGCACGAGTATAACACAATGGTAATTATGGGCGGTGGTGCTTTTATTATCAATTGCTTCTTGTGTACTTTGCATCTTGCGGGATGGTGGGATGAAGCAGCCCGGGCTAACCTTACATGACATCGTTCATGAGACTTGCTCCATGCTTGACATGTAGCTTGTATTGCACAAGTGGCTTTGCGGGTGTCTGTCTCTCCCATCATAGTGAAGATTCAATTTACAATGGGAACTTAATAGTTCATGCATCAAAGTTATGGTTCTTGTTCATAAGTTAGAACGATACTTATAGAAAGCCCCAAACCACATATAATATGCAAAAAAATTTAGAGATGTCTAACTTTGTTTTGCAGGGGTGTGATGTGATGTGATATGGCCATGATTGTGATTATACATGATGTATGCAATGATCCTTATTGTAAGTCGGCAACCGGAAGGAGCCTTATGGTTGTCTTTTAATTTTGTTAAGACCTGCGTGTCTATTATTAAAAGTAGTTGTAATAGTTGATGTTGGTGGACGACAACCATGGAGCGGTGCCATTGACCTTGACGCCACGCTGATGATGATGGAGATCATGTTTGTGCTTGAAGATGGAGATCGGAAGCACAAGAAGAAAAGACATATCATTTCACATATTATGAATTGCATGTGATGTTAATACTTTTATGCATCTTGTATTGCTTAGATTGCGACGTTAGCATTATAAGATGATCCCTCTCACAAAATATCAAGTTATAGAGTGTTCGTCCTTAGTAGGCACCGATGCCAAAGCTCGTTGTTTCGAAGCACCACGTGATGATCGGGTGTGTTAGATTCTGCGAGTGTATACAACGGGAGCAAGCCAGATTTGCTCATGTAGAAGCTAGGGTTTGATCTTGACGAGCCTAACATGTATAGACATGGTCTCGGAACACAGAAGACCGAAAGGTAAAGCATGAGTCATATAGATGATATGATGAACATGATGATTGTTCGCCTTTGAAACTACATCATGTCACGTGATGATCGGACTTGATATAGTGGATTTGGTTCATGTAATCACTAAAACAATGTGAGGGATATTGTTTTGAGTGGGATTTCAACATCAATATGATTAAAAGTTGAACACTATTTATCATAAATTAAATCAAAGTGAATTTGCATAGTTTTTGTAGTCATTGGCATCCGTTTACCACCTTGCGATTAGTTATAATTGAGATAATAGAACTATAGAATTATCGTTAATTACTTTACGAACTGGTATAATATTGTTTTGAAGTGTTAATCTAAAGTTTAAAAGTCCTATTGAAAACTTTCAGTAAGGTTTGGTTACTCCGTGAAGTTTAATAAGTGGTATTAAATCAAGAGTAACAATTCTAGTTTTAGTATATAAGTATCATGTTTATCTCCATGATTCTTGATATTCAAAATATTGTTTTAATATCAAGGTTATCTAGGAACATCATATGTGGAAGATATTGCTATATCTGAAACGATGTTTTGATTATAACATGATAGAGTATAATATGGAAAAGTTTATGTTCTCATATTTGATGGGAATTTTCAAAAGGTTGGAGACGCTAGTCGTCCTAATCCTCCAAAAGGTTTTGGAGAACAACATTATACCCGCGATTCACCGTTATAAGCTAAAGCAGCTTGACCATGAATAATTTCATGATAAGGATGAATATTTGATGTAGGTAAAATGTTTACTACACCAAGAGATTACTAAAGAATGGAATTTGAAAGAACACCAAACATTTGATGATGGTGATCTACTTCAAAGTGCAAGTCCAAAGACATTGGTATTTAACTATACATGCTTTGGACTATGTGTCATGTGTATGGCTCCACTATTGATGTTGATAGATTCTTTCAAACAGAAAAGGAAATACTGAAAGAGAATCTCATAAATATATGACAGAAAAGAAAAGACCAGAATTGCTCAGCTTAGGTATATAGAGGATATACGTGTTATGGTTGTATTTTTTGCTTGTTAAATAATGTGGTTCTTAAGTACTGAATTTGTTGGTGTGAATCGTCATATGAAACAACACAATTCATGAACTACAATGGCCTAAGTAATCAGCAAAATAATATGTGATGATGTTTATCGAGAACAAATAAACGGTTATTGTGTTGCTCATTGAAACCAAAGCTTGCCTTCAAGATTTGTTTTATCAGGTATTATGAGAACAAAAGGGTTGTTCAAATAATTGCCGTAATCCATAAAAGATGGATGATTCACAAATCTCATTGGAGAAATCACATCCATAAAACTAGTGCTAAAAGTGTCGAAAGACAAATTGATTGAAAGATCACTTAGGAAGTGACATCGCCGTTTAAATTATATTGGAAAGAAAACATGAAGAAACTCCATGTGGATGAAATTTTGGAGTCTTTTGATTTTTGATCAAATGACGCTTGTGAAACTTTTCTAGAGATAATTAAAACTCCGTTCATAGGCCAAAAGGGAACGAATGACTAGATTATTGGAATTTGTACATATTTGATGTATGAAGTCCATTACGTGTAGTCAAGAGCGATGGATTTCAACTTCATATGTTTTCTCTGAAAATTTGAGTGAATATATGAATATTTACTTAATGAGGATGAAGTGTGAAATGTTTGAAAGTTCAAAAACTTTCAAGATGAAGTGCAAAATCAATGTAACAAGAAAATAAAGAATTTATGATAGGATTATAAAGGAAGATATTTGAGTTACAAGTTTAGCATAATACCTTAGATTTGAGGAATCGTTCCGTGGATTTGGATTTCCTGAAACACCATAAGAGTATGGAACGTTCGAGATATGTAATGAAACCTTGTTTGACATGATAAGATCAAAGGTGTAATTTATAAAACTACCATTATATTTTAAAGATTAAAGCTTTAGAGACTATCGTTTTTCCACTGAAAAGAGATCCATCATAATCCGTTGAAATAACACCATATAAAATTATGGTTTGGGATAAAACCCAAGTTGTCCTTTCTTAAACATTTGGTATGATATGCATAAGAAATATGTTTGCAACCAAAATCGGATGAACATATCTTTGTATGTTATTTCGAATAATCATTGAGTATTCCTCCATAACACCAAAGACAAAAATGTTTGTCGCTTGGAACGTTAAGTTTCTTTGAGAAAGGAATTTTCCGTGAAAAGTTAAGTGAGAGGACAATAGAATTTTGATAAGGTTAAAAGAACCTTAGCTATATGTGCAAAGTTGCGCAGCGCCGAAAAGTGTTCTGGAGGCAGTAACAATGCTCATGGCTCACATGCCTCAAAGGTCGTGGTCACGGAATTCTAAGTTCCTATTGAACCAAGTAGGTCAGATAAATAATCAAATACCAAGATTTGAGGGTTGAATCATTATTTGACAACAATGAACCGACTACATGCAAAGAAGCGATGATGGGCCCCGACTCCGTCAAATGGCTTGGAGCCATAAAATCCATGATAATTCCATACACGAGAAATCAAGCTTTGAACTTGAAAGACCCTCTGTAAAGGTGTAAAACCTTACAGTCGTGTTTAGATCTATAAAGAAATAGACATGGATGTTTCACATCTATGAAATAGTCGACATGTTGGTAAAGAGTTCACAATAATGTTCAAAGGTTGACTATGACAAGATTTGGTCTTTCATAGCGATATTTATTTTAGACGGATTAATGTAGCAACCACTACATATAATTTTGTTATGTGGTAGTTGAATAAACAAAACAAGTTCTTCTGATAGAATTGTTACCTAGGACATGTGCATAACACGGTCCATAGGGTTTTTGTTAATTCAAAGGTTGTTACAAGCGTATGCAAACTACAATGGTTGAAGTGAGCGCGGAGTTGGAATCTTCACCATGATGAAACTGTTAAAAGAGTTTAAATTTATCAGAGACCATGAAGATGCTTGCATTTGCAAGAAATTAAGTGGGAGCGGTAAGACATATTTCTAATACATTATGTGGAAGACATATTGTTGATTGGAAATGATGTATCTTTTAGTAACACACGTTAAGAATTTCATCGCGATTAAAGACTTAGGCAAAACCCGAATATTTGGCATCAATATCTATATAGATAGATTGAGACACTAATATGGTTGTGCCAAATGTACATAGATGAGATATTGAATGAGTTCAATATGGAAATGACAAGAAAGGTTCTTCCACACAGAAAGGATTAAATCAAAATTCAAGTGTAACGGAACTTGGTAAGTGAAACAAAGATTCAAGTATAGATTGATACTTGATGTATGAAATCACAAAGAGTATTTATATCAATCATATTGTGATATGTGCAAATCCAGATATGTCCTATGCTCTAAATGTTATGAGCATATACCAGAATGATTCATAAGATGATCATTGGACGACAGTAAGGATATTCTTATGATCTTTTGGAAGAACTAAGAATATATTATTTTATAGAAGTGACAAATAGATGGTTAGTTCATTGTAAAAGGTACTACATCGATACTAGTTTTGTCACAAAGTTCAAATTAAGTTTATCTCAATCTAAACTAAGGTGGCACAATATGATGGAAAGTAAGTTCCATAATGGATTTGGATGAGTTCCAAAGTTAAGACATTGTGATAGATACTACAACAAAATGCTAAGTATATGACTACTATTATAGCAGCAAAAGAGGGCATTTGTGTAAAGCAGTTTGTTATCAAACTATGTGTAGTTCACAGCGGGATAATACTATAAAGATATATTGTACGACAATATTGTCAACATGTTTTAACCCCTAGGAACTAAAGGTCTCACCAAAGGACCAAATTTATACAAAGCCATCTCATTAGAGAACGAGTGATGCGTAGAGACACAAAGATATGCAATTACACAAGAACCTGAAAGTGTCAGATTCGAAGATCGGTTGATCACTAGCAATAGTGTACATACAACACCAGAAAGCCATAGGTGTTGAATACACATAGATTTGAAACTAGATTATTGTCTCTAGTGCAAGTGGGAGACTGTTGGAGATATGCCCAAGAGGCAATAATAAAGTGGTTATTATCATATCTTCGTACTTATGATAAATGTTTACATACCATGCTATAATTGTATTAACCAGAAACATTAATACTTGTGTGTTTGTAAACATAAAAGAGTCCCTAGTAAAGCCTCTTATTAAACTAGCTTGTTGGTTAATATATGATCATGATTTCCTGATCATGAACATTGAGATGTTATTAATAATAAGGTCATATCATTAGGAGAATGATGTGATGAACATACTCCTATAGTTAAGCATAGCATAAGATCAAGTCATTCAAATAGTTCACTTGCTATAAGCTTTATGATACATAGTAACCTAATTCCTTCGACCATGAGATCATGCTAATCACCATCACCGGAAGGATGCTTTGATGACATCAAACACCACACCATAACTGGGTGGCTATAAAGGTGACATTGAGTGTTCGGAAAGTATGTGTTGAGGCACATGGATCAAGAGTGGGATTTGACCGTCAATATGACGGATAGATATATTCTGGACCCTCTCAGTGGAATGTCATCCAATTATCTTGCAAGCATGTGACTGGCTCATAAGGGATCACATATCACGTGAACGAGAAAAGATTACTTATCGGTAACGAGGTTGAACTAGGTATGCAGAGATACCGATGATCAAACCTTGGATAAGTAAACTATCGCGAGACAAAGAGAAATTGGTATCATATGTAAATGGTTCATTCGATCACGAAGTAATCGTAGAAATATGTGGGAGCCATATGAATTTCCAGATTCCTCTATTGGTTATTGATCGGAGAAGATTCTCGATCATGTCTGCATAATTCACGAACCGTAGGGAGACACACTTAAGGATTCGATGTTGTTTAGTAGATATGAAATGTGAGTAAAGAGACCGAATGTTGTTAGGAGTCTCGGATGGGATCCAGGATATCACGAGGAGACCCGGAATGGTCCGGAGAATAAGATTCATATAAGGAAAGTCCAATTCCGGAGTTCGGGAATGATTCTAGTGTTTTCACCAAAATGTTCTAGAAGGGTATAGAAGGTTCACCGATCCGGAAGGGGAAGGGTACATGGATGTGTCATGACAAAGTGTAATGGTTGCATCATGTCCTAGGTCACTTGGCTGGACACTTGGAAGAGAGAAATCAAACTCTAATTTGAAAGTCAAAAAGGCAGTTTGAAAAAGTCAAATCCCAACATGGTTTCCGAGTTAGGGAGGGTTTCTAAGTTAGGGAGGGTTTCCACCTGGGTTGGAAACACCCTTGGACGCCCCCACCTATATAAGGAGGGGTGGGGGTGGACCCCAAGGTATCCTCCTTTCCCTAGGTGCCCAAGAAACCCTAGGTTGGCCGCCGCCCCTCTCTAGTTGCGACCAATCTAGATCTCCTCTAAACCGCTACCGACTAGCTAAACTCTAGTTGCTAGCTACCTCTAAACCTAGGCCATCTAAACCCTAGATCTCCGGGGTTCCCTCTACTCCACCATACTCGCTCCGGCTTTGGCGAAGCCCTGCGGGATCTCCCCTCTACTTCCGACACCACGCCGCCATGCTATCGGAATCGCGAGGAGAGAGCTACAACCTCCGCTGCCTGCTGGAACAAGAGAGAGGAAGATGTTCATCGAGTACCGTACGTGTGACCGACTGCGGGAGCGCTGCCGGAACGCGGCACCGGAAGGATCGTCTACGCGATCTTGAGATCGGTAAGTGAACCACTACATCACCCACGAGAATCTGCTCTCGTTAACCGCTTTGGATCTTCGAGGGTTAGTACTCTATCAACTTGTTGCACCGATCTAGTAGATAGATCTTGGCTTGATCATAGATTAAATCTTGATTGTGTGTTCATGCGGTAGAATTTTTTTGTTTTTCATGTTACGAACCCCTACAATAGACTGTTTGATTGTGGTTCGCTTGTGAGAGGTAAGATTGATTGTGTCGTAAGGTATATCTGTATGCCAGCTTATCTAGTCATCCGACATAAGGATTATAGGGGGAAACATATCCTGTTACGATACATATTACAACATAGTCGGTAAATACTGCATCTTGTACTCCAAGTATCTTGTTGTCTGACTTAAGTCGGTAAACCTTCTGGACCTTCTCGTATCCGGATGAGTCTATGTATGTCTCGTTGACTGGGCCGTCCATGAAACCATATGCTCTAACCACAAGTGGGCCACTCTAGTCTCCGAGTATAATTGTTGGCCATGCATATATCCGAAAAGTATAACCCCGACACTGTGAGAGCAAGGGAAGTCCGCAGTCACTCCACTCTACATGTCCTCATCATTATTTTCAATAATTATGAATTTGAAGGAATCTCAAACTATACATTTAAGAAAACTACCCCACTAAAACTATGGGTCCAATTTTCCTAACAAATTTCTTTGGGCTGCACTTTTAAGGAAACTTCCTCAAGTAAAGCTTTTCTCTGCATGCGACTTATTTTTTTCTATGGTGTGTGACACTCTTTGATGATAGTGGCTATAGCTTTTTGTAATCTTGTATTTTCCAAGGTGGGGCAATCCTTGGTGATAATGTCTATAGCTTTCAGCCCTATAGCATTCCAGAGTATATACAAAGTTTCAACCTTCATCCTTTCAAAATATAAGATCTTGGTATCTTGGGAAATAAAGAGGAACCTAATATGCATTTCGAAAGGAAAAAAAAGGACCATCAACATGGTAGTGCAAGAAGTAGGAGGCTGACGAAGGTAAAATTCATGTGTGTGGTAACTGGTAGCTAAACTTGCTCAGATCTTTACTCTAGCCTTGACACAACCATATCGGTCAGTAAACTCTTCAGACATGTAGCCTGGGTGCATCTACTAGGCCGGTCGAGAGCTTCCGGTCCTATTCAGAGTACTACCACTGAACTGAAACGAGTTCTCTGACCAATAACATCTGTTCTGAGAGGCGAGTGACCGTTTTCGGTATGTCGTGCAAGTTCAGTTGCAACATCCACATAAATTTTTTCTCATGCAAAGATTACACACCCTTGTTGTCCCCTAGAATCACTCTGGCACGATCCGAGCCAATCTTCCATGCCAAAAGAGCCGGCCGGCAACAATCGCAACTTATTTTGGTGGCAAGAAAATTCTTCAACTTGTCCTTGGATGATGACATACTGCTTGCAATCATCATAATATCGTGCGTTTATCTTCCAAATTGATCTTTTGGGATCTTAACTAGATAAACGGCCCAATTCAATGATTCTGAAATGCTACAGATACATCCCACTTGCTTTGCAATGCCTGCAGTGCTGGAGACAGTAGTTTGCTCTACAATTGTTTGTTTGACAGACTGTTGAGATCTAGTCTGACAGCTATACTCATGATCAGAACAGAAAACTGTAAGCCATTAACTTGTGGCAATGCCGGACCGGAAGTCCGGAACCACGACGAGGATATGGCTAGCACGATAGATGAAGAATGTAACTTGTTATCAGCATAACGAAATTTTCTGCAAACAAGAAACAAAGAAAATACAAGAAAGGATGTGCACCCGAAGATGACTATATTAACACAGATACTGGAAAATATTATTAATGTGCACAATGGTTGTAGTAATTTACACGCTAACTGGAAGCTGCCGACGACACACTGAAAATAATGACCAAACCATGAACACGAAACACAGAGTTGTTCGCTCTCTGTGATCACAGAGATGAATAACACATGCTTATCTTACGACTAGTACATTATTAAACTGTGGAACATCTCAAAAACAGTCTTCTCTTTTGCTTCTCAAGCATCAAATCTTAAAAGCAGCGACCGACATGACGGAGAAGAGGCGATCTCTACTCGCCCATCCTCATGACACAGCGCAGTCCTTCCCCATTGAGCATGAGGTCAAAGGCCGTGTTGATCTGTGAGAAAGGCACGCTGTGTGTGATGAACTTCTCCAGCTCAAGCTCCTTCCTCATGTACATCTCCACGACTTCGGGGAGGTCGGTGCGCGGCTTGTAGTTGCCGAAGAAGGTGCCTTTCAGGGTCTTCTCATTGAGGAAGTTCATTGGGTGGGTCTTGAACACAGCCTCCTTGTGCGGGACGCCCACAAGCACGGCCACGCCCCAACCCTGCATACAACAGATTTCAGTAGAGCAAAAGAGATATTTCTCGGAGACGGAGCTATAATTTTTTTGGGTGCATCGAGAACATACATCGTGAACACATTCAAAGGCGGAGATCATGGCATTAATGTTGCCGGTACACTCGACGGCACTGTCAACGCCACCATTGGTCATCTCAACAAGCACCTGGAGATCATTTAACAGTGAGTCTTTGGCACAAACTTGTCTATGCTGCCAACAAAGGGATAAATATTTACTGAGGGAAAAAAAAACAAACCTCTTGAACAGGCTTGGTGTGGTCCTTGGGGTTCACAAAATCAGTGCAACCAAATTTCTTAGCTGAAAATGATGGATATGTTGTTAGGTTCGGTGGGCAATCTACAAAAATTACTAAGATGTCCTTGTGTTTCCATGAGACAGATTGTACCTTGTTCATATTTTGCAGGGTTCAAATCCACACCAATGATCCTTGATGCTCCAGCCTTCTTGGCTCCTTCCATGGCCTGATCATGTGATAAGAACATACAATCCGTTAGTCATCGTTATGGAGCATAATTCTCATCATCCTAATAATGTTTTCTGCAAGATACTGGTCACAGAGTGTCACTTACAGCAAGGCCAACAGCTCCAAGACCAAAAATTGCCACCGTTGAACCCTTCTTAGGTTTCGCGACATTTAGGGTCGCTCCAAGTCCTGAAGAAAAATGACTTTTCAGTAACTAGTTGAGTCAAACATTTGAAAACAACGGCATTAGGAGCCATATCGTACCAGTTGAGATACCACAGCTGAGAACACAAACTTTGTCAAGGGGCGCCTCTGGGTTGATCTTTGCAAGGCACCCGACATGGATCACGGTGTACTCGCTGAAGGTGGAGGTCCCAACGAAGTGAAAGATCGGTTTCCCATCGATGGTGAAACGAGACTGTCCGTCGCCGATCATCACACCACGGTCCACATTGATCCTAAGGAGGTCACACAAGTTGCTCTCCTCTGACTTGCAATGGGCACACTCCTTGCACTCACCGGTGAACACTGGGAGGACATGGTCACCCGGCACGAGTTCAGTCACTCCCTCTCCGACACTCTCAACAATGCTGCGACGGAAAAAAAATTATTGAAATGCAGAAAAGAGTCCAAGTGCATACAATTGACAACTGCCACCAAGGAAATTAGTTACTCGAAATACGTCACAAAGGGAAAAAAATATAGTACATGTGACTGTTTTGCTTTTTCAGCAATTAAATATGCGGTAATGATTTTCTAGAAGAAGCTTTATTTAGAATAACAGGAACAGAGCATGGTAAAGTTAATCTGGAGAAAAACTAAGATTATGTCACAAATCACTTTATGTGAGGTTGAGATTCTTCATAATTTTTTATCCCATGGCACTAGAAAATGGACACTTGCCGCATATAGTTACAAATCTAGTACCACTGACAAATCAGGATTTAGGATGACTATAATTAGAAGCCAGCACGAATAAACTAGTATAACTGAAGAATCAAGATTCCACCGAGCAACAGAACTGTGATAGAATAAGATAAGAGACAGCGAGGCAGTAGTAGTGTGATGCATACCCTCCTGCTTCATGGCCTAAGATCCTAGGGAAAACCGGTGTTTGCCCCTGCACAGAAATCAAAGCAGAAGATCACCCTGTTAGTAGTTAGCGTCAGAATTACTCGATTGGAAACCACAAAACTATGGGACACGGTTGTGCCTGGTGGATACCTTGGCTTCCCAGAAGTAGACGTCAGTATGGCAGAGGGCAGTGTAGAGGATCTTGACGCGGACTTCCATGGCCTGCGGCGGCGCCACCTCCACCTCCTCGATCGACAGAGGTTTTCCGGCCTCCCATGCCACCGCCGCTGCGGTTATCCAAGTACCAAACCAGTCAGGCCTCCAGCGAGTAACTTCACAGATGAATCAAAGTTTTATGGGAATATTTCGAGAGCACGAACCTTTGCACTTGATCACCTTCCCGGCGGTCGCCATTACTCCAAGAACTTCAAAGAGAAAGATGGATTTTTGGTTGATGTGTGTATTACTCGGCAGTGTGTGGATTAGACGTTGGTGAGGAAGGGAGGTTAGGGGAGCCCTGTATATATATACTGGTGATGGAGGAATCGGCGAGTAATTAAGACTGTAGTATTATTAGCTTGGAGTGCAAGTGGGGCAATAGGAAGGATTTTCTTTTCTTGGAGAAGGTAGACGAAACAGAAACAAAACAGGGGTGGCCGGCTCCGCCGCGGCTCTGTCTGCGCCAGTTTCAGATTTTCAACCTAGGAGCTGCAGGGTGCCAGGGTCAACGGCAGCCTAAAACCGAAACCGGATACTCGTTGCACGGTCACTGCCAGTGCCAGTGCCAGTGGGCATACTTGCACCCTGTTTGTGTCTGGAGCACCCATTTGCACCTTAAACCAATCAAAACCAACCACCGATTCTTTCTGCGATGATCCCCATATATAATGGTCTTCTTTGTCTCGTCCAAAACCAAAACCGAACCTCAAAACTAACAGCAAAAACAAAAGCGAATATCATTGTCTGATTTGTCTCGTCCTAATGCAATGGGCGTTGTCTTGCTAGCTACTACCTCCGTCCCAAGGCTTAAGACATATAATTTTTTTTTTAAATTAAACCGACTAGAGTTTTACTAAGTTTTTAGAAAAAAATATTAATATTTATAATATGTAATTCATATTCATTCATACATTGTGAAACTTATTTTCACATGGTATCTATGTAATACTTTCTCCGTCCTAAAATAGATGTCAGATTTGTTAAAGTTTGGATGAATCTAGATATTGTTTAGCATATAGATTCATTCGAATTTTGACAAATCTGAGACATCTATTATGGGACGAAGGGAGTATAATAGTTGTTGATAGTTTTTTTAAAAGTTTAGTCAAACTTTATATGGCTTGACTTTTTAAAAAAATTATATGCCTTAAGTCTTAAGATGGAGATAGTAGAATACTAGGAGTTTATAGCATAAAACTACCAGTTTACTACCTAAATTTACCGTATCATACCACTTTACGTTTTCGGAATACAAAACTACCGGATTTTGGTCCGTTCTTTGCAATTCGATCTAAACCGCGTTTGAGAGCGTTTTGACACTGTTTCTGACCAGCCGACCCCACCTGTCGGTATGACGTGGACAACGCCCGCTCACGGCCGTTAACGGTCGTTAACTCGTTGTCTGAATTTATGGTTCAGTTCCCTGTCGTCCTGAACCAGTCCCCCGTGCTCTGCCTCTCCCTGTCGTCCTGAACCACTCCCTGGCGATGGCGGCAGTGAATCCTGGCGGCGACGCACATGACCCCGGCGACGGTGACTGCTTGGATTCAATTACTGACGGCTCCTCCAGTTCTCCTCCTCGTCCCGACAAGTCGGTGGCGGTGACACCGCTGGCCTCGCCGGATCACAGAGCGGCGGCTGCCTTCTCCAAGGCCGTCCTCGCATCGCCGGCGTCGAACAGCCACCGGTGGGGATCATCTATTGGCGGTATTGAGTAAGTATTCCTTTCTCTCTGCCCCATACTCTCTGCTCCCTGTAAATTTTCTTGTCCTAGCTAGATCTGAATTATAGGTGGTTAATCTAGTAGTGCATAATACCAGTTTATTTTATGTGTAGTTTGGATGATGAAATTTGGTAGGTTAGGTTCAATTTTCCTGGGGAGGATAATCTAGAAAGAACAGTAAGCAGGTCAGATATAACTGTACTGAACCTGTATGCACTGATAGAAGGCCATGGGTTTGGTATTAGAGATAACATTTATTATGTTAGAGAAGAAGGAAAAGGCAAGGAAGGGATGGAGGTAGTAGACAACATGGCAAAGGTTGACCAGATGCTTGAACAATATGAGAATGAGCAGGTTCTTAAGGTCACAGTAATCAAGGATAAATGTGCATGGCCAGTTGGACTGAATAGTGTAGAAGTACAACCTCCTTCTCAAATTGAAGAACCAATTTTGTTCTCAGTGGACACTGATGGAGTGACCTACATTTCAGAAGAAAATCTTGGAGAGGAAGAAACTTTTTTTCCTGTGGCTGTTGACTTCTCTGATGTGTTATATCTTGGAACACAGCAGAGCTGCAACATGAAGAAGGGAAAGGAAGTAATTCCATATGAGGAGAATTCTTCTGATGAACTGGAGAACATACAGGACAAACATGATTTGATGAATAAGAAGAAGGAAAAGGAGGGAACACATGATGATCCAGAGAGACTTGCAGTACTAGAGAAGTTGAAGCAATTGAAGAAGCAAAGAGAGGATCCTTTTATGCACATAGAAGGAGACACAGAAGCGGAGGAGATATTCTCAGAAGATGAAGAATCAGAGGCAGAGCCAGTTTCTGAACCATTGCTGAAGAGAAAGGCAATCAGGCCAGGGCCAACTAGCAGCTCACACCATGAGCCTTTAGTTGAAGAAATGTATTATTTCATGCCTTCAGCAAATGAGGACAGCAGCCCTGGTGATATAGGAGATAGTGATGATGATGGTTTTGTGAAGAAATTTAAGCTAGCCACTGGTAGTAAGAGAAAGCTGAAGAAGCCAAAGAATAGAGTTTGGTATGATGAGACAAGGGCTGACCCACATGAACAATTTGCATTGAAGCTGTGCTTCAAGGATGTTTACCAATTCAGGAGGGCTCTTAGGACTTATCACATAGCCCAACTAAGAAATTTTAAGTACTAGAGAAATGACAGTGAGAGGATTATAGTCCATTGCAGTGAGAGGGACACAACTGGTTGCCCATTCTACTTGATAGCCTCATCTATTGCCCATGAGAAAACATTTTGCATTAGGAAAATGAGAGGAATGCACACTTGTATTGCCCATGGTGAGAACACTAAAGTCACTATCGATTGGGTTGCTAAGCAATCTGAGCAGGCAATGAGGATTGACCCCAACACATGTGTTGATACTTTAATAGATAATGCTAAGCTAAAGTTTGGAGTAGAAATTCCTAGATCTAAAGCCTATAGGGCAAGAAAGAAGGCATTTGCAGTGGTCATGGGTGATCAAAAGGCCCAGTATACTAGGATCAGAGATTATCTGCAGGCTTTCATTGACAGTAATCCAGGGAGCAGGTGCATTGTGACTACTAGGCAACTAGTAGAGCACCCCAAGCAGCAATCCAAGGTTCCATGGTTTATTTGTGTGCCTCAATGCTTCAAAGGAGGGCTTCCTAAATGGATGCAGACCATTCATAGGGCTAGATGGATGTTTTATCAAGTTGACCACTAGGCAACAACTACTTGCTGCAACTGGGAGAGATGGAAACAACAACATCTTTACCATTGCCTTTGGTGTTGTTGACAAGGAGGATTATGCTAGTTGGACTTGGTTTCTCACTGAGTTGAGGTATTGCATTGGGGAGTCAGGGCAGTTTGGCCATTACACTATCATTTCTGACAGACAAAAGGTAAATGTCCATTATACTAGACTTTCTATGAATTACTATCTTAGTCACATATCATTCTTTTGCTATATATGGATACTAACTTGTACAATTCTCTTGCAAAATGCTAATCAGGGACTACTCAAAGCAATTACCAGAGTGTTTCCACATTCCCCTCAAAGATTCTGTCTGAGGCACATATATGCTAATTTCCAGGCAGCTGGCTTTAGAGGACCAGAATTGAAGAAAATAATGTTTGCTGCCAGTTACTCTTACACCAAAAATGGTTTTGAGCTTGCAATGGAAACTCTGAAGGCAGAATGTGAGGATGGATATAATTGGATGATGCAAATTCCTGTTGAAACTTGGGTCAGGTATGCCTTTGAAACTAAATGCAAGACATATTTGGTAGTTAATAATCTCAGTGAAGTGTTCAACAAAATGATTCTAGATGTTAGGAACAAGCCTATTCAAACAATGCTAGAAGGAATTAGGAACAAGATCATGGTAAAGAATAGTGGAATAAGATCTAAGGTTGGCAACACAAGGTGGGAGATCACACCTCACTATTCTGAGAAACTAGAAGAGGAAAAGAAGTTTTCTAGGCACTGCAATGCTAAGAATTCAGATGTTGGACTCTGGCAAGTTTCTAGTTCAAAGAGAAACTTGACAGTTAACTTGATAGCACAGACATGTTCTTGCAGAAAATGGGATGTGACAGGCATTCCTTGCAGCCATGTTGTGTCTGCAATCATGAAAGTGAAGCAGCACCCAGAAGATTATGTAAATGGTTTTTTCAAAAAACCAATGTACAAGATAGCATACTCTGGTGTAGTCTACCCTATTCCTGGACCAGAAGATTGGACAAAAACAGATACACAGGACATAGAACCTCCTGTTTTCAGGGAAAAGCCTGGGAGAAAGCAAACAGTTAGGAGGAAGAGTGCATTTGAGGTTCCAGGTCCTAGAGACAGTTCTAGGATGGGTACTATCACTTGTAGTAACTGTAAAGCTGTAGGGCATAGGTACACCTCCTGCCATGTTGCCTTGAGGCCTGAGCTACAGATAAGGAAAGAGCAACACAAGGTACACCTCCTGCCTTTTTGCATTGCATTGATGCCTAATATTATTTTCTGCTGAGCCTAAATTATGCAACCATGACATATGCAGGATAACAGACATGACTATGGTGAGGAAGGCTCTGGAACTACACCTACAGCAGCACCAAGAGCATTAGTTGGGCCTTCTGCACCAAATCCTCCTGCAGCACCAAGAACTTCAGCTGGGCCATCTGCACCAAATCCTCCTGCAGCACCAAGAACTTCAGCTGGGCCATCTGCATCAGCTCCTCCAACAGGATCTGCAAGGCCAAGAGCAACTGCTGCCAGGAAAGGGGCAAGGGCAGGTTTCATTGCACCAAGAACAGCTTCTCCAGGAACTTCTAGGCCAGCAAGGTCGATCAAACCCACTCGTAAGGTAAGAGAATACCTGAGTGCCAGTGGGATTGACAACATGACAGTTGAAGACCTGAAGAAGATTATGTGATGCCTGTGTGCACATGACTATTGAGTGCCAGTGGGTTCTGTCTTATAAAACTATTTGTGTTAAACTATTTGTGCACATGACTGTTTGTGCCTGTGTGCACATGCCAGTGGATTATGTGATGCCTATGTGCACATTACTGTTTGTGCTAAACCTATGTTTGTGTAAAACTATGATGTGATGAACTATGTGCATTGAGTTTGTGCTAAACCTATGTTTGTGTTAAACTAGATTTGCTGAACAAACTATGTTGGTTCTGTGCTCTAGATCATATGGGTGTTGAACACACTATGATCTTGATGACAAGCACTATAGATAAGGAAAGAGCCATTTATTAATGGTTCAACACAAAATCCAACACAATAATCTTAGTGGCAGAATTTAACAATCCATTTAACATCATGAGATGGACATTGTTCATAACATAATGGTTCAACATTACAGGACATAGTTCAAATGGTTCAACACATCACAAGCACTACCACACCAAACACAATGGTTCAATACATCACATACAAACAATGGTTCAATACATCACATACACATAATAGCACTAAACATTTCATGGCTCATCACATGTGGCTTTAATCATGTTGAGCTTTTCCTTGGTTGCAAGATTGGCTTTGAAAAGATCATGAAGAGAATATTCTAACTTTTTCTTCTCCTCCTTCAAAATGCCTTTTTCATCTTCCCAACTCCTTTCCCTACTCTCCATAATCTCTGCTTGTGTGTTCCTAACATTCTTCAGCTCTTCCAACTCATTCTTAAGAAACTCCACTTCTTTCTTCAGCATGTTCCTTTCCTTCACCACCTCCAAAAAATCATCTTGATCTTTCTCTTTTTCCTTCTCCTTGTTCATGGCCTTCCAGTTTTGATCCAACACCTTAGCCTCAGTATTGTCCATAAATTTCTTTATGTCAGCTAAGAGACTTGAATGTTTCTTCTCAAGCTTCTCCTTCTCTTCAGCCATTTCTTTTAACATCATTGTACTCTCATACCTCTCATCAATTCTTGCTGATTTGCAAGTATTGTACATTTCCCAGAGTCTGAGAAGAGCATTTTGCAAAGTCTCAGGCCACTCTTCATCTACCCATGACTGGAACCCACAGTTCTCTACTTCCTGAGAACAAAGCATACCACTCTAATTAATATATTTGCATCAGATCAATAAAGCAACAAAGCAGACCATTTTGGTCTCTACTAAAGAAATTTCAGCAAGCCATTGATCTCTAATTAATAATCTAACATGAGAAATGAAAACAAAGCAGGTAATTGGTCTCTAATTAACAAATTTGCATCAGATCAATAAAGCAATAAAGCGAACCATTTTGATCTCTAATAAACAAAGCAGGTCATTGGTCTCTAATTAACAATCACTCTAACTAAATATGTACAATGTGACCAAGAGAGGAACTGTCAAAACACACAATCTGGACCGGGTATCAAATCAAACACAAATATTTACTAAGGTGCATACAACTTACATTCACAACTGGACATAAGTAGAATTTGCGACCAGTGTCTGTCCCTTCAAACGCAACACACTTGCGCGGCTCCTTCTTGTGCACACGACAGAGCTCAGGGCACCCAACAACAATGCCATCAAATGTTGGATCATCGACGGTGCAAGGGGCAAAGTCCAGGGCGGTACATTCCTAAATAGAGATCGGGGGCAAAGTCCAGTGCGAGTTTAAGAGCTAAATCGATGAAAAAGTAGCAAAAAAAAAACAACCCTAGATCGGAGATCGGGGGAAGCACAGGAACATGGAGCTTACCGGTAGGCGGGAGGACGAGGAAGAACCTTCATCCCAACCGGGCATTGCAACGGCGGCGACGGAGGGACGATAAATGGGTGGCGGCGGCGGAGGGACGACGGCGGCGGCACGCAAGCTATGGTGGAGGTGGGGGGAGAAATTAAACTGACGCGGCCCCGGTGCCACCCGTGCGGCCGTTAACGGCCGTGAGCGGGCGTTGTTCACGTCATACCGACAGGTGGGGTCGGCTGGTCAGAAACAGTGTCAAACCGCTCTCAAACGCGGTTTAGATCGAATTGCAAAGAACGGACCAAAATCTGGTAGTTTTGTGTTGCGAAAACGTAAAGCGGTATGATACGGTAAATTTAGATAGTAAACTGGTAGTTTTATGCTATAAACTCAGAATACTAGCTAGCCAGCAGAAAAGCTCATGGTCCTCTGCATCTTCCGCTTTAATTAGTGCATGTATGCATGGTGGAGTAAATATTTTTCTCTCGAAAAGATTCAGAAGTCTATACAGAATGCGAATATAGAATGTGGATCTTTTCCAGTCTACCGAGTTTTCTTTTGAATCGTTCCAGGGTCCTTGGCCTCCCAAAGGTTTTTTAGAACCGATTGGCCCTCCAAAGTAGCACGACTAGCACAAATAAACTGTGGTCGCTGTCACTTGACTTAGCTGCAGCTGGCCTGGAAAGGAAGAGCACGAAAACCATCCACTTTTTTTTTTCGACAAAGAAAATATATTAATATTAAAAAAACATCAATAATGAAATGTCCTAAAAATCCCGCCTCTTAGAAGAAAACAATGCACAAGCGACGGGGCTCAAGCCAATTACTCCCTCGGTTTCCTATGGTTAAGCCTTACTTTATTTTGTTACAGCAAGCATTTGATCAATAATAACTTTTTTAATATGTGGTGTATGTAATACAAAATCTTCTATTATATACTAAAAGCAATATAAGGGTGTTTTTCGAGACACCGGGTTGATCCACATCTCCTAAATTATGTAGACAGTTAAAATTTGTGACCACGATTTAACAAAAGATTAATAGTTACGTTAGTTACACATAACATATATTGTGTACCGCCGTTGACACGATCCATACCGGTGTATCTAGCATGAATAGAACTCCCGTACATCTCAAAAAGAAAGAGTGCCCGTAGTAACAAATAGGACGTGTCAATTTTTTTATTTCAAGTAAGATATGTCGATCGTATGCCTACACCAGCAGATAGCCATTGCTGAAAGTCCAGTACTTGCACGCAATCTATCGATCCCACACCAGTCCCACGGGAAGCACCGGCCGCATGCATGTAACTTGATGGCATGCATGAGCAGAAGTGCATGTAACTTACTTTGTGCACATACGTGACAGAGATATTAAAGCTAGATAATTTGGTAGTACTTTGATTCTTTGACTGGTCCGTATTTTTTTCCTTGGTCGAGAGCGCAACACTAGTAAGAATGGCAATTTTATCCATGGATTCGGGTATCCACGGATTTCCGACCCGGTGGGCAAGGGTATGGAGGCCTAGTTACATCCACAGATTTCATGGGGCGGATATCCGCTAATTAATGGGGCGGACATGGGTAGTGTTTTTGCTCCATGGATATCCAGCGGATACCCGGCTGACACGTGGGACCCACATGTTAGTGAGATTGTTTTTTTTACATATGCAATATTTACTCAATAGAAGGCCCAAACTTCCAAGCCACGGGCCCCAATATTTTCTACTTTGCATTGCTATATCTATTGAATATATGAGATGTTGTATTGAAAACTTGTAATAAAAAGCATTCTCTAAGACTGTTATGAGACATCTATGTACTTTGTGATGTTATCATGTGATATTTGACACATTTTAAGTACTATGTGGTGAAAATATTGTTGCTTTGATATTCCTATGTATTATTATACATATAATATTTGCTGAAATGCTGCTAAAATGCTGTAAAAATTGCTATTATACCGTACTTATGCTAAATGTTGTTATGATTATTGTATAGTGTGTAAACCAATGGATACATGGATATCCGTCAGGTTTGGATATGGAGCGATATCTATGCCCATGGATATCTTCGTGGGCGGGCTAGAGTGAGGTTCATGGATCTGGATTTGGATTTGGTTTTGGTATATCCGTCCAAACCCGCTCCATTGCCATCCCTAAACACTAGATCTCTAGACAATTATGACTTCGATTAATCTTTAACTTTTCCTCTTATAATGACTTCGGATATATAAAAAACTATTTTGGTTGTGATGTTCTAATTATTGACAAAAAGTTGAACAAAAAATTTATGCTTAAACCTCGAAAGCCAAAAATGAAAAAAATACCATGCCCTTGCCGTGAATAACCGGAGGGATTACATATTCCAAGAGCAAAGCAGGATGATTGGAGAATGATCATAATATAACGTTGGGTGTTATATGGACTAAGATATAAATGCATGTATTTTAGTCTTATTAACACATAAAGGTGTAGCAATGCATCCCTAAAAATAAGCAATCAAGATTGAATTTTTATAAGGTAGTTTTGTTTGAGCATTCGCGGCTGAACTCTTCATGTTTTGAATTGACACACACACACACACACGGAGAGAGAGAGAGAGAGAGAGAGAGAGAGAGAGAGATCATGCATGTTTGGTTGTCAAAGCTGAATGATACCTTAATTTTATTATAGATAGGCGTCGAACATTTAAATATGTCATATGTCTAAATATTTTCCTTACACGTATGTTCACCTCTACATGCCAAAATAATTGTTAAATGTAAAAGAAATGAAAGGAGATAACGGTTTTATCACTATACATCTTAATTTTATGATAGGAATAATGTTGAAAATTTAACACTAACATATGTATAAGGAAGTCCTTACATATTGCCGTGCTGACCTTGCAAATAACAATGAAACACATACTCTTCCGACATTTACGATTTTTACTTAAAATGTTATGTTCTATTTATGGCAATAGATGGTAGGCATATTAAGTTTGATATTGATTTGGTTGGTGTTTTTCCATATGTGCAACTTTTTTTTTAGGTTTTACACGACATGAGAAAGAGCTGTCGAAAATTTGTGCTTATTTACAAAAATTTCTTGATATTCTATAGTTTTCATATTGGACAAAGTGGTAATAACACAATTCACTATGTATATAGTTGATTTAATTAAACGAGAAACATCACATTTACTAAGTCAAGCACCAAGACACACCAACAAAACTACTGAGCTAACATAGAGTTTAAAACAAATAACAAAGATTCATACATTAGTTTTTTACCAAGAAAAACAATAAATTTGAGCTCCACATTTTACAATTACTTCCGATAAATATGTGTTCAAAACTAATACGATTTTCGAAATTCGACGCCTTAAAATATTAATGTTGGCAATAAATTTCCTAATTAACATTTACGCATGGGATCCAAAAAATTACATCTATTAACAAGGCATGCTTGGAAGGTTGTAATTTACAAGTCAATATGTTCTCTTAATTAAAATATTGTGTAGACATGTTACATGAAACAACAAGTCATGTAAGAGGGAGAATATAGAATAACCAGATTGGACAATGGAAGATATAAAGGAGAGAGATGAAGAAAATGAATAAAAATATGCCTACCATAATTTCAGAGTAGACCAATATCTAGATGATGTTTAAGCATAAGAAATTGTACCTTTTCAATTTTACTTTATACAACAAATTTATAAGAAAGTCAAACTTACATGTTACAGTCAATGTTTGTGGGGAATATGTCCCAAATCCTAATGCAGATTGAGGGCATTGAGTATTTAAAACTAGGAGTAAATGAGTCAAGAAAATGATTTGAACAAGATAGAGTGAAAATGCTCATTTCCCTGCCCGCCAAGAAGAATATTTGTTCCGATAACAAATCAACTTTTGGTAGACATATTGATCTCTTGAACCTTATCATTAGAACACAACAATTACTCCATCCAATCCACATTAATTGTCCCTGAATTAGATGTATCTAGCAATAAAACATGTCTAGATACATCCAATTCTACGCCATTAATATGGATCAGAGGGAGTACTATCTTTATAATTCCTAGAACATCATCTGATCATTAATCTATTGGTTATTCCTTATAATAGTCCATGATTAATAGATCTAGGTAACTATACCCAAGGTCTGTCTTGCAATATCCTAATAACTAGCTATTTCTCCATGCACTAACATAGCATCAAATAAAGCATGTATAAAACTTTATATTTATTTAACAAATACTTTCAGCATATTTAGTGGCTGCCCTCGCATTTGCGAGGGCCACCATGCTAGTTATTCTAACAACAAATTACTTTTCATTGAGCAATTGTTAGTTAAGGACTCGTCTTAACGAAACATAATACACCTTACTTTTAGAAACAGGGGAGTATTAGCATCCACCGATTGCGGTATAAAGGAAATCCCCAAAGATTCTACATTGTTCGCCATAGAAGATGCACGGATTCAGATTTTGAGGCACGGAGGATTTGGGCCAAAGTGGATAAGCAGGATCGCTGCTCTCTTCGCTATGACAAAAACGCGAGTCCTTGTTAATGGGAGCGCCGGCGAGAGATTCTAGCATGCAAGGGGATTACGTCAAGGGGATCCACCCCCCCCCCCCGGCCCTATTCATCTTGATGATGGACGTTTTGAACGTGGCATTCAAGTTGGCGGAGGATTACAGCCTGTTCACAACTTTTGGCGGTAGTGGAATTTGGCATCGCCTCTCTCTGTTCATGGATGACTTCGTGTTGTTCATCGAGCCTGTGCCGCAGGAAGTAGAGGCAGGCGCTGCAGATCTTGCGAGCTTTCGGAGTTGTGACAGGGTTGCACTGCAATCGTTCCAAAAGCTCGGCATCTTTGATCAGATGTGGTGGTATCGATCTGCAACCAATCATGGCGATCCTAAATTTCCCTATCAAGCCATTTCCAATTCAATACATGGGCTTGCCGCTATCGCTGGTTCATCTTCGCAAGAGTGATTTGTAGCCATTGGTTGACAAGGTAGCAGGACATGTGCCAACGTGGAAGGTGAAGCTGCTAGAGCAAAGCGGGCAACTGATTTTGATCGACTCATCTATCACGGTGACACCGATTTACCACATGATGTCGCTAGACCTCCCATTGTGGTTATTTGCGTGTGTAAACAAACTTGGGACATGGTGTGTTTGCCGAAAGCTCTCGGAGGCCTAGGGCTAAATAATTTGAGGCTACTGAATATGGCGTTGCGCATGAGATGGTTGTGGCTAGATCGAGCAGATGAAGATAGTCCATGGAAGGCCTTCTGTTCATCTATTCGAGAACCTTAAGGAGGCAAAGGACATATTCAAAGAAGCGGCAAAATTTGAGTTGGAGAATGGAAAGAACATGAAGCTCTAGACAGACAATTGGATTGACGGATCATCATTCATGTGGTCAACAGGAATAAGAGGGGATTCACAAATCTCATGTCCATGACCATTGGTTAATCCTTAATTGCAAGTGGATCAGGGTAATTGACCTATGATCTATATTGTGGTTGTGGGAAATGAAATAACAGATGGTTGTATGTGATCATCCAATTTAGAGCTCTTCCCATACATACACATAAATAACTACATAGATCTATCCTATTCATGATTAATATAATCTTTTTTGCATCTTTCTAGTCTTTAAACATTGCTTTCACAAACACAAACGCCCCCAAAATACTCTTACTTGGATTCACAAACATCTTCAAGTACTCTGTAGTGACTAGTAACAAGGGGAATAATAACCTCTACCAATAGCTCCATGTGGTTCAATACTCTTACTTCGAACTAGCTACATATAACATGTGCACTTAGCATCGCCACATTCAAGTAGGTCTTGCTCCAGTAGATAATTCCCACATGCCTCTAAAATTTTGGGATAAAACTTTTCTCACAATCACATATCTTATTGATATGTTACCTAGAAAAGTAATCTTTCATGATACTCTTGTTCATCGTCTCTTAGTTCTCGACCTGATTATAAGTCTCTTCGTGTCTTTGGGTGCACCTGCTGGCCCAATCTTCTACCTTATAACAAGCGTAAACTTTTCTTTCGCTCTATAGGATGTGTCTTCTTGGGATATTGTCCCCATCATAAGGGCGTCAAATGTCTTGAAATCTCCTCTGGCCGAGTATATATCTCTCTAATGGAAATATGCCCTAGAGGCAATAATAAATTATATTATTCTATATTTTTATGTTCATAATTAAGTTTATTATTCTGTGCTATAATTGTATTAGTTCCGGATAATGAGTATTTGGAGGAAAACCCTAATAAATATGTGGAATCATAAATACCATTTAGATATCCCTAGTCTCGCCTCTAAGACTATTTCATGTATCGTTGATAGTCCTGGTTTCCTGACTATGGAAAAAAACGACAATGTGTTATGAAGTTGCCGGTGATATATGGAATATGAGTTGTTGGGAGAACAACGACGATGGATGACCCAACATGATATACCGTGAAACGCATCGTCAATATTGTTATCGGTGGTTTCTCATAAACAATGTTGTTCGCATGAACACGTCACCGTATACCTTCGGCACCGAGCGCGATGCCCAGCAGCACGCACCGAGAGACTCGCCGGAAGCGCGGTACGCAAGACAGTCCGAGGGGCGCTTTTGAAGACCCGAAACCCCGCTCGACCGGGAGGGACCCTGTTAGGGCGGCACTACAGCTATGGGATTCCCTAGGTCGGCCTGACCGCCCCTAGGACCTCGTGGATTCGCAGCCTCCAAACTTGAAAAACGAGAATCAAGATACAAAGGGAAAGGGATAAAGGTAGATAAACACGAAAAGATAGTAAATGTGTTTGTTCGATTGGTGTTGGTTCAATCGTCCGTCACCTCTCATGTATATAAGGAGCGGCTGGACTTTCCGTGCAAGAAAGAGGGTTGGATTTATGTCCAAAACCCTAGTTGGGGTCCAACTCAAACAAGGAAACCCGAAATTTGCGTAACTGTTCGGTCAAAAACTTGCCTATACCTTCTAGACCACTTTTAAATTTGTAAACAAGGTCGGATTAAAATATCATAAAAATCAAAGTTTTTCGCCTCGAAAATACGAAGAACTTTTATGTTGGACACTTTTTCATCCAACCTGTTATTGGTGGTATTTTCCTCTTATTTTCATATCAAACTCGGATTTTGACCGAACGATTTCAGATTTTCTCGGTCGTATTTTTAATCTGGAGGTTGCATACCTGCTCGACTGGATATGGCTCCCAAAGAAAAGTTGTTCATCTTGAAAAAACGAAGAACTTTCATGCTTTGCACTTTTTCATTCAAGTTGATCTTGATCACTCAATCTTGGTCGTAAGCAGATAAGTCAATCTAGCGATTTTCAAACGAATTTTGGACTTTTGTCCATGCCAAAGGTGAGACATGGTCTGTGGTCCGGCGACCCCCGGTCCTGGCCGTGCTAATTCGGCCTTTGATAGTATTTCAGCTTTTAAATTTGCATACGATCTCAGATTGTGATGATTCAAAAACTAAAGTTGCTTGTTTCTATAGGACGCACAACTTTCGTGTTCAGAACTTTTTCATTTAAGGTCATCTTGAAGGAGTCATAGTTGAATCCTCCATATATCAGTCTTCGAATCTTCTCTGAACACTAGCATAATCGGCTATTAAGACCGATCATGGCTTGACTTAATATGATGTCTCTTTGATGATGATTAATATTCCTCGTAGTGGACTTTTTCGATTGTTTCTTGCCATTTGCCTTGATTAGCTACGAGCCCAAAATGAGTGCCAACACATGTATTGTATTTACTAAAGATCGTTTGACCGCGAGACACATGTGAAATTGGGTACAATATGGATGTGGCAATATTCTTCAAATGTTGCTCTTAACGGAGTAATCATAAAGTTGATACTTTATATTACCAAATGGTACGTCGATTATTCACATGGGGTGCTTGCAAAAATTTCTATTCCTGACGATGGAGAGTTACACTCTCGACCCACTCATGTACTATGACGAATATATTCGTCATCGTCTGGCCGGACACGTGATCATGTTGTTAAACACATGAACATCGATAATGTAGTATGAGTAAGGAGTACATACTTGGTAACAAGAATAACCTAATGTTTCATCTCAGTGAATATAAAATATTGACAGAGCAATATGATATATGTTGGACATAATACAACGGTTCACACAATAAAGGTCTTCGTGTTATTTGCAGGGGTTACTACGTGTATCAAGACGCCAATGGTAATCATTATCGCAGAATGAGTTCCGGACATGTCTGTAAATATCCGAACCCATAGGATCACACACTTAAGAGTTCAATAACATTTATGAGTGTGAATGAAGATTTAGTAGAGAAGTACAAAGTGTCTCGAAATATATCGAAGGTGTCTGCAATATTGCTGAAAGTCTTAGAAATAAGTTTTGAGCATTAATGAGATGAGATAAGGGTTCTGAGAGTGTCTCGTATGGTCTGGGAATGGTTCCGAGAGGTCCCGGATGATCCCGGAAGTGTCCGGAATGGTTCCGGTGTGTCCGGAATGGTCCTGGGTATGTTCGGAATATGGAATGTTTTGGAAGTAGTAGAAGGTTATGGACGGTTCCGAAAGGTACCGGGGTGACCCAGGTCATCTTAGGATGTCCGGAAGGTTCCATAATAGGTGCAGCCACGTTACCATAAAGGATAAGAAAAGATACACAAGTCAAATTCGGACTTGCAAAAGGAAGCACTTTTTGAGTAGTATTAGTTTGACCTACACCTACCGAAACTCAATCAAACTTGGGGGCTGGATTTAGGAAGACCCAAAGGACATTTCCGCCTATAAAAGGGCACGAAGGAGCACCCCAAGGGCACTCAAATTCGTGGCCTTTGCCTCCTCCAAGCCATTGCACCCCGCCTCCCCAAAACCCTTGCCGCCACCGCGTGCCCCGTGCCGATACTGCCTCCCTTCTCTCTTCTCCACCTCCATCGCATGGTGATAAACCCTAAGGGCTGGCGTGCCCTAGGTATTTCTTATTCTTCTACAACGACGGAGCGCTGCTGAGTTCTACCTTTGTTTGGACTTAATCTAGAAGGGATTGCGGAAGCGCTGCCGGATCTTTGTTGACATGTTCCTGCTTCGACCGTGTGTTTTTGAGCACACCTCGATGCGGTGCCACTGATTTTGTACATGTGTATACCGATGGAGGTGCAATAGTTGGATCACTTGATATTGCAGATCTTCACAAGGAGAAACCTTCTTGTGGCTAATCGATTAGATACGGGAATCGATGATACGTTGGAAACATATCTATAATTTTTTATGCTCCATGCTTGTTTAGTATCTACTTTGCTTTACTTGTCTACACTTTGAGGTGCTTTTTACATGTTTTCTGGTACTAACCTATTAACAAGTTGCAACAGTGCCAGATGCCTGTTTTCTGCTGTTTTTGGTTTCAGAAAAGTTATTAAAAAAATATTCTCGGAATTGGACGAACGAACGCCAAAGTCAATAACTTTCCGTGGGGAACAAGAAGTCCAGAGGAGAGCCGGAGGGGCTGGCCAGGGGGGCCAGACCCACCCCAGGCGCGGGGTCAGGTGGACCCGTGCCTGGGTAGGGTTTGGCGACCATGGTCGCCTCCCGGACTCGCCCCTTCACCTATAAGAAGCCCCCGATACAGAAACTCTCGGTACCCCGATCATAAATCCATGAAACCGTCTGTAGCCGCCGCCACCATCGTCCCTAGATCCGGGGGATGCTGAAGTTCTTCCTAGCACCCTGCCGGAGGGGAGATCATCCCGGAGGCCTTCTCTCCGGTATGATTTGTGAGTAGTTCCACCTTGGACTATGGGTCCATGTAGTAGCTAGATGGTTGGATCTCCTCCTTTGTGCTGTCATGTATAGATCTTGTGAGCTCCGTTCATGATCAAGATCTAATCTATTTGTAATCATGCATGTTGTGTTTGCAGGGATCCAATGGATTTTGAGATTAGTATGTTGGTTTGATTAATGGTTCTATCTTTATGATTCTATCATGTCTGTGTTGTTTGTGATCTTGCATGCTCTCCGTTGCTAGTGGTTATCTTGGCCAAGTAGTTGCTAGTGACTCCAAGAGGGAGTATTTATGCTCGATAGTGGGTTCATCCCTCTAGTTTCCAAGGGAAGTGACAGAAATCTCTTCGGTTGTAGATGTGCTGTTGCTACTAGGGAGAAAACAACGGTCCCTTGTTCATGGAACATGTGGATTGTTTACCTTACACACTTTGCTTAAAGCAGTTGTATGTTGCTTGCAACTTAATACTGGAGGGGTTTTGGATGATAACCTGAAGGTGGACTTCTAGTCATAGATGCAGTTGGATTACGGTCTATGTATATTGTTGTATTGCCTAATAAACTTCATAGGATCTTTCTGGCTAGTAATTGCATTGTTCATCAAGGATTCCTTGTTCTTTGGAAGGGAATCCACTTCTCCTCCTACCGAAGACTGAAGAGTAAACCTTGCATTCATTCTCTAAGGATTAACAAGGTTAGGAATAGGCTATAGGCTCGACTGCAAGGAGAGAAGGAAGCAGCTTGACTTTGCCTTGCTCAGTTCCTGTCAATTGCCCCCCTGTAATCTGTTTAACATCATGCCATGTTGTTATTTAAGGAGAGAACCTCTAGTGAACTATGGACCCCGGTCCAATCTTTACCATTGATACATCTTCCACTGTTACTTGTCTACTTGCTGCAAACCATTACCTTCCACACCATACGTTTAATCCTTTGTTACAGCAAACCGGTGAGCTTGACAACCTCACTGATTCGTTGGGGGCAAAGTCTTGAGTTTGTGTTGTGCAGATCCCCGCGTTGCTTGCAACACCTGTGTGACGTTTCCTTCCTCCTACTGGTTCGATAACCTCGGTCTCAACTGAGGGAAGACTTGCTGATGTACTCTTCACACCTTGCTCTTGGGGTTCCCAACAAGACTCCACATCGGCCAACAAGTTTTCTGGCGCCATCAAGGAGTCATCAACAAGTTTTCTGGCGCCGTTGCCCGAGAGGCCAAGGACGTCTTCACTAGGGGAGTCCTTCACTTCCTTTCTCTTTACTTTGTTTTTAGTTTGCTTAGTTTCTTTTGCTTGGTTTTTTTTGCCTCTTTTCAAAAAAACCCCAAAAAAATTAGTCTAGTTTGGTTTGCTTGCTGTATTCAAAAACACAAAAAAATTAGTTCCTGCTCTAGCTGCTGCTGCTGTTTTTGGCTTGCCCACCTTTGCCAAAATGAACTCTGCTGAGAACACCAAGTTGTGTGACTTCACTAGTACCAACAACAATGATTTCCTAAGCACACCTATTGCTCCACCTGTTCCTGATGCTGACTTTTATGAAATTAAGCCTGCTTTGTTGAATCTTGTGATGAGAGAGCAATTTTCTGGTGCTGGTTCTGATGATCCCGCTGCCCGTCTTAATAGCTTTGTTGAACTTTGTGAGATGCAAAAGTATAAGGATGTAGATCGAGATATTATTAAGCTCGGGCTTTTTCCTTTCTCTTTGAGGGGAAAAGCTAAAGAATGGTTGCTATCTTTGCCTAAAAATAGTATTGATTCTTGGACTAAGTGCAAAGATGCTTTTATAAGTACTATCCTCCTGCTAAGATTATTGCTATGAGAAGTGACATTATGAAATTTAAACAGCTTGATAGTGAACATGTTTCTACTTCTTGGGAAAGAATGAAATCTTTGGTTAAAAATTGCCCTACTGATGGACTCACTGCTTGGATGATTATCCAAACCTTTTATGCAGGTTTGAACTTCTCCTCAAGAAACCTGTTGGATTCTGCTGCTGGAGGTACTTTTATGGGACTCACCTTGGGTGCTGCAACAAGGCTCCTTGATAATATGATGGTTAACTACTCTGAATGGCATGTTGAGAGAACTCCACATGGTAAGAAGGTAAATTCTGGTGAGGAAACTTCCTCTTTGAGTGAAAAGATTGATGTTATTATGGCTATGCTTGTTAATGGGAAAGCTCCTCTAGATCCTAACAGTGTTCCCTTAGCCTATTTGGTTGCTCAAGAAGAGCAAGTTGATGTGAACTTCATTAGAAACAACAATTTCAACAATAATGCCTATAGGAATAATTTTGGTAGCAACAACAATTATAGGCCTTATCGTCCTAGTGGAAATGCTTATCAGGATAGATCTGGAATGCCTAGTGAAGAGAGGATTCTAGAAGTTGAGAGATCCACTAAAATTTTTATGCAAATGCAATATGAGCAAAACAAGTTTTCACTAAAACTATGGAGTAACAATCTATTATCTTGAAAAATATTAGTCTTCAGCTTGAGAATCTGAATAGAGAAATTCCTAGATTACAGTCAAAAAATTTGAGTGCTGAGAAAAATATATCCGCTTTGTCTGAAGATCAAACTTCATTGGTTAATAAAATGGTTGCTAAACCTGAAACTATGGAAAACACCTTTGCTACTGCTCATGCCATACAAGTTACTATTGATGAAAATGTTAGGCTGTTAACTCAACCTCATGCTAGGTGGGAAAGGGAAGCTGAAATTGATAGAAACAATAGTGTGTGCACTATCACCACTAAACCACAAGTAGCCCCTATTCCTCCTCCTACTATGCCTAAGCCTATTGATCCTACTACTAGTGATGCTAAGTTTGATATTGATATTTATGGTTGCAATATTTCTGAAGTGATTATGTTCCTACAAAAGCTTGCTAGAAGTCCTGATGCTAGTGATATGCATGTTTCTTTTACCAAACACATTATAGATGCTCTTGTTAAGATTAAGGAGGAGAAGCTAAAACACAAATCTTCTATTCCTACGAAAGTATAATATAGTTGGGAATCCATTATTAATATACAAGTGAATGACTTTGATCTCAAAGCTTCATGTGATCTCGGTTCTAGTGTCTCTATTATGCCTAGGAAGATTTATGAAATGCTTGATTTGCCACCTTTGGAAGATTGTTATTTAAATGTCCCACTCAATGATAATGCTAAGAAGAAACTCATGGGGAGTATTAATGATGTTCTCATTATGGTTAACAATGCTTATGTCCCTGTTGATTTCTATGTTTTGGATGTTGAATACAATGCTTCTTGTCCTATTACTTTGGGAAGACCTTTTCTTAGAAAAGTTGGTGCCATCATTGATATGAAAGAACGCACCATCAAATATCATTTTCCATTCAATAAAGGTATTGAACACTTCCCTATGAGTAGAGAGAAGTTGCTTTTTGCTCCTCCTTTGAAAGAAAGATTTGATGTTAATGCTTCCTCATTTGAAAATACTTGATTCTTCTTGCTTCTTGTGCCTAACTTAAAGGCGTTAAAGAAAAGTACTTGTTGGGAGATAACCTAAGAGTTTCCTTGAGTCTTGGAGGTTATTACTACTGTAATGACCTCTCCTTATCCTTTTTGTTTGCTTTTTGTGCCATGACCTCTAATGAGAGGGAACTAAGATTTGAGGAGTTGTTGTCCCGAAACAGATTTCTGTCCTCCACCAAAAATATTCGTGAGGAGGCTCTGTAACTCGGATTGAGATCAAAATTTACGAATAAATCCCCCAGTATGTTGGATAACGTTCGTTAGTTCAAAACTTTTTTATTTGAGCAACAAAAGATGTTCGAAAAAATTCATTTCTACCTGTTGGTCTGTTTTGACAGATTTCTGCCATTATTTGCATTTGCTTCTTATTGATTCCTTTTTGAGCTCTCTTCAGGTAAATTGAGTTTCTTTGAAGGAGTTACTTCAGTAGCTTGTGTTTTTAGTGAAAATCCTTGCTGTTCCAAAGCTTTGACAGTGGTCTAATATCTTTTGAATAAGCTAATGTTGCTAATGAAGACTGTGTGAAGTTTTGTATGAAGGAAAAATTCCAGGTGTGTAGAGAGAGTGATGCAATGAGATGAAGAATGGACAAATCTCAAGTTTGGGGATGCCACCATGGTGTCACCCCAAGAAATATCCAAGAGGTACAAGCATCAAAGCTTGGGGATGCCCAAGGCATCCCATTCTTCATCAATAAAAAGCTCAGGTCTGTCTAGACACTTCACTTTTATTGTTTCATGCATAGTTGTGTTGTTCTTGGAGTGTCTTAGTTTTCATTTGCTTTGATTAGTTTGTTTGGTTTGCTTTAGTAGTTTGGACCCCCGCTATCGCTGTGTTGTTTTACAAATAAGTTAGCTTGGTGTTTGGAAAGTAGTAGTAAGTTCTTGCTTGAAGTACAAGAGGAGCTTGCATTTACTGTGACTAAGACTTTAGCATGACATGCTAGGTGTTTTTTTAGCATTATGCTTAGTGATTATTGCTTTAGAGTGTCTTGTTCCAAACAATTGGGATTGCTTAGTGTTCCTTGAAAAAATTATGCGTTGTTTTAGCATGCAAACACATAGTATTGTGGTATTCTCCTTTGATGTTTTGCTTGGGTTGACTTGGCACATGCTTACACCATGTTATGACAATGACAAGTCACCATTAGACTCTATGATCATTTAGTCCTTGACTTGTAGTAACACTCTTTGCTTTGATTAGTTTGCTTTGTTGCATTGCATAATTATGGCCATTATTGCTCTCTTAGTTGGTTGCTCCCAGTCTTTTGCTAGCCTACACTTGTATGAGTAAGTTCTACTCATGCTTCCAACTCCCAAGAAACCAAGTTATTCCAAAGTGTCCACTATAAATTCCTATGCATGGTGTGTTACATCATTCCAAGTATATTCTTGTTTTCATCTATCTTTCAATTAAAAACTATTTTGTTATGTGAAAACTTAGTGATTAAATCCCTCACGAACTTGATGGCACATTTTATTCTTTGCCCCTAATAAACTTAAACCATTGAGGAAAGTTTGTTGTATATGCTTGCACTTATAAGTTGGAATTAGCAGAACTGTGCTGTCACGGGGAACGTTTTCAACATTGCACTTGTACCTTGTTGTACTCAGTTGATATCATGTTCTTTTGTATATGGATGTCGCCGGTGTGAAATAAAGAGGGGACTTGTAAGTCCATGGATTTTGTATTCTGTGTTAGAGAAACGCCTGGGCCGCTAGCCTAAGCCATGCCTAATCATGGTGGAAACTTGCAGCATCACCATAGTGACATCTATGAAGCATTCTTCTTATAAAAAAGAGACACATTGAGAAAAGAGGAAAGATAGAAAAAAGCACCATATTCCCATGGTACATAAGAAGAATTGCTGAGATGTTCATTGTCTGCTTGCCTTGTCATTTTGGTTATGGGAAAGCTCCTGTACCATGTGCAAGGGGTACCCATTGGCGGTTCTCAATGAAATGCAAATACTTACAGTGACAAGAACTTACCTGGACCCAAAGTTGAGTATGCATGAGGTGTGGCCCTCGTATTCAAGGGGCATGAGATTGCCAACTTATACTTTGTCAAGCATATACTCCAGCTTTGCCACTTTAACCTTAACCACTTCAAGATGCTTATGATAGGGGTAATGAGGGCTGAAAGCAAACAAGTACCATAATTTTTGGAAGCTCTTTTTGAAACTTGTAATCGCTGCTTCCTTTACAAAAAGGTCTTTCTTCCACCATTATTGAGTCTCCACCTTCTATCTTTAGGCACCATTAAGAGAACATAGTTGTCATTCTGTGTGCAATGTTCCAAAGCTTACTAATTGATGCATATTGTGTTATTACTTGCTCTTGTGCTATTTGTTTCTAGTCACCCTTGTGAACTTTGGAGGTGTCCTATGCATTATATTGCTACTCTATGAGGGACAAGCTGATTACCACTATGCTATGTTTTCTGCATGTGAAGCAAACAAACGTTTTTCAATACATATTATTCATGATCTTTGTTTGTAGCTTGTCATGTTGCATGCATAATTACTATGTCCTATTGTTATAACTCCATCTTTCATGCACATGTTTAGAGTTCTTTGTTCCCAGCTTTCAATGTTTGCAAATGGTTGGATCTTTATTATGAGGGTGCATGTCACCTTAAAAATTATTCTTTTATCACTTACCTACTCGAGGACGAGCAGGAGTTAAGCTTGGGGATGCTGATACATTGGAAACATATCTATAATTTTTGATGCTTCATGCTTCTTTAGTATCTACTTTTCTTTACTTGTCTACACTTTGAGGTGCTTTTTACATGTTTTCTGGTACTAACCTATTAACAAGTTGCAACAGTGCCATATGCCTGTTTTCTGATATTTTTGGTTTCAGAAAAGTTAGTAAAGAAATATTCTCGGAATTGGACGAGACGAACGCCAAAGTCAATAACTTTTTGTGGGGAACAAGAAGTCCAGAGGAGAGCCGGAGGGGCTGGCCAGGGGGTCCAGACCCACCCTAGGAGCGGGGTCAGGTGGACCCGTGCCTGGGTAGGGTTTGGAGACCCTGGTCGCCTCCCGGACTCGCCCCTTCGCCTATAAGAATCCCCTGATACAGAAACTCTCGGTACCCCGATCAGGAATCCACAAAACCGTCTGTAGCCGCCGCCACCATCGTCCCTAGATCAGGGGGATCTGAAGTTCTTCCCGGCACCCTGCCGGAGGGGAGATCCTCCCGGAGGCCTTCTCTCCGGTATGATTTGTGAGTAGTTCCACCTTGGACTATGGTTCTATGTAGTAGCTAGATGGTTGTATCTCCTCCTTTGTGCTTTCATGTATAGATCTTGTGAGCTCCGTTCATGATCAAGATCTAATCTATTTGTAATCATGCATGTTGTGTTTGTGGGGATCCGATGGATATTGATATTATTATGTTGGTTTGATTAATGGTTCTATCTTTATGATTCTATCATGTCTGTGTTGTTTGTGATCTTGCATGCTCTCCGTGGCTAGTGGTTATCTTGTCCAAGTAGTTGCTAGTGACTCCAAGAGAGAGTATTTATACTCGACAGTGGGTCCATGCCTCTAGTCTCCAAGGGAAGTGACAGAAATCTCTTAGGTTGTAGATGTGATGTTTCTACTAGGGAGAAAACAACGGTCCCTTGTTCATGGAACATGTGGATTGTTTACCTTACACGCTTTGCTTAAAGCAGTTGTCTGTTGCTTGCAACTTAATACTGGAGGGGGTTCGGATGATAACCTGAAGGTGGACTTTTAGTCATAGATGCAGTTGGATTATGGTCTATGTATATTGTGGTATTGCCCAATCAACTTCATAGGATATTTCTGGCTAGTAATTGCATTGTTATGCCTTGCTCAGTTCCTGTCAATTGCCCCGCTGTAATTTGTTTACCCTTCATGCCATGTTGTTTATTTAAGGAGAGCACCTCTAGTGAACTATGGATCCCGGTCCAATCTTTACCATTGATACATCTTCCACTATTAATTGTGTACTTGCTGCAAACCATTACCTTCCACACCATACGTTTAATCCTTTGTTACAGCAAACCGGTGAGCTTGACAACCTCACTGATTCGTTGGGGCACTCGAGTTTGTGTTGTGCAGATCTCCGTGTTGCTTGCAACACCTGTGTGACATTTCCTTCCTCCTACTGGTTCAATAACCTCGGTCTCAAGTGAGGGAAGACTTGCTGCTGTACTCTTCACACCTTGCTCTTGGGGTTCCCAATAAGACTCCACACCAGCCAACAAGTTTTCTGGCGCCATCAGCGAGTCATCAATCGACGTACCGAATACTTTGACAATGACGTCTTCATGGGATAATACTTCTCCTCATGACTCGTTAAGGCTTGTTGCGGGGATCGACGCATGACCAACCTTGTCATCTATAAATTTCCACTAGTTCGATCTTCGAGGGTATGATATGTTGCCTCTTCCCTTGCATATGATCTGAGTTATGCGCTAGAATTTTTTGTTTTGCATAGAGCATTTTCCAATGGTGGTATTATAGCGGTCTATGCGAAGGCACATTTACGGATAGAGGAATCATTGAACTTGGGGATTATTGATCTTGTTTTTCTTCCCAATTGTTGCACTTTGATCTCAGCGATATTGTGTGATTAGCGGCCTGAGCCGACTTTACGATCTTCGTATCAAGACTGGTTTGTGAAGTGCACTTCGGGTGTATGAAACAACTTTGTCGGATATCTGTTTTTCCACAATAGCATGAGAAATATATTTTACACGTTGGGCTTTTGTGAAATTGGTTGAAATCCGCACAGGGGTCACACGCAAAGACGAAGTCTAGTGAAGCTATAGTTTCTATTTATAGCACTATGTAGACACATCCCGGATAAGATAAATATCAAACAATTGAATCATGATTCTTACCACGTAGGTAAAATACAGTTCTCTTTGCAACCATAGAGCCCCGTAATATAACAAAGCGTGTTAGAAGCGTCTAACTTGTTTTTGCAGGGAAGTGATGTGGTATAGCAATGTGATGTATGGGATATGTTATATGTTGTAATCTCGTTGGGCATGAATGGCCGGAGCCGTGATGATTGTCATAATATTATTATAATAGCCATAGTTGTTTTTACTTTGTTTGCTAGAGTATAAATAGTTGTAAATGCAAGACATAACGATGATGATCGAGCAACGATGGACCTCGATGCTATGCCCGTGGCGCATGTAGGAGTACATGGCGCTGGAAGACGTTGATGATGGAGATCGTTGGTGCAAACTACTATACCATATCACTATATGAATTGCATGTGATGTTAATTCATTTATGTACTTTATTTGTTGTGTGGTAGTCATAATAAATAGGGTGATCCCTCACTTAAAATTATCAAGTTAAAAGTATTCTCCCTAAGTTAGGCGCCACATAACATGAGCTTCGAACTGGTGTGGGTCATGTAACATAGGTGACGACGTTTAATCTCGCCAATGCCCATTGTTATGAGCTTGGGTTTTGGAGAAGATGGGGGTGCTGGAGATCGCGGAACGGTTAACAGACAAGCAACCATGTGACACGAGATTTACCCAGATTCAGGCCCCCGGAGGGAAAACCCTACTCCTGCTTGTCTGCTGTTGATTACGGTGGAACCAAAAGTTACAAGGGTGCGTAGATGCAATCTGGCGTGGAGTTGTGTATGCGGTGGTATGAGAGGTGCCTCCTCGTCGTACCCTCATAGCCTTTGTATATAGGTAGGAAGGTCCCGGGCACAGTCCGAGTCGGTTACAGGTTTTAGGGTTTACCCCTTTGAATATTCTATCTGTTCTAGTCTTGCTCTCCAAGGATTTAAAGACGTCATGGGCTTGGGCCACCCGAAAATCTTCATGGGCCACGTATATTCTCATGGGCCTTCCTTGGGCTGAACCAGGTATGCTAAGGTCGTGTACCCGCTGGGTATAACCATGTCAGTAGCCCCCGAGTGTTCAGTCGAATCGTAGATTCGGCTGAGGACTCTTCAATCTCTCGGGTGCAGTTGTCTTTGTTTGTTAGAGAATGTTTCTAGTGTGTAGGGATTGTTGATGCGTGTGCCTGACTCTCCTGGCGGATCAGGGTCAGTTAACTGTCTTAGGACAAAACAACACGATCTTATTCAGATTCGAGCCCCTCGACCCGAACCCGGAACATATGTTGGCGTAATTCGACTCGGGCTGTTGAGGACTTACAGAAGTGAAATCCCAGTAATTTTCGAATGATGTACCCAACGCGTACGTCAGGATTTTCATCGTGCCTGCTGGCATGGATTTTTACTAGCAGAGCGCAGTCGGGTGCGTTACCAGGCCATCAGATGGTATCTGTAGGTCTTATCTTTGCGTCGTAGACACAACATCCGAAAATTTATCACCGCAGAGGTGTTTCGGGTGTCCAAGGAGGATGTTTTCTCACTTACCATTAATTGGGGCAAAGTTGCCGAAAAGCTTGTGCATTCCGATCCGAAGGATCGCAGTCGAAGAATTCATAGGGTGCGCGACCGGCGCTTCCTATGGGAGTAGCCCCGGAGTGTCTGTTCGAGTCATAGACTCGAGCGGAGATTTTAATTCAGCCGTTGTTTGCTTTAGGTCCGTAGGACACAATTTTTTCGGATGCTTGAATCATTCCTCCCTATGGGAGTAGCCCCCGAGTCCGTAGTGGAGTCATAGACTCGACGTAGGACTCGAAGAATAGATCGTTGGTGTAGTACCTTAATCGTGCGTCGGGTGCGCGGCCAGCGCTCCTGATAGGAGTAGCCCTCGAGTCCTTAGTCGAATCATTGATTCAAGTGAGGAATCGAAGAATGCTACTCGAAGATCTTCTGTTTGTGCGATCAACGCTCCAGTTTGGAGTAGCCCCCGAGTGTCTGGCGGAGTCGTATACTCGGGCAGAGACTCGAGTCTTGTATCGTGGAGTTGTAGACGACAATCTCTTGGGCGTGCCGCTGACCCAGAAGTACATCGGGTGCGCGACCAGCACTCCTGATAGGAGTAGCCCCCGAGTGTCTAGTCGAGTCGCAGACTCGAGTGGAGACTCATGCGAGGAGAAACCACTGACCCAGAAGTGCATCGAGTCAGCATCTCACGCATAAGGATCCAGGAGTTAACGGAGCGGAGTCACGCGATGTTTAGCCGGAAGGACTCGACGTTGCTTCTGTTGGGTGCGCGGCCAGTGTCGCATCTGTGTAGCATCGGGCAATATAACCATCCGAGGAGTGACTCGACTCGGGTCTTGAGCTTATGGCATAGCCAGTTGTTTCGTCGACTCCTGTTGGAGGACCCGATAGAATAGCTCGGCGTAGTCGACGTCATTGTAAGCTGCAGAAAACATTAAGAATTATGAAGTACTTGTATCTTGTAAATAATATTTTCCTTTTGGCTTGTACAGTAAGATTCTGGTGCCGATCGAGTCGACACTATTGCACTGTATGCTAGGCCTTTTCGTTAGCCTGATTATCCTTAGTATCAGTACCTTGCCGAGGCACTCGGAGTTTAAGGATTCAACGATCAGGCAGAATCAGCTACTCGGGCTGTCGCATTCGAGGTGCTCGAGTGCGTAGAGCCGATGGCACATTAGGTTACTCGAAGAGGGCGCAGCCCCCAAGTATTTTGTGTACGAGTTAAAAAGGAAATCAGCTCAAAGTAGAGGAAAACTTAGCTTTATTGATAGTTGTCGTTAGGGGTGGGCATTCGGTTTTTTCGTTTAATTCGGTTCAGTTTTTCGGGTTTTTCTATAATTTGGTTTCTACAAAATAGGCACCGAAATTATTTCGGTTTTATAATTAATTGATAGTTCGGTTAGTGGACAATTCGGTTCGGTGTTCGGTTTTTAACCGAACTTCTGGAAATAACAACACTGTGCAATAATTTATGTCAGATCCATACGAGCTAAATCACTCATCGGCGCACCGGAAGCAACCTCCAGGTCGGCGAGTACCTGAAGCAATACATGGCTAGCTGATGTCCTGAACGCATATGTAGAAAAAGAACATAATAAGCATGATGTCTATCTTGCTCGTTTAAAAAAATGATGTCTATCTTTCAAGCCGTATACATTCAATAAATTGTATGTATTGAGAGTTCAGCTAAAATACATGATTATATCAGAAATATAAAAACAATTGAAAGGCATTCAACAAAATTCATAGACATAATTGACAGTTAAACCACGAACATGTACGTGTGCATGTGGCTGGAGACATAAGTACATACATGAGATGCCTGGCAGCTTTTGCATGCATGTATTTTTGTCGCATGAGCTAGTACCTACATACAGTAATGGACGCCTGGGACAGAATCACAAATATATTTAGCTCTATCATATATATTTTTCGGTTTGTATGGTTATTTCGGTTAAAAAAGAGTTAAAGCCGAATTAATATTATAAATTCAGTTAATCATATTTACTAATCGAAATTAGTTTCGGCTAATTCGGGTTAGGTGTATTCGGTTTCGGTTATGATTAATTCGGTTTCGGTGTTCGATTTCGGTTTTTTATGCCCACCCCTAGTTGTCGTGGACAAAGTTGATGCGGCCGCGGACGTAGTCGACGCGGTGGACATGGTTGACGCAGCGGAGTCGGCGTGATGGTGAGTCGTCGAAGTCGAAGGATGTGGTGGGTCACCGTAGCCGAAGGCCACACAGTCCGCCGGAGCCGAAGGTCGTAGCGGGTTGCTGGAGCCGAAGGCCGTGGGTCGTGGTCGCTGAAGCCGATGATCATAGAGGGTCGCGCGATGGATTCGAAGGAGCCCCCATGTGTATATATTATGTGATCGATGGCGTCTGAGAGCCGATGCGGCGGACATGTAGTTGACGTGGCAACGGGTCACGTTGTGGACGTAATCGACGCGGCGGACCAGAGTCGCGTGGTGATGAAGAGTTGCCATAGCAGTCGAAGACTGCATCGGGTGGACGCATCCGAAGACCACATCGTGTTACGCGATGAAGTTGGCGGAGCAGACGTGTCGACGCAGCCCCGAGCGTAGTCGATGGGATGCATGGAGTCGACGCAGCGGCAGTTCCCGTGTCGGACGGAAGTAGACGCAGTGTACGTGGGGTCTAGGTTGATGTAGTTGACGTGAAACCAGACTTGCTTTTGTACGGATATTTACGGGAGTTGATCCGTCCAAGGCTTTGTGTTGGAAGGTGATCCAACGATCCCACGGACGGCGCCAATTGACGAGGTTTGATCTCATCAATACGCATTGTTATGATCTTGGGTTTTGGAGAAGATGGGGGTGCTGGAGATCGTGGAACGGTTAACAGACAAGCAACCAGGGGACACGAGATTTACCCAGGTTCAAGCCCCCGTAGAGAAAACCCTACTCCTGCTTGTCTGTTCTTGATTACGACGGAATCGAAAGTTACAAGGGTGCGCAGATGCAATCTGGCGTGGAGGTGTGTATGCGGTAGTATGAGAGGTGCCTCCTCGTCGTATCCTCCTAGCCTTTATATAGAGGTAGGCAGGTCCCGGGCACAGACCGAGTCGGTTACAGGTTTTAGGGTTTACCCCTTTAAATATTCTATCTGTTCTAATCTTGCTCTCCAAGGATTCGAAGACGTCATGGGCTTGGGCCACCCGAAAATCTTCATGGACCGTGTATATTCTCGTGGGCATTCCTTGGGCTGGACCAGGTATGCTAAGGTCGTGTACCCGCTGGGTATAACCATGTCAATAAGTGCACCTAGCGACGTTCATAATTGGGTGCGAGACTGTCCATAACCGGTATACTAAGGTTCACTTGACATACTACCTAGAAAGTCTAGAGTATAGAACACAAAAATCGAAAGATTAACAAGAATCATATGGATATGTGATTAGTATGATTACCTATCAGTTTTGCTCCCTGGCATGTGATGTGACATTGGTATTGGGGAAGTAAGACGCGGATCTAGAATCACTAAGTATCAATTATGAGTGATATTGATTTTAGTGGGAGCTACAAAATAATTAAGTTGTTAATTTTGAGTAGCAATCATGAAGTATTAACCAAGTGAATTTGCATAGTTCGTAGTAGTCATTGGCATCCTTTACCCACCTTTCACTTAGTTCGTTAATTGAGATAAAAGAATTATATATATCTAGTAATTTTACTTTACGGACTGATAACGTAATATTAGAGAGACAATTAAAGATTGAGTCGTATTGCAAACTTTTGGTAAACCCTCTCTTGCTCCATGCAATTTGAGCAAAGAGCCATGGTTCCAATTAGTATCTACATCATGCTTGTCTCCATGAAACTTGATCTTAAAAAGATGTTTTGAGAATCTAAGTGTTCTAGGAACTGAAAAGATTGTTTCAGAAAGAAGCAAGGAGTGAAAGATATTTGATATATAAAACCTTGTTTTGTTGTAAGATAATTAAGAATTATTCAGGTGCAACATGTGCTCATATTGTATGAGTGTATGCAAAGATTGAAGACGCTAGGCGCCTAAATCAATCAAAAGTTAAAGCACTGATCTTATTCTCATATCCCTCCTATCAAGCTATAGTCATGATGGAATGGATAAAAAAGTATGGGTAAATTGTTTACTATACTTAAATATTGCTAAAAATGTGAATCCAGAAGAACGCTAGTCATGTGATGATAGTGAATAAAACATCAACTTCAAAAGTGTCAATCCAAGGGTGCTAGTACTTGAGTAACACGCCTAGGATCATTGTGCCAATGAAGCTGGCACCACTATTGATGTTTATGCTTCTTCTACAATAAAGAGGGAAAACCGAAAGAAAATTGCAAAATTATATGGTAGAAAAGGAAGTATGAAAATGTCCAACTCAGGAGTATATAGATGATATACAAGTTATGGATGTATTCTTTGCTAGTTATCAATGTAAGTTTTGGGTATTGGATACCAGATTGATTGGTATGAAATATAATACAAAGCAACACAATGTAAGAACTATAATGGCCGAAGTAACTAGCAAAAGGATGTGGTGATTATGCATGCCAGGAACTAAATAAAGTGTTATTGTGTTCGTTGTCGGCATCTTACCTAGCCCTTAAGATTTATTATAGAAGCTTCGGCTTTATGAGAACAATGATTGTTCAACTTGAAGTTGTGATCCATAGTGGATGGATTAGTTATTATAAATATTGATGGTGATACACACATCATAATACTGACGCTAAACATCGCAAGACAATGATTGAGTTTCACTTAATTGTGACGTCGACGCTTAGGTCATATTAGAATCACATGAAGAAAATCCATTTTGATGGACTTTTGGGGTCATACGTAGGGCTAACTTGTTAGAGATCATACATGTTTATGTGTGTAGTCCATTATGTGTAGCCACGCGTGGTGGATTCTTCAACTTTATATACTTTCACCAATGATTTGAGTGGATATATATGGGTATATCTATTTGATGAGAAAGAGGTATGAGACATTTGAAAAGTGTTCAAAGTGTTTTGGCATGAAGTAGAAAATCATCGTAATAAGAAAAATCAAGAGTCTATGATTGGATCATAGAGGATAAATATTTGAGTTACAAGTTTAGCAAGCATCTAAGAGTTGCAAAATTATTCCACAAACTTCACCTCTAGAAACACCAGAAGAGTGGAGTGTTCTTGAGATGTAATCAAACATTTTTTACATGGTTGGATCTATGGTGAAACAAATAAAACTGTCAATATATTTTTGTGGATTATGCTTTAGAGACTACCGCTTTACACTGAACAGTACGCCATCATAATCCATTGAAATGACACCATATGAGTTATATCATGGGATCAAACCCGAGATGTATTTTCTTAAATTTTGGTATGCTAGGCATATGTAAATTTTTTACAAACCAAAATAGGATTAATGTGTCTTTGTAGGTTATCCCTTGGTGACATCTAGGGATTCCTTCTACCTTAAAAGCAAAGACAAAAGTGTTTGTTGCCAAGTATGGCATATTTCTCGAGAAGAAGTTCCTCGCGAAAGTTTTTGAGTGGGAGGAAAATAGAAATTGATAAGCTTATTTAATCTAAGCAAGAAAAGCAAAGTAGAGAAGCACCAGAAAGTGTTCTGGAGATGGCTATGGAGCCTGAGGCTCTCGCGCCTATAAAATGTTATAGTACCGGAAACCGAAGTTCCTATTGGACCAAATAGATTGGGTAAAGTTTGTTCTCAAATAGTAAAATTTGAGGATGAAACATTATTATTGGACAATGATGAACCAACTACAAAGAAGCAATGATGGGCCCTGACTCCATTAAATGGCTAGATGCCATAAATCCAGGATAGTATCCATGTACGAGAATCAAGTTTTGATAGTTGGTAGACCCTCTAGAAGTCATTAAGCCTATTGAACATAAATAAATCTATAAAGAGATAGACGTGGATGTTCACATCCATAGAAACTCGAATTGTCAAAAAGGAGTTTACAACAAAGTTCAAAGAGTTGACTATTATAAGATTGGATCTTCCGTAGTGATGCTTAAGTCTACTGGGATTATTCTAGTAACCAGTACATATTCACAAGATATGGTAGTTGAATTACAAAAAAAAGTTCCATTGAAGGAGTGTTAACCTAGGACGTGTATTGACATGACCTAAGGGTTTTGTTAGTTCAAAGGATGCTAGAAATGGGTGCAAACTTCATTGGTAGAAGTTGGCATCACGGAGGTGGAATCTTCATTTTGATGAAACTAAAAGATTTGGTTTCATCAGGAACTATGAAGATGCTTGTATGTTTACAAGAAATTAAGTGGAAGTGCTAAAACATATTTCTAATACTTTATGTGGACGACATATCATTGATTGGAAATGATGTATTTTTCTTGACACAAGTAAGATTTTACTAAAATTAGATTTGTGTGAAATTCTTAGGCAAAACTGGAATATTGGGAATAAATATCTATATGGTTGAGACGCCTAATATAGTTATGCCAAAGTACATAGATGAAATATTGAATTGGTTCAATATGGATACGACAATAAAGAGTTTTTACTACATGGAAGAGGTTGGAGCAAGAATCAAGTGTTTTGACACTTGATGAGTAAAACCGCATGAATGATTATATCAATCATGTATACCATGATATGTACATAACCAGATATGTCTTATGCTATAAAACATTATGAGCATATACCAGAGTGATACATATGATGATCACATAACAATAGTAAGTATATTCGTATGTACTTTAGAAGGACAAATAATATGTTTTGTATGCATAAGTGACAAACAGTTCGTTATCAAGTGTTACATCGATACTCGGCTTGTTACATATACAAATAGTTTTTATAATTTTTATCTCAATAAGGATATGTGAACTATAGAAGGTGTCGCAGTGGGATAGAAGTAAATTCCATGTTGGATTTGGATGAGTTCCAAAGTTAAATACTGTGACGAATACTACTACGAAAGGCTGAGTATATCATTGTCATGACAACAATAAAGGAGGGAGTTCTAAGTCAAAAGGTTCATTTTTGAACTTAGTGCAGTCTGAGCGTGCTAGTCCTTTGAAGATCTATTATGAGACTGTAAGATCCCTCCTTTGTAAAGGAAAGGATCCCTGTGATTGCAATGCTAGTCCCTGGATCAATGCTAGCATCCACAGTTTAAGATGAAGTACACAGAAACAAAGGTCATTATTACAAATTATTCCAGAGACAAACATAGTCTTTTACAACTCCATGGCCACAGGCCTAATACAAGAGTTCAAATATATAATAAGATAAAATAGGTCTTCATCTTCATGTGCCACAGGCAAGCATGTTGAGTGTAGACTCATGACTCCTAATCATCATCAGAATATCCTGCAACATCACAAGTTACAGCCACAGTGGGTCAATACATTGGAATAGTATTGGCAAGTGATACTTAGTAGAATATTGGTGGACTAGATACTATATGCATATCTGGCTAAGTGTAGTTTAGGCTCGCTTTGCTCAAAATAGGTTTTGCCTATCAGTTGAAAACACTAAGTTTTTCTTTGTCAAAATCTTTCCCAAGGAACCTCCAATAGACATTGGGGTCCTCCACCCTTGTTCAACCACAAGTTTTTACTTAGAAATTGGGATGAGGAGATTCTTGATAGCTTCCATGTCTTGATGCTCAAGTTGTCCATTACCATGGACATGGCTAAGTACTTAGATTCTTCCATCTGCAGAGGTTGTGCACTTTCCCCACAAGACTTGATTTTCATCAAGACATGACCTTTCAAAAGCCTTCCCTTAGACCAAATGGACGTGTTCCAACCTATCATCCCACTACCAACAACTGTCCAAATGGCTAAGTTATTGCAACCTATGTGATCCAGGCAGAGCCCATATTGCCAAGTGGCTGCACTAGAAGCTTCTTAACATTTGGCCTCTCAAATCCCTTTGTTCCTGGGTGGATTTCCACAAGTGAGATACACAAGGTAAACCATAGAAATGGGCCTTGTGTAACCACTCAACATAACCCATTCTTTCCATTCCACCCAGGTGTTTCATTCACTTAGTTGTTTTATTAAACAAAAACATAGTCCAAAGACTTAGAAATATTTATTCATAGCATGAATATAACCACCCTTAGTTGCTACTAGCTAGGCTAAGCATGGCATTGATAAGACTTGGAAATATTTCTAGCAATTCTACAACTACTAGGATTTCCCAAGCATAGCATATAGATCAAAATAACCATGCAAGGCTAGCAAAATATTTCTAATGCAAAGTTGAAAAACTTAGGAATAAATCATGAAGCACCACTTGCCTTGGTATTTTGGAGAGTAGCTACAATCCTCACAATCACAATCACTATTTGCACCAAAATCTACACATAAAATGATAGCACCAAATCACATACTAAATAAATACAAGCAAAAATATATGGATGCATGCAAAATGATATGTGATGATTTTCTATACTCAACAAGACAAGTGCATAGTACTGATTCATAAACAAGTTCAAAACTTTCCAAACAAACTTTATTTGAACATCAAATCATTTTTCAAATAATTATTATATCCAAATTATGCCTACACAAGTTTCTGCAAAAACACCCATTTTAACAGAATCAAAACATTAAACACATTGCATAAATGGAAAGGGCTTTCTCTCTGATTCCATTGATATAAAATTTGTCAAATTTGGACGTGAGAATCAAAAGTTATGAATTAAACAAGTTTAAACTTTTAATAGATCAAATTTCTGATTTTAAATCTAACTCACTGACACGCGGCGGCATCTGATTGGCTGGTACCGCTTCGCGCTGGATCGCGTCTGTGAACCGTCAGATCTAACTAAAACGCGCGGCCCAGATCTAAACTTACCCCTTCGTTAAGTGATCTATCCTATGCGTCAGATCTAGATCCTACGGCGCTCGATCAACCAACCAAAGACTGGCGGCGCGCGGCGACGGTGAGCGGCGGCGCGCTCTGTCTACGGCGGAGCGGTGGCTACAGAGGGGGATGGGGTCGTCGAGATGCTTACCAGACTCGCGGTGATGTGCTGAAGCTCAATGTGGCAGTGGCTTGACAAGGGGCGCACGGACACGGCGAGGATTCCTCGTCGGAGTAGAGGCAGACGTCGGGCAAACCTTGGCGTCGTCGGAGGCGAGGTTCTTGTGCGCGCTAGGACGAACCAGTGAGGTTGTTAGATGCGCACAAGCCAGGCGAACATGTACGTATCGAAAAGGAGAGAAGGGGTGGTCGGGGACTACCAGGAGGGGTCGCCGGAGTTGCGCCGAGCTTCGATTGCTTCCAGTGGGGACGGTGACGACGTTCTAGGATGATACAGAGAGAAATAAATGCATGAGAAGATGCGCAGGGACATGTAGAACATGCTCGCATGAAGCAGAGATAAAGGGGTGGACGAGGCTCACCGGAATTGGTCGCCGGAGGTCGTCGGTGCTGCGGCGGTGTGGGCACGATTACGGGCAGCCTGGTGGTGTGGAGTCTGTGCTGAGTGAGGGGAAATGAGCGGCGAGGGGAGGGGTTTAAGTAGGCAGCAGCGCGACAGGAAACATTCACGGAATCAAGGCTAATTACGCCGCGCCATTATAAGCATCAACGGCAGCGGCGACGTGGTCTGCGGGCGAGATTTTGGGGACGACGGAGTGACGTGGCCGCAGGGTCCACTTGTCAGCGAGAGGGTATGCGCGTACGCGGTGAGAAACAGAGGGAGATAGGGAAACCCGGGTGGGCTGGTTGCTGGGCTGGTTTCGCTGTTGGGCCAAATGCCTGGCGCCAACCTTTTTCCTTTTCTCTATTCTTTTTCCATTTCTGTTTTAATTTTCTGAATCCATTTTCAAACAAATTCAAATGCCATTTGAATTCAAATTTGTTCTGGATTTTTGTAGAGTGTAGCACTCATATTTTTGGGGCATATAATCATGTGGTCTCCCTGTATTAGCTTGGTCTTTTGGATCAAACAAAAATAACCAGTGACATAGCACAAGTTTTGAACAAGTTTTGAAAATGGTTTTAAATTCATATTTGTTTTGTAAATTTTGGTTTAAGCATTAGCAATCAAACAATACAATCTGAGAGCAACAAGGTTTGGTTTTGAAATAAATAATCTCCATTGAGAGTGGTATTTGATTAATGCTTGATCACATAAAATAATAGCACTGATGGGGATATGCCTACCGGGGTATACCCAGCAGGACGTTTCCGACTGACCCAAAGAACTGGCGAGTGGGCCTGCAAGACGGCGACTGGATTAAAGCCCAGCAAGGACCCAAGCGACTGGAAGCTGAAGGCCCAGGCGAGTAGATAGGCCCAGTCGGATTAGGTTAAACGAGTACCGAAGCTCTAACTGAATCGGTTGAGATATGTAAACCCTAGGGGAGGTGAGCCTATATAAACCTCCCTATAGGGCGAGTAGAGATACGTTCCATCATACACCCAAGCGACTCGCCGCCTAGTCGCCGAGTTCGCCCATTGTACCACCTCCATAATACAATCTAGCAGGAGTAGGTATTTACCCTCCGGGGGTCCGAACCTGGGTAAACCCCTGTGTCTTTGCCCTCATCTCGCACCGCAGATGGCTGGCCGCCCTTGCCCCTCGTTCTACTACTCGCTGCCGATTGCAGCATCTGCCGTGACCATTCCCACGACAGTGGCGCCCACCGTGGGGCCTGGCCGGTGTTCTGCGGCGAGATCTAATCTGCCCATCAACGAGACGGTCGCCACCGGCCGCATGATAGCGATCGGCGAGATGCTCCAAATCTTGCCGAGCAGCTACGTCCCGACGGCGCGGCCCGTCACGCACAGCGTGATCCTGCCGATTGGCACGATCAGCCTCTTCGTCGGCCTCACCGACGTCATCGTCTTGGAGGATTCGGCTCGCATCCGCGAGTCGCCGCCACGCGATCGGCTCTCCGAGAGCCAGATCCGCATGATCCATCGCCTCGCCTCCGAGTACAACTCGGCCCGCAGCGACGTGGCCGAAAATTCAGCGGCCGCAGAAGACACGACCCTCGACGACGACGCCGACTCGGCGACCCCGGCGTCACTCGCCGGGTCCATCACCGCGGCTTCACCCGTGGGCTCCATCACTCAGGTCTCCAACGTGGGAGACTTCGAGGACCCCTCCATCCTCGGGATCTTGGAATTCGACTCCGGGTCGGAGAACTCCGCCGACCTCCGCGAGTCGCCACGCCGCGACCTACATGGCCACTGGCACCGATCCGCCGGAGGATCCATTCTCCACCCTAATCCCTCCTAACGCCACGGCAACGGAGGTCGAGGAACTCCGCCTGAAACTGGCGGAGGCGGTGCGCAAGGAACAGGCTGAGCGCGAGAAATTCCGCCTCGAGCAGGTGACGGCGCAGGAGCTATCGCGCTACCACCAACAGCGGATCAGGTCGCGCCTGAACCCCACCATTCAGGGGAGCGCCCTGAACTTCGACGACGAAAACGACCCGGCCCGTATAGCCGAGCGCGCGATCTGCGAGAACGCGCCACCATGAGGAAGCGCCCGACCCCCGCCAGGGTCGACGGCGATGGGCGCCCCGCCTCCACCCAACCGCACACCTCCCAGGGACCAGCCGCAGATAGTGGTCTCCTCACGGGAGCGAGACGCAAACGGCCTCCCACTGTTCTCCACCCCGATGGACAACCTCGTGGCAGGCCGAGCAGCAGCCGACAGCATCACGACCACCGACGATGGCGCCCTACAGATCCAATACGTCAGGGCCCTGCTCGCAAAGGCCGTCGAGCAGCAAAGAGCGGGCGCCGACTCGCAAGGCCGAGTATACTCGCGTTCATCGGGAAGCAGAGCGGCCTCCAGCGGCCGCCCAGCGGCAGCAAACACCCTCAACTGCCCGCCACCAGAGCCACTGCAGCTCCAACACCGACCCGCAAACGTGGCACTCTCCACCAATGACCCCAGGCCGGCGACCAATTTCGTCGCCGCCAACGGGCAACCCATTGACGCCCGCACCCACATCATCAACAACCAAAGCTGGCGCGCACGCCAACCCGACGACCTGCGACATACCCTAACCAATCGCCGCGACGGCGAACCCATGGGGTCGCTCAGTCGACTCGAACCCGAGTGCTTCGGACCAATGATCCGAGGCGAGAAGTACCCACCAAACTTCAAGGCGCCAAAGGAGATAGAAAAGTACGACTCCTCGTACGACCCCGCCGTCTGGCTCGACACATACCTCGTGGCGATGGGGATCGCAGGACACACCGACCTGCTAGCCGCCCGTTACCTCCCCCTAATGATGGAGGGGACGTGCAGGCAGTGGATCAACACCCTCCCCCAGGACAGTATCGACTCCTGGGAGGAGATGCGCGACGCCTTCGTCAGGCACTTCGAGTGCTCCTACACCCGCGCCACCACCATCGAGGACCTGGAACGCTGCGTCCAGGGACCCCGCGAGTCGACCCGCAACTGGGTCCAAAGGTGGCAAGAACTCTGGTACAACGCGGTCGGCATCCACCCGGATACCGCGATCCATTGCTTCAATACCTCGTGCCGCTACGAGCCCCTGGTCGCTAAGCTCAAGCGACACTCTCGCACACTCGACAACATCCCCGACCTCCTCGAGATCGCCAAACGGTACGCAGAGGAAGATCCAAACCAGGAAACTGACAACGAGTCAGGACGTCAACGCCGCACGAGCGGCAACGACAGCGGACAACGGTCCAACCTACGCTACAGCAACACTCGCCTCACCGGCAAGCGCCACAGTGACGGGCGAGTCGAGTTCGTCGCCAACACCGGGCACGTACAACGCGAGCCCAAAAGCTTCCGCCGTGACGGAGGACAACGCCGCGACGGCGGCAACTACAAGGCCAAGCCAAGGTTCGACCCCGCGGCTCTCCTTAACCAACCATGTGCGTTTCATAGCAGGGAAGGGAAGCCCGCGACGCACACCACCGCCGACTGCCACACCCTCAGGGAAATCGAGAAGGCACGGCGAGCGCGTGAGGACCCCGACAACGACCCGCCAAACGACGGAAAATTCGGCAAAGTGGCCGGCTCGCTCCATACCTTCACAGGCTTCAACACGAAGCGCGAGAAGAAGGTCATCGCCCGCGCCGTCGCCGTCAACACGGTGGCCCAGGTGGATGTTCCCCAGTTCCTCAACTGGTCAGAGCAGCCCATCACCTGGAGCCGGCAAGACCACTCGCCACGCATCGAGTACCCAGGACGAGTCGCCCTGGTGGTCAAGCCCAAGGTCAGCGACTACTGGCTCCCCAAGACATTGATGGACGGCGGCAGCTCCATCAACATCCTGTACCTCGACACCTTCAGGCAGCTGCGGCTCCCGCAGTCGATGATCGAGACGACCCACACCACGTTCCACGACATCGTCCCCGGTTGGAAGGCATACCCAATCGGCAAAGTCACGCTGCCAGTCACCTTCGGCACACCGGCAAACTTCCGCACCGAGCGGATCGTCTTCGAGCTGGTGCCCTTCGACAGCCCCTACCACTGCGTCCTTGGGCGCCAGGCGTTCGCTAAGTTCATGGCAGCGCCCCACTACGCGTACAACGCGATGAAGCTCCCCGGGCCATGCGGCGTCATCACCATCAACGGTGACCCCGACATGGCCGCCGAGTGCGAGGCCAAAGGAGCCGAGCTCGCTGACGCCGTCATCGTGGCGGAGACCAACCACGCCGATGAGCTCGCCAAGTACGCGAGCAGGGTCAACAACGACGACCCCACCATACTCAAGAAGCCCAACTCAGAGGGCGCAAACACCTCAACCTTTGAGGCCACGACGCACACCCGCACCGTCGAGCTGGTCCCAGGCGACTCCAGCCAGACGGTGACGATCGGGACGGGCATGAGCCCAGCATAGGAAGGCGCGCTCATCGAGTTCCTCCGTGAGAACAGGGACATCTTCGCATGGAAGACCTCTAACATGCCCGGTGTCCCTCGGGAGCTCGCTGAGCACAAGCTAAATGCCGACCCCAAAGTGCGACCTGTCAAGCATTCGCTACGGCCCTTCAATGAAGAGCGCCGCCGAGCAATCGCCGAGGAAGTGCAGCGTCTACTCGCTGCAGGCTTCATCCGGCCAATCAAATACTCCAAGTGGCTGGCAAACCCAGTCCTGGTCGAGAAGAAGAACGGGACCTGGAGGATGTGTATCGACTACACAAACCTGAACAGCGCCTGCCCAAAGGAGCAGTTCGTCCTCCCGCAGATCGACCAGATAATCGATTCAACCGCGGGTTCGGAGTCACTATGTTTCCTCGACGCCTACTCCGGGTACAACCAGATCAAGATGGCTGTCGAAGACGAGGAGAAGACGGCGTTCATCACGCCATTCGGAGCCTTCTGCTACACTGCCATGACCTTCGGCCTCAAAAACGCCGGGGCGACCTACCAGCGGTGCATGCAAGAATGCCTCGCGAGCCAAATTGGCCGCAACATCCACGTCTACATCGACGACGTGGTCGTAAAGTCCGCTCTCCAGGGCGACCTACTCGCCGACCTGGCGGAAACATTCGCCAACCTGAGAAAGTACAAAATAAAGCTCAACCCGGGCAAATGCACCTTCAGTGTACCCGCATGACAACTACTGGGGTACGTCGTCTCCAAACGAGGGATCGAGGCGAACCCCACGAAGATCGACACGATCGCCCGGCTCGGCAAACCCGAGTGCCTGCGCGACGTCCAGAAACTGGTCGGGCGAGTAGCGGCTCTCAGTCGCTTCATCCCCCGCCTGGGCGAAAAGGCGATGCCCCTATATCGCCTGATGCGCAAGAACCCCACCTTCCAGTGGGACAAGGAGGCGGACGACGCACTCCGCGATCTCAAAAAGGTGCTACTCGCCGCATCGCTACTCGTCGCCCCCGCCGACAAAGAACCCATGCTGGTTTACGTCGCGGCTTCCGAGCGCGTCGTCAGCGCCGTGATGGTCGTCGAGCGACCGGAGGAAGGAAAGGAGCACCCAGTGCAGCGACCGGTGTACTACATCAGCGAGGTCCTCACCGAGTCGCGCCAGCGGTACCCCCAGTACCAAAAGCTGGTATACGCGGTCTTCAGAGCTCAGCGGCACCTGCCGCATTACTTTCCAGGAGTACCCGATTACGGTCGTTTCCTCGGCACCACTGCAGGACATCATCCGCAACCGTGAGGCGACCGGGCGGGTCGCCAAGTGGGCCGTCGAGATCGGCGTCCACAACATCAAATACGAACCGCGAAAAGCGATCAAGTCGCAGGCCCTAGCGGACTTCATCGCCGACTGGGAAGAGGCCCAGCAGCCAGAGAAGCTGCCATACCTCCATTACTGGAGCCTGCACTTCGACGGTTCCAAGAACGCGGACGGCGCGGGCGCAGGGATCGTGCTAACTTCGCCAAAGGGCGACAAGCTCCGCTACGTCCTCTGCCTCGACTTCACACCCTGCACCAACAACATGGCTGAGTACGAGGCCTTACTCCACGGCATGCGAGCGGCCAAGGAGATGAATGTCAACCGCCTATGATGCTACGGCGATTCCGATCTCGTCGCAGGGCAAGTCGCTGGCACCTACGACGCCGTCTCCCCCACCATGGCGGCGTACCGCCAAGCAGTGGACAAGTTGGGCGGACACTTCACAGGCTACTCCGTCGAGTGGATCGACAGGCGGAAGAACGAGGAGGCCGACGCACTCTCTCGCATCGGGTCGGCTCGACTCGCACCACCCGCCGGCGTCTTCCTCGACACGATCATCAAGCCATCAGTCTCTCCCCCGAGGGAGATCGACATCGGAGTCCCGCTCCAACCAGAGGCATCCCTGGTCGCACTCGTCCACGAGCCAGACGATTGGACCAAGCCCTACATCGCCTACCTAGAAGCTGGCACCTTGCCAGCAAACGAGACGGACGCCCGGATGATCGCTCGCCGCTGCAAGTCCTACACCATCATCGACGGTGAGCTCCACAAGCGCAGTGTCACCGGCGTGTTCCAACGCTGCGTCCAACCCGCCAAAGGACGCAAGATCCTCCATGATATCCACTCTGGCGACTGCGGCCACCACGCCGGCACCCGATCTCTAGTCGCCAAGGCTATGCGACATGGCTTTTACTGGCCCACCGCACACGCCGACGCTGTCGACATTTTCCAGCGGTGCGCCGGGTGCCAGAAGTATGCCAACCGGACGCACGTGCCGAGCTCAGCGCTCAAAACAATCCCCATCACCTGGCCATTCACTGTGTGGGGCATGGATATGGTAGGCCCCTTCAAGAAAGCCCCCTCCGGCTACACCCACCTGCTAGTCGCAGTCGACAAATTCACAAAGTGGGTGGAGGCCAAGCCAGTTCGGAAATGCGACGGGAAGACCGCCACCAAATTCCTATGCGAGCTCATATATCGCTACGGGTTCCCAAACAGCATCATCACGGACAATGGCACCAACTTCACCAAAGGAGCCATGGCTGAATTCTGCGAAGAACACCACATCCGGCTCGACCTCGCGTCGGTCGCCCACCCGGAATCCAACGGCCAGGCAGAAAGGGCCAACCAAAGCATCCTCCATGGGCTGAAGCCGCGACTCCAAGTACCACTCTAGCGCACCGTCGGGTGCTGGGTCGAGGAGTTGCCCTCTGTCATCTGGGGGATCCGCACCTCAGTCAACAGGTCGACAGGGTTCACCCCCTTCTTCATGGTCTACGGCGCCGAGGCTGTCATGCCCACCGACCTCGAGCACGACTCGCCGCGGGTCGTCCATTACATGGAGGCTGCGAACGAGCTCGCCCGCCAAGATGGGGTCGACCAACTCGACGAAGCACGCGACCTTGCTCGGTCACGCACCGCCATCTACCAGCAGGGACTCCGCCGCTACCACAGTCGGCGGGTGAAAACTCGCACCTTCCAAGAAGGCAACCTAGTGTTATGCCTCGTCCAGGACAAGAAGGGCATGCACAAGCTCTCCCATCCGTGGGAGGGTCCATTCGCCATCGGACGCGTACTCTGCAACGACGCCTACTACCTCATCGATGTCCGCGGAGACGGCGAACTCGACGTCAAGCGACCATGGAACGTAAACCTCCTACGGAAGTTCTACCCCTAGAACCCCACACATGTACTCTCCAGTCGCTGTGAAATAAAGAATCGGTTACCGCAAATTGCGCCTACTCTCCATGTCTTGTGCCACTCGCACTCGTAATAACAGCGTCACGCTAATCGCAGAAGTCAACCTTTGGTACATCGATCGGCACGGCTAAGTAGTGCGATGCCAGAGCACTGAGTCACCTCAGGTCTTGCATCATCCATGAAAAACGCCTACCCGGAGCCCCATTGGAGTCGCCTAGATCGACTGGTTCTACGAACCAAGACAACTGCCTTCGCTTCTTACAGCGACCTTGGTCCTCCGCATCCTTGGCATAGCGACTCGAACGGCTAAGTACCACGCTCGGGGACTGAAGACCAGTTCACCGCGAGCGGTCCGGGAAAACGCCAAGTAGGAGAGCATGCCCAGGACTCGCCAAGCGACTGACCCCACGGGCCAGGCAGGAGAGACGCGCTCAAATTAATGCGCTAAGTCCTCAACCACCCTCGAGTCGCGCCTAGAACAACCAAGTACCACGCTCGGGGACTCGGCCACCCGACCTCGTTCGCGCAAGGGAAAACGGCAAAGTACAGAGCACTCAAGGGAGTCGCCTAGCGACTGGCTCTCCGAGTCCGGGCGAGTCGACCACAATCACAAAACACAAAAAACAACATACACATCACATACTAGGTAAACCCCACAAAAGGGCGGACGCGCTCGGGGACTCGTTCAAAACCTAAATCACAAACACATGACAAAATACCAAAATAGACACGATGTCTCATTCGATAGCATGGTGCATTGTTTCATATTACAAAATATGCCGGCATGGCAGACCTGCTGCTAACGCCACAAGGCAAAACTATCCTATTCCGCAAGCTTAAATGACGACTCGCCAACATCCCGGCGATTGCGGATGAACGGCGTGTTTGAGTTCGATGGATACGTCGTCAGTTCACCTGCCATTGCTGCGCGGAAGGGCTGCTCGACCTTGAAATCACGATCCGGCGGCTCGGGGTCGTTAGGCACGACGACCATCTCCTGGTACGGAAGGAGGTCGCCCATTGCCCAGACACGCTCCGAGTACGTGGCGGTGCGGTCCTGCAACTTGAGGACCTCAGACAGCTCCACCGCGCCAGTCGACGATGGGTACCCACTCGTCACATCATCGATGTCGAAGTCCTCGGGGAAGTGGGCAAGTCCAAGACTAAGTGCCGTCGACGCTCCGCGCCGAAACGCCGACCGCGTCATGAACTCAACGACCGCGGGCGCCTTCTCCAAATACTTCCACACCTCAACGAGGTCGCTGGGAATCACCTCCGTGGGCGATATCTCTTGGAGATAGGCGCGGATGCACGTCGCCGACAACGTTGCCGAGTCGACAAGCATGCTTACACATTGCCTCGCGTCGAACGAGCTCGCCTCTTCCTCGCTATCGATGATGCGACCTGTGAGTAGAAGACAATAATGAATACGACGGACACCACCAAAGGCACAACCACCGGAAGGGGCAGACACACTTACCAATCAACGGGCGGGCGAGTTCCGTGATGAAGCTTTGAAGCGACGTATGGTCGTCCTGAAGCCCAGCAACAAGGGCATCGGACACTTTGCGATCCTCTTCGGCGGCTGCAATGGCGGCCTTGGCTCGCCCGTCAGCCGAGTTTGCTTCTTCTTTTGCCTCCCGCAGCTCGCTCTCGAGGTTGGCGACTCGCTGTTCAGCCGCACTCAAAGCCGATTGCGCCGCCACCAATTCACCAGCGGGGATAATCCCCTGGCGAGCTTCCTCCGCCTTCACAGCAACAGCCTGAAGCCCTTTGTTCGCCTCCTGGACGATGGCTAGCTCCTTATCTGCGCGCTGCTTCGCGGCCAATCGGTCGGCCGACTCAAGCTGTAGACCCTGCATATCACCAAAAAGGTTAATCAAAGCAAAATTCCTAAGCGCCCACCCGCTGAAATTCAGCGACTGCGCACTCGGGGACTAGCAATCAAGAAATGCTTCAGTGCCCACCCGCTGAAATTCAGCGAGTGCGCACTCGGGGATTGTCAATCAAGAAATTCCTAAGTGCCCACCCGCTGAAATTCATTGAGGGTGCACTCGGGGACTGGTACTCAAAGAAATTCTTAAGTGCCCACCCGCTGAAATTCAGCGCGTGCGCACTCGGGGACTAGATAAGACATTAACAGAATCAGGCCGCTGCAAAACACCGACCTGATCCTCGGGGACTGGAGGTACCTGGATGGCTGCGCCAAGCATGCCGCGGAGTTGTATCGCGTCCACGGACGCGAGGAGAGCCGTCGTGTGCCCATGACGTTGGTCGACTTCAGCATCGGCGGTCCCAGGAGCGTGGCTCGAGGGCGAAGTTCCACTTGCCGCGGCCGCCTTGGTCATGAAGCGTGGGAAGGTGGCGATAGAGGCACCCGCTCCAAAAGAGGTCGGCTCGGCCGTTCCAGGCAAGGGAGCGCCCTCCTAAGTAGACGCGGCTGCCTCTGTTACGGGTCCGGCTGGCGCGACCGCCGTGTCATCAGAAATAGTGACAACGTCGTCACCCTTGGCCTTCTTGCTGCCATCCGCAGAGACGACGACCTCGTCCGCCTTCCTCTTGCGGGAAGGATCCTCCTCGCTAACGACGGGTGGCACCTTAGCCACGGTCGGATGGCCCATTCTCTTCACTCCGGTCCTGTGCATCAATCATATAAGAAAAAATAATTCAAGTAATTATGAAAGACAAAGAAGGGTGAGTGTACTCACTTGGCGACTGGAATAAAGCGTAGCCCCGTAGGGAGGCCGGACGGTTTCTCCAGTTCAGGGCCCAGTTTGCGACTGAGCCCCATCTCCAGGACGTCGCGTGCCCAAGACACGGATGGCTTCTTCGTTGTTGAGGCTGCAGCCGGAGCCTCTGGGATATCTTCGGCAGGAGCTTCCTGGCGAGGCGAAGCCACTGCAGCCGGAGCATCCCCCAGTCCAGAGACTGGGGCGAATGGCGGAGGCATTGAAGCCAGCGGCACCTCCACGGTCGCCGTGTCCAGCACGGCTGTCGTTGGTGGCGCCTCGCCCTTGACCGGGCTGGGGGCGTCAGAACTGTTCGCTGAATGTGGCGGCGAGGCCGGCCTCGTCGGTCTGGTCTTTGTCTTCCTCGGAGGCGCATTCACCTCCTTTTCCTTCTTCTTCTTTTTCAATGGAGTCGCCTGGCGGCGCGAGGTGGTTTCTGGAAGCTCGTCGTCGTCATCATGGCGCTCGAGGCTTTTACTTGCCTCAAGCTCTCGTTGACGCTGCCCACGGGTCTTGCGGAGCAGTGGGGCGATTTCTTCTTCGGATTCGTCGTCGCTGTCACCCTCGTCGCTCCCGGCATTGCCCTTGGCGGGAGGCGACTCGCCCACGTCCTGGACGGACGAGCTTGAGTTCTCATCGTCCAAAGGTGGGAGCCATCCTTCCACCACTTGGAATAGCTGCAATGAATACAAGATGAAATTAGAATTACCGCGACTGCATAAACTGCGACTGCGAGCGAAGTGAAACGATTACCGTTGGAGCTGGACGCTTTGCGGTATAGGGGGCGACCCCAGCCTGCGCATCCAGGTACACCGCCTGGGTAATTTTCTTCAGTGTTGGGAGGTAGTCCTCCAGCTTCCACTCGTCGAGGCAGGCCTTCATCGAGTCTCACTGGCCCGTGTACTGGTACATGTAGTGCTCGCGCTGAGCGAGCGGGACGAGCCGCCGCCCGAGCCAGCAGTTGTACAGGTTTATCGTCTGGAGGCCCTTATTTTTCAGACCGCGGATGGTCTGGAGCATCTCGTCGACGACCATCCGCTGATCGTTGGGGAGCTTGCCGACTTGGAGATGGCGCGGCTCGGACCGATTGGCGGAATACAGCGGGATTGCCGACTCGCCCTCCGGGGTCGCCTCGGCCACGTAAAACCACGACTTCTTCCAGTCGCTCGCTGCCTTGGCAGGCAGCATCAGATCGAAGAATGAAGCCTTTGACTTGAGCTGGAAGGTTAGGCCGCCCGCGGCTAGCATTGGGCCGCCTGCTTCCTCGCGGCTGATCCGTCCGTGGAACAGATCTTGCCACAATGGGAAGTAGGGCCGGCAGCCCAAGTAGCATTCACAGAACGCCACGAAGATGGCGAGCTGCTCGATGCTGTGGGGACCCAGATCCGAAGGCTGGATCCCATAGTAGGCGCAGAAGCGCCGGAAGAACAGGGACGTGGGGAACCCTAGCCCCCGTTCGAGATGGCTGGTGAAGCAGATGAACTCCCTCTCTCGTGGATTCGGGGTCGTCTCTCCGGCTGCAGGAATATGCCAACAGCCGGCTCGCAAGATCCCGGCCTCCTCGAAGGAAGCCAGTTGCGCCCTCGTGCACTTAGATATACCCCACGGCTCGGTGGAGAGGGCCATGGCCGAGAGATTTGCTGGGGGTCGGGGGATTTCGGGTCGGCTGGATCGCGATGCGAAGGGAGGCGAAAGGTGCGCGCAGTCGGAGGGAATGGTGAGAAAGTGGTTCTCTAATCGCCTTCCATTCCTCTTATATAGCGGTTGTTACCCGCCAAATCAGGGAGCCGTTACTACGCGGTGATTACGTCAAAGGTTACCGTTGGATTACCCCAACGGCTAGTTTGACCACGGTTAAACGGTCCAACTTCGGCCACTCGGCTCGCCGACCCGATCACTATGACAGTGTTTCGCCGACTCGATTCGCCAAAGCTGCGACCAGGATGACTAGTTTTCTCCTTATACAGGAGCCCGCCGACGATTCGACTGGATGTCTACTCTGAAGCCGTATACTCCGACTGCCAGCAGCCACCTACGCCTAATCGACGGCGGCCTCGGGGACTACTGACGGGAATATGCCTACCGGGGTATACCCAGCAGGACGTTTCCGACTGACCCAAAGAACTGGCGAGTGGGCCTGCAAGACGGCGACTGGATTAAAGCCCAGCAAGGAGCCAAGAGACTGGAAGCTGAAGGCCCAGGCGAGTAGATAGGCCCAGTCGGATTAGGTTAAACGAGTACCGAAGCTCTAACTGAATCGGTTGAGATATGTAAACCCTAGGGGAGGCGAGCCTATATAAACCTCCCTATAGGGCGAGTAGAGATACGTTCCATCATACAGCCAAGCGACTCGCCGCCTAGTCGCCGAGTTCGCCCATTGTACCACCTCCATAATACAATCTAGCAGGAGTAGGTCTTTACCCTCCGGGGGGGCGAACCTGGGTAAACCCCTTGGTCTTTGCCCTCATCTCGCACCGCAGATGGCTGGCCGCCCTTGCCCCTCGTTCTACTACTCGCTGCCGATTGCAGCATCTGCCGTGACCATTCCCACGACAAGCACTTAGTGCTTTGTTTTCTTGAAATGGGTTTGATGTTTGATCCCTAAATGATATGCATGCATGAATGATATGCAAACTTTGAAAACATGATTTTTAGGGATGTTACAAATCTAACCCCCTTAAGGTGAATCTCGCCCTCGAGATTCGGGCTGGCTAGCAAATAGGTGAGGGTGGTCTTTCCTAAGATCATCTTCTCTTTCCCATGTTGCTTCTTGTTCGGAAGGATGGTTCCATTCAACTTTGCAGAATCTGATAGTCTTAGTACGTGTAACTCTTTCTGCTGTCTCAAGAATCCTGATAGGTTTCTCCTCATAAGTGAGGTCACTCTCCAATTGAACCTCTTCCAAAGGTATAGTATCCTTCAAAGAAGTCTCTTCCATTTCCGGATGGCATTTCTTAAGCTGACTCACATGAAACACATTATGAACAGCTGACAAAGACTCTGGCAATTCAATCTCATAAGCTACTTCTCCTTTGCGACTCAGAATCTTGAATGGTCCAACATATCTTGGGGCCAACTTACCTTTTACACCAAACCTCTTCACTCTACGAAGTGGTGACACTCTAAGATAAGCTCTATCACCTACTTCATAGGTGACTTGTCTATGCTTAGGATCTGCGTAGCTCTTTTGTCGGAACTGTGCTATCTTCAATCTGTCCTTAACCAGCTTGACTTTCTCTTCAGCCTCTTTGATTAGTTCTGGTTCGAACAAACTTCTTTCTCCTACACCATTCCATAGCAATGGGGTGGTACACTTTCTTCCATAGAGAAACTCAAATGGTGCCATCTCAATACTGGCTTGATAGCTGTTATTGTAAGAAAATTCTGCGTAAGGCAGACTTTCATCCCAACTGGCTCCATAGTCTAGAGCACATGCTCTCAACATATCTTCAAGAATCTGGTTAGTCCTTTCTGTCTGTCCATCAGTTTGAGGATGAAATGCAATGCTGAATTCCAACCTCGTTCCCAATGACTCATGTAGCTGCCTCCAAAAATGAGAAGTGAATTGGGTTCCCCTATCAGACACAATACTCTTGGGTACTCCATGTAGACATACAATTCTGCTCATATAGATCTTGGCTAACTTAGCACTTGTGTAAGTTATCTTCACGGGTATAAAATGAGCCACTTTAGTTAAGCGATCCACTACTACCCAAATAGAGTCATATCCTGTCCTGGTCCTTGGCAATCCGGTGATGAAATCCATGCCAATCTTGTCCCACTTCCAATCAGGAATAGGTAGTGGTTGTAACAATCCTGCTGGTTTCTGATGTTCCGCTTTCACTCTACTACATACATCACACAAAGCAATATGTTCGACGATGTCCTTCTTAAGATTATTCCACCAAAATCTTTCCTTCATATACATGTACATTTTGGTGTTACCCGGATGAATAGAATATGGTGAGTTATGTGCTTCTTGTAAAATCAGTTTCCGAAGCTCCGGGTCTTGTGGAACACAGATACGTTTTCCATGCCATAAAGTACCCTGTTTGTCTTCATGGAATCCTTTGGCTTTTCCCTTGCCAATATTTTCCTTAATCTCTTCAATTTCCTTATCTGCCTTTTGGGCTTCTTTGATCTTGTCCAACAAAGTGGGTTGAACATCTAAAGACATGAGATGTCCCTCAGGCACAATCTCCAATCTGATATCTCTAAATTGGGCACACAGATCATCTGGCAATTCTCCCTTAGTAAGGCCATTCACAAAAACCTTACGACTTAGAGCATCCGCTACAACATTTGCTTTACTGGGGTGGTATTGCAAACTCAAGTCATATTCCTTGATGAGTTCTAGCCATCTTCTTTGTCTCATGTTAATTTCCTTCTGGGTGAAGATATATTTCAAACTCTTGTGATCTATGAACACTTCACATCGCTTTCCCAAAAGATAATGTCTCCATGTTTTGAGTGCATGGACAACAGAGGCTAACTCTAAATCATGAGTTGGATAGTTTACTTCATGAGTTTTGAGTTGTCTCGAGGCATAAGCCACAACTTTCCCTTCTTGCATAAGTACCGCACCTAATCCATGATGAGATGCATCACAATATACTTGGAAATCTTTCTCCAAATCTGGCAGACATAAGACTGGTGCTATCACTAGTCTCTTCTTCAATTCTTGGAAACTGAGTTCACAACCTTCAGACCAAGCAAATTTCTTGTCTTTCTTTAGCAATTCTGTCATGGGTTTTGCTACCTTGGAGAAATTCTCAATAAATATTCTGTAGTATCCTGCCAAGCCAAGGAAACTACGAACCTCTTTTACTGACTTAGGAGATTCCCATTCAGTTACAGCTGAAACTTTAGCAGGATCAACTACTACACCATCTCCTGACACAACGTGTCCAAGAAATCCAACTTCATTCAACCAAAACTCACACTTGCTGAATTTGGCATACAACTTATGCTCTCTAAGCTTCTCAAGTATCAATCGTAAATGTCCTTCATGCTCTTCCTTGCTCTTGGAGTAGATTAAAATGTCATCGATGAATACGACAACAAACTTGTCAAGGAATTCCATGAACACCTTGTTCATCATATTCATGAAGTATGCTGGTGCATTGGTCAAACCAAAAGGCATCATGGTATACTCATACAATCCATACCTTGTGGTGAAAGCTGTCTTAGGTATGTCTTGTTCTCTTATCTTGAGCTGGAAATAACCTGACCGGAGATCAATCTTTGAGAACACACAAGCTCCTTCTAACTGATCAAACAAGTCATTGATTCTAGGCAAACGGTATTTGTTCTTGATAGTTACCTCATTGAGTGAACGGTAATCTATGCATAACCTTTGACTTCTATCTTTCTTTTCCACAAACAAAACTGGTGCTCCCCAAGATGAAGAACTTGGTTGGATAAATCCTTTCTGCAACTGTTCTCCAAGTTGCTTCTTGAGTTCTTACAACTCATCAACTGACATCTTGTACGGTCTCTTTGCTATTGGTCCAGATCCTGGTAGCAAATCAATAAGAAATTCCACATCTCTATCTGGTGGCATTCCTGGCAATTCTTTCGGAAAAACATCCGGATATTCACTCACAATTGGCACACTGTCTATGCTAACCCCCTTAAGAGAATTAAGCTTACTCCTTTTTGCTTCAAAGTTGGTCTTGAATCTGATCCTTTTGTTTTCTGGAGTTGTGAGTGAGACAGTATGATTTGCACAATCTATCACTCCGTTGTGTTTAGTCATCCAGTCCATTCCCAATATAACATCCAATCCTTGGGAGTTTAGGATTATCAGGTTAACGGGAAACTTATACTTCCCAAACTCTATGACTAGATCATGACATCCCGAATTCACTATCATTTCTCCACCAGGAGAACTTACTTTTATAGGACACCCAATAGTTTCTACCGGTAGTTCATTTCTTTCAACAAATGCTCTTGATATGAATGAATGAGATGCACCAGTATCAAAGAGAACAAATGCTGGAACATGTCACATCCCAAGATTTTCCAAATCTTGTAATGTGAAAAATAAATGAATAAAATAAAACTTTGTTGATTTTCAGGGTGAGAAGAAACTTTTTGAATCCAATTGGAAGCCTTCAAACCAATTTGGATCAAATAAATCCTAAAGGGATTTAAAAAGATAAACATTTAATAAAGGAAAATAGAAATATTTAAAATTACTATTTTGGATCTTTTAATAAAGGCTTTGGTTTTCAAAGGGAAAAGAAATATTTAAATAAAGATTATTTTATAGAGCCAAATTAAAACTTGGCCAAGCTTTTGAAATAAAATGTTTTGTTTTGATTAAAAATAGTAAAGGTTTATTTAAATAAAATAATAAGGAATTAATATCCAAATTTTATTTAAATAAAAAGTTTTACCATTTTAATTAAAACATCAAAACTTATTAAATTATTTTAAATAAGTTTTCTAAGTATTTTATTTTCTTAATTAAAACCTACTGAAGTGTTTTGGTTTTATTTTAGATTTCAAAATAAATATTTTAATAAAACAAATCCTATTTGATTTAATAACTAAGGTCCATTATATTTAATTATTAATGGACCCTAAAATAAAAGGTTATTTTGTTTTAAACAAGTTTCCAAGTATTCTTTATTTCCAAATAAAACCTACTGATTTGGTTTTGAAAATATTTGGATTTCAAATGGAGATTTTATTAAATAAATCAAACCCTATTTGATTAAATAACTAAAGGTCCATTTTATTTAATTAATGAATGGATCCTAAAATGAATAAAAATATTATTTTATTTTGGAATTTTGGATTATGTTACTGAACAGAACCAAGTTCAAAGTTGTGAAGTGTGTTGTTTGTTTGAATTGATTTGGTTGATTGAATTGTTTGTTTGAAATTCAAATCAGTAAATAGAAAATAGAAAAGGATAAAACAATCAGACAGAAAAATGTGAGAACAGTCTGGCCCAGCCCAACAGCCCAGCAGCCCAGCTCCTTTTTCTTCCCCGAACCGTTTTTCTTTACCGCAGAAGCAACCCGCGAAGACACTGACGAGTGGACCCCGTTCCCTCTCCTTTTCTCACTGATCAGCCGACCCCACCGCCACGTCCCCCTTCTTCCCCACCCGCAGACTATGCCCACCCCTCGCCGGCCGTTGCAGGCGAGTTAAACCCGACGTAATTCGCGTTAACCACGCCGTTAATCAGCCCCTTGACCAAGCAAGTTAAAGTGCCTGCCCCTCCTCTCCACTTCCCCTCTGTTCCCCCATCTCAGCACGCCCCCAGGCCGCGGAATTTTGCCCTACACTCCCTCTGTTCCGACGACGCTCCGGCGAGAATTTCGGCGAGCCCAGCCACCGCCTGGCCCCCTCGACCACCCGAGCGTGATCCCCATCTCCCTACGCATCTCCCAGAACCAACCACTCGTCCGCGCGTGCTCTAGAACGCCGACAACAAACACAACAGAGCGCCGCCGTCTTCTGCCGTTCTCCGACGACGTCTCCCAGGTAAAATCCGACCACCCCTCTCTTCCCCGTGGACACGTTAATGACCGCCATACTCTCGCGGACCTAATGGTGCTATTCATTTGTCCTAGGGTGCCCCTTATCCTCACCCTCGACGACCTCCAGTACCGCCCGAGACCCAGCTCATCTCCGGCGAGCAATCGCAACTGCCCCCGAGCGCTCCTCGACGGACAAGCCACACGTTGAGAATCAGCACGACGCCACGAACGCGGTGAGCTTACTCCCTCTCTTTTTTGCTTCCTGCCTCGCCAGCGCCGCCGCCATCTGGCCGCTCTGCCGCTCGCCGTTGTCCTAGCGCCGCCAGCTTTTGGCAAGTCAGTAGGAGCCGTCCGATCTAGATCCAATGCACACGACTGATTGACTTATCGAAGGGGTAAGATCAATCCTGCGCCGCACGTTTTCCTTTAGATCCTGCGGTCCACGTTGCCGATCCGGCCGAACCGGTACCGTCCAATTAGACAGTGCCGCATGTCACCATTTCTATTTAAAAACAGAATTGAAATCAGAATAGAATGTGAATTTCAAACCTTTGTAACGTTTGATCCACACGTCCAAAAATTGCAAATTTGTTATCATTGGAATCAGTGGAACAAACCCTATCCAACCATGCCTTTGGTTTAGCAATTAGTATCTGTTAGCTTGTTGGTTTTTGCAGAAACATTTGTATGCTTGTTAAGAATGTGAAAATTGTTTAAAAATGAATTTGGGGTTAAAATATTTTGCAATTGGATTTCTTTGAACCTACTTACCATAGGAAACACTTTGTGGACTCAAAAATGTATTTGGTGAAATAAAATAATGATTCTTTGATTTAAAACCATTTCTAGTCAAATAGAAATGTGGTTTATTTATTAAAAATGGTTTTGGAAGAAAACCTTTGGAAAATGTTTTGTTTTAAACTCTCTGACCCCAAACACCAAGTTTTATGGTTTGAAAACTTATTTGGTGAACCCTATAGATTAATGCCTTAGTAAAAAAACATTTCTCCACCACATAAAATGATACTTTGTTTTGAAAATGGTTTTTAAAGTGAAACCTTTTGCAAATGACTTTGCCACTCTACAAACTGACCATTAGGTGTTTCCAAATGTCTATGACCCATTAGGAACCACTTTTCCAAATAAAGCAAAGCTTGGCATGCTTGCATGCATTACTTTGACTTTGTCATTCTATGTGTTGTTTTGCTTGATTGGTAGATTGAGTTTGTGCCTTGCTTGATTGATTTGTAGTGACTTGAAGAGTGTGATTGTTGCAAGGACAAGGAGTGAACCTATACTCTACCAAAAAGGCAAGTGATGCTTCATACCTTTTGTCCCATTACTTTCACTATGCACTAGTGATTTTGCTAAGTAAAACTTGCATGGAATTTTTGCTAAAGTATAGACCTTGCTAGTAAAACCTAGTAGATGAAACCTTAGTGGAAATCTTCCTAAGTTAAGATTCCTATTACTATCAAGCTTAGCCTAGCTAATAGAAAACATGGGTGGAATATATATTCACACTATGGAAAAATATTCTAAGTCTGAGGACTTGTGCTTTGTTTAATAAAACAACTAAGTTAATGAATCACGTGGGTGGAATGGGACTTGCTTGGTGGATTTTGGTTGAGTGGTTCACAAGGCCCATGTCTATGGTTGACCTTGTGTATCTCACTTGTGGATGGCCACCCAGGAACAAAGAGATTTGAGATGTCAAATGTTGAGAAGCTTCAAGTGCAACCACTTGGAAATATGGGCTCTGCCATGATCATATAGGTTGCAAGAACTTAGCCATATGGACAGTGGGTGGTAGTGTTTGATAGGTTGGAGCGCGTCCATTTTGGTCTAAGGGAAGGCTTCTGAAAGATCTTGTCTTGGGAAACCAAGTCTTGTGGGGAAAGTGCACCACCTCTGCAGAGTGTAAAATCTAAGTACTTAGCTATGTCCCTGGTAAAGGAAAATTTGAGCATCAAGACATGGAAGCAATCAAGAATCTCAGCATTCAATTTTCTAAGTTAAAAACTTGTGGTTTGAACAAGGGTTATTTGAAATCTTCAATCTTTGATTGAGAGAAGCCTTGGAAAAGATTTTGTCAAAACAAAAACTTAGTATTTTCAAAATGATAAGGAAATCTATTTTGAGCAATGCAAGCCTCAACCCCACTTGGCCAAATGCATATAGATGATAGACTCCACTATACTATCATAGTATCACTTGCCAATACAATTCAAATGTATTGACCCTTTGTGGCTGTAACTGGTATGTTGCAGGTTTGATTGATTTTAGTGAAGATTGATTGATTAGGATTACAAAGTCTACAACCAACATGTCTGCCTGTGGCACTTTGAAGATGAAGGACCCCATGCTTATAGATTTCTCCTGCAATGTAATGTAATAGCCAAATGAGCTATGTAAGATGTAATAAAATTATGTTATTCCTGGTTATAAAGTTATATTATGACCTTTGTTTCTTGATATTACATCTTAACTATGGATGCTAGCTATTGATACAGGGACTAGCATTGTAAACACAGGGGACACCACCTTATGTTAATAAAGGTTGGGACACTCCCTCTACAGATGGTATCAGTGCATTGTGTTGCCTGTAGGATTTGTAAACCTAGGATTGGACAAAAACCCTTAGAAAAATAGGAGTTGTATTTTGTTCCAAAAACTTATTTACAAAATCTTGTAAACTCTTTCCTCAACCATTTTGGTTTCAACTCTACATCTCTTCTACTTCAACTTGGTGGAAAAGCCTACCCCATGACCAAAGACTACACCATGTGCAAAGAACTTCTTCAATATCTTCAACTCTAATGACTTCAACTTCTTCAACTCTAATGACTTCAACATCTTCAGCATATTCCCCAAGGACTTCCAACTTGGATGACACTAAGGACTACAAGTGAGACAACGAAATCTTGCTCAAGATTTAGAGACTGAGGGAATGCAAAAGTTAGAAGGAGCTTACATCATTTGGGGTTTTGTGACCAAGAGTTTTTCTCAAGGAAACCATGATCTCATACAAGAAGAATCATGAAGGAAGGAAAGATCACAAGTGAACCCTATAGATGGACCACCATATTTTAGATAAGTCAAAACACACCAACTTATGTGGTGTAACAAAAATATTTTGTTGCCTAAGTATGTGCTTGAACTTTGTTGTTTGAGTGAAATGTTTGACTTGTGATTGCATGCACATTGTTTGTGTGAATTGTGATGTGTGTGATTAGAAATATTTCCTTAGAAATATCTTGCCTATTCTAATCTCCATTCAACCCCAAACAGATGACTACTCCAAGAAACTCCAACATCAAGGTTAATGATGACAACCACAACCAAGAGGACAACACGAGAGAACTTATAGCAATCCAAAACCAATTGAGCCAAGAGACAACTCAGCTTTTAGCCAACAACAATGGACTAGACCCAGCCATACAAAGGATTTTGAAACTTCAATCCCAATTGTTGCAAGGATTGGTTACTCAAATGATCAACATGGGAGAAAACTTTTCCCAAAGAACTAATGACAACAAGGATGACAAAGATGCTATTCTAGAAGGAACCCAAGCTAGCAATACTTGTGGAGACAAGGATCATGCATCCAAGGAGCATGAAGATCAATGCCCTAATGGTAAAGAAGAAAGTCATATCTCTACTAACTGCCCCAAGAAGAGAGAAAGATTTTCCACCTATGAAGAACATGAACTAGAAGAACTCCTAGCTTTGGAGAGACCCAAGAAGAAGAAGAAATGCCCCAACCCTAACAAGAAGGATATTACTCAAGTGCAATGTTACAATTGCAAAGAGATGGGACACTATGCCAATGAATGCCCAGAAAAGAAGAAGAACCAAAGAAACAAACAAGAGGCAATGATACCAAAGGAAAAGAAAGATATCAGCCAAGTGATGTGTTTCAAATGCAAGGAACTAGGCCACTATGTAAACAATTGTCCAGGAAAGAGGAAGCACAAGATAAACCAACCTATAAAAGATCTCAGCCTTGTCACATGAGTCAAGTGTGGAAACAAAGGACACTATGCAGAAGGTTGCCCAGAGAAGTTTCCCCAGGATCGCAAGCAAGCCAAGATGTAATTTTGGTTTTGAAAAAATTTTAAGGGTGGTAGTACCCTAGTTTTTTTGAACCTAATTATAACCCTAGCCTCCCCAAATCTCGGGACGAGATTTATTTTAAGGGTGGTAGCCTGTCACATCCCAAGATTTTCCAAATATTGTAATGTGAAAAATAAATGAATAAAATAAAACTTTGTTGATTTTCAGGGTGAGAAGAAACTTTTTGAATCCAATTGGAAGCCTTCAAACCAATTAGGATCAAATAAATCCTAAAGGGATTTAAAAAGATAAACATTTAATAAAGGAAAATAGAAATATTTAAAATTACTATTTTGGATCTTTTAATAAAGGCTTTGGTTTTCAAAGGGAAAAGAAATATTTAAATAAAGATTATTTTATAGAGCCAAATTAAAACTTGGCCAAGCTTTTGAAATAAAATGTTTTGTTTTGATTGAAAATAGTAAAGGTTTATTTAAATAAAATAATAAGGAATTAATATCCAAATTTTATTTAAATAAAAGGTTTTACCATTTTAATTAAAACATCAAAACTTATTAAATTATTTTAAATAAGTTTTCTAAGTATTTTATTTTCTTAATTAAAACCTACTGAAGTGTTTTGGTTTTATTTTAGATTTCAAAATAAATATTTTAATAAAACAAATCCTATTTGATTTAATAACTAAGGTCCATTCTATTTAATTATTAATGGACCCTAAAATGAAAGATTATTTTGTTTTAAACAAGTTTCCAAGTATTCTTTATTTCCAAATAAAACCTACTGATTTGGTTTTGAAAATATTTGGATTTCAAATGGAGATTTTATTAAATAAATCAAACCCTATTTGATTAAATAACTAAAGGTCCATTTTATTTAATTAATGAATGGATCCTAAAATGAATAAAAATATTATTTTATTTTGGAATTTTGGATTATGTTACTGAACAGAACCAAGTTCAAAGTTGTGAAGTGTGTTGTTTGTTTGAATTGATTTGGTTGATTGAATTGTTTGTTTGAAATTCAAATCAGTAAATAGAAAATAGAAAAGGATAAAACAATCAGACAGAAAAATGTGAGAACAGTCTGGCCCAGCCCAACAGCCCAGCAGCCCAGCTCCTTTTTCTTCCCCGAACCGTTTTTCTTTACCGCAGAAGCAACCCGCGAAGACACTGACGAGTGGACCCCATTCCCTCTCCTTTTCTCACTGATCAGCCGACCCCACCGCCACGTCCCCCTTCTTCCCCACCCACAGACTACGCCCACCCCTCGCCAGCCGTTGCAGGCGAGTTAAACCCGACGTAATTCGCGTTAACCACGCCGTTAATCAGCCCCTTGACCAAGAAAGTTAAAGCGCCTGCCCCTCCTCTCCACTTCCCCTCTGTTCCCCCATCTCAACACGCCCCCAGGCCGCGGAATTTTTCCCTACACTCCCTCTGTTCCGACAACGCTCCGGCGAGAATTCCGGCGAGCCCAGCCACCGCCTGGCCCCCTCGACCACCCGAGCGTGATCCCCATCTCCCTACGCATCTCCCAGAACCAACCACTCGTCCGCGCGTGCTCTAGAACGCCGACAACAAACACGACAGAGCGCCGCCGTCTTCTGTCGTTCTCCGACGACGTCTCCCCGGTAAAATCCGACCACCCCTCTCTTCCCCGTGGACACGTTAATGACCGCCATACTCTCGCGGACCTAATGGTGCTATTCGTTTGTCCTAGGGTGCCCCTTATCCTCACCCTCGACGACCTCCAGTACCGCCCGAGACCCAGCTCATCTCCGGCGAGCAATCGCAACTGCCCCCGAGCGCCCCTCGACGGACAAGCCACACGTTGAGAATCAGCACGACGCCACGAACGCGGTGAGTTTACTCCCTCCCTTTTTCGCTTCCTGCCTCGCCAGCGCCGCCGCCATCTGGCCGCTCCGCCGCTCGCCGTTGTCCTAGCGCCGCCAGCTTTTGGCAAGTCAGTAGGAGCCGTCCGATCTAGATCCGATGCACACGACTGATTGACTTATCGAAGGGGTAAGATTGATCCTGCGCCGCATGTTTTCCTTTAGATCCTGCGGTCCACGTTGCCAATCCGGCCGAACCGGTACCGTCCAATTAGACAGTGTCGCGTGTCACCATTTCTGTTTAAAAACAGAATTGAAATGAGAATAGAAAGTGAATTTCAAACCTTTGTAACTTTTGATCCACACGTCCAAAAATTGCAAATTTGGTATCATTGGAATCAGTGGAAGAAACCCTATCCAACCATGCATTTAGTTTAGCAATTAGTATCTGTTAGATTGTTGGTTTTTGCCGAAACATTTGTATGCTTGTTAAGAATGTGAAAATTGTTTAAAAACGAATTTGGGGTCAAAATCTTTTGCAATTGGATTGCTTTGAACCTACTGACCATAGGAAACACTTTGTGGACTCAAAAATGTATTTGGTGAAATAAAATAATGATTCTTTGATTTAAAACCATTTCTAGTCAAATAGAAATGTGGTTTATTTATTAAAAATGGTTTTGGAAGAAAACCTTTGGAAAATGTTTTGTTTTAAACTCTCTGACCCCAAACACCAAGTTTTATGGTTTGAAAACTTATTTGGTGAACCCTATAGATTAATGCCTTAGTAAAAAAACATTTCTCCACCACATAAAATGATACTTTGTTTGAAAATGGTTTTTAAAGTGAAACCTTTTGCAAATGAATTTGCCACTTTACAAAATGACCATTAGGTGTTTCCAAATGTCTATGACCCATTAGGAACCACTTTTCCAAATAAAGCAAAGCTTGGCATGCTTGCATGCATTACTTTGACTTTGTCATTCTATGTGTTGTTTTGCTTGATTGGTAGATTGAGTTTGTGCCTTGCTTGATTGATTTGTAGTGACTTGAAGAGTGTTATTGTTGCAAGGAAAATGAGTGAACCTATACTCTACCAAAAAGGCAAGTGATGATTCATACCTTTTGTCCCATTACTTTCACTATGCACTAGTGATTTTGCTAAGTAAAACTTGCATGGAATTTTTGCTAAAGTATAGACCTTGCTAGTAAAACCTAGTAGATGAAACCTTAGTGGAAATCTTCCTAAGTTAAGATTCCTATTACTATCAAGCTTAGCCTAGCTAATAGAAAACATGGGTGGAATATATATTCACACTATGGAAAAATATTCTAAGTCTGAGGACTTGTGCTTTGTTTAATAAAACAACTAAGTTAATGAATCACCTGGGTGGAATGGGACTTGCTTGGTGGATTTTGGTTGAGTGGTTCACAAGGACCATGTCTATGGTTGACCTTGTGTATCTCACTTGTGGATGGCCACCCAGGAACAAAGAGATTTGAGATGTCAAATGTTGAGAAGCTTCAAGTGCAACCACTTGGCAATATGGGCTCTGCCATGCTCATATAGGTTGCAAGAACTTAGCCATATGGACAGTGGGTGGTAGTGTTTGATAGGTTGGAGCGCGTCCATTTTGGTCTAAGGGAAGGCTTCTGAAAGATCTTGTCTTGGGAAACCAAGTCTTGTGGGGAAAGTGCACCACCTCTGCAGAGTGTAAAATCTAAGTACTTAGCCATGTCCCTGGTAAAGGACAATTTGAGCATCAAGACATGGAAGCAATCAAGAATCTCATCATTCAAATTTCTAAGTTAAAAACTTGTGGTTTGAACAAGGGTTATTTGAAATCTTCAATCTTTGATTGAGAGAAGCCTTGGAAAAGATTTTGTCAAAACAAAAACTTAGTATTTTCAAAATGATAAGGAAATCTATTTTGAGCAATGCAAGCCTCAACCCCACTTGGCCAAATGCATATAGATGATAGACTCCACTATACTATCATAGTATCACTTGCCAATACAATTCAAATGTATTGACCCTTTGTGGCTGTAACTGGTATGTTGCAGGTTTGATTGATTTTAGTGAAGATTGATTGATTAGGATTACAAAGTCTACAACCAACATGTCTGCATGTGGCACTTTGAAGATGAAGGACCCCATGCTTATAGATTTCTGCTGCAATGTAATGTAATAGCCAAATGAGCTATGTAAGATGTAATAAAATTATGTTATTCCTGGTTATAAAGTTATATTATGACCTTTGTTTCTTGATATTACATCTTAACTGTGGATGCTAGCTATTGATCCAGGGACTAGCATTGTAAACACAGGGGACACCACCTTATGTTAATAAAGGTTGGGACACTCCCTCTACAGAACAGAATTGAGTTTGAACTTACCAGCAACAGCATCAGGTTCCTCATAGATTTCTTCCACATTGATGTGGTTCACTTGTCCCTTTTGAAAAGGGTTGGGCTTGTTGGGTCCTTCAACTTTCTTTTCTGGGCATTCATTTGCATAATGCCCCATCTTCTTGCACTTGAAACACTCAACCTAACTAAGATCTTTCTTGACAGGCTGGCTTCCACTTCCACTTCCATTCTGGTGGTTCTTATATCCACCCTTGTGATTCTTGTACTTATCATTGTCATGACTACGATTATGCTTGTTGTCATGATAACGATTGTGGTTGTGGTGCTTGTTGAACTTCCCATGCTTATGGGATCCAGAACTCCCACTGTCATCATAATGGGAACGCTTGTGAGACGATCCCGAGCTGTGCTTGTCAGAGTGCTTTCTCTTTCGGCTTTCAACTTGTTTTATCTTGCTCTCCAAAATTGCAGCTTTGTCACAAAGAGACTGGTATGTGGGAACATAGGCCACAGCCAACTGCAGGTTCAGTTCATCATTCAACCCTTCAAGGAACTTTTCCTTCCTCTTAGCATTAGTGTCAACTTCATCCGGTGCATAACGCGCCAGATTGCTGAACTCTTCAATATATTCAGCCATGCTGCGGTGGCGCTGCTTCAGGTTATGGAATTCTTTCTTCTTCAAACTCATCACTCCGGATGAGATGTGAGCAGTACGGAAACCATCTTCAAAGATAGCCCATGTCACATCCTCAATGGGAGTGGTGATTTGGAAGTTATCCCACCAAGTGGCTTCTGGTCCTTCCAACAAGTGAGCTGCAAATCTGACTTTCTCTTCATCAGTACAGCCTACAGTCACCAAGTCCTTGTTCACAGAGCGTAGCCAATCATTGGCCACCATAGGATCAGTAGTTCCCGAGAACTTTGCTGGCCTCAGTCTCAAGAACCTGGTAAGCATGTCAAAACCCGGTGGGTTGTTCTGATTGTTGTTGTTGTTGTTGTTGTTGTTCTGGTTCTGGATGAACGTAGTCATCATTTGCATCAGCTGAGTCTGAGCTGTCATCATTTGATGCATCTCAGGGGTGATGTTGTTGTTGTTGGGGTTGGGATTGGCACGTCGGGGAGGCATCTGTGGTTTGTTCAATAGAGATAAGAATGAGATACCCATAGATGCTAACATGCACAATACATCACATAAACATTCACCAAACATGCATCACAATAATAATAGTTAAACAACATAAATGACAAGTTTGCAAAGTAAACACACCAATAGCAAGCCATCCACATGTTGGATGGTCATTGCAACTCAATAATCAAAGACATGATAAATAAAGGTAAATGAGCAGTCATCACTACTCCTCGGCATCAACCTCCTCCTCAACAAATGTAAGACCTTCATTCTCCATAGCGGTCTTGTATTCCTCGACATTGGTGGTCAAGGTCTCTACTTTGGCTTTGAGAGCCCTCTTCTGTGAACGAAGCCTCTCAATCACGGTCTACTGATGCTCGAGCTCGAAGTCCTTGGACTCTAGTTCTGCAGTCATGTCTCGAATCCTCTTGTTCCTATCTTGGACTCGCTTCTCTTGACTCTTGAACTTTCTGTCCTGACTCTCAGACTTGGCCTCCATCTCTTTGACTATCTCATCTTGCTCCGCGAAGAGCTTGTCCTTCTCACGAAGCTGCACCTGGAGTTTGTCATTGCTGAGCATGACGTTGGTCCTATCAGTGTCTATGTGCCTAAGAAGAACCTCTAAGTCCTGGAGGTATAGGCGAATCGGCTCTGCTGTCTCCCTCGAATTATCCTCAAAGTCAATGGCCTCACCATCATCATCACGTCTACCAAAGGTGTGGAAGTGAGTACCCCTAACCTCTCAAGAGTGTCTTCCTAGAAAACGTCCTATCAAATCATGCATGACTACCTCAAGGCCTCTCTCCTTGTCATCATGCATGAGCTTGAAGATGATGGCCTCCGTGGCTGGCTCAGTCTGGCGTCCTGGCTGATTGACCTTGAAGCCCCAAAGGTCTTTCCTCTCAAACTTGGTGAGGGGAAGCATCATGATAGTAGGAAGAGAGAGATTGAGCAGACTAGTGAGCTCAATGATACGAGGGCCAAATCGAGTTCCCTTGAACTCTTCAGCCGTGCTGATAGTAACATTAGGTATCTATTTATAAGATAGAATAAGTTAGGATCAACACAATTTAAGTCAATTTACAGGACAAGGTATCACATGCATAACTTTGGAAATCAAAACACACAAGTCATGGCATACATAACACATACAACCTAGTTTCAATATAACTTAGTCAATTTTTTTGAAATGTAATGTTGAGTGTGGTGGTCCAACTAATAAGGCTCAATTCTTCTTTCACTTTCTAATCTAAAGGCTAACAATGCATCCTTCTATCAAAGAAGATTAGAAAAGTTTACTAGAAGAATAAGACAAGTGTGGAAGTTTGTTGAAATTTTTTCCTTAGTGGTTTCCAATTCTAGGGTCATAATCCTACAGGCAACACAGTGCTCTGATACCATATGTAAGATCCCTCCTTTGTAAAGGAAAGGATCCCTGTGATTGCAATGCTAGTCCCTGGATCAATGCTAGCATCCACAATTTAAGATGAAGTACACAGAAACAAAGGTCATTATTACAAATCATTCCAGAGACAAACATAGTCTTTTACAACTCCATGGCCACAGGCCTAATACAAGAGTTCAAATATATAATAAGATAAAATAGGTCTTCATCTTCATGTGCCACAGGCAAGCATGTTGAGTGTAGACTCATGACTCCTAATCATCATCAGAATATCCTGCAACATCACAAGTTACAGCCACAGTGGGTCAATACATTGGAATAGTATTGGCAAGTGATACTTAGTATAATATTGGTGGACTAGATACTATATGCATATCTGGCTAAGTGTAGCTTAGGCTCGCTTTGCTCAAAATAGGTTTTGCCTATCAGTTGAAAACACTAAGTTTTTCTTTGTCAAAATCTTTCCCAAGGAACCTCCAATAGACATTGGGGTCCTCCACCCTTGTTCAACCACAAGTTTTTACTTAGAAATTGGGATGAGGAGATTCTTGATAGCTTCCATGTCTTGATGCTCAAGTTGTCCATTACCATGGACATGGCTAAGTACTTAGATTCTTCCATCTGCAGAGGTTGTGCACTTTCCCCACAAGACTTGATTTTCATCAAGACATGACCTTTCAAAAGCCTTCCCTTAGACCAAATGGACGTGTTCCAACCTATCATCCCACTACCAACAACTGTCCAAATGGCTAAGTTATTGCAACCTATGTGATCCAGGCAGAGCCCATATTGCCAAGTGGCTGCACTAGAAGCTTCTTAACATTTGGCCTCTCAAATCCCTTTGTTCCTGGGTGGCTTTCCACAAGTGAGATACACAAGGTAAACCATAGAAATGGGCCTTGTGTAACCACTCAACAAAACCCATTCTTTCCATTCCACCCAGGTGTTTCGTTCACTTAGTTGTTTTATTAAACAAAAACATAGTCCAAATACTTAGAAATATTTATGCATAGAATGAATATAACCACCCTTGGTTGCTACTAGCTAGGCTAAGCATGGCATTGATAAGACTTAGAAATATTTCTAGCAATTCTACAACTACTAGGATTTCCCAAGCATAGCATATAGATCAAAATAACCATTCAAGGCTAGCAAAATATTTCTAATGCAAAGTTCAAAAACTTAGGAATAAATCATGAAGCACCACTTGCCTTGGTAGTTTGGAGAGTAGCTACAATCCTCACAATCACAATCACTATTTGCACCAAAATCTACACATAAAATGATAGAACCGAATCACATACTAAATAAATACAAGCAAAAATATATGGATGCATGCAAAATGATATGTGATGATTTTCTATACTCAACAAGACAAGTGCACAGTACTGATTCATAAACAAGTTCAAAACTTGCCAAACAAACTTTATTTGAACATCAAATCATTCCTCAAATAATTGTTATATCCAAATTATGCCTACACAAGTTTCTGCAAAAACACCCATTTTAACAGAATCAAAACATTAAACACATTGCATAAATGGAAAGGGCTTTCTCTCATGATTCCATTGATATAAAATTTGTCAAATTTGGACGTGGGAATCAAAAGTTATGAATTAAACAAGTTTAAACTTTTAATAGATCAAATTTCTGATTTTAAATCTAACTCACTGACACGCGGCGGCATCTGATTGGCTAGTACCGCTTTGCGCTGGATCACGTCTGTGAACCGTCAGATCTAACTAAAACGCGCGGCCCAGATCTAAACTTACCCCTTCGTTAAGTGATATATCCTATGCGTCAGATCTAGATCCTACGGCGCTCGATCAACCAACCAAAGACTGGCGGCGCGCGGCGACGGTGAGCGGCGGCGCGGTGGCTACAAAGGGGGTTGGGGTCGTCGGGGATGCTTACCAGACTCGCGGCGATGTGCTGATGCTCAACGTGGCAGTGGCTTGACAAGGGGCGCACGGACACGGCGAGGATTCCTCGTCGGAGTAGAGGCAGACGTCGGGCAAACCTTGGCGTCGTCGGAGGCGAGGTTCTGGTGCGCGCTAAGACGAACCAGTGAGACTGTTAGATGCACAAGCCAGGCGAACATGTACGTATCGAAAAGGAGAGAAGGGGTGGTCGGGGACTACCAGGAGGGGTCACTGGAGTTGCGTCGAGCTTCGGTTGCTTCCAGTGGGGGACGGTGACGACGTTCTAGGATGATACAGAGAGAAAAAAATGCATGAGAAGATGCGCAGGGACATGTAGAACATGCTTGCATGAAGCAGAGACAAAGGAGTGTACGAGGCTCACCGGAATTGGTCGCCGGAGGTCGTTGGTGCTGCGGCGGTGTGGGCACGATTACGGGCAGCCTGGTGGCGTGGAGTCTGTGCTGAGTGAGGGGAAATGAGCGGCGAGGGGAGGGGTTTAAGTAGCCAGCAGCGCGACAGGAAACGTTCGCGGAATCAAGGCTAATTACGCCGCGCCATTATCGGCATCAACGGCAGCGGCGACGTGGTCTGCGGGCGAGATTTTGGGGACGAGGAGTGACGTGGCCGCAGGGTCCACTTGTCAGCGAGAGGGTATGCGCGTACGCGGTGAGAAAGAGAGGGAGAGGGGGAAACCCGGGTGGGCTGGTTGCTGGGCTGGTTTCGCTGTTGGGCCAAATGCCTGGAGCCGGCCTTTTTCCTTTTCTCTATTCTTTTTCCATTTCTTTTTTAATTTTCTGAATCCATTTTCAAACAAATTCAAATGTCATTTGAATTCAAATTTGTTCTGGATTTTTGTAGAGTGTAGCACTCACATTTTTGGGGCATATAATCATGTGGTCTCCCTGTATTAGCTTGGTCTTTTGGATCAAAAAAAATAACCAGTGACATAGCACAAGTTTTGAACAAGTTTTGAAAATGGTTTTAAATTCATATTTGTTTTGTAAATTTTGGTTTAAGCATTAGCAATCAAACAATACAATCTGAGAGCAACAAGGTTCGGTTTTGAAACAAATAATCTCCATTGAGAGTGGTATTTGATTAATGTTTGATCATATAAAATAATAGCACTTGGTGCTTTGTTTTCCTGAAATGGGTTTGATGTTTGATCCCTAAATGATATGCATGCATGAATGATATGCAAACTTTGAGAACATGATTTTTAGGGATGTTACAGAGACAATAGATGACACATAGTTCCGGACGACGAACTAAGGTCCCACTAATTGACCAAACATACATGAATGTCATCTCATTCAAAATGAGTGATGCGTGAAGACGCAAAGGTATGAAAATACACATGGACCTGAAATTTTCAGATCCGTTGAGAAAGTTTACCAAATGCAAAGCATGAAAGACACCGGTATGCCATAGGTGTTAAGTACTGAAGTAATTGAATAGATTATTGACTCGAGTACAAATGGGAGACCGATGGAAATACGCTCTACAGGTAATAATAAATTGTGTTATTCTATATTTCCTATTCATGATTAAGTTTATTATTTTTTTCTATAATTGTATAGGTTCCATATAATGAGTATTTGAAGGAAAACCCTAATACAAGTGTGGAATCATAAACACCGTTTAGATATTCCTAGTCTCGCCTCTATGACTTGTTCATGTATCATTGATAGTCTTGATTTCCTGACCATGGGCAAAACGACAATATGTTGTAGAGTTGCAGGTGATATATGAGATCGGAGTTGTTGGTAGAACAACGACGATGGATAGACCCAACATGATATACCGTGAAATGCATCATCAATATTGTTATCGGTAGTTTCTCATAAACAATGTATTGCCTTAACTAAAGATCGTTTGACCGCGAGACACATGTAAACTTGGGTAAAATATGGACGTGGCAAGATTCTTCAAACGTTTTCTCTTAACGGAGTAATCATAGAGTTGATACCTGCTCTTACCATATGGTATGCCAATTATTCACATGGGATGCTTGCAGAAATTGCTACCCCTGCTGATGGAGAGGTAACCTATGGGCCCACTCATGTATTATGATGTTCGTCATCGTCTGGACGGACACGTGATCAAGTTGTTGAACTTATGAATATTGATAGTGCAATATGTACATGCCGGGTAATGAGAATAACCTAGTGTTTTATCTCGGGTAATGTAAAGTATCGATGGAGTAATATGATATGTATTGTACATAATACAATGGTTCACACGATAAAGATCTTTGTGTTATTTGCGAGGGTTACTGCATGTAACAAGACGCCAATAGTAATCATTGGTGCCGAATGAGTTCATGTATACGAATATCCGAACCCATAGGGTGATACGTCCAAAACATATCTACTTTTCCGAACACTTTGCTATTGTTTCTCCTCTAAACTTGTGTGATTTGGATGCAACTAACACGGACTAACGCTGTTTTCAGCAGAACTACCTTGGTGTCTTGTTTTTGTGCATAAAATCAACTATCAAGAAAAATTTCGGAAAATATGCCAAAAATTATATTTCACCAGAAGATCCACGGAGCCAGAAGGGGAGACAGAGAGGAGGCCTGGGGGCCCAGACCCACCCCAGGCGCGGGCCCACCTGACCCCGCGCCTGGAGGGGGTTTGGCCACCCCAGGCAGCTCCTCGGCCTCCCTCCGCGCCTATAAGTTGCCTTCTGACCTGAAAACTCTAGGGGGTTCGACAGTTTTCCAGAAAGAGTTCCGCTCCGCCGCCGCCACCAGAAATGAAGATTCGGATCCGAGATGGGGAATTTGGAGAGGATCATCGCCATCGTCATCACCAAAGCATCTCCATCAACCACCTATGTTTCCCTCATACATGAGTGAGTAATCCCCCGCTGTAGGCTTGGGGATGGTAGGAATTGGATGAGTTCTATCATGTAGTCGAATAAGATCTGTTAGGGCATAGTGCCTAGTATCTCTATTAGTGCTATTTGACTTTGTTGCAACTTGTTGTGCTTAATGCTTGTCACTAGGGCCCGAGTGCCATGATCTCAGATCTGAACTTATTATTGAATCATTATGATAGTATAGTTTGTGATCTTATCGACAAGTTGTGTACACATATCATTGTCCGGATCCAAAGGCCACAAAGTGATAATAATTGGGACAACCGGAGGGGATGACTATGGTGTGAGGATCACATGTGTTCACGGAGTGTTAATGCTTTGCTCCGGTGCTCTATTAAAAGGAGCACCTTAATTGCCAGTAGTTCCCTAGAGGTCTCGCTGCCACGGGCTGGCTGGACAGAAGATGTTGTGCAAGTTCTCATTGCGAGAACGTACGACTATATATGGAGCACATGACTAGGATTGTTTAGTACTTGGATGCTTGTTATTATTTATCTGCAATGCCCTAGACTTTGAAGTTACATGTTTAGACTCGTCCATGAAACGCCCGTTCATCCATCCCTATGCCTACCGCACTGAATCCTACTGTTACCGTTACTGTTACTATTGCTACTGTTCCACTGTTGTTGTTACTGTTGTTGTTGCTTTGCTGTTACTACTACCAAACTGTTGCTACTGATAAACTTGTGTGAGCAAGAATTATTTCCAGGTGCAGCTGAACTGACAACTCAGTTATTAAAGCTTGCAAGTATTCTTTGGCTCCCCTTGTGTCGAATCAATAAATTGGGTAATACTACCCGCGAAGACTGTTGCGATCCCCTACACTTGTGGGTCATCAAGAATATTTTCTAGTGTCGTTGCCAGGGAGCATAGCTTTATTTGTAAGTTCAGTTGGATCTACTATTGTTCACTGATACTCCTTTCATCATGGGGAAGTATCGTGATGGAAAGTTTCCTATTTTACCATCCACTACAAGAAAAGGTAAAGTCCTAGACACCTCTGCTGCTCTTGATTCACCGTCTGTTATAAGTAAGCTTGTCACACCATCACCACATACTCATGATACACACACTGCTACTACTGCTGAATCTGAAACTGCTTTTTATACTCATGATGTTACTTCTTTTGTGCTTGATGCGAGTGGTTCACTAGGTCCTTTTCTAGATGCTACTATGGCTAGTCTAGGAAATACCAAAACTCCTAGTAAAGACACTGTTACACCCGTTAGCTCACCTGCTAGTGAGAGTTATGATATTAATGATGGTTACATTGAGCTCACTGATGAATTTGTTGAAGAGTGCTGAAACACACATGGTACTAGTGCTATGAAGAGTCTCCTTGCTAGACGTACTATTATGCCTAAGTTGTTCTCTGATCCTAAGTTTGCCACTTCTCCCATAGATATTAAAGATGAAGATTATGATTGCTCTCTTAATTTATCTTATTTAGATATTGTTGAGAAAGAACTTTTTTGTGGGACTGAAAATAAGAGTGTTGTGGCTCATATGAATGAGCTTTCTACTATGAGTGCTTTATTCTCTGATGATTTTAAGATGCGAAAGTACTTTGTTGCTAAGATATTCCCTTTTTCACTAAAAGGAGAAGCTAGGGTTTGGTTTAATAGATTACCTCCTAGTTCCATTGATAGCCCTGATTGATTCTTTCTTCCATAACTATTTTCCTCCCGGTGCTAGACATGCTGCTTTTGCAGAGACTTTTTTATTTTAAACAAGGAGAAGAAGAGAAATTTCCTGAGTCATGGAAAAGATTCTGTTCCTTGATTCATGCACATCCTGGATGTCCATTACCTAAAAATGATCTTCTTGATATTTATTATAATGGACTAACTAATGATTCTAGGACATATCTAGATAGCTTTGCTGATTGTGTTTTCAGGAAAAGGACTCTACAGATGCTGAAGAATTAATGACCAAGATAAGCAAGAATTATGATGATTGGACTTCAACTGAGATGAATACACCTGAGCCTATTACTCCTGAACCAGTTGTTCCTGAACCAATTCCAACACCAACAACAAAGAAGAGGGGAGTTATTGCATTAAATGATGAAGTAATTATGTAAGTCAATTCCCCACTCATCTACTATTGAGGTATACTCTCTCCAATTTAATGAAGATAGTATTCCCTACGGTAAGCCTCCTGATCGATGCTTAGAGAAACTTGACACATTTATTGTTAAACAAGATAATTTTAATAAACAAGTTCAGAATCATTTATTGGAAAACTCTAGAGCTATCCATGAGTTGAAAGATATTGTGTAAAGTACTTCTAATGATATTAAAATGCTTTGTAAACACTTTCAAATGGTTCAAACCCAACTTGATCAACTTGCTAAGGTACAAAATGATATGCTAGTTAATGCTTCAGGAAATAAACATGCTTATGGAATTAGAACTAGGAGTGGTGCAGCTACTCAAGATCCTTTATATCCTGAAGGACACCCTAAAATAGAGCATGATTCCCAACAAGGTGAAGATAGTGGTAGTACTCGTAAGAGAAAGAAAAAGAAACATAAGATAGTTGAGGAATCACTTGAACCTGCTGTAGATCCTAATAGTATATCTGTCTCTGATGCTGAAACTAAAATTGGTAATAATAATGAGTCTCCTGATAGGGAGGAAGGTGAGGAAGAACCTGAAAAACACACTAAGAACACTAGGTACACAAAATAAGATTTTATTTATAATAAACATGGTAAATAGAGAGAACCTTGGGTGCATAAACCTATGCCTTTTCCAGGTAAGAAACACAAGTCAAAGGAGGAAGAACACTACAACAAGTTTTGTGAGTGGATGAAACCTTTATTCTTGCAAATTCCTTTGACTGATGCTATTAAATTTCCTCCTTATTCAAAGTATATGAAGGATATTGTCTCTAATAAAAGGAAGATTCCTAATGAGGAAATTTCTACTTTGCTTGCTAATTACTCCTTCAATGGTAAGATTCCAAAGAAACTTGGTGATCCTGGTATACCAACTATTCCTTGCTCCATTAAGAATAATTATGTTAGAACTGCTTTATGTGATTTGGGAGCTGGAGTTAGTGTTATGCCTCTTTCTCTCTATAAGAGACTCTAGCTAGAAAAGTTGATACCAACTGATATATCTTTGCAAATGGCTGATAAGTCAACTACTATTCCTGTTGATATATGTGAGGATGTTCTTGTTCAAGTTTCTCATAATTTCATGGTTTAACTGATTTTGTTGTGCTTGAAATGCCTGAAGATGATAATATGTCAAATTATTCTTGGGAGACCTTTTCTTAATAATGCAGGTGTTGTCATCAATTGCAATCAAGGAAAAGTAACATTCAATATTAATGACAAAGAGCGCACTGTCTATTTCCCCAAGAAGGTTGTTAGAAGCTATTGTCTGAATTCCAATGAAAATATTGAGAGCATCAAGGTTGGAGAAATATATTGTCCCATTCCACAAGAAAATTTTGAAACTATTATGATTGGGACCATTGCTATCAAGTATGACGTAACATAATCACCTTGTGGAATGCAAAGTTTTGATTCATATAAGATTGTTTTGGTAACAAGACTTGATCAACCTTGTTAACAAAAGGATTTTAATGAACACAATAATGTTTCCACAGTGGTTATACTTGCTCACCTTTATTTTTCTCCTTTCCAATCTTTGCTCTTCGCCGTGCCTAAATTAAAGGCGTTAAAGAAAAGTACTTGTTGGGAGATAACCCAAGAGTTTCCTTGAGTATTGAAAGTTATTACTTTAGTAATGACCTCCCCTTATCCTTTTTGTTTGCTTTTTGTGCCAAGAATGACCTCTAATGAGAGGGAAGTGAGATTTGGGGAGTTGCTGTCCCGAAACAGATTTCTGTGCTCCACCATAAAAATTCGTGAGGAGTCTCTATAAGTCGGATTGAGCTGAAAATTTACGAATAAATCCCCCAGTATGTTAGATAACTTTCGTTAGTTCAACACTTTTTTGATTTGACAATAGAAGGTCCTCAAAAAAATCGGTTTCTACCTGCTGGTCTATTTTGACAGATTTCTGCCATTATTTGCATTTTCTTATTATTGATTCCTTTTCAGGTTCTTTTTGGGAAATTGAGCTTTTTGAGGGAATTTCTGCAGTAGCTTGTGTCTTTAGTAAAAGTTTTTTTGTTTTAAAACTAAACCCCAAAGGTCTATTATCTTTTGAATAAACTAATGTTGCTAATAAAGATTGTGTGAAGTTTTGTATGAAAGAAAAATCCAGGTGTAGAGAGAGAATGATGTAATGATATGAAGAATAGACAAAAGCTCAAGCTTGGGGGAGCCACTCCGTGTCACCCCAAGAATAACTCAAGAGGTACAAGCCTCAAAGCTTGGTGGTGCCTAAGGCATCCCCTTCTTCATCAATAAAAATCTCAAGTCTTTCTAGACACTTCGTTTTTATTGTTTCATGCACAGTTGTGTTATTGTTGGAGAGTCTTAGTTTTTGTTTTTGGTTTTATTTTGCTTCGTTTGGTTTTGCGTTGTTTGCCTTCTAATTTTTTTTCAAAAATACCAAAAATATTTGTTGTTCTTCTTTGGTTTTGTGAGTTCTTTGCAGAGTTCAGCCGTCCCCAGTGGATTTTGGTTTCATATTAATTATTCAAGTCACACAAGTGAAGGGCAATAATGAAGATTAAGACAACTCGAGGTGTGGTAAGAGGCTGGTAACGAACTCTATTTTTTCATTTTTGTACATATACTCATCATTGTGAGCATGCGTAGCCTGTTTGTGTAAGGTGTATGTCATTATGGATGCTCAGTAGTTCTTGCTTGTCTATGATTAGCTCGAGCTTGCTAATAGTTTATAGCATGTCATATGAATGTTTTCTTGCATTGTTTTATTCATACTTTGGTATGATATTGTGGTATCCTCCTCTGATTGTTCATGTGAATCAAGTTGGCACATGCTCACCCATGCATATGACTAATCAATAGTCAGTAAGCCTCGATGATTTATTTTGCGTCAGAGTTCTTGTATCACTTTCATGCCATAATTAGTCCTGTTTTGTTGCAAGCATGATTATGACAGTTACTACTCTCTCGTTTGTCACTCCCTCTCTATTGCTAGCCTTCACTTTGTTGGAGATATGCCCTAGAGGCAATAATAAATGTAGTTATTATTATATCTTTGTGTTTATGATAAATGTTTACATTCATGCTATAATAGTATTGACCAGGAAACATTCATACTTGTGTGATTTGTAAACTAAATTAGAGTCCCTAGTAAAGCCTCTTCATAATACTAGCTTGTTGGTTAATAGATGATTGTGGTTTCCCTATCATGAACATTGAGATGTTATTAACAACAATATCATATCATTAGGAGAATGGTATGATGGACATACTCCTATAGATAAGCGTAGCATAAAGATCAAGTCATTTTAATAGTTCAATTGCTATAAGCTTTCTGATACATAGTAACCTAATTCCTTCGACCATGAGATCATGCTTATCACCATCACCGGAAGGATGCTTTGATGACATCAAACACCACACCGTAACTGGGTGGCTATAAAGGTGGCATTGAGTGTTCAGAAAGTATGGGTTGAGACACATGGATCAAGAGTGGGATTTGTCCATCCATATGACAGATAGATATACTCTGGGCCCTCACGGTGGAATGTCATCCAATTAGCTTGCAAGCATGTGACTGGCTCACAAGGGATCACATACCACGGGAACGAGAAAAGAGTACTTATCGGTAACAAGGTTGAACTAGGTATGTAGAGATACTGATGATCAAAACCTCGGATAAGTAAACTATCATGAGACAAAGGGAAATTGGTATCGTATGTAAGTGGTTCATTCGATCACAAAGTAATCATAGAAATATGTGGGAGCCATATGAATTTCTAGATTGCTCTATTGGTTATTGATTGGAGAAGTGTCTCGATCATGTCCGCATAATTCACGAACCGTAGGGAGACACACTTAAGGATTCGATGTTGTTGAGTAGTTATGGAATGATGAGTAAGAGACTGAATGTTGTTCGGAGTCTCGGATGGGATCTGGGATATCACGAGGAGATCCAGAATGGTTCGGAGAATAAGATTCATATAAGGAAAGTCATGTTTCGAAGTTGGGGAATGATTCCGGTGTTTTCATCGGGAATGTTCTAGAAGGTTCCAGAAGGTCCGGCACTCCGGAGGGGAAGGGTACATGAATTGTCATGACAATGTGGAATGGTTGCATCATGTACTAGGTATCATGGCTGGGAAAAATAAAGGGAGAAATCAAATCCTAGTTTGAAAAGTCAAACGCCAATTTGAAAAAGTCAAACGACAAGTTTGCTTGGTGGAGGGAGAGTAGGAAATCTACTTGGGGAGGAGTTCCTCTCCCTCCACCCGCCGGCCAAGGAGGCCGACTTGGGGGAGGACTCCCTCCTCCCAAGCCGCGCCCTCCCACCTATATAAGGAGGGGCAGGGCTGCCCCTCTAGCCTACACCTCTCACACCCAACACCACCCAAACCCTAACTCTAGCCGCCTGCCTCCTGCAAGTCGCCGCCGCCCCTAGGGTTTCTCCTAGCCGCCGACTTGGGCCTTCCCCAAGCCCTAGCCACCGGCCAAGCTCCGCCCCTTGGTGCCTTCTAAACCCTAGATCGCCAAGGCCTCTCTCATAGTCCACCATACTCGCTCCGGCTTAAGGCGAAGCCGTGCGAGATCTCCCCTCTACTTCCGGTACCACGCCGTCGTGCTGCCGGAATCGCGAGGAGAGTACTACAACCTCTGCTGCCTGCTGGAACAAGGGAGAGGAAGGTCTTCATCGAGTACCGAACGTGTGACCGACTGCGGAAGCGCTGCCGGAACGCAGCGCCGGAAGGATCGTCTACGCGATCTTGAGATCGGCAAGAGTACGACTACATCACCCACGAGAATCTGCTCTCGTTAACCGCTTTGGAATCTTCGAGAGTGAGTTCCTCTATCGACTCGTTGCTACAATCTAGTAGATAGATCTTGGCTTGTTTGTTTGCATGCGGTAGAAATTTTTTGTTTTCCATGCTACGAACCCCTACACACTTGCAATGAGTATGTGCTCTACCTGTGCTTCCAACTCTCCAAAAACCAATATTGCCAGCTGTGTCCACTATACCTACCTATTGGCATCATTTGCTACTTCAGTGCATATTTTATATATGCCGTGTTTTCTTCCAAAATAAAATGTTTGTCTGTTTTGAGAAAGTTAGTTAGTAAATCTCTCACAAACTTGATGGCACACTTTATTCCTTGCGCTTAATAATCTTGAACCATTGTGACTAGTCCATAAAAGTTATATGCTTCCTTATTATATGATGGGAGTCAGCAGAACCGTGCTGTCACGGGGAACGCTTTCAACACCTGTTGGATATCTCATCCAGTTGATTCTTTGCTCTTTTGTTTACGGATGTCGACGATGTGAAATAAAAGGGGAGGTGGTGAGTTCATGGAGTTTATACATTGTGTTAGAGAAACGCCTGGTCCGCTAGCTTAATCCATGCCTAATCATGGTGGAAACTTGCAGCATCACTATAATGAGAATCTAGGAAGCATCCTCAACAAAAAGCTATGCATATGGTAAATAAAAATATTGCTGAGATGCTCATTATCTGCTTGCCTTGTCGTTTTGGTTATGGGAAAGCTATTGTACCATATGCAAGGGGTACCCCATTGGCGGTTCTCGATGATATGCATGTATTTACAATGACAAGAACTTTCAGGTGACCAAAGTTGAGTAGCATGCAGAGCGACCCTCGTACTCAAGGGACTTGGGATTTTCAGCCTATGGTTTGTCGAGCATATGATTCAGAGTGGACCTCACTTTCACCTTAACCACATGAAGATGCCTATGATAGGGGCAATGAGAGCTCAAAGCTAATGAGTACCTTCCTTTCAGCATTTGGAAGCCTTTCAAACCTTCACAAAACCGTTTTCACAACTTTGTTGAGTCACCACTTATTCTATGAGCACCTTCTTGAGAGCATAGTTGTCATTCTTGTGTTTGTTCCAAAACTTGGTTAATTATGTCATGACTTTGATGCTTGTATCTCTGATATATTTATCTCTAGTCTTCATGTGAACTTCAGAGGTGCCTTGGCATTTATATTGTGCTCTTCAAACAAAGTCAAGTGAGATACCACTCTATCATACCTTACTATGAGCATTGCAATGTTGCTTATGTTTATGTTTCATGCTACTTATTATTATTGAGTTGGTTTCTCTTCATAGCTTTCAATGACTATTGAGTAGACTTAGTTGCATACTCTTTATTATGAATTTTCTAAGCATCTACTCCTGTGCTGAGAATATATACATCATATGAAGAAAAGTGTTCGTGAAAGTTCTTTTATCGCACTCAGTTTTCAACTGAATTGCTTGAGGACAAGCAATAAGCTAAGCTTGGGCGGAGTTGATACGTCCAAAACGTATCTACTTTCCCGAACACTTTGCTATTGTTTCTCCTCTAAACTTGTGTGATTTGGATGCAACTAACACGGACTGACGCTGTTTTCAGCAGAACTACCTTGGTGTCTTGTTTTTGTGCAGAAAATCAACTATCAGGAAAAATCCCGAAAAATATGCCAAAAATTATATTTCACCAGAAGATCCACGGAGCCAGAAGGGGAGACAGGGAGGAGGCCTGAGGGCCCAGACCCACCCCAGGCGCGGGCCCACCTGACCCCACGCCTAGAGGGCATTTGGCCACTCTAGGCAGCTCCTCGGTCTCCCTCCGCGCCTATAAGTTGACTTCTGACCTAAAAACTCTCGGCGATTCAATAGTTTTCTAGAAAGAGTTCCGCTCCGCCTCCGCCACCAGAAACCAAGATTCGGATCCAGAAACTCCGTTCTGGCACCCTGCCGGGACGGTGAATTTGGAGAGGATCATTGCCATCATCATCACCAACGCATCTCCATCAACCACCGATGTTTCCCTCATCCATGAGTGAGTAATCCCCCGCAGTAGGCTTGGGGATGGTAGGGATTGGATGAGTTCTATCATATAATCGAATAAGATCTGTTAGGGCATAGTGTCTAGTATCTCTATTAGTGCTATTTGACTTTGTTGCAACTTGTTGTGCTTAATGCTTTTCCCTAGGGCCCGAGTGCCATGATCTCAGATCTAAACTTATTATTGAATCATTATGATAATATTGTTTGTGATCTTATCTGCAAGTTGTGTACACATATCATTGTCCGGATCCAAAGGCCCCAAAGTGACAATAATTGGGACAACCGGAGGGGATGACTGTGGTGTGAGGATCACATGTGTTCATGGAGTGCTAATGCTTTTTTCCGGTGCTCTATTAAAAGGAGCACCTTAATTGCCAGTAGTTCCCTAGAGGCCCCGCTGCCACGGGCTGGCTGGACAGAAGATGTTGTGCAAGTTCTCATTGCGAGCACGTATGACTAGATATGGAGCACATGCCTAGGATTGTTTAGTACTTGGATGCTTGTTATTATTTATCTGCAATGCCCTAGACTTTGAAGTTACATGTTTAGACTCGTCCATGCAACGCCCATCCATCCATCTCTATGCCTATCGCACTTGAATCCTACTGTTACTGTTACTATTGCTACTGTTCCACTGTTGTTGTTACTGTTGTTGTTGTTTTGTTGTTACTACTACCAAACTATTGCTACTGATAAACTTCTGTGAGCAAGAATTATTTCCAGGTGCAGCTGAACTGACAACTCAGTTGTTAAGGCTTGCAAGTATTCTTTGTCTCCCCTTGTGTCGAATCAATAAATCGGGTAATACTACCCGCGAAGACTGTTGCGATCCCCTACACTTGTGGGCCATCATAGGGTCACACAATTAAGAGTTCAATGACATTTAGAATATGAGTGTGAATGAAGATTTAGTATAGAAGTAATTCCGAAGGAGTTCGGAGTGTCTCGGAATATATCGGAGGTGTCCAAAATATTGCATAAAGTTTTTGAAATAAGTTTTGAGCATTAATGAGATGAGAGAAGGGTTCTGGGAGCGTCTCTTATGGTCTCGGAATGGTTCCAAGAGGTCCCGGATGATCCTAAAAGTGTCCGAAATGGTCCCAGAAATGTCCATAATGGTTCCGGACATATATCGAAGGTTTTGGAAGGAGCGGGAGGTTATGGAAGGTTCCAGAAGGTACCGGGTGACCCAGGTCATTTTAAGATGTCCGAAAGGTTTCATAATAGGTGCAACCACATTGTTGTAAAGGACAAGGAAAGATACACGGTCAAATTCGGACTTGCAAAGGGAAGCAGTTTTGGAGTAGGATTGGTTTGACCTACACCTACCGGAACTCGCTCAAACTTGGGGGTTGGCTTTAGGACGACCCAAGGGGCCTTTCCGCCTATAATAGGGCACAAAAGGGCACCCCCAAGGGCACTCGATGTCGTGGCCTTTGCCTTCTCCAAGCCGCTGCACCCCCCGCCCCAAAACCCTAGCCGCCACCGTACACCGCGCGCTGCCTCCCAGCACTGACGCTGCCTCCCTTCTCTTTTCTCCACCTCCATGGCATGGTAATAAACCCTAAAGTCCGGAGTTCCCTAGGTATTTCTTCTTCTTCGACAACGCCGCAGCGCTGCCTCCCAGCACTGACGCTGCCTCCCTTCTCTTTTCTCCACCTCCATGGCATGGTAATAAACCCTAAAGGCCGGAGTTCCCTAGGTATTTCTTCTTCTTCGACAATGCCGCAGCGCTGCCTAGTTCTACCTTGTTTGGAATTAATCTAGACGGGACTATGAAAGCACTATCGAATCTTCGTCGACATGTTCCCGCTTGGACCATGTGTTATTAATCACACATCGATGCGGTGCCTATGATCTTGTACGTGTGGATACCGGTGGAGGTGTAACACTTGGAGCAGTTGATCGTGCAGATCTTCACAAGGAGAAATCTTCTCGCGGCTGATCGACTAGCTGCGGGAATCGACATAAGGACTACTTTGACAACGATGTCTTCATCGGTGCATGTTCATGGGAGCCTTCCATGGGATAATACATCTCCTCGCGACTCGCTAAGTCTTGTTACAGGAATCAACGCACGGCCAACCTCGTTATTGACAAACTTCCGCTAGTTTGATCTTCGAGGGTATGATCCATTGCCTCTCCCCTCGCATATGATCCGAGTTATGCATTAGAATTTTTTTGTTTTGTGTAGCACGTTTCGCAACAGTGGTATCAAAGCATTCTATGCATAGGCACATGTACAAGTGGAGGAATCGTTAAATCCCGGCATTATTGATCTTGTTTTTCTTCCCAATTATTGCAATTTTGATCTCGACGGTATTGTGTGATTAGCAGCCCGAGCCGAATTTACGATCTCCAGATCGAGACGGGTGTATGAAAAAACTTTGTCAGATGCCTGATTTTCTCCAATAGCATGAGAAAGTTATTTTACATGTCAGGCTTCTACGGAATTGGTTGAAAAGGAGATTTTATTGTCTTTTTTGGACCAAATCTGCGGCGCCCCGCAAAAACCACTACTAGAAAATCGCGTTGTTTTTGTGCATTGCATCATCATGACCCCATGCTCATGTCATCATGCCACCTTGCATTTGAGTATTGTCATGTCATCTTGCATTTGTTTGCATAAAACTATTTTCGAAAAGCCTGTTTTTGTTTTCTAAACGCCCCGTCTTGATTTCAAATTAAACCCCGGGTCTTCGGAATATTTTGTTTCGTCTACCAACGATTTGCAAAAGCCCCGTTTCAAATAATAAAATATTTCTTTTATTTTTAGGAGGCAGCCCGCCAGGCCCGAAAGCCTGACCGGCCACCTCCAAAATTCCTAAAACTACCCAATCCTAGTCTACCCAAACCCCCTCCACCTCACCCCAACCTATCCTTTTGCGCCACATCATCCTGGCCCTCTCTCCATCCAATCAGCCACCGCCACCCCCGCCCGACAGGCCCCCCGCCTCGGGATCCTGCCCGCGTGGGCCCCGCCTCGCACTCCCACCCGACCCCGACCGAAGCCACGCTCCCACAATCTCGCGTCCTCCCGCATACCTCGCTCTCTCTGTTCTTCGCGAGAACCCCACCTCGGCATCGATCCCAACCCCTTCCTGTCGTCGCCTCTGCTTCGCCACGCGTTCGCCGCGCCGCCCAGCGTCCCCATCGCCTTGCGCCTGCGCCCCTCCTCTACCGTCCCGTGTTGGCGCCCTCCCCGTCGACCTTGCAGCATCGCCGCCACGTCGGCCGGCCGCCTCTGCGCGCGCCTTCCCGTCCTCGAACTGCCGCCGCCGCTCACCTCCCTGACCCTGCGGCGCCCTCCACCACCCGCCGCTGCCGCAACCGTCTCCCCGAGCTCGACCGCGTTCGCCCGCGCCTCCCCATGAGCCCCTGCAAGCCTTCCTTGCCACCTTGCGGCCAGGGGCCTCGCTGGAGCCGCGTTCAGTGCTGCTCGCCGTCCTCCTGCGCCTCCCTACAGCACCGCCGAGACGCTCCGTCGCCACCTGCGTCGCCTCGGGCTCCCTGCGACCTGTCTCCTTCTACCCGGCCGCTCGTCCGCGACCCGCCGCCGTCGGGCTCCTCTTCGTGCTTCTGGGCGCCCCCTCCCCAACCTACCTGCCACCGCCAAGAGGCCGCAGCGCCCCGCCACCACGCCGGCCTCGTTGTCCTCGCCTCCCCCTACACGCGGGCGCGCGCCTCCCCGAGCCTCCTGTGTGCCTCGTGGCTGCCGCCTCCGCCGCCTGGCCCTCCATCTCCGAGTGCTGCGAGCTCCGGTCGTCACTGGCCATGCTCCTCCGTCGACCGCCACCATGCCTCAGTCCTGCCGCCACCGTTGGCGTCTTCCTCCTGCTGCGAGCACGACTTTGTTGCTGCTGCTAGGTGGTATTCATGGGCAGAGCGAGCACTTCGCCCTCAAGAAGTAGTACCTGCAGTTCCACGTTTTTCCCTGGTGACAAGTTTGTCCGAAATTTGTACCATCTGAGTGGCTGGCGCCCCACGTTCTATGTCTGTCATCAAGGACCGATCACGATAAGATCTACCTCAGGGACCCTCAAGATCTTCTTCCCGGAACCCGAAGACCGATCCCGGCGAGACCGAACCCGAACCATAGAACGTCAAGATCGTCGAGCCCCTCAAATGTGTGACCCTAAGCCCTATTTTTATAAATGATATATCTTGTTGCATATAAATTTTCATGGTCGCATCATAGCATGTGGTTTGGGGACATTATGTCGATTCACCTCATAAATAAATATGGGGTCCATATGCGGGCAAATCTAGTCTTATATTGATCCCATTTAAATTTGTGTAGCGAACTGATGACTTAATTTCGTCTTGTTAAGACAACATTTAAATTGCGGGGTATCTAAACAACTTAAACCATCTAATTAAATGTCGGAACCCCGGTTTCGCTTAATATTGCATAGTTGCATCGCATCTTTGCCATGTCATGCATCATACATGCATCATGCCCGATCTTTTGCCGTAGTATTAAATAGTGCATCCGGTGTTTCTTCTAGTGTTTTGCTTCTTCACGGATTAGGCCGATGAGTTGATGCGAGTGTCGACCCGATCTTCGGATGAACCTTCGGCAATATTTTTTCAGGCGAGCATCCCTTCCCCTTCTACCTATTTTGCATTTATAGTCTTTATTTCCTCCTATTGATCTATTGCTATCTGTGTTGTGATACTCTAGTTTCCGTACCCGTGATATCCCTTGCGGCCTTATATTGCCTTGGACACATCCTATTACCTGTTGTTTGGTAGATAGTTGGACCTGCGCGTCGTAGTCACTTGCTCAAGTGCTGTTGCGTGTCGTCAAGTACCACAGTTGTTGGAGTATTGCCGCATGTTTATTGTTGGAGATGATCATGGCTTTAATTATTGTTTAATAACTAAAATTGAAAGTAGGTAAATGCAGAGGCACCGGTGGGTAATAGACAATATTTGGAGTTTAACCGTTCACTGGTGTCCCGTAGGACCCCGAGTTCTTGACACCTGTTCCGAGATCGAGCGCGCTAACCACAGGTGGGGTGTGTGGGCACCCCCATCGATTAGTACCTGATTTCAAAGTATTGTACCGAGGGCCACAAGTAGTTTGGGGCTTTATTACTATCCTGTACTTATGCCATGCTTTACTGCTTTATTTACGATTGTGCGAGGAGCACCTGTACTGTTTAGGATCGTGACACGTTTTCGCTGTACCGACAAGCCCAGTCACACTTTCGGGTTCCCAGTCGTTTACAGCCGTCTACACAAACCCTGAGTCTGTCTCGGAGACCGGCCGACTTCGTTGCGGGTAGCTTAGTGGGGTGGCCCCCATGTACTTGCTTTGGGTCTGGGAAACGTCATGACTTAGGCCCCGCCGACATACCGATGGGTGTATGTTAACTGATCTGGCAAAAATGGTCGAAGTGCCTGTGGATACTTTGGTGCACCCCTGCAGGGTTAAATCTTTTCGAAAAGCCGTGTCCGCGGTTATGGACGACTTGGAGCACAGTTCTCGATCATAGACAACTATAACTAAATTTTACTGTTATAATTTGACTTGTATCCGATATGACTAGTAATCAGCTTCACTGCAACGGAATGGCTAAATAAAAGTACCAACAACTGCTGGGTTTGGGGATATCTCATGCTAATTGTATCTGACTAGTAAGTGTTGCAACTACAACGGAATGGTTAACTAAAAGTGCCCACTGCTTATTCTATCAGGATGCTATCTATATTTGACTAGTAATTGCCGCCACTATAACGGAATGAATAAAACTGCCAACTGTGTGAGTTCCTCGGTTGACTTCCTCGTTTGGTCTCGAGGGGGAAATACCAGGATGGGTATGTTTGGTGGAAGTATCAGGATGGTTCCGAATAGGTCTTTCTTATCCCTCTCTGATAGCCGCTAGTTGTATTGAGTTTCTATAGGTCGTTTAGTGCATGCCGCGCTGCCGCTTCAGTCCACCATACCTATGTAGGCGAGGACCGCCGAATTCTAGTCTCGCCGTGTACTGGCCTCAGTACTGACCGCTCTCTCTTTTTCCTTTGCCCTTTGTCGGCACCCCTTTTGTTTAAGCAGGTTTTGAGATCGACGTCGTTAGCAGGGTTACCCTTCCGGCTTGGCCTGGGCAGGGTTATGGACGCCATTGGTTATTCTTCAGGGCTCTTAGCTCAATTTGCATCTTGTCCGTACTCGGACGCTATATCGTTTTAAAGGTGATTTGGATCTTTGTATTGTATATCTGTATTCTTGACTCTTTGAGTCGCTGTTGTATATATATGTTTTGTGGGTTCCATCGAGGACTATTGTGTAATGATATTACTTCGTTTTCCACCCGCACGCAAGTGCCTGGTGGGCACCTTTGAATCGTTTCTATGCGGGTTTGGCGGAAAGCGCAGAAACTTGCATAGGGCCGATTCTGAGGGTGTTACAGAGTGGTATCAGAGCTCAGCAGTTGCGATACCCCACAAGTCCAGCCTGTAGGATAACCTAGCTAACGGCCGAAGTAGAGTGTCAAAACTATTTTTGCAAAATCGGTTGGATAGTTCTGATTAGGTCTGCTTTTACTCCTTACCCCTCTGCTATTCTCCTCTTACCTCTGCGTGTTTTGAATCCACTCTCTTACCTTTCCTCAAGTCCAGGATTTCTCGTGGTTGGGTTCCCTCGTACCTACAGGGTTTCGCTTCCTCCTTTGGTAACGGTGTTGCTACATCTGGTTTTCATGCTATCCGAGGAATCCTTCGTCTGATGGACTTCTCTTTGTTCCTTCTCGTGCCTTCCGGTGTTTTCCGACGCGACGACATCATCTACGCCAGATCCGATGCAGAGTCTGCATCACTCCTTTGTTTCTGAACCTCGATTGTCGAGATCTTCAGTCTGATTCCGAGAATGGTTGCACGCTTTTCTACTGATTGTGCAGAGTAATAGTTTGGGTGCGTGATGGATTGGACCCCATGCCGACTACTCACTCTATTCGCTTGTGTACATTGAAGTGGATGAGAATGCATCGGTTCTCTCTTTCTATCGAAGTTAGAGGTGGATTGATTGGTTGATACCTCCACCTTCGCCTTTGTTTCCCGGAGTGTTCTCTCGACGATCACGGACAACGACCTCTTGTTAGTGGTGTCGCGAGGATCTACACGAAGCGAGAAGATGCAGATCACCGACCTTCTTTCCGGTACCATGAGGCGGATCTCGAGGGCGAGATCCATTGTTAGTGGTGTCGAATTGTGGCGCCCCGCGAAAACCACTACTAGAAAATCGCGTTGTTTTTGTGCATTGCATCATCATGACCCCATGCTCATGTCATCATGCCACCTTGCATTTGAGTATCGTCATGTCATCTTGCATTTGTTTGCATAAAACTATTTTCGAAAAGCCTGTTTTTGTTTTCTAAACGCCCCGTCTTGATTTCAAATTAAACCCCGGGTCTCCGGAATATTTTGTTTCGTCTACCAACGGTTTGCAAAAGCCCCGTTTCAAATAATAAAATATTTCTTTTATTTTTAGGAGGCAGCCCGCCAGGCCCGAAAGCCTGACCGGCCACCTCCAAAATTCCTAAAACTACCCAATCCTAGTCTACACAAACCCCCTCCACCTCACCCCAACCTATCCCTTTGCGCCACATCATCCTGGCCCTCTCTCCATCCAATCAGCCACCGCCACCCCCGCCCGACAGGCCCCCCGCCTCGGGATCCTGCCCGCGTGGGCCCCGCCTCGCACTCCAACCCGACCCCGACCGAACCCACGCTCCCACAATATCGCGTCCTCCCGCAGACCTCGCTCTCTCTGTTCTTCGCGAGAACCCCACCTCGGCATCGATCCCAGCCCCCTCTTGTCGTCGCCTCTGCTTCGCCACGCGTGCGCCGCGCCGCCCAGCGTCCCCATCGCCTTGCGCCTGCGCCCCTCCTCTACCGTCCCGTGTTGGCGCCCTCCCCGTCGACCTTGCAGCATCGCCGCCACGTCGGCCGACCGCCTCTGCGCGCGCCTTCCCGTCCTCGAACTGTCGCCACCGCTCACCTCCCTGACCCTGCGGCGCCCTCCACCACCCGCCGCTGCCGCAACCGTCTCCCCGAGCTCGACCGCGTTCGCCCGCGCCTCCCCGTGAGCCCCTGCAAGCCTTCCTTGCCGCCTTGCGGCCAGGGGCCTCGCCGGAGCCGCGTTCAGTGCTGCTCGCCGTCCTCCTGCGCCTCCCTACAGCGCCGCCGAGCCGCTCCGTCGCCACCTGCGTCGCCTCGGGCTCCCTGCGACCTGTCTCCTTCTGCCCGGCCGCTCGTCCGCGACCCGCCGCCGTCGGGCTCCTCTTCGTGCTTCTGGGCGCCCCCTCCCCAACCTACCTGCCACCGCCAAGAGGCCGCAGCGCCCCGCCACCACGCCGGCCTCGTTGTCCTCGCCTCCCCCTACACGCGGGCGCGCGCCTCCCCGAGCCTCCTGTGTGCCTCGTGGCTGCCGCCTCCGCCGCCTGGCCCTCCATCTCCGAGTGCTGCGAGCTCCGGTCGTTGCTGTCCATGCTCCTCCGTCGACCGCCACCATGCCTCAGTCCTGCCGCCACCGTTGGCGTCTTCCTCCTGCTGCGAGCACGACTTTGTTGCTGCTGCTAGGTGGTATTCATGGGCAGAGCGAGCACTTCGCCCTCAAGAAGTAGTACCTGCAGCTCCACGTTTTTCCCTGGTGACAAGTTTGTCCGAAGTTTGTACCATCTGAGTGGCTGGCGCCCCACGTTCTATGCCTGTCATCAAGGACCGATCACGATAAGATCTACCTCAGGGACCCTCAAGATCTTCTTCCCGGAACCCGAAGACCGATCCCGGCGAGACCGAACCCGAACCATAGAACGTCAAGATCGTCGAGCCCCTCAAATGTGTGACCCTAAGCCCTATTTTTATAAATGATATATCTTGTTGCATATAAATTGTCATGGTCGCATCATATCATGTGGTTTGGGGACATTATGTCGATTCACCTCATAAATAAATATGGGGTCCATATGCGGGCAAATCTAGTCTTATATTGATCCCATTTAAATTTGTGTAGCGAACTGATGACTTAATTTCGTCTTATTAATACAACATTTAAATTGCGGGGTATCTAAACAACTTAAACCATCTAATTAAATGTCGGAACCCCGGTTTCACTTAATATTGCATAGTTGCATCGCATCTTTGCCATGTCATGCATCATACATGCATCATGCCCGATCTTTTGCCGTAGTATTAAATAGTGCATCCGGTGTTTCTTCTAGTGTTTTGCTTCTTCACGGATTAGGCCGATGAGTTGATGCGAGTGTCGACCCGATCTTCGGATGAGCCTTCGGCAATATTTTTTCAGGCGAGCATCCCTTCCCCTTCTACCTATTTTGCATTTATAGTCTTTATTTCCTCCTGTTGATCTATTGCTATCTGTGTTGCGATGCTCTAGTTTCCGTACCCGTGATATTCCTTGCGGCCTTATATTGCCTTGGACACATCCTATTACCTGTTGTTTGGTAGATAGTTGGACCTGCGCGTCGTAGTCGCTTGCTCAAGTGCTGTTGCGTGTCGTCAAGTACCACAGTTGTTGGAGTATTGCCGCATGTTTAATGTTGGAGATGATCATGGCTTTAATTATTGTTTAATAACTAAAATTGAAAGTAGGTAAATGCAGAGGCACCGGTGGGTAATAGATAATATTTGGAGTTTAACCGCTCACTGGTGTCCCGTAGGACCCCGAGTTCTTGACACCTGTTCCGAGATCGAGCGCGCTAACCACAGGTGGGGTGTGTGGGCACCCCCATCGATTAGTACCTGATTTCAAAGTATTGTACCGGGGGCCACAAGTAGTTTGGGGCTTTATTACTATCATGTACTTATGCCATGCTTTACTGCTTTATTTACGATTGTGCGAGGAGCATCTGTACTGTTTAGGATCGTGACACGTTTTCGCTGTATCGACAAGCCCAGTCACACTTTCGGGTTCCCAGTCGTTTACAGCCGTCTACACAAACCCTGAGTCCGTCTCGGAGACCGGCCGACTTCGTTGCGGGTAGCTTAGTGGGGTGGCCCCCATGTACTTGCTTTGGGTCTGGGAAACGTCATGACTTAGGCCCCGCCGACATACCGATGGGTGTATGTTAACTGATCTGGCAAAAATGGTCGAAGTGCGTGTGGATACTTTGGTGCACCCCTGCAGGGTTAAATCTTTTCGAAAAGCCGTGTCCGCGGTTATGGACGACTTGGAGCACAGTTCTCGATCATAGACAACTATAACTAAATTTTACTGTTATAATTTGATTTGTATCTGATATGACTAGTAATCAGCTTCACTGCAATGGAATGGCTAAATAAAAGTACCAACAACTGCTGGGTTTGGGGATATCTCATGCTAATTGTATCTGACTAGTAAGTGTTGCAACTACAACGGAATGGTTAACTAAAAGTGCCCACTGCTTATTTTATCAGGATGCTATCTATATTTGACTAGTAATTGCCGCCACTATAACGGAATGAATAAAACTGCCAACTGTGTGAGTTCCTCGGTTGACTTCCTCGTTTGGTCTCGAGGGGGAAATACCAGGATGGGTATGTTTGGTGGTAGTATCAGGATGGTTCCGAATAGGTCTTTCTTATCCCTCTCTGATAGCCGCTAGTTGTATCGAGTCTCTATAGGTCGTTTAGTGCATGCCGCGCTGCCGCTTCAGTCCACCATACCTATGTAGGCGAGGACCGCCGAATTCTAGTCTCGCCGTGTACTGGCCTCAGTACTGACCGCTCTCTCTTTTTCCTTTGCCCTTTGTCGGCACCCCTTTTGTTTAAGCAGGTTTTGAGATCGACGTCGTTAGCAGGGTTACCCTTCCGGCTTGGCCTGGGCAGGGTTATGGACGCCATTGGTTATTCTTCAGGGCTCTTAGCTCAATTTGCATCTTGTCCGTACTCGGACGCTATATGGTTTTAAAGGTGATTTGGATCTTTGTATTGTATATCTGTATTCTTGACTCTTTGAGTCGCTGTTGTATATATATGTTTTGTGGGTTCCATCGAGGACTATTGTGTAATGATATTACTTCGTTTTCCACCCGCACGCAAGTGCCTGGTGGGCACCTTTGAATCGTTTCTATGCGGGTTTGGCGGAAAGCGCTGAAACTTGCATAGGGCCGATTCTGAGGGTGTTACAAAATCTTATATCATGGAGTGCCATGAAGCAAGTCACAGTTTCTAGGTCCAACACTAAGACAGAGTACAAATCTGTAGCCAATGCCACTATAGAAGTAATATGGATATAATCCTTGCTTGAGGAACTTGGGGTCAAATTATTGACAAACTTGGTGCGACAATATGGAAAAAAACGTATTCGTCAGAAAAATTAGTCTTTCATGGACTGTCCAAGCATATTGAGATAGATTTTCATTTTGTTAGGGAGAGAGTCATTATCAAGCGGCCAAAGATCAGATCTATTCCTTCAAAAGTATCAAATAGCAAATGAATTCACAAAGCTTCTTATGTTTATGGTGTGACAATCTGTGAGGAACGTATTTGTCAGAAAAAATAGTCTTTAATGCACGGTTCAAGCATATTAAGATTGATTTTCATTTTATTAGGGAGAGATTCCTTATCAAGCAGCCAAAGATTAGATTTATTCCTTCAAAAGAATCTAGTAGCAAATGGATTCACAAAGCTTCTTCCTATTTGTAGTTTTGAAACTTCAAGCATAATCTCAATTTGACTAAGCTGTGACTAAGAGAGGGAGTTAGAAATAGAATTGTACATGTATAGGACTAGGGTGTCTTTGTGTAATATGTGTATCACGCTCCTGTACAGCAAACGCCTATAATAACGAGATTGATCAAGCGGCTCGGGTATCCGAGTAGACCCGTCTAATCTAACAATAACAAGGAATAGAAGAGACAAACTTGTGAAATTAGAACAAGAGGAAGTGGCAAACTTGGAAGTTGGATAGCGACTATGGCTTTCAAATTATATAAATCAGTCCAATACTCCAATGTACTCAAATGAAAGGTGTCTTCTATAGTAACTGTCGATGATAAAGCTAGGTGTCTTCTATATTTAAAATGTCCATGATAAAGCAGTAGTTAATTGAATCAAATAATATTGGCAAGGTAGTCCAATGAATGGTACATATTTAGTAATACTGAAAAATAAACTTAGTAAAGCCAGCTGGGGGTCATCTTGCTCGTTCACTATAAAATCGGCAATTCGCCATCCCTTTCTACTACTACTCCCTTTGCTCCATTATCTACTCGTCGTCTCATTCGGCGCCAGAGCAAGTAGTTTAATTGTTGCTAGCAGCAACATCACCGTGGCTCCAAATCAGAAATGGAAGCATCATCTATCGACGGCACACGATCTAATTCAGCTGGAGTAGTCGCACCCACACGGGTCGGCAAAATGAAGGCCGGCGCCGTGGGCGACGGCAGCGTAATGGAGCGGCTGTTGAGCATGATGACGACCGCCTCCATGCCGGGCCGGAGTTGCGGGTCTTCCTGGACGCAGAGCAGCCCCACGTGGATGCACCGAAGCATCTCCTGCGGCTGGAGCCCGTCCGCCGACGCCGAGCAGCAGTCGAGCAGCCGCGACACGCTCCCACGTCTCCAGTGCCTCCAAATCTGCAGATCGACTTGCCCAATTGTCAGCCGTCCAGATGTAGCCGTAGAGTGTGTGTGTGAAGAAACTGAAGAGAAACGAGAGCTTACAGAGGCTACAAGATCTTCAGAACGTTGGCCGCCGCAAGCGTTGCGGCGGCCCGTCACAATCTCCAGGACAAGGACGCCGTAGCTGAACACGTCTGACTTGGCCGAGAAGATGCCATGCAGGGCGTACTCCGGCGCCATGTAGCCACTGTATGTACATTCAGAGAATTAGCTAAGTTTACACGTGGACAAAAAATTTGCGGCAATGTGGAGGCAACAGAAAAAACTTACTATGTTCCGGCAATGCGGCTCGTGTTTCCTACGCTGACATCAATGTCGAATAGCTTCGCGAGGCCAAAATCGGAGATCTTGGGGTTCATGTCAGGGTCTAACAAGATGTTGCTCGCCTTGAGGTCCCGGTGGATGATCGTCAACCTTGAGTCTTCATGGAGATAAACAAGACCTCGGCCGATCCCTCGGATGATCTTGTACCTGTTTCCCCAGCTTAGTTCTTGCTGCCTTGAAGGATCTGCATGGTGATTCATCATCAGTCGGCATACTGCTACTAAATAATATAGACGTACCAATAACATTATGAGACTATTATAGGTACATACGGAATAGGATTTTGTCGAGGCTTTTGTTGTAGAGGAACTCGTAAACAAGGAGCTCCTCTCCCTCTTCGATGCAGCAACCTAACAAGCGCACCAGATTCTTGTGATGGAGCTTCGCAAGAACCACAACCTCGTTCTTCATCTCCAAATGCCCTTGCTGTGAGGTCTTGGACAACCTCTTCACTGCAATCTCCTGTCCGTCCTCCATTGTACCCTGAAGAAGATAGCTAGTACGAGTTAATTAAACCTCAGGATTCGCAGTTTTGAGAGTGAGTGCTCAAGTTAATTTTCGTTAACTGTTACTTTGTACACTGGCCCAAACCCTCCTTCTCCAAGTTTATTGTCTTCCGAGAAATTGTCTGTGGCAGCTCGTAGCGTACTCAAGTCATACAGGACATACTCTGAACTTGCTATGTCTTGCCCATCTTCACAAGAAAAATAATACGGTACTATCAGGTGATTAAACATGTACTATGTGCAAGGTACTCATATCATAATCTGGTTGAAGCAATGAGGGGCATTTAAGTTTACCGGCGCTTGCGATCGGCACATGCTTGTGTGGTTTCTTGATCCTTTTACAGAGGTAGAAGGCGATGCCCACGAGCACAGCGGCAACAACAGGAATTGAGGCGGTAAGAGCTGTCTTGACGGAGCCATTACTTCCTGCACGTTACCAAAAAACAGTCGTCTTTAGCCTTCGATCAGCTAGTCCAGTCGCTGTCTGAACATTCAACTTAGCTAGTAGTTTAATCTCTAGGTCTTGTTCTTAGTATTTTCAAGGAATATATGTGGTCTAGGTCCGGTTTTATTTTGCCCATTCAAGACAAGTAGTGGTGTCAACGTCAGTACCTAGTACAACGAAGTAAAGCTGACCCAGATAGAAGACCTTGACTCACCGCGGGTGCTTCCGGCTCCGGCGCTACCATTAACTCCGGCTCCGGCGCCCGCTGGAGCGGGCGGCGGCGCCGGTGACATGGCGGCCTCAGCGGCCTGGGAGTTGAAGAAAGGGTAGACCTCGAAGCGGATGAAGCAGGTCGGGAAGATGACCCGGCCACCCTGCTTCCCGTCGCAGCAGGTCGGGATCCTCGACACGGCAGTGACGAGGCAGCTGTTGCAGTCATCGTTATCGAGGTCGCGCGTACACTGCGCCATGCCGTAGATCCTGTCGAAGGACGAGACGTCCGCCGTGTCGGCCGCGAACAACAGCGGGGACGCGTACGCCGCCCTCTCGGTGAGGTTGCCCATCAGCGGGCCCAGCAGCGACATGAACCGCTCCGGCTGCGTCGCGTTCTGCGGATTCCACCAGTACTTCACCGACGACGTGTCGGCGACGCCGAAGAAGCTCGCGTTGGCGTGCCGCAGCAGGCACTCTTCGTAGTATATCATGGCGTTCTTCTGGCCGGGGCACAAGCTGGCCATGTCCTGCACCGTGGTGTTGAGGCACGTGAGGCAGTCGGACGCGGTGACATCGGCGCGGCACTGCGCGAGCCCGTACGCCCGGTCGGGCGCCGCGCCGGTGGTGTTGGTCATGAATCCGGACGCCGCCGCCGCGGCTGCCGGTAGGGAGTAGAGGAGGGCGTCCAGGTTAGCTTGGAAGACGCCACCGCGCGTGTAGTTGGTGTCGCTCGGGCAGTTAGTGTAGGAAGGGTCGCCGGCGTTGGCTGCGGCGACCAGCAGGAGTAGAGGGACAAGGTTGCGCATGCCTCGTGGGTTCGGCGCCATTCTGGTTGCTGGCTTGCTGCACTCGATCGTACTTAGTCGTAGCTGTGTTTTGGGCAGTCGCCAATGGTCTACATTCATTCATTCATAAGCTGGAGTAGTAGATATGGAAAGGACCATGCATGGAAGAGAATTTCACGCTACCTTCTCTTTACCTAAATAAAGCAAATCGTCCTAGCTGCATTTCATTGCGAAAGAAAGAACGAGGAAATCCAGTCCTACAAACCGTACAACACGGGTCCACGGATCATGGGGGATTCACACTTGCTGAAATTATTCCCACACATATTTATTCTATCATACTCTGTTTCCCAAACCATTTATTTAATTACATGGAAAGAAAATAAATAGAGATTGAACGATGAAGTAAATGGCGTGAGTTAATTGCCAAATAAAACACCACAATCGCTCCACAAATTCCTAGAACCACCATGACTCATATTTTTTTCAAATTGCCACCGGTCTTGCGTTTGGTTCGTTTTAAATAGCACTAGTAGTCGGATTTAGCTGTGTTACCAACGCTTCTGACGAACCGGACCCATTGGCCTGACGTGACAAACCAAAAGACCACCACCGGCCCGGATGGTCGTTAGTGGCCTCACACTAAGATTATATTTGATTGTTGCCTACGGTTGCCGTGCCGCAATACGTCTATAGGAGGGGAGGAAGATATGGCTGGTATACGTGTGACAGGGAAAGGGAGGGAGAGACATCCAGCCTGTCGGATTCTCCTCTGTGTACAGGGTAGGTGCGCCCATCGGGAGAGAGACCTCTAGCCCGTCGAATCATGATGTATCCAACGGTGGTTGGTCAAGATCCGTTGACATACATCTCGACTAATCAGAGCGCAGTCAAACTGATGCGGCTGGTATATGTGCGGCAGGAAAAGGGAGGGAGAGACATCCAGCCTATCGGACTCTCCTCTCCATACAAGGTAGGTGTGCTCATCGGGAGAGAGAGACCTCCAACCCATCAGATCATGATGTATCCAACGGTGGTTGGCCAATATTCGTGTGACATACATCTCGACCTATCAGAGTGCAGCAGCCAAGCTGGGCGCAAGTTGAGCTGTTGTGAGGGTTTGAGTCACGAGAGAGGTGAAAAGTGAGGAAAACTTTAGCCAAAGGGGAAAATAAGGAAAATTTTAGAGGGAGAGGAAAACTGAGTAGAGCTAAGAAAAACAAGGGCACTCAGATAAAAAATGAGTAAGGGAAATTTAAGCTTTTTGGCATAAAAATGGAAAATGTGTTATTTGAAAAAAAAAATCATTTTGGCCAATATTATATTGTTTGCAACTCAAAGATACACAAGTGTTCTAAATTTGGCCTTATTTAGATAAAGTATGTTTTGGGATGGGTTATTTTGGAGGTCGATCGAGTAGAAAGCCATGCATCTTCATAGCTAGTAGATCATTCCAAGAAGGGTTTAAGAAGTGGTTTAGGGGATAATTCCATTTCTCTTTATTTCCTTTTCCTTTATTATTCATGCTTGGTTGTAGGCAACATAACAAGACTCTATTTGAATGTTGCAATATGTTTTGACTTTTTTTTTGAATTAAACTAACTCTAAAACCATTTTTTAATTTAATTACTTAGAAATAGAAAAATGTGGCTGGTTACAAGTTAATCTAAAATTTCTAATTTCATATGGTAAATCAATCCAAGATACACAAGTGTGCCAAATTTTGGATTAATTACTCAACGTTTAAGCCATGAACTAGCTAAACCCCATGTGTTGACCATATGTCGAGGGCAAAACTGAGCAGTGCTAAGCAACTAGGTGCATGACCATAGAAACTTGCAGTAACATAATACATTATGGGATTATCCAACATACAAACTTGGGAGTGTCACACTATTTCGAATTCAATACAAACATTGATAGTGGTTCAAATTTATCATACAAATTCAAATTAATAATTCAAATCCATTTTTTCTTGCTCCTAGTGTTTTTCGCTGGGTTCACCACCTTGCTCCTGATGATCCTAGCTGGAATATTCTCAGAGTCCACCATTAGCTTCTTCTATTTTTTTCCTTTTGTTCTTTTTCTCTGTATCCAATGAATCAAGTGCTTCAGTCTATCGTAGAATTGGTTCAATCACGTTTCGATCCTCTAGTTCATACGGTTCAAAAAGATTTGCCTCCATTTCGTCAATATTCCCTCGTGTAATTACTTTACGTTTGAACTCTGCTTCAATCTCCCATGTAGTTGATGCAATCTCCCTTGCATTTGGTTCAATCTCCTCTCGATCGATTGGTTCAATCTCCCCTGCATGTGGTTCAATCTCCTCTGCATTTGGTTCAATCTCCTCTCGATCCATTGGTTCAATATCCCCTACATTTGGTTCAATCTCCTCCGCATTTGGTTCAATCTCCTCTCTATCCGTTGGTTCAATCTGTAATGTATCTATTGCTTCATTCTCCTATCATTCAAACACTTCATTCTCATCTGCATTTGCTGCTTCCGCCTGATCATCCATTCCATAAGCTAGGTCCACTGCATTTTTACAAAGCCTAGAAATAGGCCCTAGGACCCACAACATTTGCACTTACGTCGTCGAGGTGGTGCACCACCCTCTGCACTAGCTCTCATCATATTCTTCCTTGGCCTACATGCTGGTCTAGTAAAAATTAGAGGATATAGCTTGAAGCCTAGATCCAATTCCATCCATTGGTCTTTTCCCAACAAGGCTGGAACATTCTGAGCATATGCTGCCCTAAATTTGGCAACAGAAAAATACTCCGACACGTACTGATCAACTTTACCCTCTTCACCTCCTAGAACACCCATGAAAAACAATGCATGTATGCAGGGTTTCCCATAGAGCTGCTGTTGCCTGCAATGGCATGTCCTATCAACCAAACTCATTGTATACCTCCATTGCCTATTTTTACTATTAGTGTATGTTACCTCAGCCTCCATTCCTCTTATAATGCATTTTATTTTCAATTGTTTTGCCCGGGCATGCAAAGCCTTAATCAAAGATGGGAGGATGAGATGGCTAGCATATACTGTTGATGCAATTCTTTGACGCAAATCGATATTTATCATGATCATCTACCCAATCTTATCAAATATGTGTCACAACATAAGCCCTTTCAATGACTTGACCTTTGCATTAAAACTCTCTGCGAGGTTACTTGTTACATAGTCTACCTTGCAAATTTCATTGAATCGGCTTGTTGACCACACCATTACATGATGTGCATCCAAGTACTCCTTCATCGCAGGTTTTTGTTTATATAACACTTCCAAATGATACAGATGCTTCCTCAAACTATTTGTGTATGAAGATGGCCATAGGTTGTCAGTATAAACTTTACCCTTGAATTTCTTTATAAAATTTTGCACTAAGTGTCGCATACATTCCCTATGCTTCACTCCGGGGAATACTGCTTCTATAGCTTTCTCCAAACCTTTGCAAGCGTCCGTGTGGATAGTAAGTCCTGGTGGATGACCTATAAGGTCGAGCAAATTCTCCAGAAACCAAGTCCAACTTTCCTCTGACTCAATCTCCAAAACTCCATAAGCAATAGGGAACATCCAATTGTGGCCATCAACTACAGTAGCAGCTACTAGTTGTCCTTTAAATCTGCCATGAAGAGTCATCCACGGCCAAATAAGGCCTGCAACCATCCAGAAACCCTTGCCAACAAGCTTTGAAAAAAACAAAAGCCCTTCTAAACACTCCTTCTCTATTGTCTTCCCTCTTATTTTGTACTGGACTTTATGCATGTCTATCTGTACAACACTACCTAGACTATCCATCTCCACTTCAGCTTTGAAGCTGTAAAGAAACTGAAAGATTTTATTTCGTGGACCATTGATCCTCTCAAGAGTTATTTTCTTTGCATAGAACATCCTCATGTAGGGTACTGTAATATTAAAAAATTTAGAAACATCTTTTATAAGCATTGTTGCACCAAGTGATGGGTTCGCTCTCATCCAATCAATGACTGCATCTGCCAACCACCTAGTCTTTGCTTGTTTTGTTTTGTCCTTTGGCTATTCCCCTTGAGGTGGACAAGAATATTCGAACCGGTTAATTTTTATCTGAAACATAATGAAAATGTCATGTACAGCTAACAAACTATACACGATAATCTAAAATACACAAATGGTTGTAATACCTGAACCAAACTGCTCCTGAGCATAGTGGATGCATGCATCCTCCACCTACACCTCCTGTATGGGCACTGATGGCTCAGTTGATGTAGAGCCTGTTGGGAACCCCAAGAGCAAGGTATGATGAGCACAACAGCAAGTTTTCCCTCAGTTATGGAACCAAGGTTATCGAACAAGTAGGAGAAATAAACCACTTCCGAAGGTGTTGCTAGCAACGTGGAACCTGCACACAACACAACCAAAATACTTTGCCCCAACTTATTAGTGAGGTTGTTAAGCTCACTGGTTTTGCTAAAAACAAAGGATTAAACGTATAGTATGGAAAAAAGTAATTGCTTGTAGTAATTGCAGAGAGTAAATAGTAAACAGTAGATGGAATATCAATGGGAAGGAATGGACCAGGATCCACAGTTCACTAGAGGTGTTTTCTCCATAAGATAAATAACATGTTGGGTGAACAAATTACAACGGGGCAATTGACAAACAGAGAATGCATAACAATGATACATAGACCATAGTCCAACTACATCTATGACTAATAATCAACCTCCGGGATATCATCCGAACAACCCTTGGGTATTAAGTTGCAAGCAATAGATAATCACATTAAGCAAAGTGTGTAATGTAAACAATACAATTTCCCTTGGACAAAGGATTGTTGTTTTTTCCCTAGTAGCAACAGCACATCTACAATCTTATAAGTTTATGTCACTCTCCCAGATTACTAGAGGCATGAACCTACTATCGAGCTTAAATACTCTCTCTTGGAGTCACAAGCAAATACTTGGCCAGAGTAACTACTAGCAACGAAGAGTATGCAAGATCACAAATAACATAGAATATGATAGAACAATAATCAACCTGACATAATACTCAATATTTATCGGATCCCCGCAAACACAACATGTAGCATTACAATAAGATGATCTTGATCATGATAGGCAGCTCACAAGATCTAAACATGGTGTCACAAATATGAGAAACAACCATCTAGCTACTGCTATGGACCCGTAGTCCAAGGATGAAGTACTCACACATCACTCCGGAGGCAGGCATGGTGATAAAGAAGGCCTCCGGGATGATCTCCCCTCTCCGGCAGGGTGCCCGGAAGAGCTTCAAATCCCTCCCGATCTAGGGACACGGTGGCGGCGGCTACGGAATTTTTCATGGAATTCTCATCTCGTCATTAGGGTTTTCGTCTTGGGGGGATTATATAGGCGAAGAGGCAAGGTCGGTGGAGCGCCAGGGTGCCCACACCCTAGGGCAACTCCCCCTGGTCGCGCCTGGCCTAGGTGTGGCCGCCCTGGGGTGCGTCTCCCCCTCTCCTCCGGACTCTGTGTCGTGTCGGGAAAATAGGAACTTCGGCTTTTGTTTCGTCCAATTCCGATAATATTTCTTTACTAGTTTTTCTGAAACCAAAAATAGCAGAAAACAGGAAACTAGCTCTGTGGCACTTTTTAATATGTTAATTCTAGAAAATTCATAAAAATGCCACAAAGTGTAGACAAAAACATAAGATAATCGGTGCAAAACAAGCATGTAGCATCAAAAATTATAAATACGTTTGCAACGTATCAGCATCCCCAAGCTTAACTCCTGCTTGTCCTCAAGTAGGTAAGTGATAAAAAGAATAATTTTTTAGGTGACATGCACCATCACAATCTTGATCAAGGTATTGCAAAGCATTGATAGCTGAGATCAAAATACTCTAAACATAAGCATGAAAGATATATTTCTAACAATAATACATAGCAACTATGTTGCAACATGAAAGGCAAGACAAACAAAAGATCATGAATAATGCTTTGAAAGATACTTGTTTGTTTCACATATATAAAACATAGCAAGAGTGGTATTCGTCTTGTCCTTCATGGAATAGAAAAATATAAATGCATAGGACACCTTCAAAGTTCATAAGGGTGACTAGATACAAATAATTTAAGAACAAGCAATACCATAATTATGAATCAATCAACAAGTTTTGGGACAATGCACATTGAATTCAGAATGACAACTATGCTCTCTTAGTTGGTGCATAAAGATAGAAGATGGAGACTCAACAAAAAGTAAAAAAGAAAGGCCCTTCGCAGAGGGAAGTAGGGATTAAATGGTTTTATAAAGCTTCCAAAAATTATGGTACTTATTAGATTTGAGCTCTCATTACCCCTATCATAAGCATCTTGAAGTGATTAAGGTTAGTGAGGGAAAATATGAGTTATATGCTTGACAAATCACAAGTTGAAAATCTCATGCCCCTTGAGTACGAGTATCGAGACCTCATGCTACTCCACTTTGGTCCAGGGCAAGTTCTTGTCATTATAAGTATATGCGTATCATAGAGAACCGCCAATGGAGTACCCCTTGCCCCATGACATAGGAGCTATCCCATATCAAAATGACAAGGCAACAGACATTGAGCATCTCAGTAATCCCTTTTTTTGCTATTTGCGTAGTTTTTTATTGATGATGCTTCATAGAATGCCACTATGGTTTTCCTGCAAGTTTCCACCATGATTAGGCGTTTCTCTAACACATATACAAACTCCATGGACCTGCAAGCTCCCATCTCATTTCACACTGACGGCATCCATAAACAAAAGAACATGATATCAACTGAATAAATAAGTGCAATGTTGAAAGCGTGCCCCATGAAAGCATGGTTTTGCTAATTCCCAACCTACAATTTGCAAGCATATAAGCATCCTGAGATAGTCACAATGGTTAAGGTTTATTAAGTGAAAGAAATAAAATGTGCCTTCAAGTTCGTGAGAGCTTTAATCACTAATTTTCACATAACAAAAATTTATTTGGAAGATAGATAAAAACATGAATATACTTAGAATGGTGTAACACACCATGCATAGAAATTTATAGTGGACTCTTTGGAATAACTTGGTTTCTTGGGAGTTGGATGCACGAGTAGAGGTCATACTCAGTACAGGTGGAGGCTAGCAAAAGACTGGGAGGTACCAACTAAGGGAGCAATAATGGCCATAATCATGCAGAGTGACAAAACATTATTAATCAAAGCATAAAGTGATATCACAAGACAAAAACTAAATGATCATAGAGGCTAAGGTGACTGGTTCATAGTCATAACATGGTGTGAGCATGTTCCAAGTCAACCCAAACAAAGCATCAAAGGAGAATACCACAATATTATACTTTTGTATGCTAAAACAACGCATGATTCTTTCATTGCACATTAAGCAATCTCAATTGTTTGAAACAAGTCATGCTACAAAAATAATCACTAAGCATATGGTCAAAGAAACATTTAACATGACATGATAAAGCCTAAGCCACAGTCAAAACAAGCTTATTTTTGTACCACCATAAGCATGAAAAATTATACTCTTTTCCAACACCAATCAACTTATTTGAAACAACTCACAAAGATAATAATCAATAAAGACCATAGAGATTGTCTCACCTAACTAAAAAGAAGAACTAAAAAGTTCTAAGCAAAAAGAAGAAGAAAACTAAAGCTAAACGTAGTGCTAGCAAAAGAGCACTCATAAAACAATAAGAGTGAAAACTAGAGTGTTCTAGGCAATGAAGAATAGGGTGTGACTTCTCCAAAAGAAGTGTGCTGGGATCCAACCAACTTATTGCAGCAAACAAATAAAAATAAAACTAAATACAAAAACAAAGACGCTCCAAGAACAACACATACTGCATGAAGCAAAAAATATAGTATCTTGAAAGAAGACCTGAGATTTTTGTTGATGAAGAAGGGGATGCCCAAGGCATCCCCAAGCTTTGACTCTTGTACCTCTTGAATCTTTTTGGGGGTTACACGGGTGGAATCCCCAAGCTGGATCTTTTATCTATACTTCATCCCATCACGTCATTCTCTCCCTACACTTGAAAACTTCCTTCATACAAAACTTCACACAATCTTCATTAGCAACATTAGTGTATGCAAGATAATAAACCTTTGGGTTCAGTTTCAACTCAATTAAATCATTCATTAAAACATAAGATACTATAGAAACTCCTTTTAAAAGCTCAAGTGATCAAAAGAACTCAAAAGAAATCGATTTAAGAGGCAAATGCAAATAATGGCAGAAATCTGTCAAAACAGACCTACAGGTAAAGACCGATTTTTTTGAAAATCTTCTGTTGCTCAAATCAAAAAGTGCAAGACTAAAGAAAGTTGGGTAAATACTAGGGGAATGCACACAAACAAATTGCAGATCAATACGATGTTTTGGGATTTTTCATGATTTTTACAGCGAAGCACAGAAATCTGTTTTGGGACAGCAACTTCCCCAAATCTTACTTCCCTCTCATTAGAGGTTGTTCTTGGCACAAAAACCAAACAAAAATGATAAGGAGAGGTTATTACAGAGGTAATAACTTCAAAGACTCAACACAAGAAACTTACTAAAATAAAAATTGGGTTATCTCCCAAGAGTGCTTTTCTTTAACGCCTTTCAGCTAGGCACAGAAAGCAAGAACCAAGTATTTTCGAACAAAGAAGCATTAAGATCAAAATTTATTCTAATAAGAGAGTCAAAAGATAGCTTCTTTATTTTTCGAGGGAAGTGTTCTATATCTTTCTTGAGTGGGAATTTATATTTAATGGTGCCTTCCTTCATAGCAATAATGGCACCAATAGTTCTAAGAAAAGGTCTTTCCAAAATAATAGGACAAGAAGCATTGAATTCAACATCCAAAACATAGAAATCAACGGGGACAAAAGTATTGTTAACCATAACAAGAACATCATTAATTCTCCCATAGGTTTATTTTTAGCATTATCATCAAGATGGACATCCAAATAACAATCTTCCAACAGTGGTAAATCAAGCATATCATAAATTTTTCTAGACATAATAGAGACACTGGCACAAAGATCACATAAAGCTTTGAAATCAAAATAATTCACTTTCATATTAATGATGGGCTCCCAACCATCTTCTAATTTCCTAGGAATAGAAGCTTCATGTTTCAATTTTTCTTCTTTAATTTTCATGAGAGCATTTGTAATATGTTTTGTAGAAGCCATATTCATAGCACTAGCATTAGGACTTCTAGCTAGATTTTGCAAGAACATAATTACTTCAGAAATATTGAAACCATCAAGATCAAAATCAAAATTATCATTCAAGGTAGTAGAACTATTGTCTCCCACATTTCTAAAAATTTTAGCATTTTTATTGGAAAAGGTTACAGTGGGTTTAGGCAATTTTGCAAGAAGAGTGGGGACTTTGGCTACACCAATTATTTTACCTTTAATAGTAGGAGGTTTGCTAGCATTTGAAACTTCAGCATCACTAGTGGTGGTAACGGTACAAACCTTAGTCATACTATTATTTCTAGCAATTTCATCTTCTCTTTCCCACCTAGCATGTAATTCAGCTAACATCCTAACATTTTCATCAATTCTAACTTGAATGTCATTCAAAGTATTGATTTCTATAACATCATGAGGCGTAATATTTAATTTAAGAAGTTCAACATCAAGGGCAAGGCTATCAACTTTAGAAGCAAGATCATCAATTTTTCCAAGATTTTCCTCAACAGATTTATTGAAAGAAGTTCGTTTACTAAGAAAATCCTTAAGCATGACTTCAAGTTCAGAGGGTGCACTTCTATTGTTGTTGTATGAATTTCCATAAGAATTACCATTATTAGAAGGATATGGACTATAATTATTATTACCAAAATTATTCCTATAAGCATTGTTGCTAAAATTATGACTTCTAATGAAGTTCACATCAACTTGCTCTTCTTGAGCAACCAAAGAAGCTAAAGGAACATTATTTGGATCAATATGAGCTTTTCCACTAATCAGCATAGACATAATAGTATCAATCTTATCACTTAAGGAGGAGGTTTCTTCAACATAATTTACCTTCTTACCTTGTGGATCTCTCTTAGTGTGCCATTCAGAATAATTAATCATCATATTATCTAAGAGCTTTATTGCAGCACCCAAAGTGATGGACATAAAGGTACCTCCAGCAGCCGAATCCAACAAATTTCTTGAAGAAAATTTCAATCCTGCATAATCATCCAAGTAGTTAGTCCATGAGTGGGGCAATTCTTCACTAAAGATTTCATTCTTTCAAGAGCTTGAGCAACATGTTCATTATCAAATTGTTTAAATTTCATTATGTCACTTCTCATGGATATATCTTAGTAGGAGTATAATATTTTCCAATGAAAGCATCTTTGCATTTAATCCAAGAATCAATACTATTTTTAGGCAAAGATAGCAACCAATCTTTAGCTCTACATCTTAAAGAAAAAGGAAACAATTTAAGATTAATAATATCTCCATGTACATCCTTATATTTTTGCATATCACAAAGTTCAACAAAATTATTAAGGTGAGCAGCAGCATCATCAGTACTAATACCAAAAAATTGCTCTTTCATAACAAGATTTATCAAAGCAGGTTTAATTTCATAAAAAGTAGCTTCAGGAACAGGTGGAGCAATAGGTGTGCAAATGAAATCATTGTTTTTTCTGCTAGTGAAGTCACACAACTTAGTATTTTTAGGAGGTCATTTTTGCAAGATTAAAGCAAGCCGGCAAAAATAGAAACTAAAGTAGGAACTATTTTTTTGTGTGTGTTTTGATAAAAAGAAGCAAACCAAACAAAGCAAAAGAAACTAAGCAAAACAAAAACAAAGTAAGGATATTGGTAGTGAGAGACTCCCCTTACAGAAATCTTTTTTCTCCCCAGCAACGGTGCCAGAAAAGCTTGTGATAGCTCAGTTGATGTAGAGCCTATTGGGAACCCCAAAAGCAAGGTATGATGAGCACAGTAGCAAGTTTTCCCTCAGTTATGGAACCAAGGTTATCGAGCCAGTAGGAGAAAGAAATCACTTCCAAAGGTGTTGCTAGCAACGTGGAACCTGCACACAACACAACCAAAATAATTTGCCCCAACTTATTAGTAAGGTTGTCAAGCTCACTGGTTTTGCTGAAAACAAAGGATTAAACGTATAGTGTGGAAGAAAGTAATTACTTGTAGTAATTGCAGAGAGTAAACAGTAAACAGTAGATGAAATATCAATGGGAAGGAATGGACCAGGGTCCATAGTTCACTATAGGTGTTTTCTCCATAAGATAAATAACATACTGGGTAAACAAATTACAGCGGGGCAATTGACAAATAGAGAATGCATAACAATGCATGAACATGACATGATGATCACTATGAGATTCACTTGAGCATTACAACATGATACATAGACCGTAATCCAACTGCATCTATGACTAATAATCCACCTTCAGGATATCATCCGAACAACCCTCGGGTATTAATTTGCAAGCAACAGATAATCGCATTAAGAAAAGTGTGTAATGTAAACAATACAATTTCCCTCGGACAAAGTATTCTTGTTTTCTCCCTAGTAGCAACTAGCAACAACACATCTACAATCTTAGAAGTTTCTATCACTCTCCCATATTACTATGGGCATGAACCTACTATCGAGCATAAATACTCCCTCTTGGAGTCACAAGCAAATACTTGGCTAGAGTAACTACTTGCAACGGAGAGCATGCAAGATCACAAATAACATAGACATGATAGAACAATAATCAATCTGACATAATACTCAATATTCATCGGATCCTGCAAACACAACACGTAGCATTACAATAAGATGATCTTGATCATGATAGGTAGCTCACAAGATCTAAACATGGTGGCACAAATAGGAGAAACAACCATCTAGCTACTGATATGGACCCATAGTACAAGGATGAACTACTCACACATCACTCCGGAGGCAGGCATGGTGATGAAAAAGGCCTATGGGATGATCTCCCCTCTCCGGCAGGATATCGGGAAGAGCTTCAGATCCCTCCCGATCTAGGGATGACGGTGGCAGCGGCTATGGAATTTTTCGTGGAATTCTCATCTCGTCATTAGGTTTTTTTTGTCTCGAGGGGACTACATAGGCGAAGATGCAAGGTCGGTGGAGCGCCAGGGGGCCCACACCCTAGGGCGGTGCCCCCCCTGGCCGTGCCTGGCCTAGGTGTGGTTGCCCTGGGGTGCGTCTCCCCCTCTCCTCCGGACTCCGTGTCGTGTCAGAAAAAATATGAACTTCGGCTTTTGTTTTATCCAATTCCGAGAATATTTCTTTATTAGTTTTTCTGAAACCAAAAACAACAGAAAATAGGGAACTGGCTCTGTGGCACTTGTTAATATGTTAGTTCCAGAAAATTCATAAAAATGCCACAAAGTGTAGACAAAAACATAAGATAATCGGTGCAAAACAAGCATGGAGCATAAAAAATTATAGATACGTTTGCAACATATCAGGCACTTCACTGTGAACCTTGCTGTCTCACTCTTAATAACATCATAATCATTATTGTTGCGAATGCAATATGTAGTAAGGGCATTACGATAGTCCCGCATCGTTTCAAATACGGTGCCTTCTGAAATCTTAGGATCGTCCCTATTCCACTCAATTACTGGCAAGTCCTCACCATCGTACTCGGCTAAAACGAGGTTGTCATTGTTATCCTTGTTCTCTTCGTCATTAGTGTCATCAAATCTGGCACTGTGGGCAATTTCATCCGTGTATTGATTCTCTAGTTCATATTTACTAAATCTATCTACAAATTCAGGAAACATCAACTCATCCTCATCATCTAGTGGAGGCTCTCCCTCGTCAGGTTCTTCCTCGTCCTCCACATTGGCCACACAAGCGGTTTGGCTTACACTCGCAGTGCGAATAGATGGTACTGATGTGGACCTACAAGGAGCGCCGAGGCACACACTATTAGCAGAGACACATGATGCCCGACCACCTGATGATGGGTGACCACTAGAAGATGATTTAACACTTTTTCCTGCGTGCTCAACTTTAGGTTGCACATGGAGAAGAATTCGACCAAAATGTTCGGCAGCATTAAAAGAGAAAAGCATTACCAGATCATATTCGCTAGTTAGTGGGAGCAATCTTTGCTCGCTAATGTTGAAATATTGCAAATCAACTGACTCGCCTCTGCTCTAGTGGAATTTATAATTGATTTTATCTATCAAATATCTGAGAGTTATGGAGGTTGTAACCACCGCTGGGAAGTAAAATCTAGAGAGATATTGTTCACAACCACGAATTACGCTAGTATCCAGTCTAACCGCCTGCCGAAATGCCAGCACTGGATCAATCCTAATCGAAAAGCAAGGCAGTTAGTTGAGCATCAGCGATTCACGCTCAAATACTGCCAATAATCAATCAACAAAGGGAAACGATGCTTACTAGATGGAATCCATGCGTTAGATCCCTCCGATTCCACCCAATCTTCTCCGTGCTCGACGCGGATGGCCGGTACACCAGCCGGCGTTGCATACTGTTCAGCGAAAGGGATAGATCTAGCGGGGGCGGGGGCGGAGCCGGAGGTGGAGTGGGCTCCGTGGCTAGGGGAGGGGCGGCTCTGGGGACGAGGACGCCATAAGGTAGGAGGGCATGATGGCGGGGCAGCGAAGGGGCGGTGTGGGAGCTGTTCCAGACTCAGGGGAAAGCGAATGCTTTGGGTGAGCGAGAATGGCTGGTCCGACATGTCTCCATGCAGCCCCACCCTTCAGCACGTATGCGAGACCAGTCCCAACGCGTCCCCACCCTCACCACGTATGCAGGACCCGTCTCAACACGGACCCACCCGTCAGCATGTAACGGTCAAGGCCACTAAGGTAACGCTCAACGCACGACTCGCCCCAACGCGGTCCCACCAGTCAGCATGTAACAGTCAAGCCTTTGACCTGACGGCATCCCTTCCTCTGAGCGCCTTCGAGCACCTGCGAGGGTTTCGTAACATAGCAAGGGTAAAAGTGAGGAAAAGTTAAGCGGCTGGGGAATACTGAGTACAACTAACAAACCAAGCACATGAAAATAGAAATCCCCATATTTTACTATCATAAATCTATAGCCAATGCTATTAAATGCATATCCCAAAAAAAACACAATCCAAGGTTTTTGGTCCAAGCTTGCACTTGTTGAGTATTGGATTATTGACCTTCACCCAACAACACCAAATTAGAAAGTAAGAGAGTTTAAGACTTTTTTCTCCCATTCCTCAAATGGAGTCATGGTTTTATCCTCTATGGGAAAATGGTTTAGGTTAGACAAGCTATCGTTGGCGCCTCCCCTACCATTCTTTCAAATGACCCGATGTATCTAACATGACGTTAACCAAGTCAGCTAGAGTGGGGTTTTTTCTTTTGGCCATCCCATTTGACTAAGGTGAGTAGGGAGGAGTCCTCTCATGGACAATACCATGTTTCATACAGAATAAATTAAATTCGTTTGAAAAGTACTCTCGACCATGATCCGGCCTAAGACGCTTGATCGATCAAGTTGGTTTTCTGCTTCAACTTTATAGATTTTGAAATAGTTTAAAGCTTCATATTTAGATTTCAGAAGATAAATATAGTAATATCTAGTGGAGTCATCAATAAATGTCATGAAGTATCTTTTTCCACCTTTTTCAAAACAACATTCATATCACAATGGTCAGAATGTATAAGTTCTAGTGGTTCTTATTTTTTCGGTTCCACAGTCGTATGAGACTTGCGGGGTTGCTCTTGTACGCAAACTTGGAACTTAGAACCTTTGATAGTAGTGAATTTTAGAATCAAACTTATATTGGATAGCCGAAATGCAACCATAGTTAATATGACAGAGTCTTGAATGCCATATATTGGACTTAGTATCATTGCAAACATGATTAATAACTTTAGTACATGCTGGCAAAGATAAACAAAACAAACCTCTGCACGCATAAACTTTTCTAAAAAATTATACATACATAGAAATTACAACTTTATGGAACTAAAAAACTAACTTAAAACAATCTTAACATAAAAGTGATCCTCTTACGAGATTCTTATTGATGAACGAAATGTGCTGCACATTCTTCATCTATATGGTCTTCCTCGAAGTAAATTTTAGATTTACCATACCAACACCATGAACAGAAGCATGCAAGCAGTTTCAATTCCCATTAACACGGAAGAAGACCTTGCGATCTGATAAGAAGAAAACATGAAAATATCAGAACATACATGTGTATTGGCACCCATGTCTATCCACTATTCAGGGGATTGACACACTGAAAGGATAGTAATGAAAATATCTTAGCTAGTGTCCTTCATCTCAGTATCACCAATTATAACATTAGATGTCTTGCCGATGTTCCTATGTTGACGCTTGTCAAAAGCGATTAGAACAACTAGGAGTCTAAGGAATAGGATCACCACAAATGTGACAAGAGCCATTCTTCTTATCATATTATTTTTCTTGAAGTTCGTTGAGTGTATGAATTTATTATTGCCATCAAACTTTCCTTTGCCTTTAGATTTGTTCTTATTCTTAGACTTGTGGGATGGGAAGTTTTTCTTGTGTGCCAAGCTGCAGCACTAGAACCTCCCTGAAATTATCGAGCACGTGTGTATTTTTCTCTCGCCTTTTCTTCTACATGAAGAGACCCAATAAGATCCATAATAGAAAACTCTTGTCTCTTATGTTTTAGAGAAGTAGCAAAATCATTCCATGTGGGAGGAAGCTTCGCAATGATGCCTCTGGCAACGAACTTGTCTGGTAACACACACTTGAACTGCTCAAGTTATTTGGCAAGTGACTGTAGCTCATGAACTTTCTCAACGATGGAGTGCTCATCAACCATCTTGTAGTCATAGAATTGTTCAATGATATAAACTCAGTGCAAGCGTCTGAGACCCAAAACTTGGCCTCAAGCATATCCCACGCGTTCTTGCCATTATCAAATGACATATACGGGTTAGCAATATTTTCCTCAATAGCACTGAAAAGAGCCGTGATAAATATGGTATCGGCTTTCTTAGAACCTTGTCGTGAGCAGTAGGAAACTCTTCCTCGGGTTTGCCAAGAGTGGCACTGTAGCAATTCAGGTTTTGAAATTAGAGAACTGCTCTCATGCGACATCTATTTGAATGTATACCATCAAAAGGGGACGAACTGGTAGCCGCGGCTATACCAGTGGAATTCAGTTACCTATAATCAATTTTTAGATTGTTAAAATTATAAGCAATAATCCATATAATTTAATCTGAATAATAAAATGATATAACATGATTATAGAAATAATAATTAAACTAATCATGCATATTAATAGAGTAGAGGAACAAATTGCATCTAAATAGGATAAATCGATCATATCTACTCCAAATGGTAGAATTGGAAATTCTAGCAAAATAGTTTCAATCGGTTATTGAGGAAGTTCCCGCCAATGTGGTGGATTTCATTTTACTAATTTCTTGGCGCATCTGCTATCCCCACAACGAGGCGACACATGATAAACCTCTTCTGTCAGAAGGTTCTAAGAGGTTCTTGATAAGCTACGCCAAGACTTTGAAGAGCATTAAAACCCTGTCAACGGAGGAGATAATTGATGGGAAGAACCCATTGGAGGAAGGACTAGTGGCCACTACTGCTGTTTGAAACCCTAATAGGCAGGTGGCACGCTGGCTAAAACCCTGTCCGGGCTGGGTTAAACTCAACTCTGATGGCTCTTATAAGGAGGACGATTCAGCATGAATGGGCATGACCTTGCGTGATGAAAATGGAAAGATTATCTTCTCCTCATGTCATCAACTTTTCAATTGCAGTGATCCCCTAAAAGCTAAAACGAGGGCCTGTGTTGAAGGCCTTCGTAAACCCAACATCAAACCATGGAAGTTGAATGGTAGAAACTAAAACTTAATTAGAAAATCTATGGTCGTCTGCTCGTGCTTGTGTAGACCAATTGGTTCAAGCACTTCTCTAGTTCATAACCTATAGTCTAATTAATTGGATCGCCATCTACTATTTGTTTATATGGCAGTTGATTAATTTTTATATTAGACATGTCTTTCGTTCATTGAGAGATAGTTACACAATAGTTGCACTAGAAAAGAAATTGCTAGAAGATCACCTCTAACGAGATTATTGAATCGATTCGATGAGCTTATAGTCCTAGAGCTAAATTTAATTTATTGAAAATCAAACTTTCACCTTTTATTGGCAAACAATGTTTCTGTGTTATGATATTAAGATCTTATATATTGTGATGTTTATCTCCACAAGTTTTCTTCTAATACTAAAATGACACGAATTAATGCAAGCATTAAGAAAAAAATATATGTGTCTTCTTCGTCTCCCTCATGCTGAAATCCTAGCTCTGTCCCTGCTTGAGCTGCCATGTATAAATAGATCAAAGAGAATTACAAAATCTGTATTGGTTATGAGCCAATAACTCAACATCAAATAGCACCGAATTCCAACGCTACCTCCCAGTAAGTTTGATTCCGGCTTGTGTGTGTTAGGAATAGACAACTTGTATTCCTCTGGTGGCCAAAGGCCACAATATATAGTACAGGTACAGGGCAAATATGCAGAAAGCCCCCTAACATATGGGGTAAATACAATATACAGATATATACATCTAACACCCCCCCTCAAACTCATGGTGGATCCACAACACTGAGTTTGGAGAGTAAGAAAGCATGTTGTGCTCTGGTCTGTGCCTTCGTGAAGAAATCCGCCAACTGTAAATCTGAAGTCACATACTGAAGCGCAACAACCTGAGCCTGCACCTGAGCACGTGTATAGAAAGCATCAACACCAATATGCTTGGTAAGCTCATGCTTGACCGGATCACGTGCAACACTAATAGCACCTGTACTGTCAGACAAAACCAGAGTGGGTGTGGTAATAGAGACCCCGAAATCCGCAAGTAACCACCGTAACCAGGTCACCTCAGCAGTCAACAAGGCCATAGCACGCAACTCAGCCTCAACACTCGAACGAGAAACCGCTGTCTGTTTCTTCGTCTTCCAAGCAATGAGCGAACCACCAAGAAACACACAGTAAGCAGAAAGTGAACGACGATCCGAAGGATCACTCGCCCACGTAGCGTCCGAGTAGCACTGGAGCTGGAGGGAGCTGGAACGAGGAAAGAAAAGGCGACGAGTGATCGTACCACGAAGATAACGAAGAACACGGAGAAGATGACTATAGTGAACAGTGGTAGGAGCGGAAACAAACTGACTCAAAATATGAACAGAATAAGAGATGTCAGGACGAGTGACAACAAGATAAACAAGACTCCCAACAAGATGACGATAACGCGTCGGATCAGAAAGAGGATCACCATCAGTAGGTTGAAGCTTAACATTAAGCTCCATAGGGGTCTCAACAGTGCGCTCATCCCCAAGAGCAGCACGAGCAAGAAGATCCTGAATATACTTTTCCTGAGAGATGTAAAAGCCATCAGAAGTGGAGGAAACCTCAATCCCAAGAAAGTATCGAAGAGGACCAAGATCAGTCATAAGAAACTGATCACGAAGACGAGCCTTAACAAAGTCGATATACTCAGAATCATCACCAGTAATGATCATATCATCAACATAGAGAAGAAGAAGAGTGCGGCCACGAGGAGATGTGTGAACAAACAGCGCTGGATCATGAGCACTAGGGGAGAAACCAGCAGCAGTCACTACAGAAGCAAAGCGCTCAAACCAGGCACGAGGGGCCTGTTTGAGGCCATAAAGAGAACGTCGAAGACGACAAACCATCCCCTCGGGGACAGAATACCCAGGAGGAGGCTGCATATAAACCTCCTCACTCAACTCACCATTGAGAAAGGCGTTCTGAACATCAAGCTGAGACACAGACCAGTGACGAACAGAAGCAACAGCAAGAAGAGTACGCACAGTGGTCATGTGAGCCACAGGAGCAAAGGTCTCATCATAGTCACGACCATGCTCCTGCTGAAAACCACGAGCCACAAGACGCGCTTTATAGCGCTCAAGAGATCCATCAGAGCGGGTCTTAATCTTATAGACCCACTTACACGTGATAGGACGAACACCGGGAGGGGGAGAAACAAGATCCCAGGTTCCAGTGCGCTCAAGCGCAGCAATCTCCTCAGCCATGGCCAGCTGCCATTCAGGATGATGCTCCGCATCCCGATAAGAAGTCGGCTCGGAGGCAACAGAAAGACCATACTGACTAGGAGAGTAACGGTTGGGGGCACGACGCTGATGAACAGGACGAGTAGAGGGAAGCTCGTCAGAGGAAGACGACTCAAGAGACGACGATGAAGAAGAAGGAATAGCAGAGGAAGACTCCGGAGAACGAGGAGAACCAGGAGAACTAGACGGAGCAGAGAAGGACGATGTAGAAGAAGAGACATCAGAGAGAGGAGATGCTGAAGAAGACACAAGAGGAGTAGAAGGAGGTGTGTCAGGAAAGAGAAGAAAAGAGATATCTTCCACCGGGTAGGTACCAGCGGTGGGACGAGGATAGAAAGGACGCGTCTCATCAAAAGTAACATCACGAGAGATACGCATCCGACGACCAACAGGGTCCCAACAGCGATAGCCCTTATGCTCATCACTGTATCCAAGGAAGACACACTCAACAGACTGAGCGGTCAGTTTGGTGCGTTCGCGAGGAGCAAGGAGAACATAGCAAACACAACCAAACAAGCGAAGCATGGAGTAGTCTGGAGACTGTCCAGATAGACGCTCAAGAGGGATGTCACCCTGTAGAGCGGCAGCAGGCTGAATATTGATGAGGTAAGCCGACGTAGCGACAGCCTCAGCCCAAAAATGCGGCGGAAGAGAAGAAGCAATCATCATGGCACGAGTGGTCTCAAGAAGATGGTGATGCTTACGCTCAGCAACGCCATTCTGGGCATGTGCGCCAGGACAGGAGAACTGAGCAAGGGTCCCCTGCTCAGCAAGAACACCTCGCAACATCTGGAAGATATACTCACCAGCAGAATCAGCACGAAACACACGAATGGGGGTAGAAAATTGAGTACGGACCATGGCTGCAAAACGCTGATATATGGAGAGCACTTCACTACGAGAGCGCATAAAATACAACCAAGTGTACCGAGAAAAATCATCGATGAATAAAATATAGTAGCGATGGCCCCCTTTCGAAGCGAAAGGAGCCGGACCCCAAACATCGGAATGAACTAAATCAAAAGGTCGTTGAGATACAGACGCGCTAGTAGGATAAGGAAGCTGAATCTGTTTACCCAACCTACAACCCTGACAATGTAAAGACCCATCTCCTGAGACAGACCCCAGAAGACCACGATGAACTAATGACGACAGGCGAGAGTCACAAAGGTGACCAAGACGATGATGCCACTGCTGAAAGGAGCTGGTAGCAGAGGCGACGACCGGAGAAGAACTGGTAGATGAAGTGGCAACGGAAGGAACACGAAGCCAGTCTAACTCCCAAAGTCCTGAAGAGTCACGGCTGCGAGGGCCAGCTCCAACCAGGGCCTGTGTGCGACGGTCCTGGACAACACAAGAATCAGCATCAAGAATGACGCGACAGCCAGAGTCAGTAAGCTGGCTAGCAGAGAACAGATTCATCTTAAGAAGAGGGACATGAGAAATATCAGGAACAAAAAAAGAAGAAGTAGAAAGGGTGCCCCGACTAGAAACATGAAGAGAGGTACCATCAGCCGTGAAAACACGAACATGGGAAGGAAGAGAACGAAGAGCGGACAAAAAAGAAGACTCAGAGGTCATATGAAAGGAAGCTCCAGAATCCAGATACCACGGGGACGTACCTGACTGTGTAGAAGATGGTGGTCGCGGAGTGCCGGAAGAATCAGTCACAGAACCAGCAGTGCCCGTCGAAGAAGAGCCTGTAGCAGCAAGCAGACCGCGAAGACTCCTGATAATGTCCTGATCAGAGAGAGAAACTGCTGAAGACCCTGAAGGAGCCGACTGCCCACGAGCCTGGTGCTGCTGACGTAAACTGGGATCCCGTGTATAACAGGTGGCCCAAGTGTGGCCATCCCTGTTGCAATAAGAGCAGTGACGAAGAGAACCACGACGACCCTGACCACGAGCCTGCTGGTGCTGACTCTGACCCTAAGGCTGTTGACTCGGACCCTGAGACTGCTGGTGCTGACTCTGACCCTAACCTGGAGGAGTGGGTAGTATCGGTGGCGGCACAGAGGACCGCGGCTGAGTCGAGGGAGCAGACGGAATAGGGGGACCACGAGTAGCAAGCACAGACGGAACCGCAAGAAGACCAGCACCACGGAGACGGGTCTCCTCAGCCCGAAGCTCAGACAACACCTCAGAGAGCGGAACACGACCACGAGCATTCAGCTGAGTACGCCGGGGCTCAAACTCCTGGCGAAGCCGAGACAGAAACTCATAGATGCGGTGAAACTCCAAATCCGAGCGCACAATCTGGCAGCACGAGCATGTGCCACAAACAGCAGTACGGAGAGAATCAAGCTGACGCCAGATAGCAGCACTCTGAGTATAGAACTCATCAATAGTGGAATCACTCTGCTGAAGAGCATGCTCCTGGCGAACCACAGACAGGTAAAGAGCATCCCCGGACGGCTGATAGCGCTGACGAAGGTGTGCCCACTGAGCGGCAACAGTAGGAAGACTCATAAACTTAGCAGCATACTGGGGCAGGACACTGGAGGTGAGAACAGCAGCAGCACGAGCATCCTCATCAACCCACTGAGTGTAGGCAGTCAGAGCGTGGCGATAGGACTCGAGATCAGCAGAGTACTGCTTGAACTTCAGGTCATAAGCAGCAACAGCACTATCATCAGCACTCTGAGCAGCATCCTTGGCCTCCTGAGAAGCATCAGCGCCAAGAACAATCGACGTCGGCGGAAGAGGAGCCACAGGAGCAGGGGGGCACGGCGGACAGGAGACCTCGCCGGAGAGCATACCCCAAAGACGTAGACCGCGCATGTGAACGCGCATAAAGGCTGCGAAATCAGGATAATTTGCGCCATCGAAGATCACCGGGCAGCGAGGAATCGCAACATAGCCTGATGCAGAAGACATATCTCTCTCAAATTTTTTTTTTTTGAGGTCAACTCTCAGATCCAATCGAAAACGGACGAAGAACAGCAATCAGAGGCAATCGGGCGGCCTGATCCGATCGGAAGAGCCCCAGATCCAATCGGCCGACGGCGGGCAGCAGGGATCAGGCGGGACCGGTGGGGCTGGAGGGCAGGCGGGACCGGCGGGGCAGCAAGGCGTGGGGCGTGCGTGGTCAGGGAATCAATCCAGGGTCTGACTGCTGCTGCTACTGGCGTCCTATTGCTGCTGAAAATCAAGACCTGATCGATGCTAGCTTGGAACGGGAATCAAGACCTGATCGATCAAGGAAACAGCTAGCTAGCTTGGAACGGGAATCAATCTGACTGCTGGCGTCCTGATCTGATCTGACTGTTGCTACTGGAAGGTGAAGTCCTGTACGTGGGCGGGTGTCTCCCGCGCGGAATTTGACGAGGCAGGCGGGCGACGGGAGTCCCTCGAGGAGCGTCCCGCGTGAGCAGTCCCGCGGGCAGAAGGAGCAGTCCGGCGTGACGCGAATCGATCTGGAGCAGTGTCCTGCGGCCGATTTGACGGGTAGACGGAGCTTGAACGGGGAACGGTGGTATCAAATCCGGATCAGATCTGAAAACAAGGATCGATCCGATCTGAAAACCGAACAAAACAGGCGGCAACGACGACGGCAAGGCCGGAGACGACAGGGACGGTGGCGACCGACGAAGTTGCGAGAAATAGGACGGAGCTAACCTTGCTCTGATACCATGTTAAAAATAGACAACTTGTATTCCTCTGGTGGCCAAAGTTCACAATATATAGTACAGGTACAGGACAAATATGCAGAAAGCCCCCTAACATATGGGGTAAATACAATATACAGATATATACATCTAACAGTGTGATCTGCACAGGAGTTGTCATGAGAATACTAAAATCAAACTGTTAGGTAGTGTACTACCGCTGAACTGAAACAAGTTTTCTGACCAATACAGCTGTTTCTGAGAGTTGAGTGATCGCTTTGGGTATGTCGTGCAAGTTCAGTTGCAACACCCACACCTAATTTTTTTACTCTGCATGATCCGAGCCATTCTTCCATGCCAAAAGAACCGGTAACAATCACGACTTATTTTGGTGCCAAGAAAATTCTCGAAGTGGTCCTTGGATGATGACATACTGCTTGAAATCATCTAATATTGTACTTTTTATCTTCCAAACTGATCTTTTGTGATCTTAACTACATAAACGGTCCATTTTAATGATTCTGAAATGCTACAGATATATGGTTTCCAAGGGCTGCAATGCTTCAGACAGGAGTTTGCTCTATACTAATTGTTTGACGGACCGTTGAGATATAGTCTGACAGGTACTCATGATCAGAACGGAAAACTGTAAGATGGACCGGAACTACAACGAGGATATCAGTATAACAAAAATTTCTGCAAACAAGAAACAAAGAGAACACACGAACTGATTTGCATCTGAAGACGACAATATAAACAGAAGATATTATTACTGTGCACAATGGTAGCAATTTACACGCTAACTGGAAGCTTCCGACGACACACCGAAAATAAAGACCAAACCTTGAACACGAAACAGAGAACTGTTCGTTCTCTATGATCACAGAAATGACACATCCTCCTTGACACAGATCTTAAAATCAGAGACAGACAGGACGAAGAAGAGGCGATCTCTACTCGCCCATCCTCATGACACAGCGCAGTCCTTCCCCATTGAGCATGAGGTCAAACGCCGTGTTGATCTGCGAGAAAGGCACGCTGTGCGTGATGAACTTCTCCAGCTCGAGCTCCTTCCTCATGTACATTTCGACGACTTCGGGGAGGTCGGTCCGGGGCTTGTAGTTGCCGAAGAAGGTGCCTTTCAGGGTCTTCTCGTTAAGGAAGTTCATTGGGTGGGTCTTGAACACCGCCTCCTTGTGCGGGACGCCTACCAATACGGCCACGCCCCACCCCTGCATCCAGCAAATTTCAGGATTCAGTTTAAAGCTGAGCAGGCATTGCTCACAATGATCTTATGCGGGTGTATTGAGAAGTATATTACATCGTGAACACATTCGAATGCAGAGATCATGGCGTTGATGTTGCCGGTACACTCGACGGCGCTGTCGACTCCACCATTGGTCATCTCCACGAGCACCTGCAGAATGAAGATCACCATGGAGCAAGTGAGTTTTTGGGCACAAGCTTGCGTATGTATGAATAAATGGCGAAATGTTTTCTGAGGGAAAATTACAAACCTCTTGCACGGGCTTGGTGTGGTCTTTTGGGTTCACAAAGTCAGTGCATCCAAATTTCTTAGCTGAAAAATGATGGACATGCTGTTAGGTTCGGTGTCCTACTCCTACCCAAACCAAAAACATTAATTTACTAGGATGCCCTGTTGTTTCCATAAGACAAACTGTACCTTGTTCATATTTTGCAGGGTTTAAGTCCACACCGATGATCCTTGATGCCCCAGCCATCTTGGCCCCTTCCATGGCCTGATCATGTGAAAAACAATACATCAGTTAGTCATGGTTACATGGCACAATTCTCATCAGCCTACAATAATGTAGTGTGGAAGATACTGGTCACTGAGTCACTTACAGCGAGACCAACAGCTCCAAGACCAAAAATGGCCACCGTTGAACCCTTCTTCGGCTTCGCAACATTTAGTGTGGCACCAAGTCCTGAAGAAAAATGATAGTTCAGTAACTAATTAAGGCATTCTGTACAATTTTTTTTTTGGAATGTTAGCAGGAGAACTGCTAAATGCATTCTGAACATATTGATTCAATTGAGAACAGTGGCATTACGATCCATCACTTACCAGTTGAGATGCCACAGCTGAGAACACAAACTTTGTCAAGGGGCGCCTCTGGGTTGATCTTCGCAAGGCACCCGACATGGATCACAGTGTACTCGCTGAAGGTGGAGGTCCCAACGAAGTGAAAGATTGGTTTCTCGTCAATGGTGAAGCGGGACTGCCCGTCGCCGATCATCACACCACGGTCCACATTGATCCTGAGGAGGTCACAGAGGTTGCTCTCCTCTGATTTGCAATGGGCGCACTCCTTGCACTCGCCGGTGAACACTGGGAGGACATGGTCTCCTGGCACGAGCTCAGTCACGCCCTCTCCGACACTCTCAACAATGCTGCAATGGGGAAAAAGTCATGGGAAAAGTTATGTAAAAGGTTATTGAAAATTTGATGAAATGCAGAAAAGAGTCCAGGTGTATACAATTGACAACTGCCAAGGAAATTATTTATTTGAAATACGTCACAAAGGGAAAAGTATAGTACTACATGTGACTTTTGTTTCTTTTTCAACAATTAAATATGCGGTGAAGATTTTCTAAAAGAATTCTTTAATTAGAATAACAGGATTAAACAGAGCATGCATGGGAAAATTGATCTGGAGAAAAACTATTACAATTATTAGTTCACAAAGCACTTTATGTGTAAGCTTGTGTCATGGATGACGCTGTCCTAAGATTCTTGATATGTTTTATCCCATGGCTCTAAAATATGGACAGTTGCCGCATATAGTTACAAATCTAGTACCACTGACAAATCAGGATTTAGGATGACTACAATTAGAAGCCGGCACGAATAAACTATACTTGAAGAATCAAGATTCCACATAGCAACAAAACTGTGACAGAATAAGATAAGAGACAGCGAGGCAGTAGCGTGATGCATACCCTCCAGCTTCATGGCCTAAGATCCTAGGGAAAACCGGTGTTTGCCCCTGCAGAAATCAAAAGCAGAACATCACTTGTTAGTTAGCGTTAAAATTACACCATTAGAAATTATGGGACACTGGAAGACGATTGTGGATACCTTGGCCTCCCAGAAGTAGACGTCAGTGTGGCAGAGGGCGGTGTAGAGGATCTTGACGCGGACTTCCATGGCCTGCGGCGGCGCCACCTCCACCTCCTCGATCGACAGCGGTTTTCCGGCCTCCCATGCCACCGCCGCTGCGGTTATCCAAGTACCAAAACCAGTAAGGCCTCCAGCGACTAACTTCACACATGAATCAAAGTTTCCTGGGAATATTTCGAGAACACGAACCTTTGCATTTGATCACCTTCCCGGCGGTCGCCATTACCGCAGATCGCTAGCTCCAAGAACTCAAAGAGAAAGATGGATTTGGTTGCTGTCTGTAGTTCGCAGTGCGTCGCTAAGAAGTTGGTGAGGAAGGGATGTTAGGGGAGCCCTGTATATATACTGGTGATGGAGGAATCGGCGAGTAACTAAGACTCGCTTGGAGTGCAAGTGGGGCAATAGGAAGGATTTTCTTTTCTTGGAGAAGGTAGACGAAACAGAAACAGGGGTGGCCGCGGCTCTGTCTGCGCGCGCCTCCGCCGGTTTCAGATTTTCAACCCCGTTCGCCCCGTTGTATATGGAAAACGTAGTGACGTGATCAAGGGGCTGCAGGGTCAACGGCAGCCTAAAACCAGAAACCGGATACCCGTTGCACGGTCACTGTCAGTGGGCTTACTTGCACCCTGTCTGGAGCAGGAGCGCCCATTTGCACCTTAGACCAATCAAAACCAACCACTGATTGCGGTAGAAAGGGAAAAAAATGATTCTTTCGGCGATGATCCGAATGGCAGAACCGAACATGAAAACTAACGGGCAAAAACAAAACTCCCTCAGATCCATATTAAAATTCGCTGAAATAGATATATCTTAACATTTTTAGGGCATTCATAATGTGTAAAAAAAGCACATCTTAAGGCCTATGTAGCATCTATTAAGATTCACCTTATACATTGTGGAGAGAATAAAGTTATCTTTAAGCATAAGGAGCATCTTAAGCTTGTGGGTTGCCCACAGTGAATAAAAAAAATATCTTTCTCTTGCATCAAGCAATATAATAAGATATGTGGGTCCTATCTTTAGCAAATATTAACCTTATACATTATAGTAATTTCTATAAACCAGGTGGTTCCTACCTTATGATAAAAGTTCACTTTATACATTATAGATACACTTAGTACTAGATACATCCAAATCAACGACAGTTAATATGAATCGAAGGGAGTAGCGAATATGAGTGTCTTGTCCTAGTGCAATGGGCTTCGTCTTGCCAGAATACTAGCTAGCCAGTAGAAAAGCTCATGGTCCTCTGCGTCTTCCGCTTAAGTACATGCATGGCATGGTGGACTGGTTGGTTTTTTATTTTATTTTCCTCTCCGAAAAGATTCAGAGGTCTATATAGAATATTAATCATAATTTTCAGTTCACGGAGTTAAAGCAACTCTAACAGATCGACTATAATCGGTCCTTTAAAAATGCATATAAATGTTTTTCAGTTCAAAAAATAGCTGGACAAAACAGAAACCAAACTTAAAACTGAATAATTTAAAAATTGATAAATTTGCCTACTTGGCAAAATTCAGACATATTTTCTTTTGATAATGAGAATGTATTAATACCAAGAAGTTATAAATTACACCTGGTCTCTGCAACAACACAATGTCCAAAGCTAGTCAAGACATTAAGAATGCAATGTACACCGAAAAAAGCCTTGCCTAGTGATCTCTATCGCAAAGCACCAATCGTTAGGATCACTGTCACCATGCGCACGGTTTGGAAGCGACATCTTCTCCCAATCCAAGATCCTCGCATCTGCCGTTACTTAGAGTTCTCATACTTGCGAGCATTTGAGAATCTCTAACCTTCTTGGCTTGAGCAGGGTCTTGCATTACTTGCCAATGCCTTCATGCCTCTAAAATATTGGGATGAAGCTTTCATTACTGCCACCTTTCTCATAAATTTGCTTCCTAGCAAAGTTCTTGATTTTGACACCGCTGCAGAACGTCTCCTTCATGTCACCCCAAATTATGATGTTCTTAGAACTTTCGGTTGTGTGTGCTGGCCTAACCTTCGACCTTACAACAAGCGCGAGCTTGCTTCTAGATCAAAACGGTGTGTCTTTATTGGCTATAGTCATATGTACAAGGGTGTCAAATGTCTTGATGTGTCCTCAGGCAGGATTTATATTTCACGTGATGTTGTGTTTGATGAGAATGTCTTTCCATTTGCTTCCCTTCATCCAAATGTCGGCACCCTTCTCAAACAACAAATTCTGATCCTTCCAAATTCTTCCAATAAGGGTGTACAAAATATTGATAATCATGTGCCTATTATTGTTCCAAGATGCTCAGCAGGTTGCAGAAACAGCAGAAGAAAACCATGGTTCAAATGATGCTTCACCCCGTCCAGAAATTAGTTTTGATCCACATGCAGAAAACGACGAGGGAAGCACGGACAGCGATCCTGATCCGCGCCGACATTCCTTTTGTCGGCCAGATCCCGAGGTGACGAGCCCCGAGGTAGATACTCCCGCTCCGCAGCTCCGTGTCTACACCCGTCGGCATGCGCAGCCGCCCTCGCGTGCTCCCGAGGCGGGTCGGGCCCCTTCACCTCCGCCCGAGGAGGCGTGTGGAAAACACACGCTGCTGGCCACTGGCGGGCAAACACCTGGCGCTGGTGACGACGCGGTCGACCGAGCGTCCTCGCCCCTGTCGTTGTCACCTGGTCTGTCCCCTGGCGCGCAGTTTGTGGATGATTCCTCTTCGGGATCCTTTGTGGCTGCCGACGCTGGGGGGCAGGTGTTTCAAATATTTCAGAAGATGATGAAAATGAAAATTCAGATCATGATGACGCTTCACCGCCACCATATTCATCACCTGATGATGCTGTACAGCCACATGTTGGAGTTCATACTCGACTATAAAAAGGTATACAACATCCAAAGAAGTATACTGATGGTACTGTCAGATATGACATGTTCTCTTCTACATGTGAACCTTGTACACTTGTGGAGGCCCTCAATGATTCAAAGTGGCATGAAGCAATGCAAGAAGAGTATGATGCATTGATTGACAACAAGACATGGCATCTTGTTCCTCCAAACATCAATAAAAATTTAATTGATTGCAAATGGGTATATCGTATAAAGAGGAAAGTTGATGATTCAATTGATAAATACAAAGCAAGATTAGTTACAAAGGGGTTCAAACAAAGGTATGGCATTGATTATGAGGATACTTTTAGTCATGTGGTTAAAATTGCCACCATTAGGACTGTCTTGTCTCTTCCTGTCTCCCAAGGATGGAGCTTATGGTAGCTAGATGTCAAGAACGCGTTTCCTCATGGTGTTCTGGAAGAGGAGGTATATATAAGACAACCTGCAGGTTTTGAAAATCCTCACGCTCCGCATCACATTTGCAAACTTGATAAAGCTCTTTATGAATTGAAGCAAGCACCTAGAGCTTGGTATTCCAGGCTCAGTTCCAAGCTGTGTGATCTTGGTTTTATACCATCAAAGGCTAATACTTCACTATTTCTTTTTGAAAGTCAGGTATCATCATTTATTTATTAATCTATGTTGATGATAGTATAGTAACAAGCTCCTCTGATCATGCTATCATAGTTCTTCCTCGAGATTTAAGTGAGAACTTTGCCATCAAGGATCTAGGTGATCTAATATATTTTATTGGTATTGAAGTTAAGAAGGTTCGAGAGGGTTTGGTTATGACACAGGAGAAGTATGCAAATGATATATTGGGAAAAGCTGGTATGTTCGGCTGCAAAGGTGCGCCCACACCCTTGTCTTCCACGAAACAATTATATATATATGATGGAACACCTCTAGGTCCTGATGATATTACCAAGTATCACATCATTGTTGGAGGATTGCAATACTTGACATTGACTCGCCCAGATCTGTCCTATTCAGTGAATAAAGTCTGTCAGTTCCTTCATGCTCCAACTACAGAACATTGGTCAGCTGTGAAGCGTATTCTGAGATATATACAAGATACCCTGAAAGTTGGAATTACTTTTGTCAAATCTTTATCTACACTTCTTAGTGCTTTCTCTGATGCAGATTGGGCAGGTTCTCTTGATGATAGACGATCAACTGGTGGTTGTGCTATATTTGTTGGACCTAACTTGGTCTCCTGGAGTGCCTGAAAACAAGCTACAATGTCTAGATCTAGTACTAAGGCTGAATATAAAGCCTTCGCAAATGCTACAGCAGAGTTAATTTGGGTTGAAGCTTTTCTTGGTGAACTTGGAGTTAAATTAAAGGAAAAACCATGTCTTTGGTGTGAGAATTTAGGTGCGACCTATTTTTATGCAAATCCAGTGTTTTATGCCAGAACTAAACACATTGAAATAGATTTTCACTTTGTCAGAGAGAGAGAGAGAGTTGCTGAAAACCTTTTGGACATCAAGTTTATTTCCAGCAAAGATCAAGTTGCAGATAGCTTTACAAAGGCACTTCCAGTAAAACAGCTAGATGAGTTCACAAGGTTTAGATTAAGGGGAGTGTTAGTTGTAATAGTTTATTTTATATTTACGGTATACCGTATGTATTATATACGAATACAACCAACTCTCCTTGTATAATACGGTGGCTTCGACCCCTCCTATATTAACACGTAAACCGGCATGGACACAAGTGCCATTCCCGTCACAATTTTTGACATATTTAAGAAGATACACGCATGACAGGTCCTCACTCTAGTGTATGGAGGCATAAAGCTTTGAGACTAATGGTACAACCACTTGAAGAAGGCACAAGGGGCTTTACACAACTGATTAGGCTAGTAGTTAAGCAATAGGATTAGTGTTGCATAAGTGTTACATGCAATCATTTTTGCGTGCAACGGAGCCTATGCGCACAACTCTCTCTATATATATATATATCCAGGCTTTCTCCCCGCTTTATAAATAAAGCACACAGGTGAGACCGCTGTTGGGCCAGGCAGAACAATGGTCCTGGGGCAGCAACACACACACGCCCGAATAAAAACAAAGAAAAACAAAACGGACTAGAGACGGAGGCGGATCAACTAGACGCCGGTCACCCGCAGATGTTGCGCCCACTGGAGAATGACCACCATGCTCCAAGCCCCAACTCGTCGAGAACTAAGCAACACCCTCAAGAGGGAAAGCAACCGATGTTGCCCGGACCAGAATGGTCCTAGGGTTTCCCTCGACACATAGAGGGGGATGGGAGAAGGGTAGCCACGACGCCCTTCAGGAAGGAGAGATGCCACCCGCGGGGACACCGCGTCGGTGTTGGGCAAGCCGACAAGGATTTCTCCCGAAAACCCTATCCACCACCCTCGGACGAGTTGTTGCACATGATCCCCGCGAGGACGAGTCCACGTCACCACCAAAACTTGCCGTCCACGAGTATGCGCCACCACGGTCACGAGGAGACCATTGTCAGATCACCGAGACACCCGTCGCGAGGTCCGCAAAGCAGCGAAAGGTAACTAGAATCGGGCCAGCAGAGCCGCGTGCGCACGGGAGGGAACTACCTCCACCGCCTAGCCGGTAGTCGACCGGACGCGACCACAAACACTCAGTCCCAGTTAGATCCGGCCGGATCTAGCGGACCCGTGAAGCCCCCACGGGGGCACACCAGTGCGCACAACTAATTAGGCTGGTAGTTAAGAAATATAGTGCTGCATAAGTGTTACATGCATTCTTTTTTGGGTGCAATGGAGCCAGTGTGTACGATTTATTATCTTTTCAAGATGACTATAAACTCTACAATAGAAAGAATGTGTGCATGGAAGGATGCAGAGGTCGGGGTCAAATACCGAATCCTATTCTTGTGTGGGTACTAGAGAATACTATGCAGTTGCGATGATTCAACGGAGATGATTATTAAAGATAAACAACCAGTGGTTCCATCTACACCGGTGTCAACTAAAACCCCGAGAGCTTTGGATAAAATCTGGTCGAAATCGTCCATAGGTTGGGTTAAGTTGAAGGTTGATGGTTCCTTCAATCTGAAGATGGTATTGCAGGGTGTGGCATGGCTTTGAGGAACGAGGCGGAAAAAATCATCTTCTCAGCATCTCGTTTCCTGCCACAGGGTGTAGATGTTGCGGCGGCTGAGCTAAATGCATGTCGTGAAGGTCTTCATCTAGCCCTTGCACGGAGTCAGTTCCCAATTACTCTGGAGTTAGATTGCTTCCCGGTGGTTAATGCAGCAAAGGAGAGAACCTTGGATCCGTTCGCCATATTTAAATATTATTTTAGAGATTAAGATTATTTTAGAGATTAAGATTTTAGCTAATAATGATAGAGTTTGTAATTTTGTAAAAGTGGAGCGTTCGGAAGTTAGGGTTAGTCACTCTCTCGCAAAATTTTGTGAGGAGAACTGTTGTTTGGCTTGGGTCTGGTCCTAATGTTATTCTTCAGGAGCTGGAGCGTAAGCTGCTTGTAACCCCGTCTTCTTAATAACCGTTTTACCCGTAAAATAAAATGAGAAATATTAGGTTTCTACGAAAAGAGAAAATGAAGAAATAGCGGAACCGATTACCATTATGCAACGGAAGATGCCGATATTAGCACATTAAACTGCAATGCTTATTATTATTGTGCAAAATGGTCATGTACACACGCTAACTTGCAGCGGCTGGTGAGGGACGAATCGCAGAAAGTATTAACACAGTCCTCTTCGTTTTCATGAAAACGAAGATGAAGCTCGTCGATCTACTCGCCCATCCTCATGACGCAGCGCAATCCCTCTCCCTTGAGCATGAGGTCGAAGGCCGTGTTGATCTGCGAGAAGGGCACGCTGTGCGTGATGAACTTCTCCACCTCAAGCTCCTTCCTCATGTACATCTCGACGACCTCGGGGAGGTCGGTGCGCGGCTTGTAGTTGCCGAAGAAGGTGCCCTTGAGTGTCCTCTCATTGAGGAAGTTCATCGGGTGGGTCTTGAACACCGCCTCCTTGTGGGGGACACCCACCAGCACGGCCACTCCCCAGCCCTGCATCCAGAAAATTTCAGGATTCATCAGTTTAAAGCAGAATTACTAGGCATTGCTCACAATGCAGTACTCCACATCATATTTGTATATATGTGTGTATTGAGAAGTGTATTACATCATGAACACATTCGAAGGCAGAGATCATGGCGTTGACGTTGCCGGTACACTCGACGGCTATGTCGACCCCACCATTGGTCATCTCCACAAGCACCTGCAGGAGATAATCAATCGTTGAACAGTCAGTTTTATTTGGCACAAGCTTGTGTATGTCATGAACGAAGGGAGAAATGTGTTCTGACGGAAAAGAACAGACCTCTTGAACGGGCTTGGTATGGTCCTTTGGGTTCACAAAGTCGGTGCATCCAAATTTCTTAGCTGAAAATGATGGAATGTTGTTAAGCTCGGTGTGCTACAAAAAAAAATTACTAAGACGGTCCTTGTGTTACCTTGTTCATATTTTTCAGGGTTCAAGTCCACACCAATGATCCTTGATGCCCCAGCCATCTTGGCCCCTTCCATGGCCTGATCATGAGAAAAAATACATACATACATCAGTTAGTCATGGTTATATATATGGCACAATTCTCATCAGCCTGAAATGATATTTTGTGGAAGTTCCTGATCATAGGATGCCACTTACAGAAAGGCCTACAGCTCCAAGACCAAAAATTGCCACAGTCGAACCCTTCTTCGGTTTCGCGACATTCAGCGTTGCGCCAAGTCCTGAAGAAAACAGACATTTCAGCAACGAACCGAGGCATCCTAAACATACTCCATTTGGAAGCAGTGGGAGTACTAATTGACTCAAACTTGTCTAGATTTGAATGAATCTAGACACTATTTAGCATATAGGTTCATCCAAATTTTGACAAATCAAAGTCAATTAATATGGATCAGAGGGAGTAATAATAATTCATTTGGAAGCAGTGGCACTAGGAGTCTGTTTCTTACCAGTAGAGATACCGCAGCTGAGGACACAAACTTTGTCAAGGGGCGCCTCAGGGTTGATCTTGGCGAGGCACCCGACATGGATCACGGTGTACTCGCTGAAGGTGGAGGTTCCGACGAAGTGGAAGATTGGTTTCCCGTTCATGGTAAAGCGGGACTGGCCGTCGCCGATCATCACGCCACGATCCACGTTGATCCTGAGGAGGTCACACAGGTTGCTCTCCTCCGACTTGCAGTGGGCACAATCCTTGCACTCTCCGGTGAACACCGGGAGGACATGGTCACCTGGCACGAGCTCGGTAACGCCCTCGCCGACGCTCTCGACGATGCTGTGAGGACAAAGTAATTTGGGGAAAAGAGTTGTTAGATAAGATAAAACATCTCCACAAGGACATAGCAAACATGGGAAGATTAGCTGGACAAAAAATCATCGTAAGATTCTACAAAGCACTTTATCTGTTCTAGCTTGTAGTATGACATTGACGCAATACAATATGGATTTTTTAATGTCCAAGGTCCTCAATGGAAATAAAATATGGAAGCTTGCAGCAGTACATAGCTATCAATCTAAGGCCACTGAAAAATATGACTATAATTAGAAGCCGACATATATAATTTAAGGTTCAAGATTCCACCAACTAATTAGAAAATCTTTATCACAATATAAGAAGAGAGAAACAGAGAGGATGCGTGCGTACCCTCCAGCTTCGTGTCCTAAGATCCTAGGGAAAACCGGGGTTTGTCCCTGCACAAATCCAAACAGACCCACAGCAACAAGTTAGCCAGTGATCCATGTCTGCATCACCATTAATTACGCGACTGGGAAACCTGAAACTATGGCGTGTCATACCTTGGCCTCCCAGAAGTAGACGTCGGTGTGGCAGAGAGCGGTGTAGAGGATCTTGACGCGGACCTCCATGGCCTGCGGCGGCGCCACCTCCACCTCCTCGATCGACAGCGGCTTCCCGGCCTCCCATGCCACCGCCGCTGCAGTCACGCAAGAACCGAGCCAGTTAGCACTACTGTTACCCCCCGAGTTTCTTCACACATGAACGCAAATTTCAGCGGAATGTTTCCAAGGACGAACCTTTGCACTTGATCACCTTCCCGGCTGTCGCCATTGCCGTCAGTCGCAAGCTCCAAAGATCGATCTACTTGGCAGTTCGCTGATTGATTGATTGATTACACAAACGGTTGGTGAGGAAGGAAGGCGAGGTGAGCCCTCTATATATAGTGGCACGAGAGGAATCGGCGGGTAATTAAGATGGGCTAGCTTGGCTTGGAGTGCAAGTGGGGAAAGAAGGAGGATTTTTTTCTTTTCTTTTTCTTGAAGAAGGTAGTAGCCAAAACAGGGGTGTCCGGCTCCGCCGCGGGGCTCTGTCTGTCCGCTGCGCGTCTCTGCCGGTTTCAGACAACCGGCCCCGTGACCCGTGTACTACATCGAAACTGGAAACTGTAGTGACGTGATCAAGGGGCCGCACGGCTGCCAAAAAAGAACGGAGATAGTACTTCGTCTCAGGGCAGGTACAGTGGAGACGCTAAGGACAGACGTTAGGATACTAATCCTGGCCATTATGCTCGATTCCGATCAAATCCCAGGAAAAAAGAAAACGTCGACGCCAAACTTTACGTCGGGCGCTCCGGATTTTTCTCCCGCGTACGTCTGTTTAGATAAGCATTGGGTCCTATAAATTAGCGTCCGTGATAAACGTCCGGCGTTGAGGAGTGGAACGCTAGGATGATTTTTTAATTTAACGATCTTTATTTTTTTTTCACCCAAGCGTCTTGATTAACGCCTAGCGTTAAACATGCCCTCAACGTTTAAGGTTTATATTATTATTTTTAAAGTTAAAACTATGAAAAAGTTTGATTGATTTTTTAGAAAAAACCATCAAAAACTGTGATATTAAATAAATATTTGGTTTTGCTAGTTTTCAGGCGTCTGAGAACTCCTTAGGTCTCGGTCGCTTCTTTTACCGTTCAATTTACCTCGTGATTCGTATAAAGTGAAAGTTACACATGAGTTGTAACTAGGGTGTAACCGGAAATTTAATGAATTACAACTAGGTTGCAACTGAGAATTAGTACAAATATTATAAGTTGTAACTATGTTGTAACTGATATTTTAACAGAAATATTAGGATGACATCAGCGAATTAGACATAAGAAGTTCTCATGCGCCTAAGATCTAAAATATAAGCTGTTTTACCTTGGTGAAGCAAATGTATTTAGACTAGTTTTAGTATGTGAACCCATGTTTAGAGTGAACCTACACACTAAAACAAGTCTAGATACATTTCTTCACAAACCTAAAACATATTATATTTTGAAACGGAGGAAGTAGACACTTCCATAAATATTATGTGAATATATGTTTCATAATATATCGAAGGGTATATATTTCATATTATAAATATTAATATATTTTTCTATAAATTTAATCAAACTTTATATAATTTGATTAAAAAAACATATAAACCTTAAACCATGAGACGTAAACGAGCGCATTAAAAAAAACACTGTATTAAAAAACAGCGGCAGGACCGGGAGAGGCTGGCTGAAGCTGATTTTGCGAGATCAAAACCGGAGCAGGATCCGGCGGAGGTGACGGGGGAAACCAGCGGCGGAAACAGCATCCGCTTTTTAACAAAGGACGGCTCATGGTTGGTTCTCTGCATCTGCCGCTCACGCACGCACGCACCCAGCTAATCAACGTCTGCTCTCAGTGGCCAGTGCCGTTTGTCTGCTTTTGTTTCGTCGTACGAATGAGCTCTGTAGTTTCGCATCGTGAACTTCCGTTCCTGTCGCTTTGGCACAGGGAGCATCTTGACTTTGCTGTCCATTCGGATCGTGTGGTGTGCACACGTCGCCTTCTCTATCCGATTCCTGTCGTTGCTCAACATGCTCTTGTTCCCGAAAAATGTAACCTAAGGATATGAAGTGTACATCCCTCTCGAAGCTCCTTTAGCTTTCTCAAAAGTTCCACCGTTGATCCTGAAAACAAATTTACTACTTCCTCCGTCTCTAGAAATAAATGATTTGTATTATTTAAATTCGTATGTATCTATACATTAAAATGTATGTATAGATATATCAGAATCTAGATAAATCCATGTCACTTGTTTGTAAACGGAGGGAGTATATGATAGGAAGGCCACCACGACGGCATGGAATTGTTTGTAGTTCCGAAGGAGTCAAATTTTAACGGAAACATATACTAAATGCAAAACCATTGTCCCTAAGTTTTACAAATTGGTGGAGTATTCCTCCAACCACTGTTTCAATCGCATTGCTCAGATAACATCCACACGAGTTTAAGCGTGTGTTAATTAAGTAGGCTTGCTCCAAACCATCATGCGTGCGCTTGCATGTCTATCTTGCCATTAGCCACTAGTGCACATTGTTCCTCATCAAGCAAGCAAAGCATCAGACATCTAATAAAAGTGTAATAGGTGCACCTCCATGGGACTCTCACAGCGATTAGCCGTTCTGGGCTGTTGGATGGGGCCTTGGGGGGTAACCGGGTCATCCGTTGCTAGCGCAAGTGATGGAACGGCGCTGATCTTCGTGTCATATAAAAGTTCCACTCCGGTGCCAAACCCTAGCCGCCACACACCCCTCCCGTCCTCCTCCCCTTCCCCAATTTTAGGCTTCTCCTCCTACATCCGGCGGCGCCGCTCTGCTTCCCTGTCCGCCACCAGCCCTCTTCCTCCTGGCCGGCTAGTGCCCCTCTGTGCCAAACCCTAGATTGTTCTAGGTTTTGTGCTTAACAAAGTAAACGCTAATTTTATTCCGCCTTTGTTGAGCCACTATCGAAAAAGTTTTAATCGCCTATTCACCCCTCCCCTCTCTCTCTCTAGGCGACATCTGTATCCTTTCAGTGTTGACTAGTGGTATGGAGCAGGAAATCTCTGTAAATACTTAGCAAACGGATTTTAGGGGTTTTCCGATAAGGCAACAAAACAAAGAGCAAGTAATAAAGAACAAACGCAGCAAGTGGCCCAATCCTTTATTAGCAAAGGACAAACCGGTGAAAATACTTATAAGGACCAAACGTTCTCGAGGACACATGGGAATTATGTCAAGTGCTTTCGCTTTAAATAGCTGAGTACTCTTCTTTGGTGTTGTAAGTGTTGTGTGGGTGAACATCTGCTAATGTACCGACCTTACTTGAACTAATACATACTTGTGATTAAACCCCCTGCAAGCATCCGCAATTATAGGAAAGTAATTAAGATATAAACCTAACCACAACCTTAAACTCTGAGATCCTACGCTCCCTTATGCAATGGTGTCCTAACGGGGGTTCAGGTTTCTGTCAATCCGGCAACCCCACAATTAGTAGCCAAATACACAATGCATTCCCCTAGGCCCATAAATGGTGAAGTATCATGTAGTCGACGTTCACATGACACCACTAAAATAATAGCACCACAACTTAAATACTAAACCATTGAATAATAACTCAACACAGATCCACTAATAACAATATGACTTCTCCCATTCCCTCAAGAACTAAACGAACTAGTCACAAGACATCATATGGATCAAGATCAAAGATGATATGGTGATGAATAACAATCTGAACATAAACAATAATCCAATGGTTCCACTCACAAGCATCAACTACAATAGTAATTAACACCGGGAAAGTTTCCCCTAAGAACTAAAGCAATATCCAACACAATTGTTACAGCAGGACGGAGTGGTGATGATGGTGCTGGTGGATATGATGGTGTGGATGATGATGATGATCCCGATGAAGCCTAGCTTGATGATGGTGTTGATGGCAACGATCTCCCCTCTCCGGGAAGGAATTTCCCCGATAGAAATCTGTCTGCCGGAGAGATCTTTCTCTCTCGGTGTTTTCCGCCCCGCAGAGGCGGCGAAAATCTATCTGTGGTCGCTCCCCTGGTATTAGGGATCCGTGAGGAAGATATAGGCGAGAGGGCGGAGTCAGAGGCCAGGCGCCACACCTGCCCTAGGCACGGGTCCAGGTGGGCCCGCGCCTAGGGGCGTGGGCCCCCTGTGTCCCTTCTTGTCCTCCCCTTCTGGCTTCCTCTATCTTCCGAGAAAATATAATTTTCCCATATTTTTCTGGTATTTTTCTGATCTTCACGAAATTGCATCAAAACACCTCTTTTTCCATCAGAATCCAGACTACAGCAGTCCATTCTCCAAGAATCATCCAACATGCAAAAACAGTGGAAAAGACATAAGTAATACCTCATAATAATACATATATCAATGAATAGAGGCAAATTATGAATGGTGATGCAAATTGGACGTATCAACTCCTCCCAAGCTTAGACCTTCGCTTGTCCCCAAGCGAACACTGAGATCAGTAAACATGTCCACAGGTTTATGGAGTGAAGTGTCGATAAAAGAATACGGAGAAGAAGCATCACACTTACCATTACACAACTCATAGAAGAAAGCAACTCACCATTATATAACTTAGCTTGCAACAAGTACAGGAGTCACAATAGAGATGCATAAAGATAAATCATAATTGGAATTTGCAAACTTTGTTCTTGGTCAGAGAACAGCTGGCAAATGGTTTCACAAAAAGATTTTTGTAGAAGTTTTATAACAGGAGCACTCTTTACTCAAAAAGGTTTTTCAATGAAGGCTTTCAAAGTAATACTCAATAAATAAGAGTTTTGTGCAAACAAGGAAGATAAAGAACATGATTGAATAAATCACCATATGAATGCTTGCAACACAACAACTCAAATGCTTGCTGGAGATAGAGAGGAGGTAGGTTTACTGACTCAACTTGGTAACTAGGAGAAAGGTCCCTTTATAGAGGGTAGCAAGGATTACAAGTCATAAAGATCTTCCAAAATATTATGGTACTTACTAGCTTTGAGCCCTCATTGCCCCTATCATAGGCATCTTGAGATGATTAAGGTTAAAGTGCACAAAGATGGAGTATATGCTTGACGAAATATAAGTTGGCAATCTCATGTCGCTTTAATATCAGGGTCACTCCTCATGCTACTCAACTTTAGTCACCGGTAAGTTCTTGTCATTGTAAGTACAAGTGTATCATAGAGAACCGCCAACGGGGTACCCCTTGCACGTGGTACAGGAGCTTTCCCATAACCAAAATGACAAGGCAAGCAGACAATGAGCATCTCAGCGATCTTTTTATTTACCATGTGCAAAGCTTTTTATTGAGGATGCTTCATAGATAGATCACTATGGTGAAGCTGCAAGTTTCCACCATGATTAAGCATGGCTTAGGCTAGCGGCCGAGGCGTTTCTCTAACACAAAATATAGACTCCATGGACTTACAAGTTCCCTCTTTATTTCACCCGTTGACATTCATAGACAAAAGAACACGATATCAACTGTGTATAGAGTACAAGTGCAATGTTGAAAACGTTCCCCGTGACAGCACGGTTCTGCTAATTCCAACGTATAGATGCAATCATATACAACTTTGATGACACAATGGTTCAAGTCTAATAGGAGCAAGAAAATAAGGTGTGCCATCAAGTTCGTGAGAGCTTTACTAACTAGTTTTCACATAACAAAATACTTTTTAATTCGAAAGATAGATGAAGCTTGAGAATTTGCTTGGAATATCAATTGCTAATATGTAGATATGGTGGACAAAAATGGCAAAGGTTTTGGTTAAAGGGTTTGGAAACATGAGAAGTATGCCTTCTCAAAACAGGTTTTTGGCTAGCAAGGCTGGGTAGCAAGCAAGAGAGTTGAAAGAAACAAGCAAACATACAAGTAATAAAGCCAAACATGCAATCTTCCTTGAAGACACAAAAGAACTTAAATAAAGAATACTAAGCTTATGAGCCAACAAGAAAGAAAATAAATGATACAAAATACCTGTAAGCTTTTCTCTTTTTTTCTTTCAAACCTCAAAAGGTGCTGCTACTGACCAGAACTCGGTTTGCCAAAACCAATTTAGATCCACTTGATGATCCCAAAGTGATGCCAATACTGATCAACAAAATCCATCATATAATAGAGATTGCAAACTAAAATAAGAAGTGCAAAAAGTAAAATATGAAACTTCTCATTAATATTCCATAAAGGTACTCACACTAAGGGATACATAGATAACCAACTAAAGGAGAGATACTTCCACATGCAAACCAAACTATAAGATAACCTCTCTACCAAAGATATGAATCCACAAAAAGTTAAAAGATAATAGATAATGATTGTGATGCCGCGGCACTCCCCCAAGCTTGGAACAAGCCAAGGGGATGCCAAACCTGATGACGAGTTACTCCTTTGGCGGTGGTGGTGTTCTCTTGTCATCATAAAACTTCCAAGGCAAAGGTTCCCCATCCAAAAAGGATGTTCTTGTCTCTGTAATCCTGAAACTAGCAGCAGAGCTTATGCGATCAAATCTAGCCTCATACTCACAGTTTTGATTTTGTATGTCGTAGAGCTGTGCTTGTAATTGGTTGGTGGTCTGATGAAGTGATAAGATTTCTTATCGGAGCTCAGCCACCTACTCCTCATGTTTGGCGATGAGTTCTGAACTTATCTTGTGAATAACATCCACTTCGCGTTCCACCATCTTCTTATACCTGAAAACCTCCTGCTCCAATGCTTCCATCCTGTCTTCCAGACTTCCTTCTCCCTTGGGGACTTGAACTTATTCCATCTGTACCTTCCCATCTTTGAGAATTAACTCCTTGGGATGGATCTTCAACTCATACATGTATGGGTTGAGGACATCCGCAGAGGAATCCTCTATGAGTGATCCAGAGGAAGACATTGTAGCAACCAAACGAGGCGGATACAAAGATCAGGGGAGGCACACCCCCTCTAGGCGCGGGGCAGCTAGGGCCCGCGCCTGGGGTGGGTTTGGCCACCCTGGCCTCCGGTTCCACCTCTGTTCCATCCCGTAACTTCCCTTATGTATTAAAAGCATCAAAAATATAAAAAGATTGGGTTTTCACGAACCTTCTGTTTTCACCACTTTTACCTATTCAAAGACGAACTCCGCAGTTTCTGGTGTTTGGTTTCTAATAAATTCCTCTGGGGTTACCATTTGAATAACATCAACATCTTCATTATAAGAATCCCCAAAAATATAATTCTTTAGTCTTTGACCATTCACCACATGTGTTATGTCATCCTTAAAAGAAGATATTTTGATAGCTCCTGAACGATATACTTCCTCAATAACAAAAGTTCCTTCCCATTTTGAGAGTAGTTTCCCTGCAAAAAATTTGAGACGAGACCTATACAAAAGAACTTTCTTGCCAACATGGAATTCTCTTTTGAGAATCCTCCTATCATGCCACCTTTTTACCTTTTCCTTAAAGAGTCTAGCATTTTCATAAGCTTCACTCCTCCACTCACCTAAGGCACTCATGTCAAGCAATCTTTTCTCACCAGCAAGTTTAAAATCTCTATTCAACTCTTTCACTGCCCAGTAAGCTTTGTGTTCTAATTCTAAAGGCAAGTGGCAAGCTTTCCCATAGACCATTTTGTAAGGAGCCATCCCCATAGGATTTTTATAAGCAGTTATATAAGCCCACAAAGCGTCTTTCAACTTTTTAGCCCAATTTTTTCTAGATCTATTGACAGTCTTCTGCAAGATAGATTTAATTTCCCTATTGGAAAGTTCTACTTGCCCACTGGTTTGTGGGTGATAAGCTGAAGAAATTCTATGGTTTACATCGTACTTAGCAAGATTTTTTCTAAAAACCCCATGAATGAAATGAGAGCCTCCATCAGTCATGAAATATCTACGCAACCAAACCTAGGAAAAATAACATCCTTAAGCATTTTCAAGGAAGTCTTATCATCATCACTATTTCTAGGTATGGCTTCTACCCACTTTGTAACATAGTCGACAGCAACAACAATATGAGTGTACTCTTTTGAAGGGGGAAAAGGACCCATAAAGTCAAATCCCCAACAATCAAAAGGTTCAATAACAAGAGAATAATTCATAGGCATTTCATTGCGTCTAGAAATGTTACCTACTCGTTGACATTCATCACATGATAAGACAAACTTCCTTACATCTTTGAAAAGGGTAGGCCAATAAAATCCAGATTGTAAAACTTTTTGTGCAGTCCTGTCCCCTGCATGATGTCCTCCATAAGCACTGCCATGGCATTTTCTCAGTATTTCCTGTTGTTCAAATTCTAGAACACATCTTCGCATAATACCATCTACTCCTTCCTTATATAAGTGTGGGTCATCCCAAAAGTAATGCCTTAGATCATAAAAGAATTTTCTTCTTTGCTGAGCTGTAAAAGTTGGAGGCAAATACTTGGAAATAATAAAGTTAGCATAATCAGCATACCAAGGACTCTCATGCGGACTTACCCTTATTGCATCCAACTGCTCGTTTGGAAAACTACCATTAACAGGCAATGGGTCAAAAGAAATGTTTTCCAAACGAGATAAATTACCAGCAATAGGATTATCAGCACCTTTCCTATCCACAATATGCAGATCAAAGTCTTGCAAGAGCAACACCCACCTAATAAGCCTAGGTTTAGCATCCTTCTTTGTCATAAGGTACTTAATAGCAGCATGATCAGTATGAATAGTAACCTTTGAATCAACAATATAAGGTCTAAACTTATCACAAGCAAAGATTACAACTAAGAACTATTTTTTAGTAGTACCATAATTCTTTTGAGCAGCATCAAGAGTCTTGCTAGCATAATGAATAACATTCAGCTTCTTATCAACACGTTGTCCAAGGACAGCACCCATGGCAAAATCACTAGTATCACACATAATTTCAAAAGGTAAACTCCAATCAAGTGGTTGAACAATAGGAGCAGTTGTCAAAGCTTTCTTCAAAGTTTCAAAAGCTTCCTTACAATCATCATAAAAAATAAAAGGTATATCTTTTTGAAGAAGATTAGTAAGGGGCTTTGAAATTTTGGAGAAATCCTTAATAAACCTCCTATAGAAACCAGCATGACCAAGGATACTACGAATACCTTTGATATCTCTAGGACAAGGCATCTTCTCAATTGCTTCAATTTTGGCCCTGTCAACTTCAATGCCTCTTTTGGAGATCTTGTGTCCAAGAACAATCCCGGCATTAACCATGAAGTGGCATTTCTCCCAATTAAGGACAAGGTTGGTTTCTTCACATCTCTGCAAAACTTTATCAAGATTATGCAAGCAGTTATCAAAAGAAGCTCCATAGATGGAAGCATTGAAAAATGTTTGTTTGTTTCACATACATAAAACATGGCATAGTGGCAATCAACTTGTCCCTCATATAGTAGCAAATAGATGCATATGACACCTTCAAAGTTCACAAGGGTGACTAGAAACAAGTAGCATAAGAACAAGTAATATCACAATATGCAGATCAAACTCTTGCAAGAGCAACACCCACCTAATAAGTCTAGGTTTAGCGTCCTTATTTGTCATAAGGTACTTAATAGCAGCATGATCAGTATGAATAGTAACCTTTGAATCAAAAATATAAGGTCTAAACTTACCACAGGCAAAGATTACAGCTAAGAACTCTTTTTCAGTAGTAGCATAATTATTTTGAGCAGCATCAAGAGTCTTGCTAGCATAATGAATAACATTCAGCTTCTTATCAACACGTTGTCCAAGGACAACACCCACGACAAAATCACTAACATCACACATAATTTTAAACGGTAAATTCCAATCAGGTGGTTGAACAATAGGAGAAGTAGTCAAAGCTTTTTTCAAAGTTTCAAAAGCTTCCTTACAATCATCATCAAAAATAAAAGGTACATCTTTTTGAAGAAGATTAGTAAGGGGCTTTGAAATTTTGGAGAAATCCTTATTAAACCTCCTATAGAAACCAGCATGACCAAGGATACTACGAATACCTTTGATATCTCTAGGACAAGGCATCTTCTCAATTGCTTCAATTTTGGCCTTGTCAACTTCAATGCCTCTTTCAGAGATCTTGTGTCCAAGAACAATCCCTTCATTAACCATGAAGTGGCATTTCTCCCAATTAAGAACAAGGTTGGTTTCTTTACATCTCTGTAAAACTTTATCAAGGTTGTGCAAGCAGTTATCAAAAGAAGTTCCATAGATGGAAAAATCTGTTGGAGATATGCCCAAGAGGCAATAATAAAGTGGTTATTATCATATCTTCACACTTATGATAAATTTTTACATACCATGCTATAATTGTATTAACCGGAAACATTAATACTTGTGTGATTTGTAAACTAAAATAAGAGTCCCTAGTAAAGCCTCTTGTTAAACTAGCTTGTTGGTTAATATATGATCATGGTTTCCTGATCATGAACATAGAGATGTTATTAACAACAAGATCATATCATTAGGAGAATGATATGATGGACATACTCCTATAGATAAGCGTAGCATAAAGATCAAGTCATTTTAATAGTTCAATTGCTATATGCTTTCTGATACATAGTAACCTAATTCCTTCGACCATGAGATCATGCATATCACCTTTGCCGGATGGATGCTTTGATGACATCAAACACCACACCGTAACTGGGTGGCTATAAAGGTGGCATTGAGTGTTCGGAAAGTATTGGTTGAAACACATGGATCAAGAGTGGGATTTGTCCATCCATATGACGGATAGATATACTCTGGGCCCTCTCGGTGTAATGTCATCCAATTAGCTTGCAAGCATGTGACTGGCTCACAAGGGATCACATATCACGGGAACGAGAAAAGAGTACTTATCAGTAACGAGGTTGAACTAGGTATGCAGAGATACCGACGATCATAACCTCGGATAAGTAAACTATCGTGAGACAAAGGGAAATTGGTATCGTATGTAAGTGGTTCATTCGATCGCAAAGTAATCGTAGAAATATGTGGGAGCCATATGAATTTCCAGATTCCTCTATTGGTTATTGATCGGAGAAGTGTCTCGATCATGTCCGCATAATTCACGAACCGTAGGGAGACACACTTAAGGATTCGACGTTGTTTGAGTAGTTATGGAATGAATGAGAAAGAGACCGAATGTTGTTCGGAGTCTCGGATGGGATCCGGGATATCACGAGGAGATCCGGAATGGTCCGGAGAATAAGATTCATATAAGGAAAGTCCCGTTTCGGAGTTGGGGAATGGTTCCGGTGTTTTCATCGGGAACATTCTAGAAGGTTCCGGAATGTCCGGCACTCCGGGGGGAAGGGGTACATGAATGTGTTATATCAAGTTGTTATGATTGCATCATGTACTAAGTGTCATTGTTGTACCAAATAGAGGATTTAATCAAATCCTAGTTTGAAAAGTCAAACGGCTAGTTTGAAAGTCAAACGGCTATTTTGGGAAGTGGGAAAGAGGAGAAGGAAGTTTGAAGCCGACTTAGGGGAGGAGTTCCTCCTCCCACCGCCGGCCCTCCTTGAGGCCGAGTTGGGGAGGGACTCCCCTCCCCAGGCGCGCCTCCCTCCACCTATAAAAGGAGGGGCAGGGCTCCCCTCCTAGACACACAAGTTCCTATCCTCTAAATCTAAACCCTAGCCACAGCCTCCGGTTTAGAGCCGTTTTGGTTTAGAGCTTCTAATTGCCCTAGCCTTCGGTTTAGAGCATTCTAATTGGTGTGTCTAATCCCTAGACCACTAAAACCTCTCTCATACTCCACCATACTCGCTCCGGCTTAAGGTGAAGCCCTGCGAGATCTCCCATCTACTTCCGGTACCACGCCGTCGTGCTGCCGAAATCGCGAGGAGAGTGCTACAACCTCCGCTGCCTGCTGGAACAAGGGAGAGGAAGGTCTTAGTCGAGTACCGAACGTGTGACCGACTGCGGGAGCGCTGCCGGAACGCAACGCCGGAAGGATCGTCTACGCGATCTTGAGATCGGAAAGAGTACGACTACATCACCCACGAGAATCTGCTCTCGTTAACCGCTTTGGAATATTCGAGGGTAAGTTATTCCATCGACTCGTTGCTAAAATCTAGTAGATAGATCTTGGCTTGTTTGTTTGTATGCGATAGAAAATTTTTGTTTTCCATGCTACGAAACCCTACAGTGGTATCAGAGCCGTGTCTATATGTAGATCTGTTGCACGAGTAGAACACAATGGTCATTGTGGGCGTTGATGCTTTTATTGTCGATTGCTTCTTGTGTACTTTGCATCTTGCGGTATGTTGGGATGAAGCGGCCCGGGCTAACCTTACATGACATCGTTCATGAGACTTGCTCCACGCTTGACATGCAACTTGTATTGCATAAGTGGCTTTGCGGGTGCCTGTTTCTCCTAGCATAGTTAAGATCCAATTTACAACGGGTGATTAACAATACTAGTATCAATGTTATGGTTCTTGTTCGTAAGTTAGAACGACACTTATTGAAAGCCCCAAACCACGTAAAATATGCAAAGAAAGCAGAGGCGTTTAACTTTGTTTTGCAGGGGTGTGCTGTGATGTGATATGGCCATGATTGTGATTATATATGATGTATGCAATGTTCCTTATTGTAAGTCGGCAACCGGCAGGAGCCATATGGTTGTCTTTAATTTCTGTTAAGACCCGCGTGTCTATTCAAAGTAGTTGTAATAGTTGAAGCCGGTGGACGACAACCATGGAGCAGCATCATTGACCTTGATGCAATGCCGGTGATGATGGAGATCATGTTCGTGCTTGAAGATGGAGATCGGAAGCACAAAGAAGAAAGGCCATATCATATCACATATATATTGAATTTCATGTGATGTTAATCCTTTATGCATCTTGTATTGCTTAGTAGACGACGGTAGCATTATAAGATGATCCCTCATGCACATGAATTTCAAGTCATAAAGTGTTCACCCTTAGTTAGCACCGTTGCTAAAGCTTGTTGTTTCGAAGCACCACGTGATGATCGGGTGTGTTAGATTCCGCAAGTGTATACAACGTGGGCAAGCCATATTTGCTCATGCGGAAGCTAAGGTTTGATCTTGACGAGCCTAGCATGTACAGACATGGTCTCAGGAACACGGATCACCGAAAGGTAAAGCATGAGTCATATAGGAGATATGATGAACATGTTGATTGTTCGCCATTGAAGCTATGTCAACTCTCGTGATGATCGGTTTTGATATGGTGGATTTGGTTCGTGTGATCACTAAAACAATGTGAGGGATATTGTTTTGAGTGGGAGTTCACCTAGATTAATTTAATTAGAACTCAATTTATCATAAACTAAATCAAAGTGAATTTGCATAGTTGTTGTAGTCATTGGCATCCGTTTACCACCTTGCGCTTAGTTATAATTGAGATGATAGAACTATAGAATTCTGGTTAATTACTTTACGAACTGGTATCGTATTGTTTTGAAGTGTTAATCTAAAGTTTAAAAGTCCTATTGCAAACTTTCAGTAAGTTCCGGTTACTCCATGAAGTTTAATAATTAGTATTAAATCAAGAGTAACAATTCCAAGTGTTAGTATATAAGTATCATGTTTGTCTCCATGATTCTTGATATTCAAAGGATTCTCTTAATATCAAGGTTATCTAGGATCTGAAAGAGTTGTTTCAGAAACCATGATGTGTGGAAGATATTGTGATATCTGAAAGGAAGTTTTGGTTACAACATGATAGAGTATAATATGGCAAAGTTCATGTTCTCATATTTTGATGAGAATTTGCAAAAGGTTGGAGACACTTGTTGTCCTAATCCTCCAAAAGGTTTTGGATAGCAACATTATACTCATAATTCATCGTTATAAGCTAAAAGTAGCTTGATCATGGACGATTCCATGATAAGGGTGAATATTTGATGTAGGTAAAATGTTTACTACACCAAGAGATTACTAAAGAAAGGAATTTGAAAGAACACCAAACATTTGATGATGGTGATCTACTTCAAAGTGCAAGTCCAAAGACATTGGTATTTAACTATACACGCTTTGGACTATATGTCATATGTATGACTCCACTATTGATGTTGATAGATTCTTTCAAACAGAAAAGGAAATACTGAAAGAGAATCTCATAAATATATGGCAGAAAAGAAAAGACTAGAATTGTTCAGTTTAAGTATATAGATGATATACATGTTGTGGCTATATTCTTTGCTTATTAAACAATGTGGTTCTTAAGTATTTGATACTGAATTTGTTGGTGTGAATCATCATACGAAACAACACAATTCATGAACTACAATGGCCTAAGTAACTAGCAAAAGAATATGTGAATGATGTTCATCGAGAACAAATAAAGGGTTATTGTGTTGCTCGTTAAACATCAAAGCTTGCCTTCAGGATTTGTTTTATCAGGTATTATGAGAACAAAAGGGTTGTTCAAATAATTTCCATAATCCATAAAAGATGGATGATTCACAAATCTCGTTGGAGAAATCACATCCATAAAACTAGTGCTAAAAATGTCGAAAGACAAATTGATTGAAAGATCACTTAGGAAGTGACATCGCCGTTTAAATTACATTGGAAAGAAAACATGAAAAAACTCCATGTGGATGGAATTTTGGAGTCTTTTGATTTTGATCACATGACACTTGTGAAACTTTCCTAGAGATAATTGAAACTTCGTTCATAGGCCAAAAGGGAACGAATGACTAGCCTATTGGAACTTGTACATATTGTTGTACGAAGTCCATTATGTGTAGTCAAGAGCGATGGATTTCAACTTCATATGCTTTCTCCGAAAATTTGAGTGAATATATGAATATTTACTTAATAAGGATGAAGTATGAAACATTTGAAAAGTTCAAAGACTTTCAAGATGAAGTGCAAAATCATTGTAACAAGAATATAAACAGTTTATGATAAAGATCCTAAAGGAAGATATTTGAGTTACAGAGTTTAGCATAATACCTAAGATTTAAGGAATCGTTCCGTGGATTTGCATTTCCCGAAACACCATAAGAGTATGGAGCATTCGAGATATGTAATTAAACCTTGTTTGACATGGTGAGATCAAAGGTGTAATTCATAAAATGCCATTATATTTTAAAGATTAAAAGCTTGAGAGACTACCGTTTTTCCACTGAAAAGAGCTTCATCATAATCCGTTGAAATGACACCATATAAGGTTATGGTTTGGGATAAAACCCAAGTTGTCCTTTCTTAAACATTGGTATGCTATGCATAAGAAAGATGTTTGCAACCAAAGTCGGATGAACCTGTCTTTGTATGTTATTTCGAATAACTGTTAAGTATTCCTCCATAAACACCGGAGACAAAAGTGTTTGTCGCTTAGAACGTCAAGTTTCTTTGAGAAGGAATTTTTCGTGAAAAGTTAAGTGGGAGGACAATAGAACTTTGATAAGGTTAAAAGAACCTTAGCTATATGTGCAAAGTTGCGCAGCGCCGAAAAGTGTTCCGAAGTTAGCAAACAATGCTCATGGCTCGCGTATTTCAAAGGTTGTGGTCATGGAGATCTAAGTTCCTATTGAAACAAGTAGGTCGGATGAACAATCAAATACCAAGATTTGAGGGTTGAATCATTATTTGAGAATAATGAACCGACTACATGCAAAGAAGCCATGATGGGCCCTGACTCCGTCAAATGGCTTGAAGCCATAAAATCCGTGATAGTTCCATACACGAGAAATCAAGTTTTGAACTTGAAGGACCCTCGAGAAAGGTGTAAGACCTTACAGTTGTGTCTGGATCTATAAAGAAATAGACATGGATGTTTTACATCTATGAAATAGTCGACATGTTGGGAAAGAGTTCACAAAATGTTCAAAGGTTGAATATGATAAGATTTGATCTTTCATAGTGATATTTGGTCTAGACGGATTAATGTAGCAACCACTACATATAATTTGTTATATGGTAGTTGAATAAACAAAACAAGTTCTTCTAATAGAATCGTTACCTAGGACATGTGCATAACACGGTCCATAGGATTTTGTTAATTCAAAGGATGCTAAAAGCATATGCAAACTTCAATGGTTAAAGTGAGCATCGCGGAGTTGGAATCTTCACTGTGATGAAACTGTTAAAGGAGTTTAAAAGTTCATTAGAGACGATGAGGATGCTTGCATTTGCAAGAAATTAAGTGGGAGCGCTAAGACATGTTTCTAATACATTATGTGGAAGACATATTGTTGATTGGAAATAATGTATCTTTTATTAACACATATTAAGAATTTCATCTTGATGAAAGACTTAGGCAAAACCCAAATAGTTGGCATCAATAGACGCTAATATGGTTGTGCCGAAAGTACATAGATGATGTATTGAATGAGTTCAATATAGAAACTACAAGAAAGTTTCTTGTCGCACAGAAGGGATTGAATGAGTTCAATGTTGATGATATATTCAAGTGTATTAACATTTGGTAAAGTGAAACAAATAATCAAGTATAGATTGATACTTGATATATGAAATCACAAAGAGTATTTATATCAATCATACTGTGATATGTACAAATCCAGATATGTCCTATGCTCTAAATGTTGTGAGCATATACCAGAATGATTCGTAAGATGATCATCGGACAATAGTAAGGATATTCTTATGATCTTTTGGAAGAACTAAGAGTATAATATTTGTAGAAGTGACAAATAGATGGTTAGTTCATTGTAAAAGTACTACATTGATACTAGCTTTGTCACAAAGTACAAATTAAGTTTATCTCAATCTAAACTAAGGGTGGCACAATATAATGGAAAGTGAGTTCCATAATGGATTTGGATGAGTTCCAAAGTTAAGACATTGTGACAGATACTACAACAAAAGGCTAAGTATATGACTGCTATTTTAGCAGCAAAAGAGGGCATTTGTGTCAAGTAGTTTGTTATCAAACTAGGTGTAGTTCACAGTGGGATAATACTATGAAGATATATTGTGCGACAATATTATCAACATGTTTTAAACCCCAAAGAGCTAAAGGTCACACCGAAAGACCAAATTTATACAAAGCCATCTCATTAGAGAATGAGTGATGCGTAGAGACGCAAAGACATGCAAGTACACACGGACCTGGAAGTGTCAGATCCGGAGATCAGTTGACCACTAGCAAACGTGTACTTACAACACCGGAAAGCCATAGGTGTTGAATACACAAAGGTTTGAAACTAGATTATTGACTCTAGTGCAAGTGGGAGACTGTTGGAGAAATGCCCAAGAGGCAATAATAAAGTGGTTATTATCATATCTTCACACTTATGATAAATGTTTACATACCATGCTATAATTGTATTAACCGGAAACATTAATACTTGTGTGATTTGTAAACTAAAATAAGAGTCCCTAGTAAAGCCTCTTGTTAAACTAGCTTGTTGGTTAATATATGATCATGGTTTCCTGATCATGAACATAGAGATGTTATTAACAACAGGATCATATCATTAGGAGAATGATATGATGGACATACTCCTATAGATAAGCGTAGCATAAAGATCAAGTCATTTTAATAGTTCAATTGCTATATGCTTTCTGATACATAGTAACCTAATTCCTTCGACCATGAGATCATGCATATCACCTTTGCCGGATGGATGCTTTGATGACATCAAACACCACACCGTAACTGGGTGGCTATAAAGGTGGCATTGAGTGTTCAGAAAGTATTGGTTGAAACACATGGATCAAGAGTGGGATTTGTCCATCCATATGACGGATAGATATACTCTGGGCCCTCTCGGTGTAATGTCATCCAATTAGCTTGCAAGCATGTGACTTGCTCACAAGGTATCACATATCACAGGAACGAGAAAAGAGTACTTATCAGTAACGAGGTTGAACTAGGTATGCAGAGATACCGACGATCATAACCTCGGATAAGTAAACTATCGTGAGACAAAGGAAAATTGGTATCGTATGTAAGTGGTTCATTCGATCGCAAAGTAATCGTAGAAATATGTGGGAGCCATATGAATTTCCAGATTCCTCTATTGGATATTGATCGGAGAAGTGTCTCGATCATGTCCGCATAATTCACGAACCGTAGGGAGACACACTTAAGGATTCGACGTTGTTTGAGTAGTTATGGAATGAATGAGAAAGAGACCGAATGTTGTTCGGAGTCTCGGATGGGATCCGGGATATCACGAGGAGATCCGGAATGGTCCGGAGAATAAGATTCATATAAGGAAAGTCCCGTTTCGGAGTCGGGGAATGATTCCGGTGTTTTCATCGGGAACATTCTAGAAGGTTCCGGAATGTCTGGCACTCCGGGGGGAAGGGGTACATGAATGTGTTATATCAAGTTGGTATGATTGCATCATGTACTAAGTGTCATTTCTGTACCAAATAGAGGATTTAATCAAATCCTAGTTTGAAAAGTCAAACGGCTAGTTTGAAAGTCAAACGGCTATTTTGGGAAGTGGGAAAGAGGAGAAGGAAGTTTGAAGCCGACTTGGGGGAGGAGTTCCTCCTCCCACCGCCGGCCCTCCTTGAGGCCGAGTTGGGGAGGGACTCCCCTCCCCAGGCGCGCCTCCCTCCACCTATAAAAGGAGGGGCAGGGCTCCCCTCCTAGACACACAAGTTCCTATCCTCTAAATCTAAACCCTAGCCACAGCCTCCGTTTTAGAGCCGTTTTGGTTTAGAGCTTCTAATTGCCCTAGCCTTCGGTTTAGAGCCTTCTAATTGGTGTGTCTAATCCCTAGACCAATAAAACCTCTCTCATACTCCACCATACTCGCTCCGGCTTAAGGCGAAGCCCTGCGAGATCTCCCCTCTACTTCCTGTACCACGTCGTCGTGCTGCCGGAATCGCGAGGAGAGTGCTACAACCTCCGCTGCCTGCTGGAACAAGGGAGAGGAAGGTATTCGTCGAGTACCGAACGTGTGACCGACTGCGGGAGCGCTGCCGGAACGCAGCGCCGGAAGGATCGTCTACGCGATCTTGAGATCGGAAAGAGTACGACTACATCACCCACGAGAATCTGCTCTCGTTAACCGCTTTGGAATTTTCGAGGGTAAGTTATTCCATCGACTCGTTGCTACAATCTAGTAGATAGATCTTGGCTTGTTTGTTTGTATGCGATAGAATTTTTTTGTTTTCCATGCTACGAAACCCTACAAAATCGTCCATGAAAACCTCCACAATTTCTTCACAAAAACCATGAAAGATAGCAGACATACATCTCTGAAAGGTAGCAGGAGCATTACATAAAGCAAAAGGCATACGCCTATAAGCATATGTACCATAAGGACAAGTGAAAGTAGTTTTCTATTTATCCCGTGCTTTCATAGCAATTTGAGAGAAACCAGAATAACCATCAAGAAAACAAAAGTGAGTCTTTTGGATAACCTCTCAAGCATTTGATCAATAAAGGGCAAAGGATAATGATATTTCTTAGTAACTTTATTGATCTTTCTAAAATCAATGCACATTCTATACCCAACCACTACTCTTTGGGGTATAAGCTCATTATCTTCATTAGGCACAACAATTATTCCCCCTTTCTTGGGAACACAATGGTCAGGGCTAACCCATTGACTATCAGAAATAGGATAAATAATACCAGCATCAAGGAGTTTTAGTACCTCATTTCTTACCACATCCTTCATCTTAGGATTTAGGCAGCGTTGGTGCTCAACAACTAGCTTTGTATTAGGCTCTATATTGATAGCATGCTGACATATAGTGGGAGAAATTCCTTTTAAATCATCAAGAGTATAACCCATAGCTCCTCGGTGTTTCTTCAATATTTCCAATAATCTTTCCTCTTCCTTTCCTGAAAGTTTAGAACTAATAATAACAGGATACACTTTCTTATTATCAAGATAAGCATATTTAAGATCATCAGGGAAAGGTTTTAATTCGAAAACAGGGTCCCCTTTAGGTGGTAGTGTGGTACCCAAATCTTACACAGGTAGATTATGCTTAAGTAACTCAGACCGACGAAGGAAAACCTCGTCAATCTCATTTCTTTCCTTCATGAAGACATCACTTTCCTGATCTTCCATAAACTGCTGCAAGGCATTGTCAGGAGCAAGAGAAATAGCAGAAAGTTGTTCAACCCTAAAATCATCATTAGACAGTTCATTTTCATAAGGAGTTTTGGAAAATTTGGAAAAATTAAACTCATAAGACTCTCCATCAAACTTAGTTCAAAAAAATTCCTTCCTACAATCTATAATAGCCCCACAAGTATTCAGGAAGGGTCTACCAAAGATAATAAGATAGGTTTTACTAGCTTCTTTACCAAGTACTAGAAAATCAGCAGGATATTTAATCTTACCACAAAGGACATCCACATCTCTTACAATGCCAATGGGGCAAACTTGCTCTCTATTAGCAAGGCGAACAACCACATCAATGTCCTCAAGCTCACAAGGACCAATTTCATGCATAATTTCCCTGTAAAGCTCATAAGGAATAGCACTAAAACTAGCGCCAATATCACACAAACCATAATAGCTATGATTACCAATTCTAACAGAAAGCACAGGGACGAGCTTTTCTAGCTTTTTTAGGATGAGAAACAATATTAGTAGCGTCTTCAGAAAAGACAATATGCTCATCCTCTGTGTTTCTAGTGACAAGATCTTTCACAATAGCTACCACAGGCTCAATATTAATAAGCTCGTCAGGCTCCATAGTTTTTTTGCACTTTTGCTAACCACATTAGCTATGATAAAATGTTCCTTTACCTTAGTAGGAAAAGGGATTTTTAAAACATAAGGTTCATGCAAAATAGGATCAACAGTATAAACATCTATGCTAGTAGGAACATGAGTAACAATGTCTTTATAAGGAGTGTGGTACTTGTCCCATTCTTTTTTGGATATTTCAATATAAGAGGAAAAAGCATTAAAACATCTTGCAAGAACTTGAGGATCAAGACCAAACTCATTACTAATATCACGGAAGTCATCAGTTCCCATAAAAGATTTAATGCATTCATAATCATAGTTTATACCTGACTTTCTTCCTTTGTCATTCTCCCAAGCTTTAGTGTTCTCTTGAATATGGTCTAGTAGATCCCATTTAGCTTCTTCCTTCATACGTGTGAATGATCCAGCACAAGAAGCATCTAGTAAATCTTTATCATGAAGAGAAAGCCTAGCATAAAAGTTATTGATAATAATATTGTTAGGGAGTTCATGAATAGGACATTTAAGCATTAGTAACTTCAATCTCCCCCAAGCTTGAGTTGTACTCTCTCCATCACGAGGCCAAAAGTTATATATCAGATTTCTATCCTTATGAATCTCACTGGGAGGATAGAATTTAGAATAAAAGAGAGATGACATTTCCTCCCATTCCATGCATTGTCCATTCTTCAGCAGCTTATACCATTCTTTAGCTCTCCCTTTCAAGGATATGGAGAGTAACTTCTGTTGGAGATATGCCCAAGAGGCAATAATAAAGTGGTTATTATCATATCTTCACACTTATGATAAATGTTTACATACCATGCTATAATTGTATTAACAAGAAACATTAATACTTGTGTGATTTGTAAACATAAAAGAGTCCCTAGTAAAGCCTCTTGTTAAACTAGCTTGTTGGTTAATATATGATCATGGTTTCCTGATCATGAACATAGAGATGTTATTAACAACAGGGTCATATCATTAGGAGAATGATGTGATGGACATACTCCTATAGATAAGCGTAGCATAAAGATCAAGTCATTTCAATAGTTCAATTGCTATATGCTTTCTGATACATAGTAACCTAATTCCTTCGACCATGAGATCATGCATATCACCTTTGCCGGATGGATGCTTTGATGACATCAAACACCACACCGTAACTGGGTGGCTATAAAGGTGGCATTGAGTGTTCGGAAAGTATTGGTTGAAACACATGGATCAAGAGTGGGATTTGTCCATCCATATGACGGATAGATATACTCTGGGCCCTCTCGGTGGAATGTCATCCAATTAGCTTGCAAGCATGTGACTGGCTCACAAGGGATCACATATCACGGGAACGAGAAAAGAGTACTTATCGGTAACGAGGTTGAACTAGGTATGCAGAGATACCGACGATCATGACTTCGGATAAGTAAACTATCGTGAGACAAAGGGAAATTGGTATCGTATGTAAGTGGTTCATTCGATCGCAAAGTAAATCGTAGAAATATGTGGGAGCCATATGAATTTCCAGATTCCTCTATTGGTTATTGATCGGAGAAGTGTCTCGATCATGTCCGCATAATTCACGAACCGTAGGGAGACACACTTAAGGATTCGACGTTGTTTGAGTAGTTATGGTATTATGAGAAAGAGACCGAATGTTGTTCGGAGTCTCGGATGGGATCCGGGATATCACGAGGTGATCCGGAATGGTCCGGAGAATAAGATTCATATAAGGAAAGTCCCGTTTCGGAGTTCAGGAATGATTCCGGTGTTTTCATCGGGAATGTTCTAGAAGGTTCCGGATTGTCCGGCACTCCGGGGGGGGGGGGGAGGGGTACATGAATGTGTCATTACATATTGGAATGATTGCATCATGTACTAAGTGTTCTTGCTGTTCCAAATAAATGATTAAATTGAATCCTAAAACAGAAAAGTCAAATGTCCAGTTTGAAAGTCAAACGGCTAAAACAAGAAACTGTGGGAAACAAGCAAGAGGTGGTTGGAACCGACTTGGGGGAGGAGTCCCTCCAAGCCGGCGCGCCAACCAAGGCCGACTTGGGGAGGGAATCCCCTCCCCTTGGCCGCCCCTCCCACCTATAAAAGGAGGGGCAGGGCCTCCTCCTCTAGACACACAAGTTCCTATCCTCTAATCTCCGGTTTAGAGCCGTTTTGGTTTAGAGCTTCTAATTGCCCTAGCCTTCGGTTTAGAGCCTTCTAATTGGTGTGTATAATCCCTAGACCACTAATAGTTCTCTCTCATACTCCACCATACTCGCTCCGGCTTAAGGCGAAGCCCTGCGGGATCTCCCCTCTACTTTCGGTACCACGCCGTTGTGCTGCCGGAATCGCGAGGAGAGTGCTACAACCTCCGCTGCCTGCTGGAACAAGGGAGAGGAAGGTCTTCGTCGAGTACCGAACGTGTGACCGACTGCGGGAGCGCTGCCGGAACGCAGTGCTGGAAGGATCGTCTACGCGATCTTGAGATCGGAAGTGTACGACTACATCACCCACGAGAATCTGCTCTCGTTAACCGCTTTGGAATCTTCGAGGGTAAGTTATTCCATCGACTCGTTGCTACAATCTAGTAGATAGATCTTGGCTTGGTTGTTTGTATGCGATAGAAAAATTTTGTTTTCCATGCTACGAACCCCTACAGTGGTATCAGAGTCGTGTCTATATGTAGATCTGTTGCACGAGTAGAACACAATGGTCATTGTGGGCGTTGATGCTTTTATTGTCGATTGCTTCTTGTGTACTTTGCATCTTGTGGTATGTTGGGATGAAGCGGCCCGGGCTAACCTCACATGACATCGTTCATGAGACTTGCTCCACGCTTGAAATGCAACTTGTATTGCATAAGTGGCTTTGCGGGTGCCTGTTTCTCCTAGCATAGTTAAGATCCAATTTACAACGGGTGATTAACAATACTAGTATCAATGTTGTGGTTCTTGTTCGTAAGTTAGAACGACACTTATTGAAAGCCCCAAACCACGTAAAATATGCAAAGAAAGTAGAGGCGTCTAACTTTGTTTTGCAGGGGGTGTGCAGTGATGTGATATGGCCATGATTGTGATTATATATGATGTATGCAATGTTCCTTATTGTAAGTCGGCAACCGGCAGGAGCCATATGGTTGTCTTTAATTTCTGTTTAGCCCCGCGTGTCTATTCAAAGTAGTTGTAATAGTTGAAGCCGGTGGACGACAACCATGGAGCAGCGTCATTGACCTTGATGCAATGCCAGTGATGATGGAGATCATGTTCGTGCTAGAAGATGGAGATCGGAAGCACAAAGAAGAAAGGCCATATCATATCACATATTATGAATTGCATGTGATGTTAATCCTTTATGCATCTTGTATTGCTTAGTAGACGACGGTAGCATTATAAGATGATTCCTCATGCACATGAATTTCAAGTCATAAAGTGTTCACCCTTAGTTAGCACCATTGCTAAAGCTTGTTGTTTCGAAGCACCACGTGATGATCGGGTGTGTTAGATTCCGCAAGTGTATACAACGTGAGCAAGCCAGATTTGCTCATGTGGAAGCTAAGGTTTGATCTTGACGAGCCTAGCATGTACAGACATGGTCTCAGGAACACGGATCACCGAAAGGTAAAGCATGAGTCATATAGGAGATATGATGAACATGTTGATTGTTCGCCATTGAAGCTATGTCAACTCTCGTGATGATCGGTTTTGATGTGGTGGATTTGGTTCGTGTGATCACTAAAACAATGTGAGGGATATTGTTTTGAGTGGGAGTTCACCTAGATTAATTTAATTATTAATTAGAACTCAATTTATCATAAATTAACTCAAAGTGAATTTGCATAATTGTTGTAGTCATTGGCATCCGTTTACCACCTTGCGCTTAGTTATAATTGAGATGATAGAACTATAGAATTCTGGTTAGTTACTTTACGAACTGGTATCGTATTGTTTTGAAGTGTTAATCTAAAGTTTAAAAGTCCTATTGCAAACTTTCAGTAAGTTCCGGTTACTCCATGAAGTTTAATAATTAGTATTAGATCAAGAGTAACAATTCCAAATGTTAGTATATAAGTATCATGTTTGTCTCCATGATTCTTGATATTCAAAGGATTCTCTTAATATCAAGGTTATCTAGGATCTGAAAGAGTTGTTTCAGAAACCATGATGTGTGGAAGATATTGTGATATCTGAAACAAAGTTTTGGTTGCAACATGATAGAGTATAATATGGCAAAGTTCATGTTCTCATATTTGATGAGAATTTGCAAAGGGTTGTAGACACTTGTTGTCCTAATCCTCCAAAAGGTTTTTGATAGCAACATTATACTCGTAATTCATCGTTATAAGCTAAAGGTAGTTTGATCATGGATGATTCCATGATAAGGATGAATATTTGATGTAGGTAAAATGTTTACTACACCAAGAGATTACTAAATAAAGGAATTTGAAAGAACACCAAACATTTGATGATGGTGATCTACTTCAAAGTGCAAGTCCAAAGACATTGGTATTTAACTATACATGTTTTGGACTATGTGTCATATTTATGACTCCACTATTGATGTTGATAGATTCTTTCAAACAGAAAAGGAAATACTGAAAGAGAATCTCATAAATATATGGCAGAAAAGAAAAGACTAGAATTGTTCAGTTTAAGTATAGATGATATACATGTTATGGCTATATTCTTTGCTTATTAAACAATGTGGTTATTAAGTATTTGATACTGAATTTGTTGGTGTGAATCGTCATACGAAACAACACAATTCATGAACTACAATGGCCTAAGTAACTAGCAAAAGAATATGTGATGATGTTCATCGAGAACAAATAAAGGGTTATTGTGTTGCTCGTTAAACATCAAAGCTTGCCTTCAAGATTTGTTGTATCAGATATTATGAGAACAAAAGGGTTGTTCAAATAAATTGCCGTAGTCCATAAAAGATGGATGATTCACAAATCTCGTTGGAGAAATCACATCCATAAAACTAGTGCTAAAAATGTCGAAAGACAAATTGATTGAAAGGTCACTTAGGAAGTGACATCGCCGTTTAAATTGTATTGGAAAGAAAACATGAAGAAACTCCATGTGTATGGAATTTTGGAGTCTTTTGATTTTGATCAAATGACGCTTGTGAAACTTTCCTAGAGATAATTAAAACTTCGTTCATAGGCCAAAAGGGAACGATAGACTAGCTTATTGGAACTTGTACATATTGTTGTACGAAATCCATTATGTGTAGTCAAGAGCGATGGATTTCAACTTCATATGCTTTCTCCGAAAATATGAGTGAATATATGAATATTTACTTAATAAGGATGAAGTGTGAAATATTTGAAAAGTTCAAAGACTTTCAAGATGAAGTCAAAATCATTGTAACAAGAATATAAATAGTTTATGATAGGATCATAAAGGAAGATATTTAAGTTACAAAGTTTAGCATAATACCTAAGATTTATGGAATCGTTCTGTGGATTTGCATTTCCCGAAACACCATAAGAGTATGAAACGTTCGAGATATGTAATTAAACCTTGTTTGACATGGTTAAGATCAAAGGTATAATTCATAAAACTGCCATTATATTTTAAAGATTAAAAGCTTTAGAGATTACCGTTTTTCCACTGAAAAGAGCTCCATCATAATCCGTTGAAATGACACCATATAAAGTTATGGTTTGGGATAAAACCCAATTTGTCCTTTCTTAAACATTGGTATGCTATGCATAAGAAAGATGTTTGCAACCAAAGTCGGATGAACCTGTCTTTGTATGTTATTTCGAATAACTGGTAAGTACTCCTCCATAACATCGGAGACAAAAGTGTTTGTCACTTAAACGTCAAGTTTCTTTGAGAAGGAATTTTTCGTGAAAAGTTAAGTGGGAGGACAATAGAACTTTGATAAGGTTAAAAGAACCTTAGCTATATGTGCAGAGTTGCGCAGCGCCGAAAAGTGTTCCGGAGGCAGCAACAATGCTCATCGCTCACGTACCTCAAAGGTTGTGGTCACGGAGATCCAAGTTCCTATTGAAACAAGTAGGTTGGATGAACAATCGAATACCAAGATTTGAGAGTTAAATCATTATTTGACAATAATGATCCGACTATATGCAAAGAAGCGATGATGAGCCCTGACTCCGTCAAATGGCTTGAAGCCATAAAATCCGTGATAGTTCCATACACAAGAAATCAAGTTTTGAACTTGAAGGACCCTCGAGAAAGGTGTAAGACCTTACAGTTGTGTTTGGATTTATAAAGAAATGGACATGAATATAGTCGACATGTTGGGAAAGAGTTTACAACAATGTTCAAAGGTTGACTATGACAAGATCTGATCTTTCATAGCGATATTTAGTCTAGACGGATTAATGTAGCAACCACTACATATAATTTGTTATATGGTAGTTGAATAAACAAAACAAGTTCTTCTAATAGAATTGTTACCTAGGACATGTGCGTAACACGGTCCATAGGGTTTTGTTAATTCAAAGGATGCTAAAAGCATATGCAAACTTCAATGGTTAAAGTAAGCATAGCGGAATTGGAATCTTCACTATGATGAAACTGTTAAAAGAGTTTAATTTCATCAGAGACAATGAAGATGCTTGCATTTGCAAGAAATTAAGTGGGAGCGCTAAGACATGTTTCTAATACGTTATGTGGAAGACATATTGTTGATTGGAAATGATGTATCTTTTATTAACACATATTAAGAATTTCATCTCGATGAAAGACTTAGGCAAAACCCAAATATTAGGCATGATTAGACACTAATATGGTTGTGCCAGAAGTACATAGACGAGATATTGAATGAGTTCAATATAGAAACTACAAGAAAGTGTCTTGTCGCACAGAAAGGATTGAATGAGTTCAATGTTGATGATATATTCAAGTGTATTGACATTTGGTAAAGTGAAACAAATAATCAAGTATAGATTGATACTTTATGTATGAAATCACAAAGAGTATTTATATCAATCATACTGTGATATGTACAAATCCAGATATGTCCTATGCTCTAAATATTATGAGCATATACCAGAATGATTCATAAGATGATCATTGGACAATAGTAAGGATATTCTTATGATCTTTTGGAAGAACTAAGAATATATTGTTTGTAGAAGTGACAAATAGATGGTTAGTTCATTGTAAAAGTACTACATTGATACTAGTTTTGTCACGAAATGCAAATTAAGTTTATCTCAATCTAAACTAAGGGTGGCACAATATAATGGAAAGTAAGTTCCATAATGGATTTGGATGAGTTCCAAAGTTAAGACATTATGACAGATACTACAACAAAAGGCTAAGTATATGACTGCTATTATAGCAGCTAAAGAGGGCATTTGGGTCAAGTAGTTTGTTATCAAACTAGGTGTAGTTCATAGCGGGATAATACTATGAAGATATATTGTACGACAATATTATCAACATGTTTTAACCCTAAAGAACTAAAGGTCTCACCAAAGGATCAAATTTATACAAAGCCATCTCATTAGAGAATGAGTGATGCGTAGAGACGCAAAGACATGCAAGTACACACGGACCTGGAAGTGTCAGATCCGGAGATCAGTTGACCACTAGCAAACGTGTACTTACAACACCGGAAAGCCATAGGTGTTGAATACACAAAGGTTTGAAACTAGATTATTGACTCTAGTGCAAGTGGAAGACTGTTGGAGATATGCCCAAGAGGCAATAATAAAGTGGTTATTATCATATCTTCACACTTATGATAAATGTTTACATACCATGCTATAATTGTATTAACAGGAAACATTAATACTTGTGTGATTTGTAAACATAAAAGAGTCCCTAGTAAAGCCTCTTGTTAAACTAGCTTGTTGGTTAATATATGATCATGGTTTCCTGATCATGAACATAGAGATGTTATTAACAACAGGGTCATATCATTAGGAGAATGATGTGATGGACATACTCCTATAGATAAGCGTAGCATAAAGATCAAGTCATTTCAATAGTTCAATTGCTATATGCTTTCTGATACATAGTAACCTAATTCCTTCGACCATGAGATCATGCATATCACCTTTGCCGGATGGATGCTTTGATGACATCAAACACCACACCGTAACTGGGTGGCTATAAAGGTGGCATTGAGTGTTCGGAAAGTATTGGTTGAAACACATGGATCAAGAGTGGGATTTGTCCATCCATATGACGGATAGATATACTCTGGGCCCTCTCGGTGGAATGTCATCCAATTAGCTTGCAAGCATGTGACTGGCTCACAAGGGATCACATATCACGGGAACGAGAAAAGAGTACTTATCGGTAACGAGGTTGAACTAGGTATGCAGAGATACCGACGATCATGACTTCGGATAAGTAAACTATCGTGAGACAAAGGGAAATTGGTATCGTATGTAAGTGGTTCATTCGATCGCAAAGTAAATCGTAGAAATATGTGGGAGCCATATGAATTTCTAGATTCCTCTATTGGTTATTGATCAGAGAAGTGTCTCGATCATGTCCGCATAATTCACGAACCGTAGGGAGACACACTTAAGGATTCGACGTTGTTTGAGTAGTTATGGTATTATGAGAAAGAGACCGAATGTTGTTCGGAGTCTCGGATGGGATCCGGGATATCACGAGGTGATCCGGAATGGTCCGGAGAATAAGATTCATATAAGGAAAGTCCCGTTTCGGAGTTCAGGAATGATTCTGGTGTTTTCATCGGGAATGTTCTAGAAGGTTCCGGATTGTCCGGCACTCCGGGGGGGGGGGGGGGGGAGGGGTACATGAATGTGTCATTACATATTGGAATGATTGCATCATGTACTAAGTGTTCTTGCTGTTCCAAATAAAGGATTAAATTGAATCCTAAAACAGAAAAGTCAAATGTCCAGTTTGAAAGTCAAACGGCTAAAACAAGAAACTGTGGGAAACAAGCAAGAGGTGGTTGGAACCGACTTGGGGGAGGAGTCCCTCCAAGCCGGCGCGCCAACCAAGGCCGACTTGGGGAGGGACTCCCCTCCCCTTGGCCGCCCCTCCCACCTATAAAAGGAGGGGCAGGGCCTACTCCTCTAGACACACAAGTTCCTATCCTCTAATCTCCGGTTTAGAGCCGTTCTGGTTTAGAGCTTCTAATTGCCCTAGCCTTCGGTTTAGAGCCTTCTAATTGGTGTGTCTAATCCCTAGACCACTAATAGTTCTCTCTCATACTCCACCATACTCGCTCCGGCTTAAGGCGAAGCCCTGCGGGATCTCCCCTCTACTTCCGGTACCACGCCGTTGTGCTGCCGGAATCGCGAGGAGAGTGCTACAACCTCCGCTTCCTGCTGGAACAAGGGAGAGGAAGGTCTTCGTCGAGTACCGAACGTGTGACCGACTGCGGGAGCGCTGCCGGAACGCAGTGCTAGAAGGATCGTTTACGCGATCTTGAGATCGGAAGTGTACGACTACATCACCCACGAGAATCTGCTCTCGTTAACCGCTTTGGAATCTTCGAGGGTAAGTTATTCCATCGACTCGTTGCTACAATCTAGTAGATATATCTTGGCTTGGTTGTTTGTATGCGATAGAAATTTTTTGTTTTTCCATGCTACGAACCCCTACAACTTCTTCTTCACCTGTTCAGTTGTGATACCTGCACACTTAAACAACCCGCATAATTCATGGATAAAAAGGAAGTGATCACCAGGGTGGACAGTTCCATCCCCAAAATAATAATTATCCATAACACGATCAACAATACTTGTAGGTATATTAAAAGGATCTATCTTAGCAGGTGGTAGTTTATCTACTACCCTGGTAGTGGTAGTAGTTTTCCCAAACAGAAAACCAAGTGGGTTATTGGAAACCAAGTAACAAGCAGTAACTAAAAGCAATACTCACAGTAGAAGTTTTCTTTACCAGTTCCACTCTTCAATAGCGTTTCACTCCCCGGCAACGGCGCTAGAAAATAGTCTTGATGACCCACAAGTATAGGGGGTGTATCGCAGTACTTTCGATAAATAGGAGTGTCAATCCCAACGAGGAGAGAAGGTGTTTGAAAGAACATGTGGGCCCCATGTGTGGTTTTGATAGGTAATGACAATCTCTATGGACTAATGCTTGTATTAAGTTGTACTTGTAGGAATTTTCCATAGGCAATGCTTGAACCATATGTTGGCTTCAAGGTTTGGAGAAGAAGTGAAGAGGATCATGTGGTGACCAAGGTGTTCAAAGAATGATCCACAGATTGGTCATGTGAGAATTAAACCTATGGCAAGTATGTCTTGGAGAATAAGATGGAGTAATATCTCTGGTGTACCTTCAAGGCATCAACATAATGAAGAAAAGAAGAAATGATGTGCAAGCTAAAGATGTGCAATATCTAGAAGATCTCATGCTTAAAGCTTGCCATCCTCGGTGATCATGGATTGATGAACACCAAGGTCAAAGTAAAGGTTTCCCCATGTTGTATGGGGGAGTAACTTGCAAGTCTTCATCAAGCAAGTGCATACAAGAGCAATCAAGAAAGGTGTTCCATCTTGAGAAGGACAAGACCGTCTACATCACAGAATATGTGCAAGGCAAAGGTATGATCTTGATAGGGTTTCCTTCATACCGGTCTCGTGGTGTTAGTTGGGGAGACCGGTTTATAGGATAGATAACCGTACTATCAAGAGGGGCTCTCAAGTGAGTAACTCGATCATATCTTTCCGAGAGAGCTCAAACCTTTGCATACTTAGCATCATCCTTTCTTGGTTGTTATTTGGATCTTATCCATGTGAGGTTCTAGAGCTTGTGGTAATATTCATAACAAGCTCTAGTTCATCAAAAACGGATTTCCCTTTTATATCATATTGCATTTTTTTTATCTTTGAGGTTTTTCCGGTTTCTCACCAAGAGAGGTATCACATTATAATACATGAAATGTTCTCTCTTGTTGGGTAACTCTTGTTGTCCTCTTTCCAACAAAATTGGTTTCGGGTCAATCGGAGTTTCCAAACTCTAGATATTGTCATTTCAAGTTTGCCTCTTATTTGGTCCAGACCGGAGTCTCCGGTCTGCATGGACCGGAGTCTCCGGTGTGGTCCGGAGTGTCCCCTGGAGTCCCCGGAGGGGGCTCTAGAATTCAGCCTAGGACAGTCTGATAGGTGGTCCGGAGGCTAGTCCGGAGGTTGGGCCGAAATCTCCCGTGTAGACCGGAGTCTTTGGTCTGACTTTTTCCCAACGGGCAGAAAACGGTCAGAAATTTGTGGGCCTATAAAAAGGGGCCCTTCTTCCCCAATGTTACTATTCGAGTTTTATAGGCTTTCTCCTCCATTCTTGACCCTCTTGAGCTTGATCCCCCCTTCAATCCCTCCCTTGATTCTTGCATATACTTTAGGGATTTGAAAGAGGAGATCTAGATCTACAATCCCACCAATCCATCTCTCCTCTAAGTGAGGGGAACATCTTGGGATCTAGATCTTGGAGTCTTTTGTGGATTTCCTCCATTGTTCTTCCTCTCTTATTCCCCCACAAGCTTTTGTAGCTTTAGTGGAATTTGGGAGAGAAGGATTTGAGCACTACTTGTGTTCTTGCCATTGCATTTGGTGCATCGGTTTGAGTTCTCCTCGGAGGATTTGGTGAGTGAAAGTTGATGAGATTTTTACTCTTGGGTTCTTGGAACCCTAGACGGTTTGTTGGTGTTGCAAGTTGTGGCCTTGGTGGCGTTTGTTGGGAGCCTCCAATTAAGTTGTGGAGAAGTGCCCCAACCTTGTGAGAGGTTCCGGTTTGCCACCGACAAGTGCACCGATAGTGGAAGTGTGGATCGATCCCGTTGGGGTGAGATTCACCGGAGAATAAGGGAGTCCTTTTGTGGCATAGGTGGTTATATACCACCCCCTCTCCAAACGAGACGTACTCCATGTTGGGAGGAACTCGGTAAAATATCGTCGTCCCCGCGTGCCTCGGTTATCTCTATACCCGAGCTCTTATGCACTTTACTTTGTGATAGCCTTCGTGCTTGAAGTATATATCTTGCTATCACATAGTTGTTTGTCTTGCTTAGCATTAAGTTATTGGTGCACATAGGTGAACCCTAGATTTTCTAGGTTTTGTGCTTAACAAAGTAAACGCTAGTTTTATTCCGCCTTTGTTGAGACACTATCGGAAAAGTTTTAATAGCCTATTCACCCCCCCTCTAGGCGACATTTGTATCCTTTCAGTGTTGACTAGTGGTATGGAGCAGGAAATCTCTGTAAATACTTAGCAAACGTATTTTTAGGGGTTTTCTGATAAGACAACAAAACAAAGAGCAAGTAATAAAGAACAAACGCAGCAAGTGGCGCAATCCTTTCTTAGCAAAGGACAAGCCGGTGGAAATACTTATAAGGACCAAACGTTCTCGAGGACACATGAGAATTCTGTCAAGTGCTTTCGCTTCAAATAGCTAAGTACTCTTCTTTGGTGTTGTAAGTGTTGTGTGGGTGAACCTGTGCTAATGTACCGACCTTACTTGGACTAATACATACTTGTGATTAAACCCCCTGCAAGCATCCGCAACTACAGGAAAGTAATTAAGATATAAACCTAACCACAACCTTAAACTCTGAGATCCTACGCTCCCTTATGCAATGGTGTCCTAACGGGGGTTCAGGTTTCTGTCACTCCGGCAACCCCACAATTAGTAGCCAAATACACAATGCATTCCCCTAGGCCTATAAATGGTGAAGTATCATGTAGTCGACGTTCACATGACACCACTAGAAGAATAGCACCATAAATTAAATACTAAACCATTGAATAATAACTCAACACAGATCCACTAATAACAACATGACTTCTCCCATGTCCTCAAGAACTAAACG